>JAIOJX010000032.1:154396478-155021478 GCA_022376925.1 Tragulus kanchil
GTGGAACTTGGGCTCTAAGGCCCACGGGCTTCAGTAGTTGTGGCCCATGGGCTCAGTCCTTGTGGCTCCGAGGCTCTAGAGCACAGGCTCCATAGTTGTGGCTCATGGGCTTAGCTGCTCCACAGCATGTGCCATCTTCCCGGAGCAGGAATTGAACCCATGTCTCCTGCATTGGCAGGAGAACTCTTCACCACTGAAGCAAGGAAGCCCCCAAACTGAGTATTTATTATGAAGGTACGCCCTTTATGAATAGAGTTGGCAGGGAAAGACATGGTGTGTAGCACTGGAATCCATAAGGGGCAGTGTGGATGGGGTGGGGAGTAGGTCTGACAGAGGGACGCAGGGCCTGGTCCCTCACCTCTGGACTCCAGAGTGTTTGCCACTGAGTGTCAAGGCTCAGTGAGATGTCCCAGGAACAGGATTCCTGCGGCTGTGCCTCCCAGGCCATAGGCAGTCAGAAAACCCTCCCAAGGGTTATTACCACCTTTTCTCATGTGCTCCAGCCCTATCCACCTGAGGTCAAGTTCCCAGGTAGGGCTGGCAGGAACAAGGTGTCCCTGCTCCCTCACCCGGCTCCAGTCTCTAGTGCTGAGAAAACAGGAGCCAGGCCAAAGCCTTGTTAACCCTTTGTGACCAGAGAGGAAAACTAGTCCCAAGGTACCCCCTTCTCCTCCCGCTCCTCCCCTTGACCTTAACCTCCCTACTTTGGCAAAGCCTTGGAAGAAAGGTCTAGTTACATTCTTCCCCATGGAAGTGCCTCCAACGACCATTTATAATCCACTTTTTTTCCTACATCTATCAAGAGTAGATGCTCGAATAAACTGTAACCCAAACTAGTTGACTTAACCAAGGAATTACAGCTGTAAACCCTCAGAATTATGTTTTTCCATCATGTTTCATCACTTTAGAAATAGGCACTCAGGATTCCTGACATCTGGCAAATTCAACAACCCTGACCTAACAAAAACTGAGGTTTTTTTTTGGCTGTTCTGGGTTTTCACTGCTGCCACCAGCTCTTCTCTAGTTTCTCTAGTTTCAGGGAGTGCTACTCTCTAGTTCAGGTGAGCAGGCTTCTTGTTGCAGTGGATTCTCTTGTTGTGGAACTTGGGCTCTAAGGCCCACGGGCTTCAGTAGTTGTGGCCCATGGGCTCAGTCCTTGTGGCTCCGAGGCTCTAGAGCACAGGCTCCATAGTTGTGGCTCATGGGCTTAGCTGCTCCACAGCATGTGCCATCTTCCCGGAGCAGGAATTGAACCCATGTCTCCTGCATTGGCAGGAGAACTCTTCACCACTGAAGCAAGGAAGCCCCCAAACTGAGTATTTATTATGAAGGTACGCCCTTTATGAATAGAGTTGGCAGGGAAAGACATGGTGTGTAGCACTGGAATCCATAAGGGGCAGTGTGGATGGGGTGGGGAGTAGGTCTGACAGAGGGACGCAGGGCCTGGTCCCTCACCTCTGGACTCCAGAGTGTTTGCCACTGAGTGTCAAGGCTCAGTGAGATGTCCCAGGAACAGGATTCCTGCGGCTGTGCCTCCCAGGCCATAGGCAGTCAGAAAACCCTCCCAAGGGTTATTACCACCTTTTCTCATGTGCTCCAGCCCTATCCACCTGAGGTCAAGTTCCCAGGTAGGGCTGGCAGGAACAAGGTGTCCCTGCTCCCTCACCCGGCTCCAGTCTCTAGTGCTGAGAAAACAGGAGCCAGGCCAAAGCCTTGTTAACCCTTTGTGACCAGAGAGGAAAACTAGTCCCAAGGTACCCCCTTCTCCTCCCGCTCCTCCCCTTGACCTTAACCTCCCTACTTTGGCAAAGCCTTGGAAGAAAGGTCTAGTTACATTCTTCCCCATGGAAGTGCCTCCAACGACCATTTATAATCCACTCCTACATCTATCAAGAGTAGATGTTTTTATGTGTAGTCTTATCTGGAGATGTATTCAGGGGTGACCCAACCTTGATCGAGATTCCCAGCCACAGCGCTGACTCACTGTTATACTCAATCATCTGTTTTATTTTAAAACATGTCTACACTGCATTGAGCACCAACATAGATGCGACCAAGAAACCCACAGCCCTGTCCCAGCAGGTGATGGGTCCAGTGTGTGACTTGGGGTTAACTATTATTTTTCACAGTGAGGGGGGAAAAAAGGATAGGAAATAGTAAATGAATATTGTTCCCAACTGCTGTTCAGGAATCTGAGTGATGAAATGCGGTAGGGGGGATATTTAAGAGATTCATAAAGCTCTTCTAAAGCCCCTTTCCTCCGTCAGTTGATGGAGAAAACCTGGGCTGGTGGACCAGCTGAATGACACAAGGGTGCACTGTTTAAAATGACATCCATACATGTCTCTAGAAAGGTGAGGGAGGCGGCCAGACGTTTTGACTGATAGTCTAACTTTGTCCTGTTTTATGAACCCATACAAGTTCAGAGGCTATCAGAACTGTACAACCACAGCTGTGACACAGCATCTGCTTGATAGAAACGTTGTTGTGTAGGGGAGGGAATGCAGTTGACCGACAAGGAGAAATGTCCTGAGCTGGATGGTGCCCATACAGACTTCTCAATCGTGACCCTACTGAAATACGTGGGATCTCGCGAAAACCAGAAACAGTTTCCATTTTAAGATAAAGTCTCTAAATCTAGCCTTTCTTTTTTTTTTTTGAGAGGAGAATAAAGTTTATTAAAGTGGGAGATGCTGTTAGAACAGTGGGCTGGCTCAAAGGAGAACCGACTACAGCTGTTTTTTAAAAATGAATATTCCCACATCTTTCCTCTGAAGCAGAAAGTAAATGCGAGGAAGGCGCTGTTTCTCAAAGGCACACATAGGACTTGGGGACTACTATGGTTCTCGGTTCCTGGAACAACTGAGACTCTGGAGGCACTGGGCCTCCAGCAGCCTTCCTTAGGATCCAGGGTCCAGAACAAAGAAGCTAATATGGAGGACTTATGTGATGGGAAGAGAGAAGGCCTCCAACGACCATTTATAATCCACTCCTACATCTATCAAGAGTAGATGTTTTTATGTGTAGTCTTATCTGGAGATGTATTCAGGGGTGACCCAACCTTGATCGAGATTCCCAGCCACAGCGCTGACTCACTGTTATACTCAATCATCTGTTTTATTTTAAAACATGTCTACACTGCATTGAGCACCAACATAGATGCGACCAAGAAACCCACAGCCCTGTCCCAGCAGGTGATGGGTCCCGTGTGTGACTTGGGGTTAACTATTATTTTCACAGTGAGGGGGGAAAAAAGGATAGGAAATAGTAAATGAATATTGTTCCCAACTGCTGTTCAGGAATCTGAGTGATGAAATGCGGTAGGGGGGATATTTAAGAGATTCATAAAGCTCTTCTAAAGCCCCTTTCCTCCGTCAGTTGATGGAGAAAACCTGGGCTGGTGGACCAGCTGAATGACACAAGGGTGCACTGTTTAAAATGACATCCATACATGTCTCTAGAAAGGTGAGGGAGGCGGCCAGACGTTTTGACTGATAGTCTAACTTTGTCCTGTTTTATGAACCCATACAAGTTCAGAGGCTATCAGAACTGTACAACCACAGCTGTGACACAGCATCTGCTTGATAGAAACGTTGTTGTGTAGGGGAGGGAATGCAGTTGACCGACAAGGAGAAATGTCCTGAGCTGGATGGTGCCCATACAGACTTCTCAATCGTGACCCTACTGAAATACGTGGGATCTCGCGAAAACCAGAAACAGTTTCCATTTTAAGATAAAGTCTCTAAATCTAGCCTTTCTTTTTTTTTTTTTTTTTGAGAGGAGAATAAAGTTTATTAAAGTGGGAGATGCTGTTAGAACAGTGGGCTGGCTCAAAGGAGAACCGACTACAGCTGTTTTTTAAAAATGAATATTCCCACATCTTTCCTCTGAAGCAGAAAGTAAATGCGAGGAAGGCGCTGTTTCTCAAAGGCACACATAGGACTTGGGGACTACTATGGTTCTCGGTTCCTGGAACAACTGAGACTCTGGAGGCACTGGGCCTCCAGCAGCCTTCCTTAGGATCCAGGGTCCAGAACAAAGAAGCTAATATGGAGGACTTATGTGATGGGGAAGAGAGAAGGCCACCCCGTTAGCTCTGGATCTCTCTCACCTGAGGAAGATGAAAGCGGCAGGTAGAAACAAACTTGATTCATCGAGTCATTGCTGGAGAAGACAGTGGAGTACAGTGAAACCCTTGCTGTGAGACGCACAACGACTTCCCCTAAGTAAGACTTCTGTTTATGATCTAAAATAGATGCCTTTATAATGATTTACCTGGACCAGGGGAAGGCAGTTCCTTATTCCATATTACACCTGTATAAATTTTCCACTTCATTATCCAGAGAAAACCAGGCTCTAAACACAGACCCTATCAGCCTAGAACATGTACATTTTTAACAGATGGGAAATGCCATGTGCTTATGCCACTAATGGACACAGCTCAAGGACGTCATTGGTATAAATATTTCCAGATTCCATTGCATTTTAACAATAACAGAGAAGAGTCCAAACAAGAGACACA
This sequence comes from Tragulus kanchil, assembly GCA_022376925.1. Taxonomy (NCBI): domain Eukaryota; kingdom Metazoa; phylum Chordata; class Mammalia; order Artiodactyla; family Tragulidae; genus Tragulus; species Tragulus kanchil. Next base: position 154,401,001 of record JAIOJX010000032.1, read on the forward strand.
ATTACAGCTTCTAACTTTGACTGAGTGATTGCGTTGACCAAAACGTGCATTCAGATTTTTCCATACAATCTTATGCTGGAAAATGCAAACAAACTTTTCGACCAATCCAATCTCTTGTCTGTTCAGTTACAAATCCTGTTAACACAGTTTTGCTCCATTTTCTAGGCATTCTGTCTTTTAAATCATCCACAAAACTTATATTAAAACCTTTTGTTTTCAAAAGACAAAAGCTTAGATGAGCACGTCTTGTGAACACTCTTTCCTTCGGTGAGCTTTAGCGAGTGGAGGGATCACCGTGGATTTTGAGTGCAGTGGTGAAGCAATTCCACGGGTCATCTTCTCCGTGTGCTCAGGGACCAAGGGGTGGGGGCGGGGCAGGGGAAATTCTCTTTTAAAATATATTGGCAAGAGGGCACAATTATTCAGCGATTTAGGGCCTGTGAAAACAAAGAGAGGTGACTGTCACTTTTTTTTACCAGCATTGTGACTTGGGGACTACTATGGTTCTCGGTTCCTGGAACAACTGAGACTCTGGAGGCACTGGGCCTCCAGCAGCCTTCCTTAGGATCCAGGGTCCAGAACAAAGAAGCTAATATGGAGGACTTATGTGATGGGGAAGAGAGAAGGCCACCCCGTTAGCTCTGGATCTCTCTCACCTGAGGAAGATGAAAGCGGCAGGTAGAAACAAACTTGATTCATCGAGTCATTGCTGGAGAAGACAGTGGAGTACAGTGAAACCCTTGCTGTGAGACGCACAACGACTTCCCCTAAGTAAGACTTCTGTTTATGATCTAAAATAGATGCCTTTATAATGATTTACCTGGACCAGGGGAAGGCAGTTCCTTATTCCATATTACACCTGTATAAATTTTCCACTTCATTATCCAGAGAAAACCAGGCTCTAAACACAGACCCTATCAGCCTAGAACATGTACATTTTTAACAGATGGGAAATGCCATGTGCTTATGCCACTAATGGACACAGCTCAAGGACGTCATTGGTATAAATATTTCCAGATTCCATTGCATTTTAACAATAACAGAGAAGAGTCCAAACAAGAGACACAATTACAGCTTCTAACTTTGACTGAGTGATTGCGTTGACCAAAACGTGCATTCAGATTTTTCCATACAATCTTATGCTGGAAAATGCAAACAAACTTTTCGACCAATCCAATCTCTTGTCTGTTCAGTTACAAATCCTGTTAACACAGTTTTGCTCCATTTTCTAGGCATTCTGTCTTTTAAATCATCCACAAAACTTATATTAAAACCTTTTGTTTTCAAAAGACAAAAGCTTAGATGAGCACGTCTTGTGAACACTCTTTCCTTCGGTGAGCTTTAGCGAGTGGAGGGATCACCGTGGATTTTGAGTGCAGTGGTGAAGCAATTCCACGGGTCATCTTCTCCGTGTGCTCAGGGACCAAGGGGTGGGGGCGGGGCAGGGGAAATTCTCTTTTTTAAAAATATATTGGCAAGAGGGCACAATTATTCAGCGATTTAGGGCCTGTGAAAACAAAGAGAGAGGTGACTGTCACTTCTTTTTTTTACCAGCATTGTGACTAGTAATCCGGTGAGTCATTATTCAGATGGTCCTTTGTCTACATCTTTCAGTTCTGGATCCAAGGGCTCTTCGCTCCCTGCTCGTCCCTCCTGCAAGTCTGGGTTTCAAGGTCAGGGTCAGATTCAGGGTCATGGTTCTGGGCATTTCCAGACACATATATTTACGACTGTATTGCTAATTGTGTCCCTTGAGCTCTCACTCACATAATAACATTTATTCTCTCCCCAGTCAATCATATACTATCACCCCAACAGAAGTAAAGAAAATGTTTTCGTCTGGCTATAAACTTGCATGTTCTGAATTCTTAGGAAATTTGAATGAGGAGAAACCATTTCTTCCCCTGGGTGCATGCAGGGCAAGTGGAGGGAAGGGCCCCAGTCCCAGTGGAATTCCTCATTGCACTGGGGCCCATGAGCTGCCACTGATGCTTTTCTGCCTTCACCACCTACCTCTGGTGACTGGGAGCCAGGTGATTGGGTATCAAGTGTAAACTTGGTTTGGGTTTTCCTTCAAGTTCATGTAGTTGGAAAAGTAGGAGGTCAAATTCAGTCAGATTGCAATAGCAATCAACTGAAGAGCCTTCTCTGGCGCTCTCTTGGAAACTTACAAGGGGACATTGTTCCTGTGGGGTCTCTTCAGATGGAATGCTTAAGGAGGTTGGTGCCTTCTGAACATGACCTTTACTCCGAGTTTCTATTGGTTCAAAGGATGAAAACCACCCCCTCATTTACCTATCACAGGAGCTAAGATTCACACTTACGAGTATCTTCCCGACATTTTCCGAAAAATCACAGAGAGGATTCCACCAATGAGTGCGACGCCAAACAAGATTCCCAATACGATTCCCACCTGGGCCCCCACTGACAAGCCACCTGAATGAGACAGAGACAAAGCATGGGCCCTAGATAAATAATACACCAGCAATAAGTAATGCCACTGGCCCCCTGTAGATGTAGATAACAAATGATGACCTATGCTATTGTCCTGGATCTAGGGGGAAACAACTTAGAAAAGCTGGGGTTGTTCTAATCATAGAAAGACTTCCGGGTCTTAAGATCTATCAAGAGGCATAGCACTCCAATGAGGCGGCTTTCCTGTGAATTACTGTTTGTGTACACACAGCAATATGTCCCTATTTCCATTCTTAGGAACCATAAATGGTGATAGGACACTATTCTCCACAGCGGTCATTAAGTGAATAGACTCATTCATGGTTTACTTAGTTTCAAATACAGCCTAGTCCCTTTTCTCTCTTAAAAGAGATTTGAAACATGTGTCCAGAAGGTTTTCTGCTTCCATGGATTACAATCCAGGAAAGAATGTTAATTCATTACTAAGGTTCAGTTCAAAGAAACCTGTTTTAAAATTCCCATAAGACTATTTTGATAACAAAATTGAGCTCACCTGTCAGAGCATATTTCGGTTTCTCTTTATCTGTTTTCCCTATAAAGAAAGAGTTTTAATGATACAGAATTATTAGGGTGCAATAACTATAATTTAAAAATCGGCAGAAGATGAATTTACTTTAAGTGGAAGGTAGCAAAACACAAGCAGAGAGGATAATTTCTTCAGTAAATTGGATTGGGGGATTTTTTTTTTCTTTTTTGTACTTTTGACTTCTTTTATTGATTTTTTATTTATTTATTTTCATCTATCTTTATTCTTCCATCTGTGCAGGCCTCTCATCGCAGTGGCCTCTCTCATTGCAGAGCACCAGCTCTGGGCGCATGCGCTCCAAAACACTGGCTCATAATTGGACACACCAGTTCAGCAGCTCCGTGGCACGTGAGATCTTGCCAGGCCAGGGATCAAACCGGCGTCCCCTGCACTGCAAGGCGGGCCCTACTCACTGGACCATGAGGGAAGCTCGGATTGTAATTTTTAAGCAAGCTCCGACATTGCCCTGTCTTTAAAACCATTATTTATTGAATTTATGAATGCTTCTTCACACCTATAAATCCATAGTTCTTTTGTAAACATTACTATTTCCCCTACCCACCGGAGAGAACAGAATCAAGGAAACTGATGCAGACAGAGCTTAAAAAAGAGTCAAAGATTTCAGAAGTTAAGATAACAAAAGAATCAAAGGCTGTTGATTCTTGGTCCAATGTCAAGATCATGGACAACTCACCCACTGTGGTGAGGTCTATTTTGAAGAAACATCATTTTTGAGAGCAAAATATTTTGAAGCTATGATCAAGACTATGATTTGTCTTGTGATGTTAATTTTCCTTCTCTTTAGTAGAAAAATATAGATATTACAGGGCACATAGGTTTAATGAGATACACCCTTTATATTTATGGTACTATTATTGCAGGATTGCTATCTGCAGCTAACTCTAATCCAAAGCTTAAATATGACTATTCTCATTTACCTAGTATGCAGATATAAGTTGTTAAAATATGAATACCTCCCTGTAAGAAATAACATTGTTTCTTTCAGATAATTTTACACAGTGTTTATTAAAAAATAAAAGCCTTTTGTCTTGTTTCTACCATCAACTTCTTGGTATACTGATCCATTCACTCCTCTGGGTGGAGGTTGTTTATGAAGAAATAGTCGAGAGGCCTTGATTTAATGAGACAACAGAGAAGTGATTTAATCAGGCCCAACCCTAGAATCTTAGTTCACAATTTGCAAAATAGCTTTCCTAGTGAAAAGTGAAATCAGCTAATTTTCATCTATAAGATGTTTACTTTTTCTAACGGTTGAGTTGGAAAGAAGTCATCCAATCTTTAACAGGTCCATCTCAAAAAAAAAAGACGTCTGTTTCAAGATGGCCCCAAAGTTGTTACTGATCAATTGCTAAGTCATGTCTGACTCTGCTACTTCAAGGACTTCAGCACACCAGGCTCCCCTATCTCCCGGAGCTTACTCAAACTCATGTCCATCAAGTCAGTGATGCTATGCAACTATCTCATCCTCTGTCACCCTCTTCTCTTGCCCTTAACCTTTCCCAGCATCAGGGTCTTTTCCAATGATTCGGCTCTTTGCATCAGGTGGCCAAAATATTGGCTTCCTCAAGAGTCCTTCCTACTGATTTCCTTTAGGATTGATTGATCTATGTGCAGTCCAAGGGACTCTCAAGAGTCTTCTCCAACGCCAGAATACTAGATACAGACAGAGCTTAAAAAAGAGTCAAAGATTTCAGAAGTTAAGATAACAAAAGAATCAAAGGCTGTTGATTCTTGGTCCAATGTCAAGATCATGGACAACTCACCCACTGTGGTGAGGTCTATTTTGAAGAAACATCATTTTTGAGAGCAAAATATTTTGAAGCTATGATCAAGACTATGATTTGTCTTGTGATGTTAATTTTCCTTCTCTTTAGTAGAAAAATATAGATATTACAGGGCACATAGGTTTAATGAGATACACCCTTTATATTTATGGTACTATTATTGCAGGATTGCTATCTGCAGCTAACTCTAATCCAAAGCTTAAATATGACTATTCTCATTTACCTAGTATGCAGATATAAGTTGTTAAAATATGAATACCTCCCTGTAAGAAATAACATTGTTTCTTTCAGATAATTTTACACAGTGTTTATTAAAAAATAAAAGCCTTTTGTCTTGTTTCTACCATCAACTTCTTGGTATACTGATCCATTCACTCCTCTGGGTGGAGGTTGTTTATGAAGAAATAGTCGAGAGGCCTTGATTTAATGAGACAACAGAGAAGTGATTTAATCAGGCCCAACCCTAGAATCTTAGTTCACAATTTGCAAAATAGCTTTCCTAGTGAAAAGTGAAATCAGCTAATTTTCATCTATAAGATGTTTACTTTTTCTAACGGTTGAGTTGGAAAGAAGTCATCCAATCTTTAACAGGTCCATCTCAAAAAAAAAAGACGTCTGTTTCAAGATGGCCCCAAAGTTGTTACTGATCAATTGCTAAGTCATGTCTGACTCTGCTACTTCAAGGACTTCAGCACACCAGGCTCCCCTATCTCCCGGAGCTTACTCAAACTCATGTCCATCAAGTCAGTGATGCTATGCAACTATCTCATCCTCTGTCACCCTCTTCTCTTGCCCTTAACCTTTCCCAGCATCAGGGTCTTTTCCAATGATTCGGCTCTTTGCATCAGGTGGCCAAAATATTGGCTTCCTCAAGAGTCCTTCCTACTGATTTCCTTTAGGATTGATTGATCTATGTGCAGTCCAAGGGACTCTCAAGAGTCTTCTCCAACGCCACAGTAAAAAAACGTCAGTTCTTCAGTGCTCAGCTCTCTTTAGGGTCCAACTCTCACATTTGTACATGATTACTACAAAGACCATAGCTTTGACTATATGGACTTCTGTCATCACAGTGATGTCTCTACTTTTTAACATGCTGTTATAGCTTTTCTTCCAAGGAGCAAGCGTCATTTAATTTTATGGCCCCAGAGTACAGGTCCTTGAACCCATCTCTTCCTGCATGAGCTGAATGCATGGCTCTAGAATGTTTCCATGGAACTCAAGCTGATCGCACCAACTCACATAAAAAAGCAGTTGAGAGACCGCTGGATTTGAGGCCTGCCCTGAACAAAGGTGTCATCCAACCAACTCCCTAAATGTTATACCTGGCTGACAACTACCAGTAGAGACAGGTCAAACATTTGCTTTTCATGTCCTGGCATGGTGGCTCTGACACAATACACTGGGCTCATAACACAACATTATCATCATCAATGACACCATTTGTCAGAAAAAAATATTAGCAAAAATAGTTTGTGGAAGATTTATCACTAAATTAGAGTTTATTAGTCTTGTACTCCTAGCTTCTTCCCAATTACACTGCCTGGGATCACTCAAATGTACCACACACATGAACATCAAACTTGGGCATTTGATGGTAAAGGCATTTGCTGCCTTAATAAAATTACCTCTTAAGAAACCGAGAGTTTATAATTACATTTTAGCTCACAAGTTACAATTTCTTGGAACATTGATGCATGAAGTGGGAATGTGTCATAAGTGGGAACTTAGGTCACAGTTTCTATGAAAGGGTGGGGCAGGGGACAAATAAGGAAGTAGGCATGAGTGTTTTCGAGGAAATTGAGAAAAATAATTTTTAAGGAATAGGGAAAATATCCTGGTATGACATGTAAAAATACTCTACTTGGGGATTCCCTGGTGGTCTAGTGGGTAAGGAGTCTGCCTTGCAGTGCAAGGGGCACCGGTTTGATCCTTGGCCTGGGGATCCCACTGCCATGGAAGCCTTTCCCAGCATCAGGGTCTTTGACTTATCATGGAAACTTCTGCCCTTTTTTCAGGATTGATTGATCTATGTGCAGTCCAAGGGACTCTCAAGAGTCTTCTCCAACGCCACAGTAAAAAAACGTCAGTTCTTCAGTGCTCAGCTCTCTTTAGGGTCCAACTCTCACATTTGTACATGATTACTACAAAGACCATAGCTTTGACTATATGGACTTCTGTCATCACAGTGATGTCTCTACTTTTTAACATGCTGTTATAGCTTTTCTTCCAAGGAGCAAGCGTCATTTAATTTTATGGCCCCAGAGTACAGGTCCTTGAACCCATCTCTTCCTGCATGAGCTGAATGCATGGCTCTAGAATGTTTCCATGGAACTCAAGCTGATCGCACCAACTCACATAAAAAAGCAGTTGAGAGACCGCTGGATTTGAGGCCTGCCCTGAACAAAGGTGTCATCCAACCAACTCCCTAAATGTTATACCTGGCTGACAACTACCAGTAGAGACAGGTCAAACATTTGCTTTTCATGTCCTGGCATGGTGGCTCTGACACAATACACTGGGCTCATAACACAACATTATCATCATCAATGACACCATTTGTCAGAAAAAAATATTAGCAAAAATAGTTTGTGGAAGATTTATCACTAAATTAGAGTTTATTAGTCTTGTACTCCCTAGCTTCTTCCCAATTACACTGCCTGGGATCACTCAAATGTACCACACACATGAACATCAAACTTGGGCATTTGATGGTAAAGGCATTTGCTGCCTTAATAAAATTACCTCTTAAGAAACCGAGAGTTTATAATTACATTTTAGCTCACAAGTTACAATTTCTTGGAACATTGATGCATGAAGTGGGAATGTGTCATAAGTGGGAACTTAGGTCACAGTTTCTATGAAAGGGTGGGGCAGGGGACAAATAAGGAAGTAGGCATGAGTGTTTTCGAGGAAATTGAGAAAAATAATTTTTAAGGAATAGGGAAAATATCCTGGTATGACATGTAAAAATACTCTACTTGGGGATTCCCTGGTGGTCTAGTGGGTAAGGAGTCTGCCTTGCAGTGCAAGGGGCACCGGTTTGATCCTTGGCCTGGGGGGATCCCACGTGCCATGGAACGGCTGGACTGGTGTGTCCAGTTGCAAGCTGGAGCCCTGGAGTGCCTGCGCCCAGATCCGGTGCTCTGCAGTGAGAGAGGCCACTGCAGTGAGAGGCCCACACAGGCCAGAGAATAAGGATGGAAAATATATAAAAACCAATAAAAGAGGCCAAAATTTAAAAAAAAAAAATAAAGACTTAAAAAAATACCCCTCAACTTGGAATGTTCCTTTTTCTGCTTGCCATTAATAAGCTGTCAACTCTTGTTACAGATGATCAGTGCTTCTCCAAAATTTTGAAATATTTGCCAGTGACTAATTATATTGATGATTCTTTCCTTGTTTGACCCTATTTGTTTCTCTCTGGTGTTTACTGTCAGCCATTTCTTTAGAATTTTGCAGTGACCTTTAAGCTTTATTTTCAAGGCACATTATCAAGCTTTTTATAAAAATCTTTGCAGTAAAATACACGATATAAACATTACTATTGTCTCCATTTTTAAGTAAAATGGAGACTTTTTTGGGGGGTGGACAGGTTGGGGAGGGAGGAGGGTGAGCGGGCCAGTTCTATTGGTCTTTCATTTATCTATTTTCATCCATCTTTGTTCTTTGGCCCGTGTGGGCCTCCCATTGCAGTGGCCTCTGTGGTCGCAGAGCACCAGCTCTGGGCGCATGCGCTCCAGAGCTCTGGCTCGGTAATTAGACACATCAGTCCAGCCACTCCGCAGTGGGTGGGATCTTCCCAGGCCAGGGATCGAAGTGGGGCCCCTTGCACTGCAAGGTGGTATCCTTACCCACTGGACCACCAGGGAAGCCTGAGACTGTTTTATAATACACTTAAAAATCTTCCCTGGGGCATCCCTGATAGTCCAATGGGTAAAGAGTCCGCTTTGCAGTGCAAGGGGCACCAGTTTGATCCCTGGCCCAGGAAGGTCCCACATGCCAAGGAACAGCTGGACTGGTGTGTCCAATTACGAGCCAGCGCTCTGGAGCGCATGTGCCCAGAGCTGGTGCTCTGCAACAAGAGAGGCCACTGCTATGGGAGGCCCACACAGGCCAAAGAACAAGGATGGATGAAAATAAATAAATAAAAACCCAATAAAAGAAACCAAGAGAAAAAACTATTAAAAAAAAGAATCCTCCCTGGTGGTTCAGATGGTAAAGAATCTGCCTGCAGTGCAGGAGACCCAGGTTCAATCCCTGGGGCAGGAAGATGCCATGGCAAAGGAGATGGCTACCTACTCCTGTATTCTTGCCTGAAGAATCCCATGGACAGAGGTGCCTGGAGGGCTACAGTTTGTGGGGTCACAAAGAGTCGACCTCATGAGTCGACTGACACTTTCTGTGTCTTTCTTTCTTCTCTGATGGTATTAAGAACATTCACATTGCTGTGCAACCCTCAGCCCCACCTGTCTCCTGAGCTCTGCGCAAATCCTCACTCTTTCCTCTCAGCCCTGGCAACAACCATTCTGCTTTCTGTTTCTACGATTTTGACCTTCTGTGTACCTCATCTAAGTGGAATCACAGAGTATTGGTCTTTTGGAGACTGGTCTATTCCATTTAGTCCTCAAGGTTCATCCATGTTGCAGCATATGTGAGAACTTTCTCCCTTTTAAAGGCTGAATACCATTCCACCGTATGTATGTGACACATTTTGTTCACCTAGTCATCTGTCCATGGACAGTTGAGTGGCTTCCACATTTCAGCTACCGTGTATAATGCTGCTGTGAACACACGTGTACAAATACAAAGCATTTTAAAACATTTGCGTAAGCACAGCAGAGTTTTAGAAACCAGACTGGCAACTGGGAAATGGACATTAAACAATAAGGACCAGCTTTCTAGGTGTTCAGCTGTCAAACTGGTTTCAGGAGCCACAGCTTCAGGGGAGGTTCTTATGTTTACTTTCATTTAGAGATGAAAATACCTAACTAGGTAAAATGATGACAGAGAACTGCTCAACTTAGCCAGCATTCACTGCAGTTACTAGAGGACTACTTCTCTTTCTCTTCCACCCTCATCTACTACAAAATAACATATATTTTAAAAATATCCCAAACAACTGAGTTTCTCTTAAGGAAGCCCTGGAAATAGGAGGCTCTTTCTTATGCTAAGTTGTAATGGCAAGGGTCTTTCCTCACACTCACTAGGGATGCTCTAAACCTCACACTAATGATGACAACTCAAAGCTGTCCTCCAGAGTTTCTCCCCAAGGTACCTCACTCACATTGCTGCATGTATTGGCTGTGAATCCAAAGTACAGTCCCAAAGCCTGGTAAGACTAGTTTAGAATAGATTCTTGCTTCACATGTACAGACCTGAACTCAATGTACAGTCATACGGTAAATGTGAGCAATGTTATTGCTGTCAGTCTCTGGGTCGTGCTGGACTCTTTGTGACCCCATGAACTCCAGCACATTAAGCTCCTTGGTTTTCCACTGTCTCCTGGCATTTCTTCAGATTCATGTCCTTTGAGTTGGTGATGATATCTAACCATCTCATCCTCTCCTGCCTCCTTGTCCTTTTGCCTTCAATCTTTCCTAGCATTAGGGTCTCTTCCAACAAGTCAACTTTCTGCATCAGGGGGCCAAAGTACTGAAGCTTCAGCTTTAGCATCAGTCCTTCCAATGAATATTCAGGATTTATTTAGGATGGACTGTTTTGATCTCCTTGTAGTCCAAGCAACTCTCAAGAGTCTTCTCCAGGGCTTCCCCTGGTGATCCAGTGGGTAAAGACACCGCCTTGCAGTGCAAGGGGCGCTGGTTCGACCCCTGGCCTGGGAAGATCCCACGTGCCGCGGAGCGGCTGGACCGATGTGTCCAATTACCGAGCCGGAGCTCTGGCATGCATGTGCCCAGAGCTGGTGCTCTGCAACAACAGAGGCCACTGCAATGGAAGGCCCACAGGAGCCAAAGAATAAAGATGGATGAAAATAGAGAAATGAAAGACCAATAGAAGTGGCCTGCCCATTCCCCTCCCTCCCCATCCCACCCTCCAAAAAAGATAAATAAATAAAAATTAAAAAAATAATAAAAAAATGGAAATCCTTAAAAAAAAAAAAAAAAAAGTCTTCTCCAGCACCACAATTCAAAAGCATCAATTCTTTGGTGCTCGACCTTCTTAGCGATCTAACTCTCACATCCATACATGACTACCAGAAAAACCATAGCTTTGACTCTATGGACCTTTGTTTAATACACGATCTAAGGTTTGTCACAGCTTTCTTTAAAGGAGTAAGCATCTTTTAATTTTGCGACAGTCACCATCAACAATCATTTTGGAGCCTAGGAAAATAAAATCTGTCACTCCTTCCACTTTTTCCCCTTCTATTTGCCGTGAAGTGATGGGACGGATGCTATAATCCTAGTTTTTGCGGATGTTGAGTTTCAGTGTTAGCACACTCTACTAAGGTTGGCTCACTTGCTTTCCATGTAGGACTGTATCAGCATAGGGTCAGTCATGTGCCAGTAGTAGCTATCTCACTTACTTTACCTGCTGTCATTCAAGGTGGGAAGCTGAGCTCAGCCATTGAATAAACACAACTTCTGAACCTACCATGCTAAGCTTGGTTCAAAAGTAGTCCTTGGGGCTTCCCTTGTGGCTCAGTGGATAAGAACCCGTCTGCCAATGCAGGAGACACAGGTTCGAGCCCTGATCCGGGAAGATCTCACATACCGCAGAGCAGCTAAACCCACACATCAACAAAGACCCAGCACAGCCAAAAATAAATAAATAAAAGTTAAAAAAAAAAAAAAAAAGTAGTCCTTACATTCTAATATATCCCATATTGATTATTACATTTGTTCCTGGATTATTTGGAATTCACTGCAAAAGCTGATCAACCCCTGTTGGGGTGACTGTTCTTCTTACCCTGGGATTGACTAGTCGCTGGTGGGTGGGTGTGGACTGTGCTTTTTGGAGTCGCGCTCTTGGCAGCTGTGCTTTGGGCAGGGGGGGTTCCAGCAGTTGGCAGATCTTCTTTGTGAGTGTGGGTAATGTCCTCTGTTCTACCTGGCTCCTATTGTAGGGGCAAAAGGCAAAACAGAAGCAAAACTTAATGCTGTAAAATACATACTCTATCTTATAACAGAAATTGATTGAAGGAGGCACAAATATATAAGCTACATGAAAATTTAAAGTGGAAAGAAGACAACACACATAAAAAAACAAGAGTGGGGACAGGAATAAAACCACGTCTGCTCCAGAAATAAATGCCATGTGCATGCTGATTTCTTGAGGTATAAACTTTTGGGAATATGTTGGGTCACTAGGCCTTAATTCTTTTTCTCTCCAACTTGAATGGCACTTTCTCCCCCACAACATTTATTCAACATATGCTATGTTGTATTATTTTTAATGTCCTTCCTTCCCTAGAGCTTACTATTTGCCAGGCCCTCTAAATACCTTCTCATTTACACCAGAAAACCCCTAAAATGTAAACTCTATTATTATTATTTTTTGGCTCCTTTGGGTCTTCCTTGCTATAGATGGGCTTCACTAGTTGTGACTTGAGGTCTCCAGGGTGCGCAGACCCAACAGCTGCGGTGCACAGGCTTAGTTGCCCCACAGCATGTGGCATCTTTGTTCCCCAACCAGGGATCAAGCCCACATTCCCTGCACTGGAAGGTGGATTCTTAACCATTGGAAGTTTCAAGGAGTAAATCCCACTTCTCATCCTCTGGTACAAACAAGGCTTCGAGAGATCAGCTAATATGCCCAAGCTCACATAATCAACAAGCAACAGAAGAAGACTTGGAAATTGACTCCAAAGTTCATGCCTATGTAGCATTCAACAAATACACTAATGAGCACAGGCAACAAAAACAGACAACTTTGTGCATCAAAGGATGCAATCAACAGAGTGAAGAGGCGACCTATGGAATGGGAGAAAATACTCGCAAATCATGTTATCTGATAAAATTCTGTGGAACTCCATGTTAAAAATATAACAATTTCTGTTGGGGTGACTGTTCTTCTTACCCTGGGATTGACTAGTCGCTGGTGGGTGGGTGTGGACTGTGCTTTTTGGAGTCGCGCTCTTGGCAGCTGTGCTTTGGGCAGGGGGGGTTCCAGCAGTTGGCAGATCTTCTTTGTGAGTGTGGGTAATGTCCTCTGTTCTACCTGGCTCCTATTGTAGGGGCAAAAGGCAAAACAGAAGCAAAACTTAATGCTGTAAAATACATACTCTATCTTATAACAGAAATTGATTGAAGGAGGCACAAATATATAAGCTACATGAAAATTTAAAGTGGAAAGAAGACAACACACATAAAAAAACAAGAGTGGGGACAGGAATAAAACCACGTCTGCTCCAGAAATAAATGCCATGTGCATGCTGATTTCTTGAGGTATAAACTTTTGGGAATATGTTGGGTCACTAGGCCTTAATTCTTTTTCTCTCCAACTTGAATGGCACTTTCTCCCCCACAACATTTATTCAACATATGCTATGTTGTATTATTTTTAATGTCCTTCCTTCCCTAGAGCTTACTATTTGCCAGGCCCTCTAAATACCTTCTCATTTACACCAGAAAACCCCTAAAATGTAAACTCTATTATTATTATTTTTTGGCTCCTTTGGGTCTTCCTTGCTATAGATGGGCTTCACTAGTTGTGACTTGAGGTCTCCAGGGTGCGCAGACCCAACAGCTGCGGTGCACAGGCTTAGTTGCCCCACAGCATGTGGCATCTTTGTTCCCCAACCAGGGATCAAGCCCACATTCCCTGCACTGGAAGGTGGATTCTTAACCATTGGAAGTTTCAAGGAGTAAATCCCACTTCTCATCCTCTGGTACAAACAAGGCTTCGAGAGATCAGCTAATATGCCCAAGCTCACATAATCAACAAGCAACAGAAGAAGACTTGGAAATTGACTCCAAAGTTCATGCCTATGTAGCATTCAACAAATACACTAATGAGCACAGGCAACAAAAACAGACAACTTTGTGCATCAAAGGATGCAATCAACAGAGTGAAGAGGCGACCTATGGAATGGGAGAAAATACTCGCAAATCATGTTATCTGATAAAATTCTGTGGAACTCCTATAACAGATTAACAAAAAAAAATTAATAACAATTTTAAAAATGGGCAAGAGGACTTGAGTAAACAACTCTCTAGATACGGTACACAACGGCTAGCAAACATACAAAAGATGCTCATTATCACTAATCATCAGAAAAAAATAAATCAAAAGCACAATGAGATTATCACCTCAGCTCTGTTTAGGATGGCTACTCTCCAAAGAAAAGAAACTAATAACACGTTAGAAAGGAGGTGGATACATTGGAACCATTGTGCACTGTTGATGGGTACATAGAATGGTTGCAATCACTAGAGAAAACAGAATGGAAGGTCCTCAGAAAAATTAAAAATAGAATCACTAAATGATCCAACCATGCCACTTCTGGGTATAAACCCAAATGAATTGAAAGCAGGGTCTGGAAGAGATATTTGCACATCCATGTTCATAGCAGAACTATTCACAATAGCCAAGAATTGGAAGCAATCCAAATGGATGAAGAATATGCGGTATATACATACATACAATGGAATCTTTTTATATTTTTAATTTTACTTTTTACTTTTATAGTGTTTTGTTTTTTATAGATACAATGGAATATTATTCAACCTCCAAGGAAAAAATTCTTACACATGCTACAACATGGATGAACACTGGGGGATATTATGCTTAACCATATTGAGATAAATCAGTCTCAAAATGTCCTTGCCTGTGATCACATGCCTATGGAGCAACTTCCTTTCTTCCTGGGACACTCACCAGCGTTGTCAGGGGTTCCTCACTGGCAGGTGGGACCGTTGTGTAATCTTCCACATGCCGGGTGATCTTGCCATTTTCCATACCTGTAGTCACACCATCTTGCCATTTTCCAGACCTCAACATGGAAATCAAGTATCTACTGGAATGAAAAAAAGTTCAACAAGCAACAGAAGAAGACTTGGAAATTGACTCCAAAGTTCATGCCTATGTAGCATTCAACAAATACACTAATGAGCACAGGCAACAAAAACAGACAACTTTGTGCATCAAAGGATGCAATCAACAGAGTGAAGAGGCGACCTATGGAATGGGAGAAAATACTCAAATCATGTTATCTGATAAAATTCTGTGGAACTCCTATAACAGATTAACAAAAAAATTAATAACAATTTTAAAATGGGCAAGAGGACTTGAGTAAACAACTCTCTAGATACGGTACACAACGGCTAGCAAACATACAAAAGATGCTCATTATCACTAATCATCAGAAAAAAATAAATCAAAAGCACAATGAGATTATCACCTCAGCTCTGTTTAGGATGGCTACTCTCCAAAGAAAAGAAACTAATAACACGTTAGAAAGGAGGTGGATACATTGGAACCATTGTGCACTGTTGATGGGTACATAGAATGGTTGCAATCACTAGAGAAAACAGAATGGAAGGTCCTCAGAAAAATTAAAAATAGAATCACTAAATGATCCAACCATGCCACTTCTGGGTATAAACCCAAATGAATTGAAAGCAGGGTCTGGAAGAGATATTTGCACATCCATGTTCATAGCAGAACTATTCACAATAGCCAAGAATTGGAAGCAATCCAAATGGATGAAGAATATGCGGTATATACATACATACAATGGAATCTTTTTATATTTTTAATTTTACTTTTATTTTTATAGTGTTTTGTTTTTTATAGATACAATGGAATATTATTCAACCTCCAAGGAAAAAATTCTTACACATGCTACAACATGGATGAACACTGGGGGATATTATGCTTAACCATATTGAGATAAATCAGTCTCAAAATGTCCTTGCCTGTGATCACATGCCTATGGAGCAACTTCCTTTCTTCCTGGGACACTCACCAGCGTTGTCAGGGGTTCCTCACTGGCAGGTGGGACCGTTGTGTAATCTTCCACATGCCGGGTGATCTTGCCATTTTCCATACCTGTAGTCACACCATCCTCTGGCCGGACTGTGCTGGCTGAAAAGGAAACACTGAGTCAGACCTCAACATGGAAATCATGTGGGAAGACCTAACCGGTCAGCTACAATCAAAATTTTTTTTCCATTCCTTTTGGATATTTCTCCTTTTCAGGAGGATTGTCATTCTAGCTCAACACTAACCATTCTACATACACACAACAGCCCGGTTGTCTCCACTATAAAAGAAAGGAAGATGGGAATCTGTAAAGGTGAAACAGCCAGATTCTCTTGTGTCCCACTGCAGTATGCTGGATGGCAGGATATGTGTGTGTGTGTGTGTGTGCACGCACGCGCATATACACCTTGCCTTTGCAATAATAAAAAAGATTGGTCTTCGCTGGTGGTCCAATGGGTGAAGAGTCTGCCTTGCAGTGCAAGGGGCACCAGTTCAATCCCCTGGGCAGGGCAGATCCCACATGCCACAGCACCGCTGGACCCATTGTGTCCAATTACAAGCCAGCAATCTGGAGCACGTGCGCCCAGAGCCAGTGCTCTGCAATGAGAGAGGCCACTGCAATGGGAGGCCCACACAGGCCAGAGAATAAAGATGGATGAAAATAAATAAATAAAAAACCAATAATAATAGTGTAATAAAAAATAATGAGGGCTTCCCCTGGTGGTCCAGTGGCACAGGCCGCCGCCTTGCAGTGCAGGGGGCGCCGGTTTGAGCCCTGGCCTGGGAAGATCCCGCGTGCAGCGGAGCGGCTGGACTGATGTGTCCAGTCACCGGGCCGCAGCTCTGGAGCACATGCGCCCAGAGCCGGTGCTCTGCGACAACAGAGGCCACTGCGATGGGAGGCCCACAGGGGCCAAAGAACAGAGATGGATGAAAACAGAGAAATGAAAGACCAATAGAAGTGGTCCGCCTGCTCCCCTCCCTCCCCAACCCGACCCCCGCCCAAAATAAATAAATAAAAAAAAATAATAATAACGACCCAGATTATTCCTGGTGTCGTGTCATAACAATGAATTAATGCATCCGGGTTAATAGACATACAACATAGACCTAGAAAAACACTGGCAGGTGGGACCGTTGTGTAATCTTCCACATGCCGGGTGATCTTGCCATTTTCCATACCTGTAGTCACACCATCCTCTGGCCGGACTGTGCTGGCTGAAAAGGAAACACTGAGTCAGACCTCAACATGGAAATCATGTGGGAAGACCTAACCGGTCAGCTACAATCAAAATTTTTTCCATTCCTTTTGGATATTTCTCCTTTTCAGGAGGATTGTCATTCTAGCTCAACACTAACCATTCTACATACACACAACAGCCCGGTTGTCTCCACTATAAAAGAAAGGAAGATGGGAATCTGTAAAGGTGAAACAGCCAGATTCTCTTGTGTCCCACTGCAGTATGCTGGATGGCAGGATATGTGTGTGTGTGTGTGTGTGCACGCACGCGCATATACACCTTGCCTTTGCAATAATAAAAAAGATTGGTCTTCGCTGGTGGTCCAATGGGTGAAGAGTCTGCCTTGCAGTGCAAGGGGCACCAGTTCAATCCCCTGGGCAGGGCAGATCCCACATGCCACAGCACCGCTGGACCCATTGTGTCCAATTACAAGCCAGCAATCTGGAGCACGTGCGCCCAGAGCCAGTGCTCTGCAATGAGAGAGGCCACTGCAATGGGAGGCCCACACAGGCCAGAGAATAAAGATGGATGAAAATAAATAAATAAAAAACCAATAATAATAGTGTAATAAAAAATAATGAGGGCTTCCCCTGGTGGTCCAGTGGATAGGGACGCCGCCTTGCAGTGCAGGGGGCGCCGGTTTGAGCCCTGGCCTGGGAAGATCCCGCGTGCCGCGGAGCGGCTGGACTGATGTGTCCAGTCACCGAGCCGGAGCTCTGGAGCACATGCGCCCAGAGCCGGTGCTCTGCGACAACAGAGGCCACTGCGATGGGAGGCCCACAGGGGCCAAAGAACAGAGATGGATGAAAACAGAGAAATGAAAGACCAATAGAAGTGGTCCGCCTGCTCCCCTCCCTCCCCAACCCGACCCCCGCCCAAAATAAATAAATAAAAAAAAATAATAATAATAATGACCCAGATTATTCCTGGTGTCGTGTCATAACAATGAATTAATGCATCCGGGTTAATAGACATACAACATAGACCTAGAAAAATTCTCAACTAGGGGAAACTGGAATGATTTCTAAAAATATTCATCAGCAGGCTCTCTTATACAGAGTGAAGTAAGTCAGAAAGAGAAAAAATAATGTCTTTATACATATATGGAATCTATAAAAATGTCACTGATTGAATTATTTGTAGGGCAACGATAGAGACGCAGACCTAGAGAACAGTTTAGTGGACACAGTGGGGAAAGGAGGAGGAATAAATGGAGAGAGTAGCATTGCCATATACACAGCACCATGAAAGCGTGGAAGTGTTCCTGGTTCAGTCAGGTCCTACTTTTTGTCACCCCTTAGCCCACCAGGCTCCTCTGCCCATGGAATTCTCCAGGCAAGAATACTGGTGTGGGTTGCCATTCCCTTCTCCATGGGGTCTTCCCAACAAAATCCAGATCTCCTGCATTGCAGGCAGATTATTTCCTATCTGAAGCCCCATACATTGCCGTATTTGTTAATCAAGTAACATAAAGCTAGATAGTAAAGTCAAAAAAAAGTGTTGATTAGCAGGCTATATCCCAAACTGAGCCAGAATGTCCAGAAAAAAAAAAAATGTCCAAAGTCAGGGTTTCCTTCTTTGTAAAGTTGAGCTTGCTCGTCATTTAATTTTGAGGCGGCTGTCTGCTTGAATGATTAGAACCACTTGCTCTGACTACAGACCTCATGCCTGACATAGAGTTTAGCTTCATCTTTTACAGGTGGGGCTGTCACCTTCAAGGGAGGGTCAGTAATATCCTGAAGGGGGCTGTCACCTTCAAGGGAGGGTCAGTAATATCCTGAAGGGGGCTGTCACCTTCAAGGGAGGGTCAGTAATATCCTGAAGGGTGCTAAGACAACTAACAGAACTTTCAGTAGACCCAGAGCTACACTACAGAGACCTCACAGCCCCGGACCTGGCTTTTCCGCAGTACCACTGGACCAATGAACCTGTTGTGCCAGTGAGAAAGGCTTCCCAGAGGAGCAGGGGATGGGTGGGGTGGGGTCACAGGTTGAATTCCAGGACATGGCAGAGAAGCGGCCTTGTCTTCACCCTCTACCGCAAGGATCAGAGCTCATCCTGACAAAGCAGGAGTGCCATCTCAATTCATCAAATTACTCTTCTCACAAGTTAAAACAAATCTGACTCACTGGTCATGGGTTCCCTCCCAGACTCAGAGTGCCTCTGGAAGAAATTCTGTGACTAAATGCAGTTGCAAAATAAGCAAGCACGCACAGCCCAGGAACAAGAGGGAGGGGATGCTTGGAGACATGTGCTTAATTAAAGAGCAGATGCTCCTATCTAGGCAGCACATAAGTGGGAGATCTGGCCCTTTCCTTAAGATTTCCTTCTTCCTCTCACGCTGAGATAGCTCAGCCAAAGGCACAGCTGATAAATATTAGATCACAGCTTCTTTGCTGGTGCACAGCGGAAGGAAGCCTCTAGAGTAAATCCTCTCATTCCGTGAGCCCTCTCTTTGCATTGAGTACTTATCCAGCGCTGCCAATCAATGCTTCCCCAAGCACATGCCTTTTTTCTCTCATCTCAGGTCGCAGAAGGGCTTTCAGTAATAAGCTAATAAAGTCAAAAAAAGTGTTGATTAGCAGGCTATATCCCAAACTGAGCCAGAATGTCCAGAAAAAAAAAAAATGTCCAAAGTCAGGGTTTCCTTCTTTGTAAAGTTGAGCTTGCTCGTCATTTAATTTTGAGGCGGCTGTCTGCTTGAATGATTAGAACCACTTGCTCTGACTACAGACCTCATGCCTGACATAGAGTTTAGCTTCATCTTTTACAGGTGGGGCTGTCACCTTCAAGGGAGGGTCAGTAATATCCTGAAGGGGGCTGTCACCTTCAAGGGAGGGTCAGTAATATCCTGAAGGGGGCTGTCACCTTCAAGGGAGGGTCAGTAATATCCTGAAGGGTGCTAAGACAACTAACAGAACTTTCAGTAGACCCAGAGCTACACTACAGAGACCTCACAGCCCCGGACCTGGCTTTTCCGCAGTACCACTGGACCAATGAACCTGTTGTGCCAGTGAGAAAGGCTTCCCAGAGGAGCAGGGGATGGGTGGGGTGGGGTCACAGGTTGAATTCCAGGACATGGCAGAGAAGCGGCCTTGTCTTCACCCTCTACCGCAAGGATCAGAGCTCATCCTGACAAAGCAGGAGTGCCATCTCAATTCATCAAATTACTCTTCTCACAAGTTAAAACAAATCTGACTCACTGGTCATGGGTTCCCTCCCAGACTCAGAGTGCCTCTGGAAGAAATTCTGTGACTAAATGCAGTTGCAAAATAAGCAAGCACGCACAGCCCAGGAACAAGAGGGAGGGGATGCTTGGAGACATGTGCTTAATTAAAGAGCAGATGCTCCTATCTAGGCAGCACATAAGTGGGAGATCTGGCCCTTTCCTTAAGATTTCCTTCTTCCTCTCACGCTGAGATAGCTCAGCCAAAGGCACAGCTGATAAATATTAGATCACAGCTTCTTTGCTGGTGCACAGCGGAAGGAAGCCTCTAGAGTAAATCCTCTCATTCCGTGAGCCCTCTCTTTGCATTGAGTACTTATCCAGCGCTGCCAATCAATGCTTCCCCAAGCACATGCCTTTTTTCTCTCATCTCAGGTCGCAGAAGGGCTTTCACTAGTTAGCAATAACTGATACCTCAGTGCCAGCAGATGGACCGCTCCCTTTTCGGCTGGTGGCTGGGGTGGGGGTGAAGGTAGTGATCAGCTCTCACGAAGAATTTAAGATTCTGATCTTGGCAAGTGTTGAATGTACTTATCAAGTTCAAGGGAAATTATCCCTTTGTAGGCAAGCAGTCTTTATTGAAAAAAAAAAAAAAAAAACCCTAAGCATGTTATTTTCTTTTCTTCTACTCCCAGTTCAAATTCAGTTAACAAACCATCCATTTAAAAACACTTTCTGGCCCATTCAGCAAAATCACTTACTATACGGCATCCTCTGGCAAAACAAAACCACCCTTGCTTTGAAAAAGGTTAAGTACAAAATGAAGTTAGTTTGAATTCTTTCATAGAAAATTCAGTTTGTTGAAAGCGTAACTTGGTAAAAATTCCTTATTGTTCTTTTCTACTCTTGGCCCACAGAGCCAAGGACTAACATTGGTCTGGATAGACAAAAGGGCATTTTATGAGTGACACTCATGATGAAGAGGCATGTCTTTTGTCTCACTGCTCCGGCATTCTTCTTGCTCCCTGGGAAAGTTGATCTTTAACAAGAAATGCTCACTTGTCCCTCTCATTATTTCAGCTGAAGGCTTTCCTGGCCGAAATGTTCTGAGGAGTCCAACTGCTGAGTGTCCAGCCAGCATGTGACATCCTTTCCTCTTGAATGGTGAAATTCAAATCATGTATCGATGTCTTGCTCTCCAGGCCTTTTCTTCTTCCTAAGACACGTGTGTGCACAGGCAACATGCACAATTGTTTATGTAAGTACAGTGACGAACCTGCAGTAACACAGGCTGCTCTGGAGCAATGCCCCCGCTAATGGTCACATGAACACTTGCCTTTCCCAGCCTCCCCTAGCCTGTGGGTCAGAACTAATGAAAGTTTCCAAATCTGCCTGTAAGCCATTCACCTGTTTTGGAATTGGTGTGTACCGTGTTATTCTTTAAAAAGTTACTGCCTTGGGCTTCTCTGGTGGTCCAGTGGGTAAAAAGTCCGCCTTGTAGTGCAAGG
This sequence comes from Tragulus kanchil, assembly GCA_022376925.1. Classification (NCBI taxonomy): domain Eukaryota; kingdom Metazoa; phylum Chordata; class Mammalia; order Artiodactyla; family Tragulidae; genus Tragulus; species Tragulus kanchil. Next base: position 154,422,666 of record JAIOJX010000032.1, read on the forward strand.
GATGCCAGTTCAATCCCTGGCCCGGGAAGATCCCACGTGCCGCGGAGTGGCTGGACCGATGTGTCCAACTATCCAACCGGAGCTCTGGAGTGCATGCGCCCAGAACTGGTGCTCTGCAGCGAGAGAGGCCACTGTGATGGGAGGTCCACACATACCAAAGAATAAAGATGGATGAAAATAAATTGATCAAAAAAAGGAAATCAATAAATAAGGCCAAAATAAAATTTAAAGAAAAAAGTTAGTGTTGCTTTAAAAAAAAAAAAAAAACAAAACTGCTGCCTCTAGGAAGATGAGGTGATAAACTGATTTGACCCTAAGATGTCTAAGTTTCAGAACCAATAAGCACTGAGGAGATGTTTATGGGGATGAGGTGCTAGTTATTAATCATTCTTTGTTTTGTTTTTTAAATTATGAAAATATGATAACACATTTATAGGGGATGTGGAAAATACAAAACAAAGTTACACATAGTTCCACTATATATGACGATTATTTTTAAGTAGGTAAATTAAGATATTTAGTTGGTATTTCAATATCAAACTCTCAAAACTTAACAGAATGAATAGACAGAAATGTAGAAGGATAGAGTAGACCTGAAAACCACTACGAACCAATTCAACATAATTAAGATTTATACAATTTTCACACAACAGCAGGATACAAATTCTATTGAAGTTCCCATGGACTATAAACCAGGAGACACTGGAACATATCTAGGGACATGAAACAAGGTGCAAAAGTTTCACGGCCTACAGGTATTGAAATCATACCGAGTCTGTTCTCTTATCACGGTGGAATTATGTTAGAAATCAGTATCAAAAGATATTTGAAAATAATCCACATATTTTCCAATGCAATATGCCACTTACCAAGAGAGAATTTTGATTTAGCCATTGAGGCAATGAAGTTAAAAGACTGAAAGAACACAGGATGACTGCAGAGAAGAAACCATTAAATGATAAATATCAAACTGAGAAATTAATGTCAAAGATACTTCAAAAACACCATGTGTTTGGAAACTAATTGTCCACTTTAAAATGATAGGTGTACCTAAGAAGTCACAGCAAGGACCATGCGAACATATTTATAACAGGAGAAAAATGAAATGAGAATTTATCATTGATGCTGCTCAAGGCAATGTTAACATAAATGAATCATTTTTATCTTTGCATTAAAATCTAAAAGCTCCAAAGAAATCATTCTGCTCGCCATACATTTATGGGATGACATTTCTTTTACAATATTTTAGAATTTGGACGGAACATTAGTCACACTGCACTGTGACTGTCTAACAGTCCCAAATTCTGGACTAGGCCTTTGGATGGGTGTTTTCAATCTTTTGTTTTTATTTTCATTTCTCCAATTTCTGCTGAAGAGTTGTTCCATATGTTTGCTGACTGATAAGACTGATAAGACTGTCTTCTCCTGAGACCATTTTTCTTTTAAGGTATTCATCATTTCAAAAAAATAATTTTTAAGTCTTCTTTATGATTTAAGACTATATTCTTGGATTTCCTTCCCATTTAGATCACCATGGAGCACTGAATAGCACTCCCTGTGCTCTACACTGTGTGCTTAGTTGCTCAGTCATGTCCTACCCTTGATGACCCCATGGACTGAAGCCCACCAGGCTCCCCTGTCCATGGGATTCTCCAGATAAGAATACTGGAGTGGGCTTCCATGTCCTCCTCCAGGGGATCTTCCCAACCCAGGGATCAAACTCAGGTCTTCTGCATTGCAGGCAAATTCTTCACCGTCTGAGCCACTAGGAAAGCCCAAGAATACTGGAATGGGTAGCCTATCCCTTCTCCAGAGGAACTTCCTGACCCAAGAATTGAACTGGGGCCTCCTACATTGTAGGTGGATTCTTTACAAGGTAAACTATCTTATTCATAGTAGTGTTTATGTGTCAATTCCAATCTCCCAGTTCATCCCCTTTTCTGCCTGGTGTCCATACGGTTTTTGTTCTTTGTGTTTGTGTCTCTATTTGTACTTTGCAAATAGGTTCATTTGTACCATTTTCTAGATTCTACATAGCTGTGTTAATACATTTGTTTTCTCTTTCTGACCCACTTCAATCTATATGACAGGGAACTAATATATAACCTTTTCTGGCATCCAGTCAGTATATTACATGCCTATTTGGTTTCATAGCACTGGTCTGGCACCATTAAATTAATCCAGAGGAAACTTCCCTGGTGGTCTAGTGGCTGAGAGTCCACCTGCCAAAGTGCAGGACATTTGATGCCTTATCTAGGAAGATTTCACCTGCCACAGAACAACTAAGCCCGTGTGCCACAACTACTGAGCCCACGCTCTAGAGCCTGTGCTCCAAAACAAAAGAAACCCCTGCAGTAAGAAGCCCCCACACTACAGTGAAGAGTAGCCCCCCCAGCTCCCCACAACTACAGAAAGCCCACACACAGCAATGAAGACTCAATGCAGCCAAAAATGAAAACAATTAATGAATCCAGAGAACTGAAATATTAACAGGAAAAGGAAATGAAACAAATGCAACCTTAACTCTAGAAGCATCTTATTTAACAAAATCAGGAAATAAAGCATGTTTCTTTAGGGTTTAGAGGATAGAATAAAGTGATAAAACTGAAAAAAGTATCTATTCTTTGGAACAGATGCTGCAATCATTTTAACAATTAATTGGTAGTTGCTCAGTCATGTCCTACCCTTGATGACCCCATGGACTGAAGCCCACCAGGCTCCCCTGTCCATGGGATTCTCCAGATAAGAATACTGGAGTGGGCTTCCATGTCCTCCTCCAGGGGATCTTCCCAACCCAGGGATCAAACTCAGGTCTTCTGCATTGCAGGCAAATTCTTCACCGTCTGAGCCACTAGGAAAGCCCAAGAATACTGGAATGGGTAGCCTATCCCTTCTCCAGAGGAACTTCCTGACCCAAGAATTGAACTGGGGCCTCCTACATTGTAGGTGGATTCTTTACAAGGTAAACTATCTTATTCATAGTAGTGTTTATGTGTCAATTCCAATCTCCCAGTTCATCCCCTTTTCTGCCTGGTGTCCATACGGTTTTTGTTCTTTGTGTTTGTGTCTCTATTTGTACTTTGCAAATAGGTTCATTTGTACCATTTTCTAGATTCTACATAGCTGTGTTAATACATTTGTTTTCTCTTTCTGACCCACTTCAATCTATATGACAGGGAACTAATATATAACCTTTTCTGGCATCCAGTCAGTATATTACATGCCTATTTGGTTTCATAGCACTGGTCTGGCACCATTAAATTAATCCAGAGGAAACTTCCCTGGTGGTCTAGTGGCTGAGAGTCCACCTGCCAAAGTGCAGGACATTTGATGCCTTATCTAGGAAGATTTCACCTGCCACAGAACAACTAAGCCCGTGTGCCACAACTACTGAGCCCACGCTCTAGAGCCTGTGCTCCAAAACAAAAGAAACCCCTGCAGTAAGAAGCCCCCACACTACAGTGAAGAGTAGCCCCCCCAGCTCCCCACAACTACAGAAAGCCCACACACAGCAATGAAGACTCAATGCAGCCAAAAATGAAAACAATTAATGAATCCAGAGAACTGAAATATTAACAGGAAAAGGAAATGAAACAAATGCAACCTTAACTCTAGAAGCATCTTATTTAACAAAATCAGGAAATAAAGCATGTTTCTTTAGGGTTTAGAGGATAGAATAAAGTGATAAAACTGAAAAAAGTATCTATTCTTTGGAACAGATGCTGCAATCATTTTAACAATTAATTGGTATTTGCATATCTCTTGTTAATGGCAAGGTTTGCCAGTAGGCACACTTACTAAGCTTGTTTAGCCCCTCTGAATATCATACTTATAAAACTTTTCCTCAAGATTATATAAATATTCATCTACATTTTCCATAAATTTCTGTTTTTACACTAAGTCTTTCTATTTGTCTTGTGTTTATCTTGAATCATGATGTCAAACAGGAATACTAATTTGATTTTGTCCAAAAATTAGGTTGACATTTTTGTCTCCACTATTCCATGAACCAAGTGAGGGTGACAAAGACCTCCAGCTGGTGCTTTTGCACTCTCTCAGATTTCTGCTCGAAGGGCATTTTCTCTGGAGGCTTCTTGACCACCCATTGAAACTGCTAATATACTAATTAATGGATTAGTGTATTTACTAACTGACTATGCCTCTAGAACATAAACTCAGCAAAGGTTGTTTCGTCTCTATGTTCGCATTGTCTACAATAGTAACCCAGAGCACGCACTCAGTATTTGCCGAATGACTGAGTGATCTCCAGGTAGATGAAAAGCTGGTCTCATTAACCCTGAAGCCCAGAATGGGGTACCACACATTGGAGAAACAGGCTGATCAGTGTGGCTGGGCCATGAAAAATTAGACCAGGGAAGGGTAGAGGGCCAGTCTGGTGGAACTCTGTATGGAAGGGTCTTTGATTTCAACTGGACTATAAAAGGAAGCCAGGAGATGCTCTGAGTGTGGGAGAGTCAAAACCCTGGTCCCAGGAGCCACTTTGAGTGCCAAGGAATAGATGTGGGTGTTGGGGAAGGTATCAGGGTCAGACTAAAGCTGAGAGATCACTGAAAACTGTTGTCCAGGCAGAAGTGGGTGGTGCTTACATCAGAGCAGAGCAGAAGGAAGGGAAAGAACTACACGGGTAATGACTGGGAAGGATCCGAAGTCCCTAACCCAACAGTCAGAAAGCGTGAAACCTCAGAGGAGAGACTTTTACCATCTGCTGCTATTCTGTGGATAACAACATTTAGAACATGAATGGATGAAGTGGGTGAAGTAGGATGTTCCCATATGGCGCTGAGTCCTTTACTGGAATTTACCTTGCGTTTTTTTGGGGGGACAGGGGTTGGTAACCAGTCAATCCTAAAGGAAATCAACCCTGAGTATTTATTAGAAAGACGGATGCTGAAGCTGAAAGTACTTTGGCCTCCTGATGCAAAGAGCCAACTCACTGGAAAAGACCCTGACGCTGGGAAAGATTGAAGGCAGGAGGAGAGGGGGGTGATAGAGAATGAGATTTGAATGGCATCACCAACTCAAAGTACCTGAGTCTGAGCAAACTCTGGGAGATGGTGAAAAGGACTGGGAAGCCTGGCATGCTGCAGTCCATGGGGTTGCAAAGAATCAAACACGGCTTGGAGACTAAACCACAGTAACCAATTAACAACGTTGTGACAGTTTCAGGTGAACAATGAAACAAGTCATGTAAACATGTATTCTCCTCCAAACTTCCCTCTCATCCAGGTTGCCACATAACTTTAAGCACAGTTCCCTGTGCTATACAACTGTCCTTGTTGATTATCTGTTTCAAATAGAGCGGTGTGTACCTATCCGTTTGAACTCTCTAACCATCCCTCCCAGTGGCAATCCTAAGTACGTTCTCTAAATCTGGGATTTCAGACGTCTTCTCAGGAGAGCCTCAGAAGGCTCCTGCCTTCGTTTAGGTGAAGAGCCTCTGCCCTCTTTCCGTCTCCACATGAGCAAGAAGTTCCCTGTGGTTCTCTTTCTATTGACCTGAAGCTTTAGAATCAAACAGTTGGAGGTTAAAGTGGGAAAGCTGACTTTAAAAGAAGTCAAGCTGAGTTAGCTACCCTTAGGCTTTTAAAGAAAAACTGGTAGATTAAGGCATCTTTCATGCTGTCTGGATTTTCTAGCATCCTGAGCTGCTCCAGCATCCAAATGCACAAACAGCCCTTTGAAGATGGATGACGGCATGGCCTTGGAATGACTTTTGTGGCCATCCAGAAGTAAAATGCTCCTTTTCTTCTCTTGCAACATCCTAGGAAGTTCTGGAGTTTCCCTGTAGAAGAAACTGGAAGATAACTCACAAACAAATAATTCCCATTTAATCTGGGAGAATGTAACGTTTTTAGAGGAAGGTCAAAGCATCTATTTAGAAAACAAAACTAAAAACGCCTGCTTCTGACCCTTTGCCCAGACACAGGTTTTTACATATTATTTTTCTATCATGTTTCAAAACTGTGCTCAGAGCCTGAAAATAAACACTCCCCAAACTGCAGGGAGGTGCTAGTCTCCAACATTTTCCTGCGTTCTGCAGACCACCCACTGTGATCTCCGAGATGGCACAGATCTCTATACAATCTTTCATCTCCAATCAAAATGTCCCAAATTTTTGAGCTGATGTCGCTCCTTAGCTACCATGAAGTGGGTTTCTGTAACCAGAAAAAAAGGTGTTTGGACTTCGCTCTTATTTACCACATCTTTTGAGTGACTCCTCCGGTCTCACAGGCTGGCCCACATCCAGACCTTGTACAGAAGCCTTTCTTGGGAATACTGAAAGCCATGTGCTAACCCAGAACTGTACGTCTGACCCTCAGCTCCTGGCAGTCCCTGGCATGTGGTCAGTACAATCACTGATGTGGCCAGTGGGTTTCCCACCCACCTCCACCGCTTCCAAGGATCCTGGTAAACTCCTTAGTGGATCAAATGGCCATGGAAAATCTAGGCAGCTCCGAGAAGGCTTGGCTCCACCACTCAGCATCCCATGGGGACACACGTGCTCTTGATTTTCTTCCAGGAAGTGTAGCACAGCTTCCAGCCCACACTGTCCCATATTCCCTGTGCCTTGCACCACGGGTAAGTATTTAGTGGACGCTTGTTGAGGGATTGACTGAATGAGTACACTGAACAACCAAATAGGGGATTTCCTTCGAGGTATTCCCTGTAATATTCTTGCCACCATCCACTGTGCTTCACCGAAGAGTCGTTAAAGCCTTTCCTTGATGAGAGAGACAGCAGGGCTGAAAACAGAACACAGCCCTAGGAGGATGCGCTCTGCTGCCTGCCGTTTGATTTTTCATGAGCAGCAGCCTATCCACTAACTGCGTCAGGTCCAGTCAGTCCCTGCAGCTCAAGGCTGAGACTCCCACTGTCTGTGGCAGGGACCTGTGTCTCTCTCATAAAAATCAAGAGAAATGGGTCAAGGCCACAGAGATCAGACAAGAGTCAGTAGCTCCTCTGGAGCAATCGGAAGAAATGCTCGACATTAAGGTTTGGAGCAGTGAACACACCCTAGCTTCACAGAAGGGACTGTTACGCTCAACGCCCCAAAGATGCCTTCCAGGGGAGCAGCTTTCTTTGGGCTCTAGGTGGGATGGCCCCTCTGGGTTACCTCTCAAAGTAGAAGGCAGCATTTTGAAAGTCTCTGTAGCTGAGTACAGCGACAAAGAAAGGGAAGGGGCTGGTGATGGCTGCGGACTCCTGCTTCATTTAGGAAGCAAGGACTCACGCCAAGCCTCTGGCAGGTGGAAGGTGCGGGACACAGTCTGTAAGACAGGTCTCCGACCACATCCATTCTTTCTGCTTCGATGAGGGGAAAGGGACTGAGACCTACTATGTACACTTCATCAATCTTCCCAGTTAATGTCTGTGACCATCCATGGGGTAAACACTTTAATTGTTATTGTTTAGTCACTAAGCCGTGTCTGACTCTTTGCGACCCCATGAACTGTAGTCTGCCCAGCTCCTCTGTCCATAGGATTTCCCAGGCAAGAGTACAGGAGTGGGAGACCATTTCCTTCTCCAGGGGATCTTCCTGACCTAGGGACTGAACCCCGTGTCTCCTGCTTTGGCAGGTAGATTCTTTACCAGAGCCACCAGAGAAGCCCCAGATATTTTAATACTTCCGAGCACTCTCTTGATTTTCACAAAAGCCTTGAAAACTAACAACATCCTTATTTTGTAAGTGAGGATGGTGGGGCTGACAGTAATCCACCCACAGAGCCAGCAAGAGGTGGTGCAGGGGTTACTCATCAGGACCTGTCAGACTCCAGAGAAAGCCCCAGCTCTAACCATGGCGTCACACATCTTCATACGCACTGGTCATTTTTCTACAGCTCCAACTCATTTTCCTCCCCTGTTCAACTCCATCACTGCTCAGCCACACCCTGCCTACTCTGTATGGCCCAGGTGAAACAGCCCTTTCTTCAGAGTCCACTCCTAACCCCCTCCACCCCCTGCCAAGGTGCCAGGAGAAAGTGTCCTCCTCTAAGAGATATATGGAGTCAGTGACGACCCCCCTAAAAGAAAAAATCAGACAAGAGTCAGTAGCTCCTCTGGAGCAATCGGAAGAAATGCTCGACATTAAGGTTTGGAGCAGTGAACACACCCTAGCTTCACAGAAGGGACTGTTACGCTCAACGCCCAAAGATGCCTTCCAGGGAGCAGCTTTCTTTGGGCTCTAGGTGGGATGGCCCCTCTGGGTTACCTCTCAAAGTAGAAGGCAGCATTTTGAAAGTCTCTGTAGCTGAGTACAGCGACAAAGAAAGGGAAGGGGCTGGTGATGGCTGCGGACTCCTGCTTCATTTAGGAAGCAAGGACTCACGCCAAGCCTCTGGCAGGTGGAAGGTGCGGGACACAGTCTGTAAGACAGGTCTCCGACCACATCCATTCTTTCTGCTTCGATGAGGGGAAAGGGACTGAGACCTACTATGTACACTTCATCAATCTTCCCAGTTAATGTCTGTGACCATCCATGGGGTAAACACTTTAATTGTTATTGTTTAGTCACTAAGCCGTGTCTGACTCTTTGCGACCCCATGAACTGTAGTCTGCCCAGCTCCTCTGTCCATAGGATTTCCCAGGCAAGAGTACAGGAGTGGGAGACCATTTCCTTCTCCAGGGGATCTTCCTGACCTAGGGACTGAACCCCGTGTCTCCTGCTTTGGCAGGTAGATTCTTACCAGAGCCACCAGAGAAGCCCCAGATATTTTAATACTTCCGAGCACTCTCTTGATTTTCACAAAAGCCTTGAAAACTAACAACATCCTTATTTTGTAAGTGAGGATGGTGGGGCTGACAGTAATCCACCCACAGAGCCAGCAAGAGGTGGTGCAGGGGTTACTCATCAGGACCTGTCAGACTCCAGAGAAAGCCCCAGCTCTAACCATGGCGTCACACATCTTCATACGCACTGGTCATTTTTCTACAGCTCCAACTCATTTTCCTCCCCTGTTCAACTCCATCACTGCTCAGCCACACCCTGCCTACTCTGTATGGCCCAGGTGAAACAGCCCTTTCTTCAGAGTCCACTCCTAACCCCCTCCACCCCCTGCCAAGGTGCCAGGAGAAAGTGTCCTCCTCTAAGCTAGTGTGAGGATTGCTGCTGTTCAGTCGCTAAGTCACGTCCAACTCTTGCAAGTTCAGCTCATGCCAACTCAACCCACTGAGCTCCCTGTCATACAGCAACTTCCTTACAGCGCCCTATTTTTCCCATGGCCTGCAGCACACCAGGCTTCTCTGTCCGTCACCCTCTCCCAGAGTTTGCTCAAACTCATGACCATTGAGTTGGTGATGCCATCCAACCATCTCATCCTCTGCCGCCCCCTTCTTCTTTAGCCTTCAGTCTTCCCCAGCGTCAGGGTCTTGATAACTCTGCATTCACAACTTTTTCCCCACTAGCAGTCACCAATTTATCAAACTTCTCAAGGGCCGCATTCCTTCCTGCTGTAAGTCTAAGGCCCAGCCACTAGCACGAATCTCTGGTAGCTGAAACGAATAAGAATGAATCAACTCGCTCACTCACCCCAACCACAAACAGGGCTCAGGACCCCTCTTCAAATGTCAAAACTCGAGGGTGCTGGTCACAACCTCAATCAAGATTACTCAACTTGGGGAGAGATCTCTATCTTGACCAAGAGCAGAACGTTCTCAGTAAAAGAGGAAATGAGTCCATAGTTTGGTAAACTGAAATCCACACCTCTGTAATGACTTTTCTGGAACCTGGCTAGGAGGCCACCTCTTAGGGAGAATGGCTTAATATGAATACTTGTGAATAACCAAATGACTAAAGCCAGCTTTAGAAGTACTGGCCTGGAACACAGCATCTCGACAGGGTGCTGGGCTGGTTGGGAAACTGTCACCATCTGCTGGGAAACTGAGCTTCTGATTCACGCAGGGCCGTCAGCTGAGCAGGCCCTGATTTCGTAAGAGTGAAAAGAGAAGCCCTTTGGCTCTGACCTCACCGTCCACCCATGCAGCTCGCAGACGGCCCAGCTGTGAGCCCAGGAGGATGAGGCCCTCCAGGAATGTACAGGATGTGGCTGGATTTCCACTAATTGCCCTTGGCCATGGTTCTAAACTTGGTTTGGAAGTTTGAAGTGTACGTTGGTAACTAACACTCCTCACTGCTCAGCCCACCTGCTACCTGATGGCCCAGGTGAAACAGCCCTTTCTTCAGAGTCCACTCCTAACCCCCTCCACCCCCTGCCAAGGTGCCAGGAGAAAGTGTCCTCCTCTAAGCTAGTGTGAGGATTGCTGCTGTTCAGTCGCTAAGTCACGTCCAACTCTTGCAAGTTCAGCTCATGCCAACTCAACCCACTGAGCTCCCTGTCATACAGCAACTTCCTTACAGCGCCCTATTTTTCCCATGGCCTGCAGCACACCAGGCTTCTCTGTCCGTCACCCTCTCCCAGAGTTTGCTCAAACTCATGACCATTGAGTTGGTGATGCCATCCAACCATCTCATCCTCTGCCGCCCCCTTCTTCTTTAGCCTTCAGTCTTCCCCAGCGTCAGGGTCTTGATAACTCTGCATTCACAACTTTTTCCCCACTAGCAGTCACCAATTTATCAAACTTCTCAAGGGCCGCATTCCTTCCTGCTGTAAGTCTAAGGCCCAGCCACTAGCACGAATCTCTGGTAGCTGAAACGAATAAGAATGAATCAACTCGCTCACTCACCCCAACCACAAACAGGGCTCAGGACCCCTCTTCAAATGTCAAAACTCGAGGGTGCTGGTCACAACCTCAATCAAGATTACTCAACTTGGGGAGAGATCTCTATCTTGACCAAGAGCAGAACGTTCTCAGTAAAAGAGGAAATGAGTCCATAGTTTGGTAAACTGAAATCCACACCTCTGTAATGACTTTTCTGGAACCTGGCTAGGAGGCCACCTCTTAGGGAGAATGGCTTAATATGAATACTTGTGAATAACCAAATGACTAAAGCCAGCTTTAGAAGTACTGGCCTGGAACACAGCATCTCGACAGGGTGCTGGGCTGGTTGGGAAACTGTCACCATCTGCTGGGAAACTGAGCTTCTGATTCACGCAGGGCCGTCAGCTGAGCAGGCCCTGATTTCGTAAGAGTGAAAAGAGAAGCCCCTTTGGCTCTGACCTCACCGTCCACCCATGCAGCTCGCAGACGGCCCAGCTGTGAGCCCAGGAGGATGAGGCCCTCCAGGAATGTACAGGATGTGGCTGGATTTCCACTAATTGCCCTTGGCCATGGTTCTAAACTTGGTTTGGAAGTTTGAAGTGTACGTTGGTAAATTTTTTCAAAATACTATTCTTAAGCTAGGGAGATATCTCTTCCGACCTCCTTGCCACTTTTCTCCCCTTGTTCCAAAAATGGGAAATTGAGGCAGCCAACTTTGTGTCCGGGGCTTATTTCTGTGCCGTTTTAATTCAGTTTCTCCCCAAGTACTCACTGGACTGGATGAATTAGTAACTTAAACTATGTCTAAAGAGAGTGCACAACTTCCTGTTCTTTCTCATCAAATTGGTTCCTTACCTCTCATCCATCCAATCTGATTTCTATCACCTACCTTCTTGTCGTTCCTACCAAAAAGCTGGGTTTCTTCCCTCTTCCTTTACTACATACCAACTATATATTCTTGTGCTGAATAAGACGGGTTCCCCTCTTTTCTCTAAGGAGCAAGAGATATATACAGACAATTAAAATACAGTGATAAGAACTGCTAAAGTGATCTCTATACGGTTGTGCTGGTGTCTGTCCCAGGACCATGTGAATCAGTCCTGAGTATGTCCTGACCTTCTTGAGCCCCCTCCTGTCCCTGCCCACCATCTCGCCCCTCACGGTTGTCACAGAGCACTAGGCTGAGCTCCCTGTGTTATACAGTCACTGCCCACCAGCTATCTATTTTACATATGGTAATTATATGTCTCAAGGCTCCGCTCAGTTTGCCCCACCCTCTCTCTCTCCCACTATATCTGCAGGTTTGTTCTCTGTCTGTCTCTCCATTCCTGCCCTGCAAGAGGTTCATCAACACCATTTTTCTAGATTTCATACATACGCATTAATATACAATATGTGCTTTTCTCTGACTTATTTCACGCTGTATAACAGGATCTAGATTCATCACTTCACCAGAACTGACTCAAATTCATTCCTTTTTCAGTTGAGTATTATTCCATTGTATACATGTTCCACAACTTTATCCATTCATCTGTCGATGGACATCTAGGTTGCTTCAGCTGAGCAGGCCCTGATTTCGTAAGAGTTTCCACCTCAATGCAGCTCGCAGACGGCCCAGCTGTGAGCCCAGGAGGATGAGGCCCTCCAGGAATGTACAGGATGTGGCTGGATTTCCACTAATTGCCCTTGGCCATGGTTCTAAACTTGGTTTGGAAGTTTGAAGTGTACGTTGGTAAATTTTTTCAAAATACTATTCTTAAGCTAGGGAGATATCTCTTCCGACCTCCTTGCCACTTTTCTCCCCTTGTTCCAAAAATGGGAAATTGAGGCAGCCAACTTTGTGTCCGGGGCTTATTTCTGTGCCGTTTTAATTCAGTTTCTCCCCAAGTACTCACTGGACTGGATGAATTAGTAACTTAAACTATGTCTAAAGAGAGTGCACAACTTCCTGTTCTTTCTCATCAAATTGGTTCCTTACCTCTCATCCATCCAATCTGATTTCTATCACCTACCTTCTTGTCGTTCCTACCAAAAAGCTGGGTTTCTTCCCTCTTCCTTTACTACATACCAACTATATATTCTTGTGCTGAATAAGACGGGTTCCCCTCTTTTCTCTAAGGAGCAAGAGATATATACAGACAATTAAAATACAGTGATAAGAACTGCTAAAGTGATCTCTATACGGTTGTGCTGGTGTCTGTCCCAGGACCATGTGAATCAGTCCTGAGTATGTCCTGACCTTCTTGAGCCCCCTCCTGTCCCTGCCCACCATCTCGCCCCTCACGGTTGTCACAGAGCACTAGGCTGAGCTCCCTGTGTTATACAGTCACTGCCCACCAGCTATCTATTTTACATATGGTAATTATATGTCTCAAGGCTCCGCTCAGTTTGCCCCACCCTCTCTCTCTCCCACTATATCTGCAGGTTTGTTCTCTGTCTGTCTCTCCATTCCTGCCCTGCAAGAGGTTCATCAACACCATTTTTCTAGATTTCATACATACGCATTAATATACAATATGTGCTTTTCTCTGACTTATTTCACGCTGTATAACAGGATCTAGATTCATCACTTCACCAGAACTGACTCAAATTCATTCCTTTTTCAGTTGAGTATTATTCCATTGTATACATGTTCCACAACTTTATCCATTCATCTGTCGATGGACATCTAGGTTGCTTCCATGTCCTGGCTATTGTAAATAGCTCCGCAATAAACACTAGGGTAACATATGTTATGTTGGGCCCATATGCCCATAACATATGTTATGGGCAATTGTTTTTGACAAAGGTGTCAAGATAATTCAGTGGAAAGAATCATCTTTTCAGACAAATGATACTGGGGCGACTGGCTATCTTAAAGCAAAAGAATGGAGTTGGACCTCTATTTCACATCATGATTAATTCATTAAAATTAATTTCAAATGAATTCAAGACCTCAATATAAGAGCTAAAACTATACAACTGTTGAAAACATATAAGAGCAAATCTTTGTGACCTTGGATTAGGCAGTGGCTTCTTAGATAAAATAACAGTAGAGGCAACAAAAGAAAAAATAGATAAATTGGACTTCAAAGTTTTTAAAAATTTGTGCTTCAGTGGATGCTATCAAGAGATTGAAAACCCAGCTCACAGAATGGGAGGAATGCTTGCAATTCCTGTGACTAATAAAGGTCTAGCATCCAAAATATTAATACATACAGAACACAACAATAAAAAATGACAATCCAATTTTAAAATGAGAAAACGAGATGAGTAGTTACTTCTCCAAAGAAGATACATAAATGGTCTTTAAGCATGAGATGTCCAATGTCACTGCCATTAGGGCCATGCAAATCAAAATTATAATGAGATACCAGTTTCTATTCATCAGGCTATCTACTGCTTTTAAAAAACCACTCAACCAAATGGAAACTAACAAGTATTGGCAAGGATGTGGAGAAACTGGAACTTTTTGCATTGTTGGTAGGAGTGCAAAATGGAATCACTTTGGAAAAATTTGACAGTTCCTCAAAAAGTTAAACGAGGAGCTACTATGTGTGTGTGTGTGTGTGAGTGTCTGTGCAAACTCGCGCTTAGTTGCTCAGTTGTGTCTGGCTCTTTGCACCCCTTTTGACTGTAGCCCGCCAAGCTTCTCTGTCCATGGGATTCTCCAGGCAATCTTACTGGAGTAGGTAATCCCTTCTTTCTCCAGGGGATCTTCCAAACCCAGGGATCAAACCCAGGTCTCTCACATTGCAGGTGGATTCTTTACCATCTGAACCACCAGGGAAGTCTGTGGAATATTATTCAGGCATAAAAAGGAATGAAATTCAGATTTAAACTACAACATGCATGAACCTTATAAACATCATGCTAAGTGAAAGAAGCCAGACCATATAAGATGACATTTGTATGAAATACCTAAAATAGGCAAACTCATCAGGACAGAAAGCAGATGAGTGGTTGCTGGGAGTGGTGGGAAGGAAAAATGGGAATGACTGCTAATGGTTTAGGGCTTTGGAGGAGGAGGTGATCGTAACATTGTACAATTGACAGTGATGGGTTTACATTCTCTGAATATACTAAAACCCACTGGCTTTTTAATCTAAAAGGATTAATTTTATGACATAAGAATTACTTATCAGTAAAAAAATGTAATACAGAGATGAGGGTGCTAAGACATGAATAAGAAATCACAAAATGAGGAAAGAAGAGGAAGAAACCTGGAGGATCCCTGATGGCACAGAGAATAAGAATCTGCCCACCAATACGGGAGACATGGGTTTGATCCCTGGTCCGGGAAGATCCCAGACGCCGCACAGCAGTTAAGTTGTGGGCCACAGCTACTGAGTCAGTGCTCTGCAATGAGAGAAGCCACCACAAGGAGAAGCCCGTGCACTGTAATGAAGCGTGGCCCCTGCTTGGCACAGTTTGAGAAAACCCACATGCGGCAAGGCTGACCCAGAGAAACAAAAGAAGGAAAAGTCTGGAAGTATTCCCCCAAAGCCGACCTCGTTCTCGCTGCTGTTGTCACCACACTCAGTCTCTTTACCTCCCAATTCTCCCCCAACAGGCTGATCCCATAAACTAGATTCAACCCCATAAGGTGCCCTTGTCATTACATTCTCCTCCTGACAACCACTATTCACGGTCCATTCTGCTCCTGTCTGCCTATTACCTGCAGAAAAAGGTCTATCACGGACGTGGTCCTCTCCTGAATTCCTGCGACTCCCCAGCCCAACACCCCGACTCCAGCCAGCCTCTGTGATTTTCCCAGCCCTGGGTACGCCCACACCTCTGCCCACACAAACCCTACACCGTTCTAATTTCTGTGCATTTGCTCAAGCTGCCTAGAATGCCTAGAATGCCCTTCCCTACCACCTTATCCTACCATCCCTACCGATTTTCATAGCCAGGATCAAGCCCCACTTTCCCACAAGGGTTCCAGTTCCTGAGGCCCCCAGGAATCATGATAAAACAATTTGTTTATGAAATACCTAAAATAGGCAAACTCATCAGGACAGAAAGCAGATGAGTGGTTGCTGGGAGTGGTGGGAAGGAAAAATGGGAATGACTGCTAATGGTTTAGGGCTTTGGAGGAGGAGGTGATCGTAACATTGTACAATTGACAGTGATGGGTTTACATTCTCTGAATATACTAAAACCCACTGGCTTTTTAATCTAAAAGGATTAATTTTATGACATAAGAATTACTTATCAGTAAAAAAATGTAATACAGAGATGAGGGTGCTAAGACATGAATAAGAAATCACAAAATGAGGAAAGAAGAGGAAGAAACCTGGAGGATCCCTGATGGCACAGAGAATAAGAATCTGCCCACCAATACGGGAGACATGGGTTTGATCCCTGGTCCGGGAAGATCCCAGACGCCGCACAGCAGTTAAGTTGTGGGCCACAGCTACTGAGTCAGTGCTCTGCAATGAGAGAAGCCACCACAAGGAGAAGCCCGTGCACTGTAATGAAGCGTGGCCCCTGCTTGGCACAGTTTGAGAAAACCCACATGCGGCAAGGCTGACCCAGAGAAACAAAAGAAGGAAAAGTCTGGAAGTATTCCCCCAAAGCCGACCTCGTTCTCGCTGCTGTTGTCACCACACTCAGTCTCTTTACCTCCCAATTCTCCCCCAACAGGCTGATCCCATAAACTAGATTCAACCCCATAAGGTGCCCTTGTCATTACATTCTCCTCCTGACAACCACTATTCACGGTCCATTCTGCTCCTGTCTGCCTATTACCTGCAGAAAAAGGTCTATCACGGACGTGGTCCTCTCCTGAATTCCTGCGACTCCCCAGCCCAACACCCCGACTCCAGCCAGCCTCTGTGATTTTCCCAGCCCTGGGTACGCCCACACCTCTGCCCACACAAACCCTACACCGTTCTAATTTCTGTGCATTTGCTCAAGCTGCCTAGAATGCCTAGAATGCCCTTCCCTACCACCTTATCCTACCATCCCTACCGATTTTCATAGCCAGGATCAAGCCCCACTTTCCCACAAGGGTTCCAGTTCCTGAGGCCCCCAGGAATCTCATCGCCAACCCTACAGCTGGGAACGCAGTCTGCCACTCAGGATACGCTGTTTTATGCTGCCTTGTCTGTTTACACACACACACCGGCCTCGCCTCTGCGTGAGCCACAATGCCACAGAATGATTTCTTTCTAACTCTTAAAATTCTTAAGATATGTGCTCTACAAATGCTTAAGGGGATAACGATTCTGTCCTTTAACTGGTATCCCAACTGTCTAGTTTTGCCATCTGAATTACACAGCTAACAAGAAACATGTGATGTTGTTGCTGTAAAACTGCTTGAAGAAATCAACCCACCGGCATCTGAGTGTCTTTGGCACTGCAGGTTAAGCATAGCCGGCTGTTGTGTTGAATGTCTGGGGATGTGGGCTCTGGGGTTGAGCTTCCTGAGAGTCAAGTCTCACCACTGGTATCTACTAGCTCTGTGTGTGTAAGTTTCTGAACCTCTCTGAGCCTCTTTACCCATCTACAAAATACAAGCCATTCCTATCTTGAAAGTATATTGGGTGGATTAAATGAAAGAGGGCTTGGAAAGGGCTTAACACTAAGAACTCACTCCCTAGGTGACCCAGTCGTCAAGTATCTGCCTGCCAATCAGGAGACACAAGAGACAGGGGTTTGATTCCCTGGGTCACAACATTCTCCTGGAGGAGGAAATGGCAACCCTGCTCCAGTACTCTTGCCTGGAAAATTCCATAGACAGAGAAGCCTGGTGGACTACAGTCCATAGGATCCCAAACAGTGGGACATACCTGAGTACACACACACAAATACTCAGTTCAGTCACTGAGCTGTGTCCGACTCTTTGCGCCTCCATGGACGGCAGCACGCCAGTTTCCATTGTTTGCCCATTGATTTGCCACAGATACCAGCTGTTATTATGTAGTTTACTGCTATGGATACCGCACATCCAGAATCCAGTTCTCTTAGTGACAAAGATTTAGAAATTAATCTTAGTATAGGGTGATCTAGCTCAGATGAAACCATTTCACTCTAGCCGCACTCTTAAGAGGCCAGGAAAGCAAATAGCTTATCTAGAAGGGAAATTATTTTCTAGTGGTCTCTATCCATATTTACTATTCCAGGCACGCCCTTCTCAAGAGTGAGATATCTGAGAGGCTGTCTGGTGCACACAGAACAAAGGCTAAGGGTACTTGGGGGGAAGACATTTCCAGACTGTGACAGAACAGGACTCCCTAGTTCCTAGGGTCCCTTGGACTGAGACCAGAAGACCTACAGCCAGATATGACACTCTGCCTACTAGCTGTGAGTAAGGATAGCGTTTACCTTGCCTGATTCACAAAGAACTTACTCAGTAAATATTTAACTAAATGCATTCCTCACACGTCTAGTCCTTATTTCTTTCCCCTTCCTGTCTACATTCTAGACACACTCCCTTCTCCTCAAGGCAGGATACTAGGCATTGGATCGTAGCTTTGCTTAAGTCTAGTTTCAACACCCAGATAGAGACAGTGTGACAAATGACGGAAATGCTCTGTTCTCATCAGTACTGTTGACGCATCTTCTAGCAGCCCATCCCTATCTGCTACAAATTTAACAATGACAATCACTCCCTGCTCCCCCAGGGCTCAGTGACACTCTCTTCCCGTTGCCTGGTATGCTGACTGAGTTCACCTTCCTCCGGAAGCACTCAGCCAGGTGAGAAGTTGGGAAAACCCATCTGTCCCCACCCTTTGAACCTCTGAAGCTCGAGGGAATGCTTGCCATGGGCTGGCCCCTGGACCCAGGAGGGCTGGTGGACGCTGTGGTGAAACCCGAGGGAAGGAAAACAGTCACCTCGGTTTCCTGACTTGGATAAAGTTGTTAGAATTCAAGTTGCTCCTAACCTGGCTCCATCTCATGACCTTCAGACAAAATGCCCTGTCGTTTCCCTTTCCCCCAAAGTTTTCCCAAATCAGTAGGGAAAGGATTCAGAACTCTAATCAAAAGTTGCTTTTAAGAGCTTCCCTTTCCATTGTTTGCCCATTGATTTGCCACAGATACCAGCTGTTATTATGTAGTTTACTGCTATGGATACCGCACATCCAGAATCCAGTTCTCTTAGTGACAAAGATTTAGAAATTAATCTTAGTATAGGGTGATCTAGCTCAGATGAAACCATTTCACTCTAGCCGCACTCTTAAGAGGCCAGGAAAGCAAATAGCTTATCTAGAAGGGAAATTATTTTCTAGTGGTCTCTATCCATATTTACTATTCCAGGCACGCCCTTCTCAAGAGTGAGATATCTGAGAGGCTGTCTGGTGCACACAGAACAAAGGCTAAGGGTACTTGGGGGGAAGACATTTCCAGACTGTGACAGAACAGGACTCCCTAGTTCCTAGGGTCCCTTGGACTGAGACCAGAAGACCTACAGCCAGATATGACACTCTGCCTACTAGCTGTGAGTAAGGATAGCGTTTACCTTGCCTGATTCACAAAGAACTTACTCAGTAAATATTTAACTAAATGCATTCCTCACACGTCTAGTCCTTATTTCTTTCCCCTTCCTGTCTACATTCTAGACACACTCCCTTCTCCTCAAGGCAGGATACTAGGCATTGGATCGTAGCTTTGCTTAAGTCTAGTTTCAACACCCAGATAGAGACAGTGTGACAAATGACGGAAATGCTCTGTTCTCATCAGTACTGTTGACGCATCTTCTAGCAGCCCATCCCTATCTGCTACAAATTTAACAATGACAATCACTCCCTGCTCCCCCAGGGCTCAGTGACACTCTCTTCCCGTTGCCTGGTATGCTGACTGAGTTCACCTTCCTCCGGAAGCACTCAGCCAGGTGAGAAGTTGGGAAAACCCATCTGTCCCCACCCTTTGAACCTCTGAAGCTCGAGGGAATGCTTGCCATGGGCTGGCCCCTGGACCCAGGAGGGCTGGTGGACGCTGTGGTGAAACCCGAGGGAAGGAAAACAGTCACCTCGGTTTCCTGACTTGGATAAAGTTGTTAGAATTCAAGTTGCTCCCTAACCTGGCTCCATCTCATGACCTTCAGACAAAATGCCCTGTCGTTTCCCTTTCCCCCAAAGTTTTCCCAAATCAGTAGGGAAAGGATTCAGAACTCTAATCAAAAGTTGCTTTTAAGAGCTTCCCTGGTGGCTCAGTGGTAAAGAATCTGCCTGCTAATGCAGGAGACACAGGTTCGATCCCCAATGCTGGAAGATTCCACATGCCTTGGAGCAACTAAGCCCGTGTGCCCCAACTATGGAGCCTGGGGCCCCACAACGATTGAGCCCACATGCTGCAACTACTGAAGCCTGCTCATCTTAGAGCCCCTGATTGCCTGAGAGCTCCACAGCAAGAGAAGCAATGAGAAGAGAAGCCCGTGTACCATAACTAGAGAGCAGCCCTTGGCTCACATCAACTCGAGAAAAGCCCTCCAGCAAACGGATCCAGCACAGACAAAGAATAAATATATAAAATATTTTTGTTTTAAAGGTGCTTTTATCTCTCTTGCTCAACCCTATGGGAATTTCAAGATTTATCTTAGTAACACACCTGCTGCCCCACCTCATTTGATTCTCTTCCAGGGTCCCTGGAGAGCCCTGCAGGATTTGATTTAGCTTCTTCAAGTGAGTTCCACAAGGGTACTGCCAGCTATATGAGCCTCTCCTCTCTCAACATCCTCCCCCGTAGTGTTTTCACAGGTTGTAACCTGGCATGCCTGTTCTCAGAAGCCAGAAATATGACAAATATTCAGATAAGCCCATGGAATTTAAAGCACACATTCACCGTTTGCCTGGCAAAGACTGCATGTTGGGTGTGCCTCCCTCAGAAGAGTTTAGAATTTGCATCCAGCACCACAGGAGATGCTGAATTTCTACTGGGCCTTGCATGAACAAATCCTATTTTAATGTATTGTGACACCTTCATTCTAAAAGGGCGATTACAATACAGCATTCAATGTAAAGAAATGTGCATACCTTTAAAAATGTTTGCTTTCATGTTTAAGGAGTTTAAAGCAAGGCTAATCTTTAATTTCAACCTTTTTTTTCTCCCAAGCGTAATGCAGAAAAAAAATAAGCCTGGGGTTTAGCGTTAGGCCCATTTTTGCAACTCCAGTTCTGGCATATTCTGAAGATAATCATGTATAATTTAAGAACGATGATTCAATGAGGGAGCCAGGACATTCCTGGCACACAGTGGGGGATGGGATGGGAACGGGAGGGAGGTGATGTCCTCCCTTTCAGCCACACCATCCACTGTCATGCCGAGGTTTGGTGTCCTTGTAATTCTTGGTATGGAGCTACAGATTTACTCAGTAGCCACTCACTTCAGAGGCCAGAGGTGGGGGCCGCTGCTCAGCCTGGGTTCCTACCTCTTTGCCAGGTCCCAGCTTAGCCCTCTCATGCTAGGATACCTTTTAGAAATGCCCGAGCCAGTGTCTTCATAGCCTTCCTTGAGAAGGTTAACAGACCTGAGATACCTTAAGTGTAACAAAACCTCTTAGCAACTCACAAAGATTTCCAAGCCTCCGAAACTGGCAAGAGTTTGGGGGAAATCACAGGGAAATTTGTTCATCGCATGATTAATCCTGGGTGAACTGGTCCCAGAAAAAGCACATGTTCATTTTTCAGCAAACATCAGCCTACAGAATTTCACAAAATAAACGATCTCACGGAGCGCCCCAGAGATGGGTTTTGGATGGAAGTTCAAAGTGGAGGTGGGGCCCGACAGCGGAGAAAAATGTCAGATGTGTGGACAGAGCTGCTTTAAATCTACGAACATCCCAAGAGACAACCCATGGGCCCAGATTATGCAACTGAATCAGATTAGAACCTTAGAAGAGGGAAGCCCGGGAGGGAGGAACTCCTATAAGAAAGATAATAAAATTCATCAACGTAATTACCCCCAGCCCAGCTCCCCATCCAAAGCCCACAAAGGCTCTGCTCAAAGAAGTTATTCATCCATATTCAACTTGCCTCGCTCATTATCCTCAGACAAAACCCCTCCTGGGCCTCAACTCTCCGCCTGCAGCCCAGCAACTCTGCATGGACACACAGCCCCGGGGAGGGGGCAGGGTGCGTCTGTCCTTCCCAATCCAGTCGCTAGTACTAGTAGGGGCTGATTTTTCTACTTGTTCTTTTTAGGAGTACCTTTGATATTCAGGACTGGCTTAAAGATTACAGCTAACTCCAGTTCTGGCATATTCTGAAGATAATCATGTATAATTTAAGAACGATGATTCAATGAGGGAGCCAGGACATTCCTGGCACACAGTGGGGATGGATGGGAACGGGAGGAGGTGATGTCCTCCCTTTCAGCCACACCATCCACTGTCATGCCGAGGTTTGGTGTCCTTGTAATTCTTGGTATGGAGCTACAGATTTACTCAGTAGCCACTCACTTCAGAGGCCAGAGGTGGGGGCCGCTGCTCAGCCTGGGTTCCTACCTCTTTGCCAGGTCCCAGCTTAGCCCTCTCATGCTAGGATACCTTTTAGAAATCCCCGAGCCAGTGTCTTCATAGCCTTCCTTGAGAAGGTTAACAGACCTGAGATACCTTAAGTGTAACAAAACCTCTTAGCAACTCACAAAGATTTCCAAGCCTCCGAAACTGGCAAGAGTTTGGGGGAAATCACAGGGAAATTTGTTCATCGCATGATTAATCCTGGGTGAACTGGTCCCAGAAAAAGCACATGTTCATTTTTCAGCAAACATCAGCCTACAGAATTTCACAAAATAAACGATCTCACGGAGCGCCCCAGAGATGGGTTTTGGATGGAAGTTCAAAGTGGAGGTGGGGCCCGACAGCGGAGAAAAATGTCAGATGTGTGGACAGAGCTGCTTTAAATCTACGAACATCCCAAGAGACAACCCATGGGCCCAGATTATGCAACTGAATCAGATTAGAACCTTAGAAGAGGGAAGCCCGGGAGGGAGGAACTCCTATAAGAAAGATAATAAAATTCATCAACGTAATTACCCCCAGCCCAGCTCCCCATCCAAAGCCCACAAAGGCTCTGCTCAAAGAAGTTATTCATCCATATTCAACTTGCCTCGCTCATTATCCTCAGACAAAACCCCTCCTGGGCCTCAACTCTCCGCCTGCAGCCCAGCAACTCTGCATGGACACACAGCCCCGGGGAGGGGGCAGGGTGCGTCTGTCCTTCCCAATCCAGTCGCTAGTACTAGTAGGGGCTGATTTTTCTACTTGTTCTTTTTAGGAGTACCTTTGATATTCAGGACTGGCTTAAAGATTACAGCTAACTTCCGTGGGGAGAAGGGGGGCACAGGATGCCACCCAGTGGACGTCTTTCCTGAGCAGAGAGGAGAGGCAGCTCCATTTGGGGGCCTCCCACCTCTTGCCCTGCTGAGCACAAAAGGGTGTCATTTGCACACTGTCTGGCCAAAAGGGAAATGTAACTGAAATGCAGAGCCATGTATATAGCTCTGGAAAGTGAAGTTCCAAAGATAGGACCACCACGAATAGCTCATTGCCCAGCCAAGAGAGGACTTCTCACTCAGGTAGCACAGGGGCAAAGAATCAGCCTGCCAGTGAGGAGACGCGAGTTCAACCCCTGGGTCGGGAGGAAATGGCAGCCCGCTCCAGTATTCTTGCCTAGGAAATCCCATGGACAGAGCAGCCTGGTGGGCTACAGTCCACGGGCTAACAAAAGAGTCAGGCATGACTGGGCACGCACTCACAGCAAAGAGAGCCTCTGAGTCTCCCAGAAGCAGACAGCCTGAATCACTTGCCTAGGGCAGGGTATTATCCTCTCTGGGTGGAGTCCTCCCTCAAGCTGCTCTCTTCAAGCAGGATTCCTGTGGGTGGCTCCAGGCCTACCTCCATCCTCAATTCAGGAAATGTAAAAGAGGTTAACTTCCTCAACCTCAGCTCACAGTGCCTTTAGCCAATATTCAGTGAGCAACGTCTATGGGCTAGAAATTTTTTGGCCCTGGGGATCAAGGCGAAGACAGCCGGGTCCACCGGAGTTTATATTCTACTGTGGAAATGGATAAAAATAAAGACCCAAGAAAAACAGGGCACTGACCAATGCGACTGGAGGCCACCAACACTGCACACAGAGGAGGAAGGGGCAAAAGGAGCAGACTTAAGAGGAAGAAGACGGAAGGATGCTGGTGATGGGCAGGGGAGTCCCCATCATCAGATCCAGGGGTCTCAGGGGTCACCAACACGCGGTCATGGACACTGTTGGCCAAGTTCCACTCATGCCCCCCAGGAACTTAACCATCAGTGTTAACAATCCGCCACTCCCTCATGCTTTCAGGACCCTCCGTTTCAGTCCTTACCTGCCCACCCAATCTACAGAGAATTAGGGGTCCCTACTGATGGGGTCCTGAGCGGGTCCGACGTGCCCTCTTACAGGCTGTAAGATCTGGCAGCGCCAGGGAGAGACCGTGGCCACACGGGGACATCTCACCCCCACCCCCGACCCTCCCGATTCCACGGAGCCAGTTTCTCCCGCGGCCATGAGCGCTCTCCCAATACACAGCCCTGTAGAAAACCCCAGCGCCGCCAGTGAAAGGCGCCTGGCTGCTACCCTTCTGTCTCTCGGGAGCCAGCAAGGGTTGGCAAGAGGCAGGCTGCCCCCGAGGAAAGACCCTCAGCTCCCCACCTGCTGCCTGTGGATTCGGGCTCTACCTCCGGCACCCCGTTCAGCTCTCTCCCTGGAACCTGGCGCCAGCTACGCCGTTGTCTCTTTTTCCAGGGGCCTCCAGACTCCCGCACGCACACACTGCCAGCTCCCCTCTGCTCCCCCGGGCAACCTCACATTCCAGGCCCGGGCATCTCGCAAGTCCCAGCTCGCTCGTCCCCACCGGCAGCTCGGGGAGCCCCACCTGCTGGTCTTACCTCCTTCTGCCAGGATCGACGCGCTTCCCAAAACGAAGAGCAGAACCGGCACGTTCCACATTTTCTTAGCTGACTAGTTCTTTGGGATGGGGGCCGAGCAGCTAAGTTTCTGGGCTGGGGAAGGAGGATAGAGAAGCTCCGCAGCCAGAGGCCCTCCCTCGATGGAGAGTCCGGGCTGGAATGTGGGGAGCAAAAAGCCTCAGCGCGGGAGGGGTCTCCAAGTGCCCAACTCACAACAGCCGCTGCAGGAGCAAACTTTGGAAACTTTCGGATCCGAGTCAGCATTTATCTATCCCGACCGGGGCGAGGGCGGGGAGAGTCCGCGCGCTAAGGTGGTCCCAGTCCCGGGCTCGCTAGGACCGCCCCCCGCCTGTGTTTGGCCAACGCAGAAACGATGACCTCAGGCCAGGTTTAAAGTTACAAGGACGCAGCTGCGGGGGCTGCCGGAACGCGCGGAGGGTCCCCATCTCTGGCAAAGCTGGCTTTTATTTGTTCCCCGACAAGAAGGGAAGGGAGAGCGTGCAATAAGCGATTTTTGAAAGGGAGTATTTTTTAAACTTTTTTTTTTTTTTTAAGAGTAAGGCACAAGCTTAGATTTTTCTTACAAGAAGTAAAGTGTTCCTTGTGTGGCCAGTCATTTTAGCACCAAGCATAGGATTATACTTGCAAATATGGATTTTGATGGCGTTTAAAAAAAAAAAGTGGCCATCCTCGCCTGGGTGGGCCAGAGGCGGTTGGCGCTGGTAAACTGGGCCCTTGTCGGGGGCCGGCGAACTGGCTGGCTCTCGCGGGCCTCGGGGGCCGGGGGTGCAGCCCCAGAGAGCCGGCTGGAGGCTTGGCAGGCTCCGGGGCTTCGGCAGGTTTGAGGAAAAGACTGAAAGCGGGATCCAGCCTCTCCCTACTTGGGTTACAGCGCTGCGGGGCAGGGGTCCAGGGCAGACCTGTGCAGTCGCTGGGGCGCCGCGGCCCAAGGGCTTCAAAAGGACCCACCAGGTCACCAACCTGCGTGAACTTCCATCTCCCCTTTGGGACGCCTCGCCTTTAATCCTGGACCTTGGCCCCCCAACCCCATTTTACTGATTTAAGCCATCTTGCCCTGATTTCAGGTATTGGATGTTAGCAACAGAAAGACAATTTGTCTTAATTTTCTTTCTTTTTGGACTCTTGGAATTAATTTTTTTTTTCTTTTAATGGTAGGCGTTGGAGAGGTGGCCCACTCCCAGATGCCATAAATTCCATTCACCAAAAAGCCAGAAGACTGTCCCAAAGCTCCATCAAGGAGGGAAAATTGGTTGTTTCCAGATCCTTAGGAGAAGGAGAAACCCAGAGATTTCAAATTTTCTTTGTCATGAGAATCACGTGGGGAGTTTGCAATCAGACCCTTGGAGAACTTTAAAGTCAGGAGCCCCCAGGATGTTTAGTAAACACAGCCTGGGGCACCCCTTCTCAGACAGCCGGTAATGAACAGCGAATCATTGTTAGAATATAGTGAAGCTTCCCCGGGATATTCTGAATTTCTAACAATCTCCCCCGTGAAGTCTTGTGTTGGAGTTCTAGGATAGGCGCTGATACCTAAAATAAGGAGAAGAAGGCACCCTGGAGAATGCAGAGGTAAGAAACATAAAGAGAAAACTTGAGATAGGATCATCTGAACTAACTTCCCCATCATGTTAATGTGTTTTATTGGTGTACTATTTCTTGAGACTGCACGGTGGCTGTACTGTCTTTCCTGCTAGATGGAGAATAAATGCAAATCCACTCCAAAGTAAAAAAAAAGAGTAACTTGGAAACTTGCATTACCAAGTATAAAATAGATAACCAATGGGAATTTGCTGTAAGACTCATGGAACTCAAACAGGAGTTCTGTAACATCCTAGAGGGGTGGGGTAGGGAGGGAGATGGGAGGGCAGTTCAAGAGGGAGGGGACACAGTATACCTATGACTGATGATATTCATGTTGATGTTTGGCAGTAAACAACAAAATTCTGTTAAAACAAAAAAGGTAGATAGCCTTCACTTGGAAATGGAGATGAAACGGAGCCTCAGTGGGAGAATGGGTTAAGCTGCAGCTCATTTAGAGGGTGTTTGGGAATAAAAATTGGCACATGCCATCTGCCTCTCAAAGGGCTGCCGCACACTGCTGTGGCCATGGACCTTCAACACACCCTGAAAGGCATCTAGGGAGGAGGAATGAGGCACTCGGGGCTCTGAAAAGAACTGGTGGAACAGGCCTTCAGATAATTAGATGTTTTCAGGAAAAGAGTTCATGAGCCCAAATCTTGTATTTCTTCATATCTAGAAAGGCAATGAAGTCTTGAAGGATGCTATCTGCTCCTCGTGACTAGCAGCAAGCTTCTGTCCAAAGGTAGGCTTGACGGCACCTACGCCCATCCATAAAATCAAACAAAACACTGACCATCCCCCTGCCTCTTCTGAGCAGTTTCTCAGACCTATCTGAAATGTGTTGTCCCCTGGACTAGAATCCCCCTTCGTGTGTGCTCACTCACTCAGTTGTGTCTGACTCTTTGAGACCCCATAGACTGTAGCCTGCCAGACTCCTCTGTCCATGAGATTCTCCAGGCAGTAAACACAGCCTGGGGCACCCCTTCTCAGACAGCCGGTAATGAACAGCGAATCATTGTTAGAATATAGTGAAGCTTCCCCGGGATATTCTGAATTTCTAACAATCTCCCCCGTGAAGTCTTGTGTTGGAGTTCTAGGATAGGCGCTGATACCTAAAATAAGGAGAAGAAGGCACCCTGGAGAATGCAGAGGTAAGAAACATAAAGAGAAAACTTGAGATAGGATCATCTGAACTAACTTCCCCATCATGTTAATGTGTTTTATTGGTGTACTATTTCTTGAGACTGCACGGTGGCTGTACTGTCTTTCCTGCTAGATGGAGAATAAATGCAAATCCACTCCAAAGTAAAAAAAAAGAGTAACTTGGAAACTTGCATTACCAAGTATAAAATAGATAACCAATGGGAATTTGCTGTAAGACTCATGGAACTCAAACAGGAGTTCTGTAACATCCTAGAGGGGTGGGGTAGGGAGGGAGATGGGAGGGCAGTTCAAGAGGGAGGGGACACAGTATACCTATGACTGATGATATTCATGTTGATGTTTGGCAGTAAACAACAAAATTCTGTTAAAACAAAAAAGGTAGATAGCCTTCACTTGGAAATGGAGATGAAACGGAGCCTCAGTGGGAGAATGGGTTAAGCTGCAGCTCATTTAGAGGGTGTTTGGGAATAAAAATTGGCACATGCCATCTGCCTCTCAAAGGGCTGCCGCACACTGCTGTGGCCATGGACCTTCAACACACCCTGAAAGGCATCTAGGGAGGAGGAATGAGGCACTCGGGGCTCTGAAAAGAACTGGTGGAACAGGCCTTCAGATAATTAGATGTTTTCAGGAAAAGAGTTCATGAGCCCAAATCTTGTATTTCTTCATATCTAGAAAGGCAATGAAGTCTTGAAGGATGCTATCTGCTCCTCGTGACTAGCAGCAAGCTTCTGTCCAAAGGTAGGCTTGACGGCACCTACGCCCATCCATAAAATCAAACAAAACACTGACCATCCCCCTGCCTCTTCTGAGCAGTTTCTCAGACCTATCTGAAATGTGTTGTCCCCTGGACTAGAATCCCCCTTCGTGTGTGCTCACTCACTCAGTTGTGTCTGACTCTTTGAGACCCCATAGACTGTAGCCTGCCAGACTCCTCTGTCCATGAGATTCTCCAGGCAAGAGTACTGGAGTGGGTTGCCATTTCCTTCTCTGGGGGATCTTCCCCGCCCAGGGATCAAACCCTTATCTCCTGCACTGGCAGGCGGATTCTTTACCACTGAGCTAACTGGGAAACCCCCTAGAGTCTTCATGTGGCCCCAAATAAGATTTAACTCACAACTCTCATGTTGTGTGTGTGTGTGTATGTGTGTGTCTGTGTGTGTGTGTGTTTCAGTACACAAAGGAAAAGCACCTCTACTCACCCTGCCCCCTGCCCTCCAGGGACCTGTTTAGGTTCTACGAGGTTGGATACTTGACCTTCTGGCAGAGGAGCTGGATCCTGATGGAGACCATCCTGGCAATGGAGGGAAGGACCAGGGCAGGAAGTCTGTGGACAGGACTGGGTACTGTTGGTCTAACTGGGGAGTTTGACTGGGTCTAGTGGGGACCTTCCTCAACAGCAGAGGAGAAGGGCAGGGCGCTGCCCTCCCGGCACAGAGGTTGGAGCCACGATGAACTTAGATGCCTCAGAGTTAGACTCAAGAAGCTGCAATGAAGCAGAAGGATTTGGAAACCTGAGACCAGCTTAACTGAGGGAAGAAGGAAACAAGGATAGTGGTACCAGGGAATTCCTACATTCTCTTTTTAAATTTTTATTTATTTATTATATTTTTGGCTGTGCTGAGTCTTCATTGCTGTGCACAGGCTTTCTTTAGTTGTAGTGAGTGAGAGCCACTCTCTAGCTGCCATGCACAGG
Source organism: Tragulus kanchil (assembly GCA_022376925.1). Classification (NCBI taxonomy): domain Eukaryota; kingdom Metazoa; phylum Chordata; class Mammalia; order Artiodactyla; family Tragulidae; genus Tragulus; species Tragulus kanchil. The sequence goes on from JAIOJX010000032.1 coordinate 154,451,675, forward strand.
CTTCTCACTGCAATGGCTTCTCTTACTGCAGCGCATGGGCTCTAGGCACTTGGGCTTCAAGAGCTGTGGCACATGGACTCTGCAATTGCGGCTCCTGGACTCTAGAGCACAGGCTCCATAGTTGGGGTGCTCAGGCCTAGTTGCAACATGTGGAGTCTTCCCCTATCAGGGAGGATCGAATCCATGTCTTCTGCATTGGCAGGCAGATTCTTTACCACTGAGCCATCAGGGAAGCTCCGGATTCCTACATTCTTGTGAAACAGCTTGAACTCTGAAAGTAGTAACTGGTGAGATAACAGTGCATTTACCCAGGAATTCCGGGACCTTATGAATTATCTCATTTAATCCTCAAGATATTCCTTTGGGTTGAGAACACTGATAATACCCATTTTATATCCAAGGAAACAGATTTTCAAAGCAGTATGATCTCCAAAGGGGCTTCCAAAGCAAATGTGCTTCAGATTTGCCTGGTTAAGATTTTGTTTTTCAGGTTGCTTGGTCATATCTGACTCCTTGCGACCACATGGAGTAACCATGGAATTCTCCAGGCAATAATATTGGAGTGGGTAACCTGTCCATTTTCCAGGGGATCTTCCCAATCCAGGGATCGAACCCAGGTCTCCCGCATTGCAGGCAGATTCTTTACCATCTGAGCCACCAGGGAAGCCCAAGAGTACTGAAAGGGGTAACCTATCGCTTCTCCAGGGGATCTTCTTAACTCAAGAATCGAACCGGGGTCTCCTTCATTGCAGGCAGATTCTTTACCAACTGAGCTACCAGGGAAGGAGTGAAGATTTAACATGCTGAAAAAAAAATTAATAATTTTAAGATGCTGACTGCAAGGCTCCACCCTAGAGCATCTGACACAGAGGTTGGGGTTGCTCCTGAGAATCTGTCTCTCTAACAAGTTTTCAGGATGCTTCCGGGACCCCGCTGAGAGATCCACCAATTTAGAGACCACACAGATAGTCTGGGTGTCCTGGAATGGCAGGTGGAGCCACAGTTCCTCTGTTGCAGGATATAAGCCTGTCACATCGTTTGACGTCTTGTTTAGGGATGTGGAAGGAGAGGTCTGTAAGTCATTTTACGGAGGGGGAGCTTCTGCTCAACCTGAGTGTGGGGACCAAGCTGCAGAAGGAGAAGGAGCCGAACCAGAGCCCTCAGCCCGGGAGCCTCCACGCCGAGGGCTGCTGGAGGGTGAGCATGAGGATCACGGCTGGGCCTGGGTTCTCTGAGGCCTCGGCAGTCTCAGGGCAGCAGGCAGAGCTGCCCTGGGAAGACTTCTTAGCATCTTCTCCTGCTTCTCAACACACATGGCTCCGGAGCTGAGCTGTCAATGATCTTAAAGGCACCTCTGTGAACTCGGGGATAAATGGTGGACTTCGATGAGGGAGCTAGGCTCAGAGAGTATCTACAGGCGTGGGATGCGGCCGAGGGTAGGGATGGCCCGGGGTCGGGTAGGGGGAGAGGGTGTGGCGGCAGGAAGATAGGGAGTTGTGCTGGGGCTGAAGAAACGCACAGCGGCCTGCTTTTCCAGAAGGTGCCTCCACCTCAGGATTCCCCATTCAGCACCATGGTGGCCTCCGCCAACCTGGGCCTCAGTGTCTGCTTCTTTGAAATGGTGTGTGAATTCCACTTTGGAGGGTTCTATGCACAGCTCAGCGTAGAGGTGCTGTGGTTGCTGCCTGCGATGGTCGTTTCCCCGAGCCCTGACTGGTTCTCAGCCTCTCCTGTCCTCCAATGGCCGCCTGTGCCCCCCACCGCCTGGCCAGGCCTTGCCTCCAGAGCAGAGGCTCTTCCTCTTCTTCATTTTTTTTTCTAATGTGGCCCCTTTTCAAAGTCTTTACTGAATCTGCCACACCATTGCTTCTGTTCCATGTTTCGGCTTTTTGGCTGCCAGGTATGTGGGATCCTTGCTCCCCAACCAGGAATGGAAGTGGCACCTCCTGCCTTGGAAGGGGATGGCCCAACCACTGGGCTGCGGGGGGGTCCCAGGAAGGAAGTTCTTGACATGGACTCAATGGAACTGGTTCCTTTTGATCTAAGGAAACCCAGCTGAACAGGGACTCGGCATGAACTCACCTCCTGCTAATCCGGCTCTCACCTTGGACCTGATTCCTGAGAGTCTCCAGGATCCCTATCTGGCTCCCTGAGCCCAGGGTCCCCTCTGGGAAAACTGATTATCTCCAAGTTTCACTCAGGAACCAGTGTTCGCCTCAGGTCCCCACGTGGAGGCTGACTCAAGCCATTCCATTAGTGGAGAGCTGGCACGGCTTTCGCTGGGTTGCCTCTGTTGGTCAGAGTTGCACCCTCATGCCCCTTTTTGGCAGTCTCAGGGCAGCAGGCAGAGCTGCCCTGGGAAGACTTCTTAGCATCTTCTCCTGCTTCTCAACACACATGGCTCCGGAGCTGAGCTGTCAATGATCTTAAAGGCACCTCTGTGAACTCGGGGATAAATGGTGGACTTCGATGAGGGAGCTAGGCTCAGAGAGTATCTACAGGCGTGGGATGCGGCCGAGGGTAGGGATGGCCCGGGGTCGGGTAGGGGGAGAGGGTGTGGCGGCAGGAAGATAGGGAGTTGTGCTGGGGCTGAAGAAACGCACAGCGGCCTGCTTTTCCAGAAGGTGCCTCCACCTCAGGATTCCCCATTCAGCACCATGGTGGCCTCCGCCAACCTGGGCCTCAGTGTCTGCTTCTTTGAAATGGTGTGTGAATTCCACTTTGGAGGGTTCTATGCACAGCTCAGCGTAGAGGTGCTGTGGTTGCTGCCTGCGATGGTCGTTTCCGCCGAGCCCTGACTGGTTCTCAGCCTCTCCTGTCCTCCAATGGCCGCCTGTGCCCCCGAACGCTTGGCCAGGCCTAGCCTCCAGAGCAGAGGCTCTTCCTCTTCTTCATTTTTTTTTCTAATGTGGCCCCTTTTCAAAGTCTTTACTGAATCTGCCACACCATTGCTTCTGTTCCATGTTTCGGCTTTTTGGCTGCCAGGTATGTGGGATCCTTGCTCCCCAACCAGGAATGGAAGTGGCACCTCCTGCCTTGGAAGGGGATGGCCCAACCACTGGGCTGCGGGGGGGTCCCAGGAAGGAAGTTCTTGACATGGACTCAATGGAACTGGTTCCTTTTGATCTAAGGAAACCCAGCTGAACAGGGACTCGGCATGAACTCACCTCCTGCTAATCCGGCTCTCACCTTGGACCTGATTCCTGAGAGTCTCCAGGATCCCTATCTGGCTCCCTGAGCCCAGGGTCCCCTCTGGGAAAACTGATTATCTCCAAGTTTCACTCAGGAACCAGTGTTCGCCTCAGGTCCCCACGTGGAGGCTGACTCAAGCCATTCCATTAGTGGAGAGCTGGCACGGCTTTCGCTGGGTTGCCTCTGTTGGTCAGAGCACCCCATCTCTCTCCAAGAGCCACCCTAATGCCGATTGCCCCTTCTGTTGTCAGACTCACACTGTCACAGGCCCTGTTCCCATGGGCAGCACACAAGTTTGCTTGCGGATTTCCTAATTATTTTTTGAAAAAACAGGTGCCGATTATTTTTTCATCATAGAGTTACAATAGGCATATTTTTAATGGAAAGTGAGGCTTCCCAAGTGGCTCAGTGGTAAAACAAACAAACAAACAAATCTGCCTGCCAGTTCAGAAGATGCAGGAGACACGGGTTCAATCTCTGGGTCAAGAAGATCCCCTGGAGAAGGAAATGGGCAACCCACTGCAGTATTCTTGCCTGGAGAATTCCATAGACAGGGGAGCCCGGTGGGCTATAGTCCATGGGTCACAAAGAGTTGGACATGATTGAAATAGTTAGCTTAGAAAGCCCATAAGGGAATTGTAGAGAGGGAAATTTAGGGGATTTGGGGAGACCATAAAAAGGTTAATGGTCAAAAGAAAGTAATGGGAAAATTCTGAGACAATGTGGGCTTGCTTGACTTGTGCGTGTGTGTGTGCTCAGTCACTTCAGTTAGGTCCAACTCTTTGTGACCCTATGGACTGCAGCAGGCCAGGCTCCTCTGTCCATGGGATTCTCCAAGCAGGAATACTGGAGTGGGTTGCCATGCCCTCCTCCAGGGGAGATTTCTGACCCAGGGATTGAATGCACACCTCTTACGTCTCCTGCACTGGCAAGCGAGTTCACCTGGGAAGCCTTTGCTTAACTCATAGAGCAGAACAAATAGTTTGCATTGGAGCCAGATTTGGCTTGCTTAATAAAATCAAGCTAACTTGTTTAGCAACAAAATTACTAAGCAACAGAAGCACAAGACATGCCCCCAAACAATAAAACAATGATGGCGTGAGGCGTAGTGGGCCGAGCTCAGTGAGTTAGTGAACCCCAAACATGCTGTTTGGCCCGTAAGACATGTGCTTTGCACCATACCCCTCCCCAACAATAAAACAATAAGAAAGAATAAGGCCTACAATCTGCGCATTGGTCTCGTTAAGTTAGTTATCCCTAAAACATGCCCTCGGGGCTTCCCTGGTGGCTCAGATGGTAAAGAATCCACCTGCAATGCAGGAGACCCAGGTTCCATCCCTGGGTTGGGGAGATTCCCTGGAGAAGGAAATGGTAACCTACTCCAGTATTCTTGTCTGAAGAATTCCATGGGCAGAGGAGTCTGGAGGGCTACTGTCCGTGGAATTGCAAAGATTTGGATACGACTGAGCGACTTTCACTTTTTGGATGTGCTCTCAGCATACGAAACAAACGGTAATTTGTGGATTTAGCTTGACCATGTAGGGACAAGAAGACTTCCCTGTTCAGCCTAGAGGAGGAGCTGATGTGGAACCATGATATCTACTCGAGAAAGATAAAGTTCTTCTGCCCTTCCCCACTTTTCCACTGATTGTAAAACTGTAGTTCAGTAAGTTCTTGGGGTGTGGCAACCCCTCAACCACCCGCATGTAAACCTAATAAGCGTCCTATTCCAATAAATCACTTTGCTTTTCACTGAATTCTGCTCTGCACTGAGACATAAAGGACTATTTATCAGAGCTCAATGAGGCACCACAATTGACATCCCAACTAGGTCGTAGAACATATCAAAGACATCATAAAGAGAAATAAGATGAAGACTGACTGGAATTGGAAAAAGCATGTTCATGCTGTGATTTAATGAAACAAGAAATAAGTGCACTGATGATGAAAAAAATAAATAAAATTTTTATCTATGAATTTTCAACCACACATCTTGATGTGTTTTGACAGAAGACCAGAACAGTTTTTCAGTTACACTTCAGAGAGTCAACATCACTCACACATTTTTAAACTGGTGTGCATGTATTCGTTTTTTATTATGAAAATATACATCCATAAAAAGAAATGTGGAAAATAGAAATATAGAAAAATCATCGTATACTCAGATTTCCTTGTATGTTTGTTTTCTAACTTTTAATTTTGACATAATTTTAAATTTACAGAAAAGCTAGAACAGTTCAAAAACTCCCATATAGGGGCTTCCCCTGGTGGTCCAGTGGGTAAGGACACCGCCTTGCAGTGCAAGCAACGCCGGTTCCATCTCTGGCCTGGGAAGATCCCACGTGCCACGGAGCGGCTGGACTCATGTGTCCAATTACTGAGCCGGAGCTCTGGGGCACATGTGCCCAGAGCCGGCGCTCTGCGACGACAGAGGCCACCGCGATGGGAGGCCCACAGGAGCCAAAGAACAAAGACGGATGAAAATAGATAAATGAAAGACCGAGAGAAGTGACCTGCCCGTTCCCCTCCCTCCCCACCCCACCCCCCAAAGATAAATAAATAAATGTTAAAAAAGAAAAAAAAGTTTTGGCCTTTAAAAAAAAAAAACAACTCCCATATATCCTTGACCAAGATTTGCTAATTTGTCTTTTACCCCATTTGCTTCATCAGTTCTCTCTGTATTTGCATATTTGCATATTGGTTTCATTATGTGTTTGCATATTGGTTTCATTATGTATTTGCGTATTGGTTTCATTGTCAATGCCCTCTGGCCCTAAATATTTGGGGGTGAATATCCTAAGGAATAAGGCATTCTCTGTTGTAACCACAGTAGGATCAGCAAACCCACAAAATTTAATCTGGAAACAGTACCAAACTCTCATCATCCACAGTCCAGATTCAGATTTTGACGACTGTACCAATAATATCCTTTATGTATTTTTTTTTCAGAATCTAATACAGAACCTCATATTACACTTGTCTGCAGAAGATCTCAGAACTCTGCTTCAGCCTTTTTTAATCTTTTCTGATGCTTCTTGATGATGACAGTCTAGTTACTTTGTAGACGTCCTTCAGTTTGGGTTTGTCTATTCTGTCCTCATGGTTAGATTCAGGTGTCCATTTTTGTCTGGATGACCACAGACGGATACTGTGCTTCCTCAATGGTGTCACCCTGATACCATTTCACAGTGTCAAAACATGAGTGCTACCTCATTCCTGGTTAGGAGCCCCTGATCCTGAATTCAGAACACCTCAACCCCGGCCAAGCCCTGCTTTTCACAGCAGGTATTCAAACAAGACAAGACACGGCATCACACTGATGGTTGTTTAGTCACTAAGTTGTGTCCAACTCTTTTGCGAGCTCATGGACTATAGCCCCTCAGGCTCCTCTGTCCACGGGATTTCCCAGGCAAGACGACTGGAGTGGGTTGCCATTTTCTTCTCCAGGGGATGCTCCTGACCCAGGGATCAAACCCATGGCTCAAAAAAAAAAAAAAAAAAACAAAGCCATGGCTCCTGTGTCCCCTACATTGGTAGGTGGATTCTTTACCACTGGGCCACCTGGGAAGTCCCATTCAGTCACTAATAAGTACTAATTATATAGCCTTATTAAAATTTCTTTGAAAAAAATTCCTCACAAAAGATGTTCCTTTAAATTTTATTTGTCATTAAAATATTGCTCAGGTTTCAGACAATAAAACCAGTATATGATTTTTGAGCATTTAAAGAGCATATGTTTTCACTAAAGATTCAGAGCAGAAAGACTATTAATGCAAGAGTGTGTGTGTGCTCAGTCATGTCCAACTCTTTGCAATCCCATGGACTGAAGCCTGCCAGGCTTCTCTGTCCATAGAATTTTCCAGGCAAGAATAGTGAAGTGGATTGCCATTTCCTACTTCAGAGGATCTTCCTGATCCAAGGGTCAAACCCATGTCTTCCGTGTCCCCTACATTGGCAGGTAGATTCTTAACCACTGAGCCACCTGGGAAGCCCCTAATGCAAGAGTAATGGCTGCCTAATGAAGTTTCATTTTAATTTCTAAAGTCAATTAATACCATGCCCAAAGGTCCTTATAATGATGACCAAACACCTCCTTTTGCTAAGCATACGGTTGAGACTACGTGTTCAAATACATGCTAAATTTTAATGCTTTATTTAGGAATAATTTCCCTGATAAGAGATTGATTCCTTTATAAATGGTATCTACTAGACTAGAAATTAGTGATTAACATTGTGGCCTAAGCTAAAAGAAAGAAAACAGGTCACCACAAAATCCTTTTTAAAAAATTAATCCTTTTCATAATTTATACTTAAAATTATCTAAGAGTAAAAGAAAATTGCCACCTCCCCCCCCCAAAAAAAACACAACAAAAAAAGAAAATTGCCCAGAAAGGATTCACTAATTATAGAACCAGTTGAATTCACTTCTAAATGAGAAATTACGCAAAACAAGGAAAAGACAAGTTTAGCACATTGGTACCCTAAAGCTAAAGAGACCTTTTTCATTCCAGAAAAATGCTCCATGAAAAATTCGGGATGGATAGGGAGCTGCCTTTCTTTGCAAGTGGCAACGGTACTATCACAAAGGCGTCTTTGCCCAAGCAGTTGTAGACGAAAACTTATGAATTTGAAAACTCCATCCCTTGCTAGCATGCCCATGTGGAAAGCTGTGTGCATCCACAATTTGAAGACCCCTACTCTGTCCTCTTGCCTGGCTCTATCTCCTCCCAGCATGAGGGTCATCTCATCCCACCCAGGGCTTCCCTTGTGGCTCAGGGGGTGAAGAATCCACCTAAATTTTATTTGTCATTAAAATATTGCTCAGGTTTCAGACAATAAAACCAGTATATGATTTTGAGCATTTAAAGAGCATATGTTTTCACTAAAGATTCAGAGCAGAAAGACTATTAATGCAAGAGTGTGTGGGGCTCAGTCATGTCCAACTCTTTGCAATCCCATGGACTGAAGCCTGCCAGGCTTCTCTGTCCATAGAATTTTCCAGGCAAGAATAGTGAAGTGGATTGCCATTTCCTACTTCAGAGGATCTTCCTGATCCAAGGGTCAAACCCATGTCTTCCGTGTCCCCTACATTGGCAGGTAGATTCTTAACCACTGAGCCACCTGGGAAGCCCCTAATGCAAGAGTAATGGCTGCCTAATGAAGTTTCATTTTAATTTCTAAAGTCAATTAATACCATGCCCAAAGGTCCTTATAATGATGACCAAACACCTCCTTTTGCTAAGCATACGGTTGAGACTACGTGTTCAAATACATGCTAAATTTTAATGCTTTATTTAGGAATAATTTCCCTGATAAGAGATTGATTCCTTTATAAATGGTATCTACTAGACTAGAAATTAGTGATTAACATTGTGGCCTAAGCTAAAAGAAAGAAAACAGGTCACCACAAAATCCTTTTTAAAAAATTAATCCTTTTCATAATTTATACTTAAAATTATCTAAGAGTAAAAGAAAATTGCCACCTCCCCCCCCCAAAAAAAACACAACAAAAAAAGAAAATTGCCCAGAAAGGATTCACTAATTATAGAACCAGTTGAATTCACTTCTAAATGAGAAATTACGCAAAACAAGGAAAAGACAAGTTTAGCACATTGGTACCCTAAAGCTAAAGAGACCTTTTTCATTCCAGAAAAATGCTCCATGAAAAATTCGGGATGGATAGGGAGCTGCCTTTCTTTTGCAAGTGGCAAAGGTACTATCACAAAGGCGTCTTTGCCCAAGCAGTTGTAGACGAAAACTTATGAATTTGAAAACTCCATCCCTTGCTAGCATGCCCATGTGGAAAGCTGTGTGCATCCACAATTTGAAGACCCCTACTCTGTCCTCTTGCCTGGCTCTATCTCCTCCCAGCATGAGGGTCATCTCATCCCACCCAGGGCTTCCCTTGTGGCTCAGTGGTGAAGAATCCACCTGCCAACGCAGGAGATGTGAGTTCCCTCCCTGGCTTGGAACTGTCCCCTGCAGAAGGAAAAGGCAACACACTCCAGTATCCTTGTCTAGGAAATTCCATGGACAGAGGAGCCGGGTGGGCTGCAGTCCATGGGGTTGCTGCAAAGAGTTGGACATTGCTGACAGACTAAACAACAGCCACAACTCCTCACATGACAGTAGTTAAGGGTTGAGCCAATGTTTTCTGGTATATGACATCTCTCTCCTCCTCTGAGCTTATCCTGAGCTCCCTATAGTCAAGAGCTTGCTGATATGTTCATCTTCCTCCGGCGTGTTCTCCATCTACGTATTTGTGAAAGGAGAGTTGTGATTATGTCGGACCTGTTAAAAGATCCTTACCATTGAGGAATTCCAGCCCAGCGCAGCCTGGACAGTGAGTCAACAGCATGTGATAGACCTCCAGCCAGCCTGATGACGCAAGGACAAAATGACCAGGTGACTTGTGAGATTTCTGGGATGCTGTAAAAGCCATGGGAGCACCTCTTCAAAAGTCAGTGCATACCTCTGTTTCCTTGCAAACTGCCTGAGAGCTAAAAGATCCATAAACAGAATTGGCTCCTGTGGTTACATCCCTTTTAGGAAACTGATGCCTTTGAGAAAGCAAGCATAGGTAGGAAGGATGGCATGCAGCATATCGGTTAGGCAGAGTTTTCTATGAATGGCTTTCTCTCCTCTTCCCCAAAGCAGGTTTCAAGGAGATTAGATGGTTTCCTGGGTGGCTCCATGGTAAAGAATCTGCCTGCCAATGCCAGAGATGTGGGTTCGATCTCTGGGCTGGGAATATCCCCGGGTGGAGGAAATGGCAACCCACTCCAGTATTCTTGCCTGGAAAAATCCCATGGACAGAGGCGCCTGGCGGGCTACAGGTCACGGAGTCACACAGAGCTGGACAGGACTGAGTGACCTTGCTTTCACACTTTTCCCCTAGTCCATTAAAAGCGTGGAGCTTTTGCTTGAAGCAATAAGGAACACATTCAGCTTTGTGGATCAACAGGCTCCTGTGTACTTTGTCGTCCTGGTAGGGGAGCCTTGGGCCTCTCTGCTGGACACAGAGTGGGATCCCCTGACGCCATGGGAACAGAGCTCTGACCTGGGCTGGCCCGGGTGAGAACATCCCCTTCCCCTGGGGAGGTGAAACACCCATTTGACATACTCAGAATGAGATGTTGGCTTCACCCTACACCAAAGAAATGCAGAAAGAACTCTCACGGGTCACTGGAAACTTTCTTTTCACAACAACATATTGCTTGTTTGTATAGTACCCGTGGTCTCTCCTCTACACCCCCAAAAAAGGTGGCTGAATCCACCAAAGGGTTTGAATTCAGGTGCGTTAGATGGTTGGGAGACAAGAGTCGCTGATTCCTTTAATGGATTGAGAGCATAGAGTCAGTTTTGTGTTCGTTTTGGGTTTTGTTTTGATTCGTTTGCTTGTTTTATTTTATTTTATTCCTCATCAGCATGGAGTTTTTAAAGGATGGACAAGGACTGGGGCAGATGGATGGTTTTTACAATTCAGACCAATATACACAGAAAGCTCCTTTCATTGGTGTGTTCAGAGGCTCTTCACTACGGAGACTCAGCACTGCTTGGCAAACAGTTTGAATGAATGTGTCTCAGTGTGAGAGGCTGGGGAGTCCAGTTGGGAGGCTAGCAAGTCCAGCTGGGACAGGGCTGGAGGCTGGTGTTTATCTTACTGCTGGTAAAAGACGAATTTTTTACATCCCTTTTAGGAAACTGATGCCTTTGAGAAAGCAAGCATAGGTAGGAAGGATGGCATGCAGCATATCGGTTAGGCAGAGTTTTCTATGAATGGCTTTCTCTCCTCTTCCCCAAAGCAGGTTTCAAGGAGATTAGATGGTTTCCTGGGTGGCTCCATGGTAAAGAATCTGCCTGCCAATGCCAGAGATGTGGGTTCGATCTCTGGGCTGGGAATATCCCCGGGTGGAGGAAATGGCAACCCACTCCAGTATTCTTGCCTGGAAAAATCCCATGGACAGAGGCGCCTGGCGGGCTACAGGTCACGGAGTCACACAGAGCTGGACAGGACTGAGTGACCTTGCTTTCACACTTTTCCCCTAGTCCATTAAAAGCGTGGAGCTTTTGCTTGAAGCAATAAGGAACACATTCAGCTTTGTGGATCAACAGGCTCCTGTGTACTTTGTCGTCCTGGTAGGGGAGCCTTGGGCCTCTCTGCTGGACACAGAGTGGGATCCCCTGACGCCATGGGAACAGAGCTCTGACCTGGGCTGGCCCGGGTGAGAACATCCCCTTCCCCTGGGGAGGTGAAACACCCATTTGACATACTCAGAATGAGATGTTGGCTTCACCCTACACCAAAGAAATGCAGAAAGAACTCTCACGGGTCACTGGAAACTTTCTTTTCACAACAACATATTGCTTGTTTGTATAGTACCCGTGGTCTCTCCTCTACACCCCCAAAAAAGGTGGCTGAATCCACCAAAGGGTTTGAATTCAGGTGCGTTAGATGGTTGGGAGACAAGAGTCGCTGATTCCTTTAATGGATTGAGAGCATAGAGTCAGTTTTGTGTTCGTTTTGGGTTTTGTTTTGATTCGTTTGCTTGTTTTATTTTATTTTATTCCTCATCAGCATGGAGTTTTTAAAGGATGGACAAGGACTGGGGCAGATGGATGGTTTTTACAATTCAGACCAATATACACAGAAAGCTCCTTTCATTGGTGTGTTCAGAGGCTCTTCACTACGGAGACTCAGCACTGCTTGGCAAACAGTTTGAATGAATGTGTCTCAGTGTGAGAGGCTGGGGAGTCCAGTTGGGAGGCTAGCAAGTCCAGCTGGGACAGGGCTGGAGGCTGGTGTTTATCTTACTGCTGTCTTGAAGGATGGTGGCCTTGAAGACGTCAATCCTGGGTCTTTCTCAGTTTCCCTAGTTTTCAAGTGAAAATACTGGTGGGCAAGGCTGCTGTGAGTCCGTGAGAAAACCAGCAACCTCACCCATTATTCTGCCAGCTCCTGGACACGTGCCTAGTAATGACAGCAACCCCGCCACCAACCTCATGCTATGCCAGCCTGGAATCCCCTGCCCGGGGGAGACGGGGCAGTCCCCACGGATGAGAGGCCCACAGGATGAGACCCCACCCCACCTTCTCCACTGGGCAGAGTTTCTTTGGAAACTTGTCGGTAGTTTGAAGTCTCTTTTGTTGAAGTCGCAAATCGTTTGTAATCATCGGTCAGGAACCTAATTCAAAAATGTGGACTTTAGGAACTGCCAAGAGTTGGGTTTGGCCATGACGGGAAAACAGGAAAAGGCTTAAAAGTTAATAAGGCTGGAAGCAAACAGTTTTTATGTTAGCAGCACAATATTCAGAGTCTCTGAGCCACGACTCATAGCCCTGGTTGCCTTCAGACATAGCAAGGGCTCTCTTTACATCGGAGCAGCACGTTTATGGGGTTTAAGAATCGGTTGAGAGGCAGAGGGGAATTTCTAGGAGATGTTACTGGAGGAATTTAACTATTTTCCTTGGAAGAGCCAAGGAAAACTGTTTTCCTGGTCACCTTTTTGTTACTGGCACTGACAGCAGGGAGCTACAAGACACATGACTTATTCTTTCATTCAGTAAGATCTGTTGAACATCCGAGAGAGCTCCAGTCAGTGTTCCAGGCTCAAGGGACAAGGCAGAGAGCAAGGCATCCAGATGGATGTTTCTGAGCCTCTTATATGCTGTGCTGTTAATCGCTCAGTTGTGTCCAACTCTCTGCAATCCCATGGACTATAGCCCTTCAGACTTTTCTGTCCAGAAAATTTCCCAGGTAAGAATATTGGAGTGGATAGCCATTCCCTTCTCCAGGGGATCTTCCTGACCGAGGGATTGAATCTGGGTCTCCTGAACTGCAGGATACTTTACAGTCTGAGTCACCAGGGAAGTCGAGGGGAAAGAGGTAATAGGTAGGAAATATATAAGGTGTATATATAAGATATGCAGCGCATATGCGGAGGGTTATGGGGGGAAAAAGTCCGCGGAGCAGCATAGCAACCTTCTAAGTGGGGAAGCACACCAGCGGACTTGAAGGTGACCAAGGGGACGCATGCAAACAAGAAAACTTAAAGGGTATCAGTTTTCAGCTTCTCAACTAGCATGTGTTCTCTCTCTTTGCTAACATGGATCTACCTCCTCTCCACAACTGTTTTTCTTCTCCTTTTCTGTGGGAAGACAAATCTCTTAATCCTCCCCTCTTTATCCTACAAGGGTGCATTGCCTTAGGGATGTCAAAACTCCCTGCGGGGCTTCGCAGGTGGCTCAGGGGTAAAGAATTCACCTGCCAATGCAGGAGACACAGGAAGATCCCTGGGTCAGGAAGATCCTCTGCGGAGGGAAATGGCAACCCACTCTAGTATTCATGCCTGGGAAATTCCACAGACTGTAGCCTAGGGCTATAGTCCATGGGGTTGCAAAGAGTCAGACAGGACTTAGCAACTAAGAAACAACAAACAAAGACAAATGAAGGACAGTTTGAGATGTTGGTGTCTGTATAGGTCCTTTGAACAAAACACCATAAACTCAAGTGGTCGCTCGCTTTGGCAGCACATACATTAAAACACCATAAGTCCCCAGAAGAGTTTATGTTTTTTCAAAGAGATATTTCTGTGAAGGGCGAACTCTAGCTTTAGAATTTGACCCCAGCTGGGTTGTTTCGAATTCATATTGGCCAGCGTGATGACTAACTTAATTTTACAACCTGGCCTCTTCTATGCTCTGACTCTTGACCCAGATCCGTGGCTCTGAAGAAGACCCCTGGGAGAGAAAAGCAAAGGGAAGATGGGGAGAACCAAGGGATCCTTGTTTCAAACAGGAGCCCAGCGCATGGATAAGGCTCCTGCCAGAAAATTTCCCAGGTAAGAATATTGGAGGGGATAGCCATTCCCTTCTCCAGGGATCTTCCTGACCGAGGATTGAATCTGGGTCTCCTGAACTGCAGGATACTTTACAGTCTGAGTCACCAGGGAAGTCGAGGGGAAAGAGGTAATAGGTAGGAAATATATAAGGTGTATATATAAGATATGCAGCGCATATGCGGAGGGTTATGGGGGGAAAAAGTCCGCGGAGCAGCATAGCAACCTTCTAAGTGGGGAAGCACACCAGCGGACTTGAAGGTGACCAAGGGGACGCATGCAAACAAGAAAACTTAAAGGGTATCAGTTTTCAGCTTCTCAACTAGCATGTGTTCTCTCTCTTTGCTAACATGGATCTACCTCCTCTCCACAACTGTTTTTCTTCTCCTTTTCTGTGGGAAGACAAATCTCTTAATCCTCCCCTCTTTATCCTACAAGGGTGCATTGCCTTAGGGATGTCAAAACTCCCTGCGGGGCTTCGCAGGTGGCTCAGGGGTAAAGAATTCACCTGCCAATGCAGGAGACACAGGAAGATCCCTGGGTCAGGAAGATCCTCTGCGGAGGGAAATGGCAACCCACTCTAGTATTCATGCCTGGGAAATTCCACAGACTGTAGCCTAGGGCTATAGTCCATGGGGTTGCAAAGAGTCAGACAGGACTTAGCAACTAAGAAACAACAAACAAAGACAAATGAAGGACAGTTTGAGATGTTGGTGTCTGTATAGGTCCTTTGAACAAAACACCATAAACTCAAGTGGTCGCTCGCTTTGGCAGCACATACATTAAAACACCATAAGTCCCCAGAAGAGTTTATGTTTTTTCAAAGAGATATTTCTGTGAAGGGCGAACTCTAGCTTTAGAATTTGACCCCAGCTGGGTTGTTTCGAATTCATATTGGCCAGCGTGATGACTAACTTAATTTTACAACCTGGCCTCTTCTATGCTCTGACTCTTGACCCAGATCCGTGGCTCTGAAGAAGACCCCTGGGAGAGAAAAGCAAAGGGAAGATGGGGAGAACCAAGGGATCCTTGTTTCAAACAGGAGCCCAGCGCATGGATAAGGCTCCTGCCAGATTCATATATTCAGTTAAGAATTAGAATTCAGTTGAATCAGAACTCTCAAGAAGGTGTATAATAACACGTTATTTTGTATTGAAATAAAGTCAGACACTCGATAGAAGGAAAGTCTGACTGGTTGACAGATGTGAGAAAGAGTTGACTTTAACAATTGTTTCTAGGCAGAGATTTCCCATTAATTCAATGGAGGAAGTCACAGCACTGTGGGCTTTTGTGACAACATGTGCAAAGTGTGTGATGAGATAAAATCAATTCATTCAAACACACTGGCAAAGGGGCCTTGAAATAAGAAAGGTTCTTATTTTCCTGTTTTTTTTTTTTTTTTGAGTATATCCAACTAAACAAAATGCATCTAAATAAAAGAATAACAGGCAAATTAGTAGTTGTTGAATACTTGTTGTCTAATAAGAATGTTCCAAGTGTAGTACAATGGCACTCATTTCACCTGCTAGCAATCTTATGCTCAAAGTCCTTCAAGCGAGGCGTCAGCAGTGTGTGAATCCAAAAGTTGCAGATGTCCAAGCCAGGCTTTGAAGACGCAGAGGAACCAGAGATCAAATTGCCAAAAGTTGTTGGATCATGGAGAAAGTGAGGGAATTCCAGAAACACATTTACTTCTGCTTCATTGACTATGTGAAAGTCTTTGCCTGGATCACACCAAACTGGAAAATTCTCAGAGAGATGGAAATACCAGACCTTCTTACTTGTCTCCCAAGAAACCTGTAAACAGGACATAAAGAAACCCTTAGAACGGGACCTGGAACAATGGATTGGTTCCAAATTGGGAAAGGAGTATGTCAAGGCTGTATATTGTCACCTGCTTACTTAAATTATATGCAGAGTCCGTGCCCAGTTGGACGACTCACAAACTGGAATTAAGATTGCTGGGAGGAATATCAACAGCCTCAGATATGCAAATGATATTACTCTACTGGTAATAGAGTAAAAAATAAAGAGGAAAAGTAAAGAGGAACTAAAGAACCTCTTGATGAGGGTGAAAAAGGAGAGTGAAAAAGCTGGTTTGAAACTCAACATTATAGAAACTAAGATCTGGTCGCATAAATTCATGGCCAATAGAAGGGGGTAAAAAATCCAAGCCGTGACAGCTTTTTTTTCTTGGACTCCAAAATCACTGCAGACACTGAATGCAGCTAAGAAATTAAGACTCCTTGGAAGAAAAGCTATGACAAACCAAGACAGCATATTAAAAAGAAGAGACAGAACTTTGCTGACAAAGGTCCATATAATCAAAGCTATTGTTTTTCCAGTAATCATGTACAGATGTGAGAGTTGGATCATAAAGAAGGTTGAACATCAAAGAATTAATACTTTCAAATTGTGGTTCTGGAGAAGACTCTTGACCGTCCCTGGGACTGCGAGGAGATCACAGCTGTCTCAACCCTAAGCATTCATTGGAAGGACTGATGCTGAAGCTAAAGCTCCAATGATTTGGTCACCTGATGTGAAGAGCTGACTCATTAAAAAAATAACCCCTGATGTTGGGAAAGACTGAAGGCAGGAAGAGAAAGGGACAATCAAAGATAAGATGGTTACATAGCATCACTGACTCAATGGACATGCATTTGAGCAAACTCTGGGAGATAGTGGAGGACAGAGGAGCCTGGCATGCGACCATCCACGGATTCGCAAAGAGTCAGACACAGCTTATCAACTGAACAACAATAAGTGTTGGTAATATTTTTTTGGAGGACTCAAGTAACTAAAAAATGCCTCAAATGATAAGTGTTTGCAAACTATTCTTGTCAAAATTGTTATGGTTTTCAGTACTGATATTTCTCAAATGCATGTTTCTTGCCACAACTCTACATATGCTGCAGGTTTACATGCTCAGCAGCCATTGGGCTGCTCTCATCTAGGAAGGAAGTGATGAATGTTTCTAAAGTGAGAAAAAAAGTAAAGAAAACACCCAGAAGGGAGGAGCCAGGGGAGAGCAGATGCTACCTGCGTCCCTCGATGCTCTGGGTCGGGGCGATAAGAAGAAAACAGAAACCTCTGAAGGGTTGAGGGCACATTCCAAGAATATATGGGCTGACCTTCTGCTTCCAGAAATGTCCAACATCGTGAGGAAGAAGAAATCTGGTGGAGGGAGCTTTCCAGAGAGCTTCAAGATAGGTTATCCTGAAGCGGCACAGCTGGCTGCCACTTCAGCTGCCCAGTTGCCCAGAGACAGAAATCCCTCATGTCCTCCCGAGGAAAGAGATGCTGAGAGGACCAGTGGTCTTAAGGGAAGCCCTGGGAAAGCCCTGGAGACCTTAGACAGCAGTGACCTTGTGATTAGAGCAAATGGCAGAGCTGAGAATCAGTAGCAACAGCAGTGGGTGCCTTTTAAAAAAAAGGAAGCCCTGGGAATAGCATCAAATTGTGGTTTTCTAAGGGAAAAGAATTAATACTTTCAAATTGTGGTTCTGGAGAAGACTCTTGACCGTCCCTGGGACTGCGAGGAGATCACAGCTGTCTCAACCCTAAGCATTCATTGGAAGGACTGATGCTGAAGCTAAAGCTCCAATGATTTGGTCACCTGATGTGAAGAGCTGACTCATTAAAAAAATAACCCCTGATGTTGGGAAAGACTGAAGGCAGGAAGAGAAAGGGACAATCAAAGATAAGATGGTTACATAGCATCACTGACTCAATGGACATGCATTTGAGCAAACTCTGGGAGATAGTGGAGGACAGAGGAGCCTGGCATGCGACCATCCACGGATTCGCAAAGAGTCAGACACAGCTTATCAACTGAACAACAATAAGTGTTGGTAATATTTTTGGAGGACTCAAGTAACTAAAAAATGCCTCAAATGATAAGTGTTTGCAAACTATTCTTGTCAAAATTGTTATGGTTTTCAGTACTGATATTTCTCAAATGCATGTTTCTTGCCACAACTCTACATATGCTGCAGGTTTACATGCTCAGCAGCCATTGGGCTGCTCTCATCTAGGAAGGAAGTGATGAATGTTTCTAAAGTGAGAAAAAAAGTAAAGAAAACACCCAGAAGGGAGGAGCCAGGGGAGAGCAGATGCTACCTGCGTCCCTCGATGCTCTGGGTCGGGGCGATAAGAAGAAAACAGAAACCTCTGAAGGGTTGAGGGCACATTCCAAGAATATATGGGCTGACCTTCTGCTTCCAGAAATGTCCAACATCGTGAGGAAGAAGAAATCTGGTGGAGGGAGCTTTCCAGAGAGCTTCAAGATAGGTTATCCTGAAGCGGCACAGCTGGCTGCCACTTCAGCTGCCCAGTTGCCCAGAGACAGAAATCCCTCATGTCCTCCCGAGGAAAGAGATGCTGAGAGGACCAGTGGTCTTAAGGGAAGCCCTGGGAAAGCCCTGGAGACCTTAGACAGCAGTGACCTTGTGATTAGAGCAAATGGCAGAGCTGAGAATCAGTAGCAACAGCAGTGGGTGCCAGTTTATGGTTTAAGAGCAGAAAGGGCCAATGACATCACCAGCTTATTCAGCAAGGACCGAGGCCAATAGCTAAAGGCAATGAGGACGCCTCAATAGACAAGCCAGAGCACCCACATCATATTTCATAACCACTGTCCCCGTGAGCACCCAGGTATCATTCAGTGACAAAAATCCTGGGAAACTGAGCGTTTCCCAAAAAGAACATGAATAGCTGCGAGGGGCCTGTTTCAAACAAGAAGAGACTGACTTAGTGATAACTAGAGTGTTTCAGTCCCTCTGATTCCAGTATCTGGGGCTTCTCTGGTGACTCAGTGGTAAAGAACTCATCTGCCAATGGGTTCACCCCTTGGGCTGGGAAGACCCCCTAGAGAAGGAAATGGTAACCCACTCCAGTATTCTTGCCTGGAGAATTCCATGGGCACGACAATCCCAGTATCTAGATAAAAGTGAGGTTGTGATTCAGTCATTAAATCATGTTTAACTCTTGGTGAACCCATGGACTGTAGCTCACCAGGCTCCTCCTATCTCCCAGAGATAGTGAAGGAGAGAATTTATGTCAATTTTTTGTCCATTGAGTTATTGATCCTAAGTAACTACTCATTCTCTGCTGCCCCTTTCTCCTCTTGTCTAACTTTCTTCTTTATTTTTTTCCTTTAAAATTACAGTGTTAGTATTCCTTCCCTTTGTTGAATGTAGCATTGTTCACCTGGTTTTCACTCTGTGTAATTAATGTTCCATTGTTTGGAAATGTCCATTAATATTTATTCCCTGTTGATAAACATTTTGGTTGGGTTTTTAGTTCTAGATGCTATAAACTCCTGCTACAGACATTCGTCTACAGATCTTTTTGTCCGCATAACTAAGAATTTCTCTGAACAGATTCATCTCAATCTGTGGTCCCTGGACCACCATCACCATCGCCATCACCTGGGAACTTGTTAGAAATACATTTTAAAAATATTTACTGCGCTGGGTCTTTTAGTTGTGGCATGTGGAACATTTAGCGTGCCATGCTGGCTGAACTATTAGTTACACCATGTGGGATCTAGTTCCCTGACCAGGGATCAAACCCAGGTCCTGTGCATTGGGAGGGTGGAGTCTTAGCCACTGGACCACCAGGGAGCTCCCTGCATGTGTATGTTTCAGTCCATAGATGAAACATTTGCATCCCTGTAAAATTCTAATGTTGAAACCCATTTCCCTAATGTGATGGCCTTTGGAAGTGGGGTCTTGGGAGGTCATGAATGGGTTATAAATGAGAGGACATAATGAAATAGCCATCTCACCAGATCCTGAATCTGCCCACACCTTGATTTTGGACTTCACAGCCTCCAAAATTGTGGGGGGGAAAGAATTTTGTTGCTTATAAACCTCCTTGCC
The DNA here is from genome assembly GCA_022376925.1 of Tragulus kanchil. Lineage (NCBI taxonomy): Eukaryota > Metazoa > Chordata > Mammalia > Artiodactyla > Tragulidae > Tragulus > Tragulus kanchil. The sequence goes on from JAIOJX010000032.1 coordinate 154,471,587, forward strand.
TATGGTAGAATGAATGAAGACATTAAATAACTTTGTGAGAGAATGCTAAATTGTTTCCTACTGCAGCACCTTAACTGGGTGCATGGAGGATAGTGGGTGTGGTGAGGCCTTAAGAAATACATACACATAGAGACTTATAGAAAGGAGACTTTAAGAAATACACTTACAGACAGAGAGAAAGGATAGGAACTGGGGGCTCAAGACCTCTTGGGTCAAGAGCCCTGAACACATTCACACAGTCCTCTTTTACTGAGAGCTTAAGCATCCAGGTGTTTGCAGGAACTGATATTATCAGCACAGGTTGGGACCCAGTCACAGCCCTGGTCAATAATTACCCTCATGACTCTAAGTTGTTTGTGCTATCTCCTTAATGGAAAGGGCGTACTACTGCCGGGCTAGCTAGACCAGCAAGAAGTTAAGGAGTCTGTTCTGTGTGCGCATGCAGCATTCTCATGTGCTCTGACCCTGCATTCCTAAGTTCACAGTCAATCTCCCATCTGTTCTTACAGATCAGTATGAGCCCAGCTAAAGAGCCCATGTGAATAGAACCAACTTGCTTTGGTCTTAGTTGTATCTGTTATGTTTCTCATAGTTTTATTTCTCATTCCGTGATGTTTTTCTCATGGCTCTACCAAGGCTGCGAAAAACTCCACCGGCTTGTTTCCCCAGTTTCCCAGTGGTTCAAGTTGACACCCTTCCCTGACCCCAAGTGACCGTTGAGTTTCCATTACTCTCCATTCACACAAACCTAGCAATCATACAGTTACTGTAATCTTGCTGGGGTCTAGTTATAGTATAATGAGAGGGCCTTTAGAGGAGGTGATTTGTCATACTCCTGCAAGAGGAATCCGGTTAATTTCTAATTTTCAGATCATGTCAAGAAGAAAGTGTGAATTAAGTGTTCTTGTGTCTTTAACACCTCTGTAGCACCTGTCAAGAGTCAGAGACTTCGCCAACAACGGTATCTGACTAGAATTTAATTTTGTTGTTTAATTTTCATGATCTTTATCTTACGGCCACATTCTATGATAAAAAGTGTTCCTGGATTTCCATCTACTGTGGTCCTTTAAAGAGGAATCAATTTATATGTGAAAAAGAGATTCAGTTTAAAGAATGTGTTAAGTCGACAATAGTACAAGATGTCACCAAACATTGCAAAAATCATATGAGAATGAGGATTGGGAAACACTGGCCAGTATCATCTCACTTCCTCAGACCCTATGTTCCCACTAAAAGTTTCTCTCCTCAACTCAGCCTCCTGAGTCCCTTCCTCCTCAGAAGGACCAAAACCTGTGGCCAGTGCCTCTCAGCCTCTCTCCTGCTAGCCACCCTAACATTCTGTGCCATGAACCCTGAATCACCCCAAGACTGAAGCAAGCACTCTGAGGACAAATGAAAACTCCAAACCAACTTCTCAACCAGTAGGTATTCCCTTACACCTCTTTGTGTCCCCATGAGAATTTTTTTTTAAGACCTTATTGAATGTGCTACAATATGGCTTTGGCTTTATGTTTTGGTATCTTGACTGCTAGACATGTGGGATCTTACATAGCTCCCTGACCAGGGATCAAGCCTGTGCTCCTGGCATTGGAAGGCAGCTGTGCTCACCGCTGTGCCACCAATGCATACCATATCCCTTGCGTTGGAAGGTGACGTTTGAACCACTGGAGCACCAGGGAAGTCTCTCCCCATGAGATTTTATCTCCCCTTTATCTCTCCATCAGACCTCGCCTCTCTCTTCTCGTCTTCCATGTCTCCCCATAAGCCCTGCCCTGTGTCTGACGCATGCTGCTCTCCTGGCCCCTGGTGAACTCTGTCTCTGGCTGGGATTGGACACTGAAATGAGTTGGTGTAGTCAGAGGGCCACAGCTGGTGGGGAACGGGGGTGGCCTCAGAGGCAGGCAAGACCCCAGTGGGTAACACCATGTGGGCTGTGACTCCCAGGCAACCCAGCAATTCAAGCGGAATGTCTGTGTCTCTTAGGCATCTTGTCTCTTGGCCTTTTCATTTGTTTGTCTCAGAAGCAAACAAACTCTGGATCTGCAGTATGAACCCATTCCCACTTCCTGGAGCTCACAGCCAACAAGCCATCTGCACGAACCACCGTGGACATAATAGGAGGCCTTCCAGTGGATATTTAGGGGAGCAAAGTTCTTTCCTACTCCAGCTTGGCTCAGATCTTATAGACAGCCCTCTTTTTAGCCATAGAAGCAACATCTACAGAAGTGATAAAGAGTGAGAAGCCTTATGCTGAAAAAGAAGCCACATTCTACCTCCTGGAAACTAGTTATTTATTTCGAAAGATAGTGTTGCTTTTTTCAACCCTAAGTTTATTCTTAAGACCCAGGGAAAGCACTGGGAGAATTGCGTGCATGCTCAGTTGTGTCTGACTTGTTTGCAACCAATGGACTATAGCCTGCCAGCTCCTCTGTCCATGGGGTTTCCCAGCAAGAATACCGGAGTGGAGTACCAGTTCTTCTTGCAGGGGATCTTAACGACCTTAAATTCAAACCAACTTCTCAACCAGTAGGTATTCCTTACACCTCTTTGTGTCCCCATGAGAATTTTTTAAGACCTTATTGAATGTGCTACAATATGGCTTTGGCTTTATGTTTTGGTATCTTGACTGCTAGACATGTGGGATCTTACATAGCTCCTGACCAGGGATCAAGCCTGTGCTCCTGGCATTGGAAGGCAGCTGTGCTCACCGCTGTGCCACCAATGCATACCATATCCCTTGCGTTGGAAGGTGACGTTTGAACCACTGGAGCACCAGGGAAGTCTCTCCCCATGAGATTTTATCTCCCCTTTATCTCTCCATCAGACCTCGCCTCTCTCTTCTCGTCTTCCATGTCTCCCCATAAGCCCTGCCCTGTGTCTGACGCATGCTGCTCTCCTGGCCCCTGGTGAACTCTGTCTCTGGCTGGGATTGGACACTGAAATGAGTTGGTGTAGTCAGAGGGCCACAGCTGGTGGGGAACGGGGGTGGCCTCAGAGGCAGGCAAGACCCCAGTGGGTAACACCATGTGGGCTGTGACTCCCAGGCAACCCAGCAATTCAAGCGGAATGTCTGTGTCTCTTAGGCATCTTGTCTCTTGGCCTTTTCATTTGTTTGTCTCAGAAGCAAACAAACTCTGGATCTGCAGTATGAACCCATTCCCACTTCCTGGAGCTCACAGCCAACAAGCCATCTGCACGAACCACCGTGGACATAATAGGAGGCCTTCCAGTGGATATTTAGGGGAGCAAAGTTCTTTCCTACTCCAGCTTGGCTCAGATCTTATAGACAGCCCTCTTTTTAGCCATAGAAGCAACATCTACAGAAGTGATAAAGAGTGAGAAGCCTTATGCTGAAAAAGAAGCCACATTCTACCTCCTGGAAACTAGTTATTTATTTCGAAAGATAGTGTTGCTTTTTTCAACCCTAAGTTTATTCTTAAGACCCAGGGAAAGCACTGGGAGAATTGCGTGCATGCTCAGTTGTGTCTGACTTGTTTGCAACCAATGGACTATAGCCTGCCAGCTCCTCTGTCCATGGGGTTTCCCAGCAAGAATACCGGAGTGGAGTACCAGTTCTTCTTGCAGGGGATCTTAACGATCCAGGGATCAAACCTTCATCTCCTGTGTTGGCAGGTGGATTCTTCACTGCCGAGCTACCTGGGAAACCCTATTCTAATACTCTTTAATTAACTGTGCAGATTAGGTTTTCTCTAAATCTTGCTATGGTTCAACAATTTTACTTGTTTAGGCCTCCTTTCCTTTTTGTAAATCAGAAGGTATTTTTGAATTCATCCCTTTCAAAAATATTAACTCAGTGGCCTCTGGCATGGGGTGTAAGAGCAAGCCTGTGGAGTCAGACTGGCTTGCTCCAGTTCCCGCCTCCCCCACCTGCTAACTGTGTGACCGTAGGCACATTATTGACTTCTCTAAATCTGACCTGTCTTTTCCATTTTAAATGGAAGTAGTTATGATATCTGCTGCAGAGCATTATGGTGATGAAATGGCGATCATTCCTGTGAAGAAATCAGGACCTTGGTTGGCACATGCTAGTCACCCAGTCGCAGGAGAGGATGGTGGTGATGAGGGTGAATGACACAGGTCACCCTAGGTTCTGGGGACATGGACATCAAGGAGAGGCAGAATTCCCTAGATACCCAGTGGCTAGGGTTTTCCGCTCCCACTGCTTGGCGCCGGGGCTTTATAGGGAACTAAGACCCTACAAGCTGCATAGCCACCAAAAAAAAAAAATGAACAAGGAGAAGCATTCCTTGCCTACAAGGGTCCATGAAATATCCATGAGATGTATAGGCTGTGGTGGAAGAGAGAGCTGATTAGACTAGGGATGGTGTTAGTGACAAGGCACTCCGTGGCCATTTGTTCAAGGGCGCGTCTACTAGAGGATCATTCCCGGCCTCCTGAGTAAGGAGGGCTGTTTGGGCAGTGGGGAGATGCTGCTGAGCCTGTCCAGCGCAGTCCATTCACTTTAGAGAATGGCTTGCTCTCAGTGCACATGCTCTGCTCCTTCCTGTGTTAAGCCTCCCTGCTCTACTCTTGCAGGGCGAACTGTGGTTCTGCAGTCCCACCTGTGACCAGGTGGTCAAGTGTGTTTGTTTCAGAGATGAAATGTTAAGAAGTCCTGTATGCCACATCCTTTGATGCAGTTTTTCCAGTCATTTTTAAATTTTATTTATTTATTTTTGTCTATTGTGGGTTTTAACTGCTGACACAGGCTCTTCTCTAGTTGCAGGGAGTGTGGGTACTCTCTAGTTAAGGTGAGCAGGCTTCTTGTTGTGGTGACTTCTCTTGTTGTGGAACTCGGGCTCTAGGGCTCACGGGCTTCAGTAGTTGTGGCACATGGGCTCAATCCTTGAGGCTCCAAGGCTCTAGAGCACAGGCTCAGTAGTTGTGACTCACGGGCTTAGGTATTCTGAAGAAAGTGGGATCTTCCCAGATCAGGGATCAAACCTGGGTCTCCTGCATTGGCAGGGGAACTCTTCACCACTGAGCTACCAAGGAAGCCCCAGCTTTCCCAGTTTTAAAGCCATCATTTTGTTCTCCATCTTTCCAACTTCTCTGTGAACATGCTAGGCAGCATCCAAGATGGTGCCCAATAATGCCAATCTCCTGGTATTTGTGCCCTGGTATAGTGCCATATTGTATTGGGGCAGTCTCTGTGATCATAAGAATATGGAAAAAATAAATAGTATGTAATTTCTAAGCCTCTCAGTCCTCCAAAACTTGGTCTATGATGAGGAAGTCACTGTTCACATCACAAGCGCCCCTCCTAGGGAGAAACTCACATGGCAAAGAATGGGGTCTCCTTCCAACACCAAGCTAGTGAGCTTAGATATAAAATCTTCCAGCCTCAACTGAGCTTTGAGCTGACCACAGCTCTGGCTGCCTTCTTGACTGCAACCTCATAAGGAACCCTGCAATATGGTCACTCAGTTCATCCGGTCCCAGACGCCTGACCCTCAGAAACTGCGAGGCAATGAATATTCATTGTTGTTTGAAGCTGCTGCATTTGGGGATAGCTTTGGTGCTAGTGGAAAAGTACTTGCCTGACAATGCAGGAGACCTAGAGATGAGGGTTTGATCCCTGGGTTGGGAGGATCCTCTGGAGGAGGGTGTGGCAACCCACTCCAGTATTCTTGTCTGGGGAATCCTATGGACAGAGGAATCTGGAGAGCTACAGTCCATGGGACCGCAAAGAGTTGGACACAGCTGACGTGACTTAACCCATGTTATGCAGCAACAGATAACTTGTGTACTCTGCGGGGACCTTCCGCAGAAAGGGAAGGCAGCAGGGATTACTCCCGGCGGAACCGGGAGATCTCGGAGAAAGGCGAATCTTGAACTGTCCGCCCCGCAGCCCCTCGGCTGAGGCAAGGGACAATCAGACGCGACAGGGGTTCCATCGAAGTAGTTCCGCTTTATTAATGAAGATCCACAGCTTTTATAGGCAAGTGAAGGGGGTTTTGCACGGGACTTCCTATAGAGCACAGGCTCAGTAGTTGTGACTCACGGGCTTAGGTATTCTGAAGAAAGTGGGATCTTCCCAGATCAGGGATCAAACCTGGGTCTCCTGCATTGGCAGGGGAACTCTTCACCACTGAGCTACCAAGGAAGCCCCAGCTTTCCCAGTTTTAAAGCCATCATTTTGTTCTCCATCTTTCCAACTTCTCTGTGAACATGCTAGGCAGCATCCAAGATGGTGCCCAATAATGCCAATCTCCTGGTATTTGTGCCCTGGTATAGTGCCATATTGTATTGGGGCAGTCTCTGTGATCATAAGAATATGGAAAAATAAATAGTATGTAATTTCTAAGCCTCTCAGTCCTCCAAAACTTGGTCTATGATGAGGAAGTCACTGTTCACATCACAAGCGCCCCTCCTAGGGAGAAACTCACATGGCAAAGAATGGGGTCTCCTTCCAACACCAAGCTAGTGAGCTTAGATATAAAATCTTCCAGCCTCAACTGAGCTTTGAGCTGACCACAGCTCTGGCTGCCTTCTTGACTGCAACCTCATAAGGAACCCTGCAATATGGTCACTCAGTTCATCCGGTCCCAGACGCCTGACCCTCAGAAACTGCGAGGCAATGAATATTCATTGTTGTTTGAAGCTGCTGCATTTGGGGATAGCTTTGGTGCTAGTGGAAAAGTACTTGCCTGACAATGCAGGAGACCTAGAGATGAGGGTTTGATCCCTGGGTTGGGAGGATCCTCTGGAGGAGGGTGTGGCAACCCACTCCAGTATTCTTGTCTGGGGAATCCTATGGACAGAGGAATCTGGAGAGCTACAGTCCATGGGACCGCAAAGAGTTGGACACAGCTGACGTGACTTAACCCATGTTATGCAGCAACAGATAACTTGTGTACTCTGCGGGGACCTTCCGCAGAAAGGGAAGGCAGCAGGGATTACTCCCGGCGGAACCGGGAGATCTCGGAGAAAGGCGAATCTTGAACTGTCCGCCCCGCAGCCCCTCGGCTGAGGCAAGGGACAATCAGACGCGACAGGGGTTCCATCGAAGTAGTTCCGCTTTATTAATGAAGATCCACAGCTTTTATAGGCAAGTGAAGGGGGTTTTGCACGGGACTTCCTATAGATTACACCAATCAAGCTAAAGACCAAGCAATCATTCACGAGCGCGGAAACCAAGGGAACCAATCAGAAATTTTGACCATCAATTAACAATTTAGATCACGCCCTGCCTCTTCCTGTAGGCGCCATCTTAGCTGCAAACATGTGCTTAAGCTTCTTTAAACAATGCACTTAAGCTTCCCTTCATTTCCATGTCCCTTCCTGTAGGCGCCATCTTAGCTCCAAGCTGAAACAAGGTGCTTAAGCCTCTTTTCACTCCCACGCCCCTCCCTGTAGGCGCCATCTTAGCTCCAAACTGCAAACAAGTGCTTAAGCTTCTTTATGCTTAAAATGGTCCTCTTTCAATTCAGAGCCCCACAGTACTCTACTTACTTGTTTGCACACTCCAAAGAGCAACAAAGGATGTGACTGACTGGCTCCCTGCAGCTCCATCAGAAGGCAGGATCAGAGGTGTAACACCTGGTAGACTCCACTCTACTCTGGGACAAAACAGTGCAGGATGCTTGTGCATCCATTCTGCAGACCTGAATTTGAATCCGGATTCTGTGATTATGCCTCTTGCATGATCATGGGCATGATCATGGGCTCAGCCTCAACTTCATGCAAGTGAGTGGAGATAATAAGACCTGCTTCATTCAGTTGTAAGAAATTAATGAAATAATTCAAGTAAAGAGCATAAGGACAAGCATTCCCTCATATACTAGTTTTTTGTTTTTTTGTTTTTGTTTTTGGCTGTGCTGGATCTTCTTGAAGCATGGGGTGCTTCTCTAGTTGTGGTTTGAGGGCTCTAGATCAGCTGCCCTCAACCTTTTTAGCACCAGGGACTGGTTTCATGGAACATAATTTTCCACAGACTGGGGGTGGGTGAGGGGGACGTGGTTTAGGGGTGATTCAAACACATTACATTTATCGTGCACTTTATTTCTGTTACTGGGGGCTTCCCTGGTAGCTCAGCTGGTAAAGAATGCACCTGCAATGCAGGAGATGCCTGTTTGAATCCTGGGTTGGTAAGTGCCCCTGGAGAAGGGATCGGCTACCCACTCCAGTATTCTTAGGCTTCTCTGGTGGCTCAGATGGTAAAGAATCTGCTTGCAATGTGGGAAAACTGGGCTTGATCCCTGGTTTGGGAAGATCCCACTTTATTTCTGATTATTTCACTGTGATAATTCAGTAATATGAGCAATGGGGAGCAGCTGTAAAGGCAGATGAAACTTCACTCAGTTGCCTGCAGCTCACCTCCTGTTGTGCAGCCTGAGGGTTGGGGGCCCCTGCTCTAGAGTGCATGGGCAGAGTTGCCCCTTAGCATGCCCAGCATATGGGATCTTAGCTCCCAGTCAAGGACTAAACCTAAGTTGCCTGCATAGGAAGATGGATTCTTTACCACTGGACCACCAGGGAAGCCCCTCACATGCCACCTTCTAGTGTGAATTGATGTTACCTCTTTTCCTATCATGAACTTGTAGGAGGTGCCAAGAGTCAAGCCTCTTTATTGCCCCACTCCATCTACCATCTCCCCTCACCCTACCCTGCCCCGCCCACCAGAGCATGGGGGAGAGCTTCAGTTTTGAAAGCTGAGAGAGATGTGTTTATAAAACAGCAAATACATATTTGATTTTTGAAAATCACTCCAAACTTTAATTTGTGCTAACCACAAAATAATCTCACATGGACAACCAACTCTATTCATTGGTTTGGTTGGAGGACATTTGCAACAACTGGTCCCCTTCAGAGTGGGTCCTTTCCTTTGAATTTTTAGGGAGGATAGAGTCTGATTATTCTATCAAGAATCCTTCCCCAGTGAAGCCTCTCCAACAGACATTCAGGCGCTTGAAAGCAAGCATAATGCCCCAGTATTAAGTTTACTTGGCTAATTTTAAATCTCTGGGCATCCATCATGTACTTAGCTCCAAATTATATGGTGGACCTGGGCTTTCCTTAGACATCACCCATGCAGGAAGTAAATAAAGAAGCCCTGTGAAAGGACCAGAAAAAGCCACATTGAGACTCAGTGTGTCCTTCTTCCTTTGGCAAAGCCTGTCACCCCTGTCCAGGAGAACTATCCTTCAACTTCTGTACAGTTTGGTAACCCTAAGATTTGGGGATGACAGCTGGACCATAAAAAAGGCTAAGTATCAAAGAATTGATGCTTTTGAATTGTGGCATTGGAGAAGACTCTTGAGAGTCCCTTGGATTGCAGAAGACCACACTAGTCAGTCCTAAAGGAAATCAACTCAGAATGTTCATTGGAAGGACTGTTGCTCCAGTACTTTGGCCACATGATGCGAAGAGTCGACTCATTGGAAAAGACTCTGATGCTGGGGAAAATTGAAGACAAAAGAGAAGTGGGTGGCAGAGGATGAGGTGGTTAGATAGCATCACCTACTCAATGGACATGAATTTGAGCAAACTCCGGGAGATAGTGAAGGATAGAGGAGCCTGGTGTGCTGCCGTTCATGAGATTGCAAAGAGTTGGAATGAACAACTATCAGGATAAATAACAGCCCAGATTAATGGAGGCCACCAGCCCTCAGCTCCAGCCTCTCTAGCAGCTTACACCTCCTTTTTAAGTCTTCATCATGAAACCTATCCCTGTTCTTCCTTGCCTTAGGAAAAATTGCGAGGGGCACATGCAGTGTACATCCTGGCCAGGAGACGGCGCAGCAGGGCAACATTCCTCCTTGGGTTGGCTGCAGTCAGAGGTACCATTTGGCACTTTAAACCCTGGCCCCCACGATGATGCCTGAAAACAGAACAAACAGCGTAAACAATAGTCGGAGGCTGTAATTTGGGTACAAAATAATCTCACATGGACAACCAACTCTATTCATTGGTTTGGTTGGAGGACATTTGCAACAACTGGTCCCCTTCAGAGTGGGTCCTTTCCTTTGAATTTTTAGGGAGGATAGAGTCTGATTATTCTATCAAGAATCCTTCCCCAGTGAAGCCTCTCCAACAGACATTCAGGCGCTTGAAAGCAAGCATAATGCCCCAGTATTAAGTTTACTTGGCTAATTTTAAATCTCTGGGCATCCATCATGTACTTAGCTCCAAATTATATGGTGGACCTGGGCTTTCCTTAGACATCACCCATGCAGGAAGTAAATAAAGAAGCCCTGTGAAAGGACCAGAAAAAGCCACATTGAGACTCAGTGTGTCCTTCTTCCTTTGGCAAAGCCTGTCACCCCTGTCCAGGAGAACTATCCTTCAACTTCTGTACAGTTTGGTAACCCTAAGATTTGGGGATGACAGCTGGACCATAAAAAAGGCTAAGTATCAAAGAATTGATGCTTTTGAATTGTGGCATTGGAGAAGACTCTTGAGAGTCCCTTGGATTGCAGAAGACCACACTAGTCAGTCCTAAAGGAAATCAACTCAGAATGTTCATTGGAAGGACTGTTGCTCCAGTACTTTGGCCACATGATGCGAAGAGTCGACTCATTGGAAAAGACTCTGATGCTGGGGAAAATTGAAGACAAAAGAGAAGTGGGTGGCAGAGGATGAGGTGGTTAGATAGCATCACCTACTCAATGGACATGAATTTGAGCAAACTCCGGGAGATAGTGAAGGATAGAGGAGCCTGGTGTGCTGCCGTTCATGAGATTGCAAAGAGTTGGAATGAACAACTATCAGGATAAATAACAGCCCAGATTAATGGAGGCCACCAGCCCTCAGCTCCAGCCTCTCTAGCAGCTTACACCTCCTTTTTAAGTCTTCATCATGAAACCTATCCCTGTTCTTCCTTGCCTTAGGAAAAATTGCGAGGGGCACATGCAGTGTACATCCTGGCCAGGAGACGGCGCAGCAGGGCAACATTCCTCCTTGGGTTGGCTGCAGTCAGAGGTACCATTTGGCACTTTAAACCCTGGCCCCCACGATGATGCCTGAAAACAGAACAAACAGCGTAAACAATAGTCGGAGGCTGTAATTTGGGTGCCGCAGCCTCAGATGTCACCTTTTCCTTTTTCTTTCTCTGATTTTTTTTTTTTTTTTTAAGCATCTAATGAGAGGGAAATGTGCTGGATTTAGAAATAGACGCCTTTTTCAGGTCAAGATTTAGGCTCAGATTTGCCTGCTTGGAGCAGTGCCCCGTTATTTATTTATTTATTCATTTTTTTCTTTCAACATGAATTAATAAGGTCATTCACTCACTAAACAACTGGTTATTGAACACAAAGCCTCAGGTGCCAGGCACTCAGCAGGACATCAGAAATATAAAGGCTCTCCTGGTCCTGGCGGGGAGCGGGGAGAGGGCGCGGGGGAGGGCCCTGGCTTGGGCACGGCAGGGCCAGCCTGCAGGATTATCCAGAGAGGATAAGAGCGGGGGTTGACACGGAGTTAAGTGACAAGCGTGTATGTGTGCAGTACACAACGAGCATTCAGACTGGAGATGGTATGCGCGCAGGCTGAGATAGTACCCCAGGTCCAGGGGGACAGTCCTGGCTCCTCTGTCTCCACCACCCCCGTCTCTGCCTTCTAACCTGGCTCCTCGCTTCCCCTCAGACCCGTCACACACCAGCCTCTACCCCATGGTCAGTCGGATCTTTAGAAATATTAATCAGACCAAGTACCTCCCTGGTGCAAAGCCCCTGGCCACACCTCTCTCCCAGGTAGTCTCTCAGTCAGGTCGTTGCGATCCCATGGACTGTAGCCCTCCAGGTTTCTCGGTCCGTGGGATTTTCCAGGTAAGAATATTGGAGTGAGTTGGCCTTTCCTTCTCCAGGGGATCTTCCTGACCCAGGGATCGAGCCTGTGTCTCCTGTATTGGCAGGCAGATTCTCTACCACTGAGGCACCTGGGAAGTCCCCAGTCAGCCCTCTCTCAGGGGCCACCACGGTCTGCGTGATCTTTCTTCTGCACACACAGCCTCTGACTTCTCCTAGCCTGATCCCTGCAGGCACACTGGCTTTCTTTCTGACTCTGGAACTCTCCAAGCCTGGCCGAGTCTTAGAACGCTGAGCTGACTGCTCTTCCATCTAGGGTCCACTCAGTGGCCACGCAGCCCCTGCGGTCATGCAGGGACCCGAGCTGGAGGGGCCTCAGGCTTGGTTTAATGCCCTGCTGTCACCAATGTGGAATGCTAAATACTATTTAAATTTTTATTTATTTATTATTTTTCACTATTCTGGGTTCTCACTGCTGCCATAGGCTCTTCTCTAGGTGCAGGGAGTGGGGGCTACTCTGTAGTTGAGGTGAGCAGGCTTCTTGCTGTGGTGACTTCTCTTGTTGTGGAACTCGGTCTTCAGGGCCCAGGCATTCCTTGCTGTGGTGACTTCCCTAGCTTGGTTGTGCAGCAAGTCTGAAATATAAAGGCTCTCCTGGTCCTGGCGGGGAGCGGGGAGAGGGCGCGGGGGAGGGCCCTGGCTTGGGCACGGCAGGGCCAGCCTGCAGGATTATCCAGAGAGGATAAGAGCGGGGGTTGACACGGAGTTAAGTGACAAGCGTGTATGTGTGCAGTACACAACGAGCATTCAGACTGGAGATGGTATGCGCGCAGGCTGAGATAGTACCCCAGGTCCAGGGGGACAGTCCTGGCTCCTCTGTCTCCACCACCCCCGTCTCTGCCTTCTAACCTGGCTCCTCGCTTCCCCTCAGACCCGTCACACACCAGCCTCTACCCCATGGTCAGTCGGATCTTTAGAAATATTAATCAGACCAAGTACCTCCCTGGTGCAAAGCCCCTGGCCACACCTCTCTCCCAGGTAGTCTCTCAGTCAGGTCGTTGCGATCCCATGGACTGTAGCCCTCCAGGTTTCTCGGTCCGTGGGATTTTCCAGGTAAGAATATTGGAGTGAGTTGGCCTTTCCTTCTCCAGGGGATCTTCCTGACCCAGGGATCGAGCCTGTGTCTCCTGTATTGGCAGGCAGATTCTCTACCACTGAGGCACCTGGGAAGTCCCCAGTCAGCCCTCTCTCAGGGGCCACCACGGTCTGCGTGATCTTTCTTCTGCACACACAGCCTCTGACTTCTCCTAGCCTGATCCCTGCAGGCACACTGGCTTTCTTTCTGACTCTGGAACTCTCCAAGCCTGGCCGAGTCTTAGAACGCTGAGCTGACTGCTCTTCCATCTAGGGTCCACTCAGTGGCCACGCAGCCCCTGCGGTCATGCAGGGACCCGAGCTGGAGGGGCCTCAGGCTTGGTTTAATGCCCTGCTGTCACCAATGTGGAATGCTAAATACTATTTAAATTTTTATTTATTTATTATTTTTCACTATTCTGGGTTCTCACTGCTGCCATAGGCTCTTCTCTAGGTGCAGGGAGTGGGGGCTACTCTGTAGTTGAGGTGAGCAGGCTTCTTGCTGTGGTGACTTCTCTTGTTGTGGAACTCGGTCTTCAGGGCCCACAGGTCTCAGTAGTTGCAGCACATGGACTCAGTCGTTGTGGCTCCGAGGCTCTAGAGCACAGGCTCCATAGCTGTGGCTCACGGGCTTAGGTGCTCTGCAGCAAGTGGGATCTTCCCAGATCAGGGATTGAACCTGGGTCTCCTGAATTGGCAGGCAAACTCTTCACCACTGAGCTATCAGGAAAGCTCCTAAATACTTTTTGAATTAGATCTCACATTTAATTTCAAGCCTTAGACCCTGAGAATCACATGGTGAACCCTGCTTCTATCTAGAACTGGGTCTTGGCATGTCTAGATCCTTCAGTCATCCAGGGCTTTTCCATTCAGATGTCATCGCCTCAGAGGGCCCTTTCCTGGGCACCTGCCCAGAGCAACCCTACGTGATCTCTCTGGGTCATAGAACTATTTTGTTCTTTCTACAATACCACCCCTGTCTGCAATGACCTTATAGTCTAGTTCTCCACATTAGCCATGAAATTAAAAGATGCTTGCTCCTGAGAAGGAAAGCATTGATAAATGTAGCATATTAAAAAGCAGAGACATGACTTTGCCAACAAAGGTCTGTACAGTCAAAGCGTTGGCTTTTCCAATAATCATGTACAGATGTGAGAGCTGGACTCTAAAGAAGGCTGAATGTGGAAGAACTGATGCTTTTGATTCGTGGTGCAGGAGAAGACTCTGAAGAGTCCCGTAGACTTCAAGATCAAACCAGTCAATCCGAAGGGAAATCAACCCTGAATATTCACTGGAAGGACTGATGCCGAAGTTGAAATTCCAATACTTTGGCCACCTGACGTGAAGAACCAACTTATTAGAAAAGACCCTGATTGGAAAAGATTGAAGGCAAAGGGAGAAGGAGGCAGCAGAGGATGAGATGATCAGATAGCATCACCGACTCAGTGGACATGAACCTGAGCAGACTCGGGAGAGAGTGGAGGACTGAGGAGCCCAGCGTGCTGCAGTTCAAGGGTTCACAGAGTTGGACACGATTTAGCAGCAGAACAACAACAACGTGCTTGCCATCTGTCTCCCCCTGTTCCTGCAACCTGTCTGTGGCTGGCCGTGTCCCCTGGGTAAAGCTGACCCTGAGAGACCCCAGGGGCTTGTGTAGGAGGGAGGGTGGATGAATGTGAGCTGACAGCGTTTGGGGGGGAGGCAGGCGTGGGAGCTGGGCTTCTAAGTTCTGTTATCTTTTTTAAAAACTTCTCTTGAAATATAATTGATTCATAATATTGTGTTAGTTTCAGGTATACAGCAAAGTGATTCAGTTATACATATCTATGTAAACACATATTTTTTTATACAGTCTCTTCTGCTATAGAGTATTATAAGATATTGAGTATAGGTCCCTGTGCTATACTGTTTGTCTATTTTATGTATAGAGCACTAAACACTCCCGTGCAACCCCAGGAAAGGCAGCTCCCTGCACCGCCAACCCAGCACCCCGCTGTCCATGCGTCCAGTGTGAGGAGCTATGAAATTCTAGACCAGGGCAGAGGGAGTGAATTCCCCTCTGACGTCACTGACTGGTCCTGAAGCCTGAGAAGAATGACTGGCATTTTCTCTCCCACTTGGAGCCTTGTGGATATAAGCTCAGGGACACAGGGAGGGATGAGCATCCAGGCAGGGATGTTTATAGTTGCTGGGTGCTCGACAGCTTGATTTAAGTGGGCCTTAAGTTATTGACTTAAGTGTTTTCATGCTTGTCTTCACATTAGAATTGTCCGGAACCCTTCAAGGGCATCTAAGAACTGCACGGCTTTCTGACTCTATATTTTGCTGATGGATGATGTTTCTTTTCTTTTGAAACTTCTCCAGTGTGGGGACTTAATTAAGGCTGTGGCTTGGGAGACATAGGGTTTAAGTTGTGCTAAAAGCTTTGTATTATTCAGTTGAAAGTTGATGTTATTATCATCATTATCATTATTGTTGTTGATTCACCCAAGACTGGAAGGCTGTCTAGGGCTTCCAAGATGGCACTAATAGCAAAGAACCCACCTTCCAATGCAGGAGACAGAAGAGACATGGACTTGGTCCCTGGGTCAGGAAGATCCCCTGGAGGAGGGGTCCCACTCTAGTATTCTTGCCTGGAGAATCCCATGGACAAAGGAGCTTGGTGGACTACAGTCCATAGGGTCGCTAAGAGTCAAACACGAGGGTTTTCCTGGTAGCTCAGTGGTTAAGAGTTTGCCTACCATGCAGGAGACACGGGTTTGATCCCTGACCCAGTATGATCCCACATGCTGCAGAGCAACTAAGTCCAGGAGCAACAACTATTGAGCCTGTGCTCTAGAGCCTCGGAGCCACAACTATTGAGCCCATGAGCCCTAGAGCCCAAATTCCACAAGAGAAGTCATTGCAACAAGAAGCCTGCTCAGCTCATCTGGAGAGTAGCTCCAACTCCCTGCAACTAGAGAAGAGTCTTCAGCAGAAGTGAAAACACAGAGTGGCCAAAAATAAATAAATAAATAAATAATTTTAAAAAGAATTAAACATGACTTGAAATGAGTTAACACACATGCACAGAGAGAGCTGTCTTTCTCTTAGAGAAATGAAGACTTTCCTTCAGCTAATTCAAGAAATCCTGGGACTTCCCTGACGGTCCAGTGGTTAAGACTTCACCTTTCAGTGCAAGGAGTTTGGGTTGGGAAGCTAGGATCCCACATGTTTTGTGGCCAAAGAACCAAAACATAAAGTAGAAGAAACATTGTAATAAATTTAATAAAGACTCTAAAAATGGTCCACATCAACAAATAAACAAAGAAAGCTTTTTGAAAAACATTTGGCCCCTTTTAATTGATTTTTTTATTTATTATTTTCGTCCACCTTAATTCTTTGGCCTGTGTGGGCCTCCCATCGCAGTGGCCTCTCTCCTGGCAGAGCACTGGCTCTGGGCACATGTGCTCCACAGCACTGGCTCCTAATTGGACACACCAGTTCAGCCACTCCATGGCATGTGGAATCTTCCCAGGTCAGGGATCAAACTGGTGTGCCTTGCACTCAAGGCAGACTCTTTACCCAGCAGGAAAGCCCTAAAGTTTTTTAAAAAGAACCTTTTTTGTTTTTTAAGAAATCCTTATTCAGTGTTACTGTTGTGTCAAGCAGGATACGGGTCTCGTCTGGGGGAACCAAAGATAATAATAATTGTTGTTGTTTAGGGATTAGACACTGAGGTGGTTACACTATGTGTGTGAACTCGCTGTAACCTCCAGCCATTCTAACTTCCAGCCATTCTGTCAGGGGTAGAGTGTGGGAGTATTATGTTTATTCCCATTTCTCAGCTTCCCATTCGGCTGAGAAGTCTGAATTCTAGAGACTGGTAAAGCCATGTGCCAAGTTGCCCAGCTAATATGATCCACAGTTGGGAGAGGAGCTGTTCTGTGCCACTCCAGGGCTGGAGTGCGTGATCATCATCTCATAACAGTAGAGGAAAGAAAGATGATGACCTAAATCCTTGGGCTGTGCCCACGACTTTAAGCCAGATCTGCCAGTCCCAGTGAAAAGGAATCACCTTATCATCAGCCCCCTGGTCTGTAATCTTTAAAAATCACCAACAAATGGAAGGTGGAAGAATACTTGATGAAGAATTCTTCATTCCAGAGATAAGGTTATAGTTTCATAAGCTTGAGAAACACAGTTCATTAGGAGACCACTTGAGGCCAGATGAAAGGAATACAGTTGATGAAATCCTGGGACTTCCCTGACGGTCCAGTGGTTAAGACTTCACCTTTCAGTGCAAGGAGTTTGGGTTGGGAAGCTAGGATCCCACATGTTTTGTGGCCAAAGAACCAAAACATAAAGTAGAAGAAACATTGTAATAAATTTAATAAAGACTCTAAAAATGGTCCACATCAACAAATAAACAAAGAAAGCTTTTTGAAAAACATTTGGCCCCTTTTAATTGATTTTTTTATTTATTATTTTCGTCCACCTTAATTCTTTGGCCTGTGTGGGCCTCCCATCGCAGTGGCCTCTCTCCTGGCAGAGCACTGGCTCTGGGCACATGTGCTCCACAGCACTGGCTCCTAATTGGACACACCAGTTCAGCCACTCCATGGCATGTGGAATCTTCCCAGGTCAGGGATCAAACTGGTGTGCCTTGCACTCAAGGCAGACTCTTTACCCAGCAGGAAAGCCCTAAAGTTTTTTAAAAAGAACCTTTTTTGTTTTTTAAGAAATCCTTATTCAGTGTTACTGTTGTGTCAAGCAGGATACGGGTCTCGTCTGGGGGAACCAAAGATAATAATAATTGTTGTTGTTTAGGGATTAGACACTGAGGTGGTTACACTATGTGTGTGAACTCGCTGTAACCTCCAGCCATTCTAACTTCCAGCCATTCTGTCAGGGGTAGAGTGTGGGGAGTATTATGTTTATTCCCATTTCTCAGCTTCCCATTCGGCTGAGAAGTCTGAATTCTAGAGACTGGTAAAGCCATGTGCCAAGTTGCCCAGCTAATATGATCCACAGTTGGGAGAGGAGCTGTTCTGTGCCACTCCAGGGCTGGAGTGCGTGATCATCATCTCATAACAGTAGAGGAAAGAAAGATGATGACCTAAATCCTTGGGCTGTGCCCACGACTTTAAGCCAGATCTGCCAGTCCCAGTGAAAAGGAATCACCTTATCATCAGCCCCCTGGTCTGTAATCTTTAAAAATCACCAACAAATGGAAGGTGGAAGAATACTTGATGAAGAATTCTTCATTCCAGAGATAAGGTTATAGTTTCATAAGCTTGAGAAACACAGTTCATTAGGAGACCACTTGAGGCCAGATGAAAGGAATACAGACTCTGCACTCCCCCTGATTCTTATCAGCAGCCTCACCCTTGCCCATTGCCACAAAACTTCTCACAGGTCTCTCAGTTGGAACACACAGTTTTTGAGGGCATGAGCGTACTATGTCCCCCTTGGCCTGGTAAAGCAATAAAACTAAAGCTATTTTCTTTCATCAAAAACTCTGGCTCTAGGATTCAATTTGGCACCAATGCACAGAGGCTGCGTTTTGGGTGTCAATTTCTTTGTCGTTGCTGTTGTTGTTGTTCAGTCGCTAAATCCTGTCAGAGATTGTGTGACCTCATGGGCTCCAGCATGCCAGGCTCCTCTCTCCTTCACTATCTCCCAAGTTTGCTCAAATTTATGTCCATTGAGCCAGTAATGCTATCTAACTATCTCATCCTTTTCTGCCCTCTTCCCCATTTGTGTTCAATCTTTCCCGACATCAGGGTCATTTCCAATGAGTTGGCTCTTCGCATCAGGTGACCAAAAAATTGGAGCTTCAGTTTCTGCATCAGCGCTTCCAGTGAATATTCAGGGTTGATTTCCTTTAGGATTGACTGGTTTGATCTCCTTGCAGTCCAAGGAATTCTTAAGAATCTTCTCCAACACCTCAGTTCAGAAGCATCAATTCTCTAACACTCAGCTTTCTTTTTTCATGTGACAAAGCTCTCTCTAGGCAGCCTGAATGTCCTTACCAATGGCAACTGACTTCCCCCAGAGATAGTCTTCACTGTGTCTTCTTATAACTGAATACCAGAGTTGACATACAAGGGGAAAGAGAAGTGAGCTTGATCCACAGTTGGGAGAGGAGTGTTCTGTGCCACTCCAGGGCTGGAGTGCGTGATCATCATCTCATAACAGTAGAGGAAAGAAAGATGATGACCTAAATCCTTGGGCTGTGCCCACGACTTTAAGCCAGATCTGCCAGTCCCAGTGAAAAGGAATCACCTTATCATCAGCCCCCTGGTCTGTAATCTTTAAAAATCACCAACAAATGGAAGGTGGAAGAATACTTGATGAAGAATTCTTCATTCCAGAGATAAGGTTATAGTTTCATAAGCTTGAGAAACACAGTTCATTAGGAGACCACTTGAGGCCAGATGAAAGGAATACAGACTCTGCACTCCCCCTGATTCTTATCAGCAGCCTCACCCTTGCCCATTGCCACAAAACTTCTCACAGGTCTCTCAGTTGGAACACACAGTTTTTGAGGGCATGAGCGTACTATGTCCCCCTTGGCCTGGTAAAGCAATAAAACTAAAGCTATTTTCTTTCATCAAAAACTCTGGCTCTAGGATTCAATTTGGCACCAATGCACAGAGGCTGCGTTTTGGGTGTCAATTTCTTTGTCGTTGCTGTTGTTGTTGTTCAGTCGCTAAATCCTGTCAGAGATTGTGTGACCTCATGGGCTCCAGCATGCCAGGCTCCTCTCTCCTTCACTATCTCCCAAGTTTGCTCAAATTTATGTCCATTGAGCCAGTAATGCTATCTAACTATCTCATCCTTTTCTGCCCTCTTCCCCATTTGTGTTCAATCTTTCCCGACATCAGGGTCATTTCCAATGAGTTGGCTCTTCGCATCAGGTGACCAAAAAATTGGAGCTTCAGTTTCTGCATCAGCGCTTCCAGTGAATATTCAGGGTTGATTTCCTTTAGGATTGACTGGTTTGATCTCCTTGCAGTCCAAGGAATTCTTAAGAATCTTCTCCAACACCTCAGTTCAGAAGCATCAATTCTCTAACACTCAGCTTTCTTTTTTCATGTGACAAAGCTCTCTCTAGGCAGCCTGAATGTCCTTACCAATGGCAACTGACTTCCCCCAGAGATAGTCTTCACTGTGTCTTCTTATAACTGAATACCAGAGTTGACATACCATGAGCTAGTGGCTGCAGAGATCAGTCAGCACAGTGTGGAAGGGGACAGAGGATGATAAATCCAGGAGGGGGACACCTGAGAGCTGTCTTGAAGGCCAGCTTCTACACAGCTGCAAAACAGGAGCTCTGGAATCTTTAGAGAATCAACTAGTGAAGCCAGTAATTTCTCTCCCAGTTTGGGTTCCTCAGACTCTGCAGATCTTGGGAGTTTCAGCAGTGAAACCCTTTCGTGCCAGACACAGGCTCCATGGATGGCCTCCCCTCTTGTGTGTTTCGTGCTGAACTCTGAATGGTGGGGTCTTTATCTCTTCAGCCTCACCAGTGCTGTTATGAAAGAAAACAGATTCCATTTAATGCTTTGGGCATAATATCTGAATAGCAAAAGGAATGACTGTTTTCTCACTTCCTAGAAGGACATTTTTTAATATTTGTTTATGTATTTATTTGGCTTCGTGAGGTCTAAGTTGTGGCACGTGGGATCTTCTTTGCATCACATGGGATCTTTTGTTGTGGCCCACGGACCCTCTAGTGATGGCCCATGGTTTCCAGAGCGTGTGGACTCCATAGTGACAGCAAGCAGGCCTCCGAGTCGTGTTGCATGGGCTCTGGAGCACATGGGCTCCAGTAGTTTCAGTGTGTGGGGCTTAGTTACTCCATAGCATGTGGGATCTTAGTTCCCCGACCAGGGATCAAACTGGCATCCCCTGCATTACAAGGCAGCTCTTAAACACTGGACAAACAGGGAAGTCCTTGAAGGACTCTTGAGAAAGGAACCTGTTAGAACATAAGACCATGTTGTTTCATGTACCAGCTGAGGCTGTTGTTGGGGGTATTGCCTGTTTGGTTTCTTATTTAAGATCATTAACCCAGGCGTCTAGCTAGGGTGGAGGGGAAAATATACCAAACCTAGGGTTATCCAGATCTACTTTGAATTCTAGATTTGCCACTTACAGTTTGTGAGTTTAAGTTGCTAAGTCTCCCTAAACTTTGTTATTGCATAAAAAATGGAAATAATGACACTTAGCTCACAGAACTGTTGTGGGAATTAGATTAGATATCCTGTGAAAGCATCTCACTTAGTTCCCCAAACTTAGAAACTACCTATGAAATGGTGGTTGAGATGCAAACTATTGTACCATATAGAGAAATAAAACCTAGATATTTTATTTCATGTTTTTATAATTTTTAAAATATAAGAAAATGTTCAGTTTTAGTTACAAAATTGTTCATGTTAAAAGGTTTTCTACGGGTTTCCCTGATGGTTCAGTGGGTAAGGACACTGCCTTGCAGTGCAAGGGGCGCTGATTCAATCCCTGGCCTGGGAAGATCCCACTTGCCGTGGAGCAGCTGGACCGATGTGTCCAACTACCGAGCCAGAGCTCTGGAGCGCATGCGCCCAGAGCCGGTGCTCTGCGACAACAGAGGCCACCGTGATGGGAGGCCCACACGGGCCAAAGAACAAAGATGGATGAGAATAGATAAATGAAAGACCAATAGAAGTGACCTGCCCGCCCCCCTCCCTACCAACTCGCACCCCCCCCAAAAGAAATAAATATTCTTTAAAAAGTTTTCTATACTCTTAGCTGTGGTTTTATTACATCCTAGAGCTTAAAATATTCTGTGGACCCATTATATCAAGGAAGGTATTGGAAAAAGCATGATTTAGGTTAGAAAAATTCCAATTTGCAGTTAACTTTTGAAAACACACCTCTTACCTAAGTGAGGAGCATGTGCATCCCAGATGAGATGAAAAATTCCCTGTTCTCTTTTTGTCCCTTCATTTCTTCATAATCAGACACTAGTGTCTTTTGGCAAAATAGCTGCCTGTCGACAGGTACAATTTCTGAGAATCAATTGCCTGAAAAATTCTTTTTCTGAGAGTCTCATCGGCAAGGTACTTTTTCATCGAAGATACATTTTGATTTTCAGGGCAGCAATTCTGCCTCTTTTTGGAATATTCATTGTCATTCTGTGCAGAGGGCTCCTACCCTGAATTCTATACTTTAGGATATTGAAAATCGCCACAACACCAAGGCAAGTGTCACCCATCAGCAGCTCTGGAATAACTAATCAGGAGTGGGAGATGGAGCATCACAATGCAGGATTCATTTTCTGCTTGTGATGAAGCTGAGAAAAAGACCCTGAGTTACCCTCTGTGTGTGTGTGTGTGTGTGTGTGCCTTGCATTTATGGGTAGAAGGTAGACCAGATGACCAGAGGGACTAGGGCTGGAAATGGTAATTAGGTGCCATGTCTTTCATATTTTCTTCTCATATTTTCAGGTGATAAAATCCACCCTCCACTGAGGTCATTTGCTCCCTACAGAATCAGACAGCTGGCCTCCTAATAGACACTGGAGAATTTCCAAATGCAGCATCTCCAATCTTATTTGAGTGGCTCTGCCTGAGTGCTTCTCACTTAAACCCAGTGATAAGTAAGAGCATTTCCATGATGAACAAGCCACCTGAAGATTAGAGTTTAATGACTTTTGAGAATCAAGGACTCAGAGTTGTGGCTCAGAATTATGCTTTCCCTTTATTTCCTCTCCTTCTAACTAAATACCTGGTCCAGAGTTGGTTTAGGGCTCTGTGCGCACACAGAAGGTGCTAAGTAAATGCTTACCCACTGACATGGCTTTTTACACACACAAATACAAGCCATGTAACTTAATTCATTCCTTTCCTTGAGTGATTGTAGGATTAACTGTGTCCACTCACATTTCCATTCCACCACCTGGTCACTTTTGAAAACTGTTCCTTCTCATTCATCAACAGGTTTGAATATACCTTGTCTGTAAACTGTTAATTGCTGTTGTTCAATTGCTCAGTCATGTCTCACTCTTTGAGATCCCATGAACTGTAGCACACTCGGCTTCCCTGTCCTTCACTATCTTCCGGAGTCTGCTCAAACTCATGTCCACTGAGTTGACGATGCCATTCAGCTGTCCAATTCTCTGTTGTAAACTCCTAGGGAGAAGGCTAATGTCGATGAAAAAATTCACCAGAAGGCTCGGATAACTCTTCCACTCTTTAGAGGCAAAACACAGCTGGATAGATTTTGATTCAGAGGGCTGAACATGAAATAACATAGGCAGCTTCCACAGTCCACACCTGTAATTACAAAGTTGTGAGTCATTATAGCACCTTTACAAGATCAAGAAGAAATGCTGTTTTTTTAAGGAGTTGGTGCTTACAAGAATACTGCCCTTTATAACTGAGCAAGTATTTCTGTCAATGGAGAGATTTGGTTTTTATATATTTAAATTTCCCTCGTCTTGCCATAAAACATTGTTACTGAACTTGGGTTTTGTTGCTCACCACTCAACAGCTGATGCTCAAGAGTCAAGTGCTGGTTGGAAAGGAAAGACTGCTCTATCTCGGAGGCTGGCAACCTGGTACCTGTTCACTTTGGTTTCTCTGGGGAAGAGAAATGAAAAGTGAGTGTGCTTCCTGGACGTCCTTGAATTCAGGTTCTGGTCTCTTGAGCAGATAGCAAACTGTTCATTATTAATTTCATGTTTTCTTTACTTGGTTAATTTACTGAGAGTTAGAAATCAATGAAGGGAAAAATGATAATAAACCTTCTTTTATGTCTCTGGTGTGTTTTCTCTGACATCACATGATTCTCCAGTTCTTTGGATGTAAACTGTGCCCAGTCCTTCAATTCAGTTTTTTTATTGTTGTTGTTAAGATTTATTTATTTATTTATTTTGGTAGGGGTGGGGAGGGAGGAGGGCAGGAGGGCCACTTCTATTGGTCTTTCATTTGTCCGTTTTTTCATCCATCTTTGTTCTTTGGCCCGTGTGGGCCTCCCATCATGGTGGCCTCTGTTGTCGCAGAGCCCCGGCTCTGGGCGCATGTGCTCCAGAGCTCTGGCTCGGTAGTAGGACACATCAGTCCAGCCGCTCCGCGGCACATGGAATCTTCCCAGGCCAGGACTGGAACTGGCGCCCCCTGCACTGCAAGGAGGTGTCCTTACCCACTGGACCACCAGGGAAGCCCTTCAATTCAGTTTTGACACTCTCTACCTGGAGTTCTTAAGTCTCACCCAAACTTCTTCTTTTTTTTTTTTAATTTTAAAATTTATTTGTTTATTTTTGGCTGTGCTGGGTCTTCAGGACTTCCCCAGTGGCTCACTGGTAGAGAATCTGCCTGCCAATGCAGGAGACGCAGGTTTCATCCCTGGGTGGGAAGATCCCCTGGAGGAGGAAATGGCATTCTTCAGTATTCTTGCCTGGACAATCCTATGGACAGAGGAGACTGGGGAGCTACAATCCTTGGGGTCACAGAGAGTTGGGTGTGATGGAGCATGCACTCACACATGTACTAGGTCTCTGTTGCTTTGCTCGGGCTTTCTCTAGTTGCGGTGAGTGAGGGCTACTCTCTAGCTATGGTACAGAGGCTTCTCATTGTAGCGACTTCTCTTGTTGCAGAGCACACACTCCAGGTGCTCAGTCTTCAGTAGTTGTGGTGCAGGGGCATACTCGTTTCAAGGCATATGGAATCTTCTAGTATCCATGTACTCTGCATGGATTCCTATCCACTGCCCTGCCAGGACAGTCCTCACCTGAACCGCTGATTGCTGCCTATTTAAAAACCCCCTAGAGAAATGAAAAGTTGTGCTTCCTGGACGTCCTTGAATTCAGGTTCTGGTCTCTTGAGCAGATAGCAAACTGTTCATTATTAATTTCATGTTTTCTTTACTTGGTTAATTTACTGAGAGTTAGAAATCAATGAAGGGAAAAATGATAATAAACCTTCTTTTATGTCTCTGGTGTGTTTTCTCTGACATCACATGATTCTCCAGTTCTTTGGATGTAAACTGTGCCCAGTCCTTCAATTCAGTTTTTTTATTGTTGTTGTTAAGATTTATTTATTTATTTATTTTGGTAGGGGTGGGGGGAGGAGGGCAGGAGGGCCACTTCTATTGGTCTTTCATTTGTCCGTTTTTTCATCCATCTTTGTTCTTTGGCCCGTGTGGGCCTCCCATCATGGTGGCCTCTGTTGTCGCAGAGCCCCGGCTCTGGGCGCATGTGCTCCAGAGCTCTGGCTCGGTAGTAGGACACATCAGTCCAGCCGCTCCGCGGCACATGGAATCTTCCCAGGCCAGGACTGGAACTGGCGCCCCCTGCACTGCAAGGAGGTGTCCTTACCCACTGGACCACCAGGGAAGCCCTTCAATTCAGTTTTGACACTCTCTACCTGGAGTTCTTAAGTCTCACCCAAACTTCTTCTTTTTTTTTTTTAATTTTAAAATTTATTTGTTTATTTTTGGCTGTGCTGGGTCTTCAGGACTTCCCCAGTGGCTCACTGGTAGAGAATCTGCCTGCCAATGCAGGAGACGCAGGTTTCATCCCTGGGTGGGAAGATCCCCTGGAGGAGGAAATGGCATTCTTCAGTATTCTTGCCTGGACAATCCTATGGACAGAGGAGACTGGGGAGCTACAATCCTTGGGGTCACAGAGAGTTGGGTGTGATGGAGCATGCACTCACACATGTACTAGGTCTCTGTTGCTTTGCTCGGGCTTTCTCTAGTTGCGGTGAGTGAGGGCTACTCTCTAGCTATGGTACAGAGGCTTCTCATTGTAGCGACTTCTCTTGTTGCAGAGCACACACTCCAGGTGCTCAGTCTTCAGTAGTTGTGGTGCAGGGGCATACTCGTTTCAAGGCATATGGAATCTTCTAGAATCCATGTACTCTGCATGGATTCCTATCCACTGCCCTGCCAGGACAGTCCTCACCTGAACCGCTGATTGACTGCCTATAAATCTGGGTTCCCATGACTGCCTCAGGGTTAACAGTTTGCTGGAACATCTCACAAAAATTGGAAAAACACTATGCTTACTAGTTTATTATGAAGGACAACTCATAAATAGCCAAATGGAAGAGATACATAAGGCAAGGCATGAGGAAGGGTGTGCAGAGCTTCTGAGCTCTCTCTGGGAGTACCATACTCCAGCATCTGATGGACTCATCAACCCAGAAGCTCTCAGAATCAAACTATTCAAGAGTCTTTTTTAAAGTTTTTAGAAATCATGTTTATTGAAGTTGAATTTGCATTCGGTAAAATTCACTCTGAAATTTGACAAAGATAATCACCACCATAATCAAAGTGCAGGACATTTCCTCAAACCCCCACTGCTATGCCCAAAACCACATGTAACAAACTCTTCCACTGTTTTCTGTCAAAGGGGTCAAATGTAATGATTTATTATAGAAAGAGCTGTAAACATAGAAATCCAAGGTTTTAAAAGGCATGATACTTTGAAACATACAATGTTTAGAATAGTCAAAAGAATGGGAATTTAAAAATGACCTTTGTAAATTAAACCAGTTGACAAAGTTATCTTAAGACACTAATAGAATTGTTAGTCCTGTGTTAAACGTCAGGCTGGACTTCGTTGGCAGAAAAATTATATAATGGAATTGAATTCTGCAGAAATTCTCAATGGAGCAGGTGTATATTCTTAGAGATTCTTGGAATCTTTTCTAAAATTCACTCCAGCTACCACCATGAAAAGGACAGTAAGCAAAAGCTCTATTCTGAATGTATTATTCACACCTGGCAGTTACTTGATCTTTCTGGTGACCAGCTTCATCCTAAGGCTGTCTAGGGGCCCCATCCCAAGTCATTGCATTAGCACAAGCTCAGGTGTGATCTAAAAAGGCTTGTGTCAGTATTGAGTTGAATTGTTGGGCATGCAAAGAATTAGAGAACTGTGTAGAATCAGAAAAAAATACATCAGAGATATAAAAGAGGATTTTGCTATGAATAATTAAAGGCACTCCCATCACTCATGAAATTCCAAGGGTTTATGAAGCTCTGTGCCAGCAACAGGGGCAAGGCTGAATAGATGTTTATTACCATAAGGTGATTTTTTTTTCAGTCTTTCAAGGATTCATCTGGCAACTTACACTGGGGATGATTTTTCTAAGTGTTCCCACTGTTTCCTCAGAATCTCTTCAGCTCAAAGGCACTGATTAGGGCTTCTCTGGTAGCTCAGTGGTAAAGAATCTGCCTGCCAATGCAGGAGACACTGACTCCGTGGATATGGATTTGAGCAAACTCTGGGAGATAGCGGAGGACAGAGGAGCTGGTGTGCTGCAGTCCATGGAGTTGCAAAGAGTTGGACATGACTAAGTGACCAAACAGTGTCATCACGCTGGTAGCTAGACGTTATCCTGATGGGAGTTTGCACACAGAAATTGGAAAACTCTTACAAATCAGAGTTTACTTGCCTGGACTTTTGAAACATAGCACTGACTTCAGAAAATGGTGGGCAAACACGAGTAATTCAAAGCACATTGTGTCTGTGGTGAACGATAGCCAAAAAGTAAGGAAACATCCTCCTATTGGAAAACTGTGACCTGATTCAGCAAAGAAGTTGTTTGCATGGTTAATGAAATCTGGACTTAACACCTTCTTTATTTTACTTTTATTTTAGCTATGAAGGCAAATGAAGAGATCAATCAATATTCACATTATAACTATATTCAGTAGCCAAGGATTGAGTAACTGCTTTGCTGAATCAGATAGTGACTGAGAAGTTACTTGTATTCTGGTTTTGCCTAATCAAGATTGAATTGTGAACAGAGGTTGCTATAAGCTCAAGAGTTCTACAAAAATTAGTGAAAATATTCTGTGAGAATGAGTTAGGTTTGTAAAATTCAAAATAAAATGTATTGCATAATTAAAAATTATTTTCTGAATAATTTAATTTTTGGCTGTGCTGGGTCTTTGTTGTTGCACATGGACTAAGCTCTAGTTGCGGTTTCCTCATTGAGGTGGCTTTTCATTGTGGAACTTGGGCTCTAGGGTGTCTGGGCTTCAGTAGCTGTGGCTTGTGGGCTCTAGAGCACAGTGGACTCAGTAGTTGTGGTGCATGGGCTTAGTCATTCTGCGGCATGTGGGATATTCCTGGAGCAGGAATTGAACCTGTGTCTCCTGCATCAGCAGTTAGATCCTTAACCTCTGGATGCTCAGGGAAGTGCTGGTATTGCATACTTTATTATTAGTCATAAATTGTGTGCTATACATCTTTTATGTCAGTGAAAATTTTAACTTGTTTATGCACCTATATATTTGGAATATATATACACACACACACACACACACACACACATATATATATATTTGGTATAGGCAGATGGTTAAACACAACACATCACTGACTACATCATAATAGGGCCCAATTTAAATGGGTAAAGTGCTTCAAAGATTCCCCCAAGCATGATAATCCCAATAGAGCTGTCATAAATGATCATCAAAACCAGAAACAAAATGTTGACAGAAACAGAGAAATAGGAAAACTGGTATTTTTTGGGAAAAGTAGGATACATTGAGGAAGAGACTTCTTGCTCAGAATTGGCTTGATTTATTTCCATCTGCCAGTTGAAATGAGATCATTTTCCCCTGAGAACCAGTTTGCAGTATATTCTTTCAATCTTGCCTCCCAGAGTTCAACTGGGAAACCAAGTTATTTGATGTTTAAGTGAATGAGCAAAATGACATTTATTTACAGTGTGTTGCAGAAAGTTCAGGACAAAATATTTTGGCATCCTCCAAGCCCATGGGTTTCGTGTGTGCTTATCAAGAGAAATACAAAACCTAGGTATGTAAGCAGATAGGATTCCCACAAAAGGACCAACATGCTCCCAAAGGACTCAGAACTCCTTCGATTCCCGCCATCCCAGGAGGGAGCACTCATAGTGAAAAACAGGTGTGTTGAGCTTTTCAACTCTCTCATATGTGTATGAAGGATCGACGGATCACAGTTTCCAGGGGTTCAGAAAAGAGAGGATCAGATATTTGTGAAGATTTTTAGCATCATTCAGGAGCTTTACAGATGTACCCTTCTAATCCTCATGGCAAAGTTCTAAGGAGGCACGTTATTGACACAGTACGTGAGGCGAGAAGGGGCTCAGAGAAACTAATGGTCTAACCTCATTTGACTTCAGGAAAATCAAATTTGAACTCAGCCAGGGAAAAGCAAGGGCCCACAGGGTTGCTTTGGGGAGGAATGGTTAAAACTAGCATCTTTGTAGCTTAGAAAAGGAGTAGTAAAATGTAATCTGCACCAATTAGACTTGCTGGGAAGAGGTAGGAGGTTGAGCAGGGACTTGGTGGGGTTCTGAGGCCTGATCAGTGCCATCCCTTGTCCCCATCTGGGTGCTAGATCAACTGAAAAACAAGAGAACTGTCAGCAGATAGAGGTCTATAGCATCTTTATTACTGACTTTGGAGAAGGAGGCTTAAATCTGAGAGCAAGTGGACAGACCGCAGTGGACATGGAAGATGAAGGTGCGAGGGGTTTGCAGAGCTGGGCCAGCATGACACTACCTCTGTGAACCCCTAGCTTGGAGGCACACAGCTCCCAGGAGGGAGAGAGGGGAGGGGCTGGGTTAGCCAGGCTCTGTTTCTCTACACTGCTCTTCTTGTCCTGTGATGGATGGGTGAACCGACCGAGGACAGCTTCCACCAGGTTGCAGGAGATATTGCCCACCATCAGTCTCTGAGGGCTGTGGCCGCCATGACCTTGGGTGGTCTGCATGCTGCATGGACTCTTTCCTGGCCTTGGCACGCCTATCACATGACCATGTGCATTCCATCCCCTGGAACCAGAAATTCCTTTCCGACCTGCACAGCCCAAGAGCTAAGGAATGATGATGTATCTGCCGTCTCAGCACTTCCTCTCCTCTCCAGCTGCTTGGGAGGGCTCTGTCCTTTCTGCCTTTTCTGGGCTTTTGAGTTACCAAATTGGGAACATGAGTGGAGACAAGCAGGGCGCAAGATGGGAAAGGACAGAAAAGGCAAGCGGGCTGAGGCTTCAGAGAGCGAGGGATTTTGGACGGTTCTTGAACAGATGCATGGATTTTGCTTATATGTGAAAGCTAAAATCAAAATACATCAGATATTTGTGAAGATTTTTAGCATCATTCAGGAGCTTTACAGATGTACCCTTCTAATCCTCATGGCAAAGTTCTAAGGAGGCACGTTATTGACACAGTACGTGAGGCGAGAAGGGGCTCAGAGAAACTAATGGTCTAACCTCATTTGACTTCAGGAAAATCAAATTTGAACTCAGCCAGGGAAAAGCAAGGGCCCACAGGGTTGCTTTGGGGAGGAATGGTTAAAACTAGCATCTTTGTAGCTTAGAAAAGGAGTAGTAAAATGTAATCTGCACCAATTAGACTTGCTGGGAAGAGGTAGGAGGTTGAGCAGGGACTTGGTGGGGTTCTGAGGCCTGATCAGTGCCATCCCTTGTCCCCATCTGGGTGCTAGATCAACTGAAAAACAAGAGAACTGTCAGCAGATAGAGGTCTATAGCATCTTTATTACTGACTTTGGAGAAGGAGGCTTAAATCTGAGAGCAAGTGGACAGACCGCAGTGGACATGGAAGATGAAGGTGCGAGGGGTTTGCAGAGCTGGGCCAGCATGACACTACCTCTGTGAACCCCTAGCTTGGAGGCACACAGCTCCCAGGAGGGAGAGAGGGGAGGGGCTGGGTTAGCCAGGCTCTGTTTCTCTACACTGCTCTTCTTGTCCTGTGATGGATGGGTGAACCGACCGAGGACAGCTTCCACCAGGTTGCAGGAGATATTGCCCACCATCAGTCTCTGAGGGCTGTGGCCGCCATGACCTTGGGTGGTCTGCATGCTGCATGGACTCTTTCCTGGCCTTGGCACGCCTATCACATGACCATGTGCATTCCATCCCCTGGAACCAGAAATTCCTTTCCGACCTGCACAGCCCAAGAGCTAAGGAATGATGATGTATCTGCCGTCTCAGCACTTCCTCTCCTCTCCAGCTGCTTGGGAGGGCTCTGTCCTTTCTGCCTTTTCTGGGCTTTTGAGTTACCAAATTGGGAACATGAGTGGAGACAAGCAGGGCGCAAGATGGGAAAGGACAGAAAAGGCAAGCGGGCTGAGGCTTCAGAGAGCGAGGGATTTTGGACGGTTCTTGAACAGATGCATGGATTTTTGCTTATATGTGAAAGCTAAAAAAAATGGCACAAATGAACCCATTTACAGATCAGAAATAGAGTCACAGATGTAGAAAACAAATTTATGATTGTCAAGGGAGAAAGTGGGTGGGGGGAGTAGAGGGATAAATTGGGAGATCAGGATTGACGTATACACACTGCTATAAACAGCTAACCCAAAGAACCTCCTGTCTAGCACCGAGGACTTTACTCAGTACTCTGGAGTGATCTATATCAGAAGAGTAGAATCTTAAAAAGGGTGGATATATCAATATTCATATGCGCAACTGGTTCATTTCACTTTGCAGCAGAAACTAACACAATATGGTAAACCAAATATACGTCAATAAAAATTAATTTAAAAAAAGAGAGAGAGTTGAGGAGATTTCCAAAATTTCCCTGGCTTCATACTTGAGAGGTGGCAGCAAGGACTGAACCTGTGTCGCAGTTACGTTTAGGTACAGGACGGAGCTTCTTTGACTTTGACACCCTATAGACTCTCCACACTTTCTCCCAGCTTATAGTTGGGATGTCTCAGATATTAGAACAGTAGGCTTCTACCAAGCACCTAAAACGTGCTGGGAGCTGATGGTCAGGGGGAGTCTTGGAATCTCTCCTTACAGATCTCATGGTCACATGTGAGAGACAGGCAGGTGAGCAACCAATTGTAACTAAGTGAGACTAGAGTTGCATTAGAGGACGTTCCAAGGACCAGAAGGACACGGGTGAGGGAAGGGGCTGTTCTATCCCAGGGAGCAGTGCAGGCAGAAGGGGACTCTGGGAAGGAGGTTGATCTAGAGCAAGGAAGAGCCTTCTGCATGGAGATAACAGCAGGTTAGAGACACAGAGGACCAATGACCAGTGTGTGCAGGAGAAGGAGGGAGGCCGACTGGGGACTAAGACCCAGGACCAGGTGGCTTCTGAACCCTGAAAGCCTTGATGTGTGTTCAGACTTCCTCTAAGGACAAAGGTAAGGCCTCAAAGGTTTTTATTTTGATTTCAATACACCTTTGTTCGTTATAAAATGCCACTTAGGGATAAACTGTCCTATATTATTCTTTTTTTCTCCGTGTCCATTGCTGTGAAACAAAATCAGGGCTCTTCTACGCATAATGTGTTATAAACAGCTTATTTTCACATAACAGTTTCCATGTCACTGAACAGTCTTCCAAAATAAGATTTCTAAGAGCTGCATAGCATTTCTTTAGGTGGGCATTGCATGCTTTATTTATTTTAAAATGTATTTATTTATTTATTTTTGATTGCACTGGGTTTTCATTTTTTTATTGCTTAATTATTTGTATTTTGTTTTTACACAGCTTTGTTGTTGGTCTTCACTGTTGCTCCCAGACTTTCTCCTGTTGTGATGAATGGGGTCTACTCCTCCGTTGTGGAGCAGGGACTTTCTAGTGCTTGGACTTCAGTAGCTGCAGCTTGTGAGCTTAGTTGCTCTATGGCCTGTGGAATATTCCCAGACCAGTGATTGAACCCATGTCCTCTGCATTGGCAGGGAGATTTGTTTGTTTGTTTGTTTTGTGCCTCTAAGTCATCATTCATTTATTTGCGTCCATCTTTTTTATTCTTCGGCATATGTGGGCCATTGCAGTGGCCTCTCTCATTGCAGAGCACCAGCTCTGGGCACATGCGCTCCAGAGTGCTGACTCGTAATTGGACACACCAGCCCAGCCACTCTGCTGCACATGGGATCTTCCCAGGCCAAGGATCGAACTGATGCCCCTTGCACTGGAAGGTAGACTCTCTACCCACTGGACCACCGGGGAAGCCCAGTAGGCAGATCCTTAATCAATGAACCACCAGGGAAATCCATTAACTCACACCGCAGTCCCAATGACCTTTAGGGATTTTTCTTTATTTTATTGAGAATATATCTTTATTATTATTTTTAAATTTTTAGTTAAAAAGATTTTTTTGACTTCATAGCATGTGAGATCTTAGTTGTCTGACTAGGGATTGAACCCAAGCTCCCTGCATTGGAAGAGTGGACTCTTTTTCTTTTTTTTTTTTAACTTTTATTTTACTTTTAACTTTTACAGAGTTTTGATGTTTACAGATATGTATGTTCCCAGATTAGTCATATGTATATCCCCTCCAACCCAACCCCTCCAGACTGTCACACAGCACCCTGCAGGATCCCCTTTTCTCACAGCGCAATAACTATAGCTATTTTTGGAAGAGTGGACTCTTAACCACTGGACCTCCAGGGAAGTCCCAAGATTTTTAGAAAGAAAGTGAAATGACCGATAAATAAAGATACCTTGATAAAAGGCATGAGAGACTCTGAAAGTTAAGTCTAACCACCTCTTGCTTGGCCAGAGCCCCTGGTTACTCAGCTGGACAGAAATGGACTTTGTTTGCTTCAGGGAGTGTTTGGAGCTCTCTTGAGCTTTGGTGGCCTCTCTGTGAACATGGGTGTTTGTTAAGGAGAGTGATGAAGAACTCGCGACTATCTAAAATCATAACCCTCCAGTCCCTTCACCTGCTTTGCTTTTCCTCACTGTGCTCAGCGCTCTCTGACGCCATCCAGTAGAGTCGTGTGCTTGGTGAATGTGGCTCTGTGGTGCCACAGGCTGCTCGTTGCCCACCCAGATCCAGCCTCTCCTCCCCCTCGGCCCCTGGCCAACCCCTCCTGGAGTTGGCTGTGGGCATGCGGCTAGACTGTCACTCCCAGAAAGGAAACAGAAGTGATGTTTTTGCCCAACCCCCGACCCCAGCCTGGACGTTCGCGGGGGTGGCCCCTCCCTATCCTCTTCCACCCTCCTGATACCTACACAGAGCTCGCAGCAGCCTGGCACCACCCAGGCAGGTGAGGACAGCACCGCATGCGCTGAGTGGAGCAAGGACTTAGAAGGAACCTGGGTTCTCCCCAGGACCAGGTGTGTGCAAGACAGGTCAACAGAAGTCTTCGCAGCCTTCGAGCCGTGAGAAAGGCAACTTGGAAGGAGATAAAACAATAAAGGAGAAATATAACAGAGAGGATCGAGACAAAATACGGGCTCCTTAGCTGGGTCATGCTGGCCTGGAAGAGCAGACAGGAGCTGGCGTGGACTTAGCCACGCCGGGGCAGCGCGTGTTAGAAGCTGCGTGCGTACACAGACCAGACGCCTCGGATCTTCTCACAGGTCTAGTTGCCCCCCCAGCTGCGGCGAGCCCTTTCCCTTCAAGAAAGAACACAAATAGCAGAGCGTCTCCAGGGTGGCTGCTGACTAGGGACGTGACTGAGTCCCAGCCTGCGCTGACATTTGGAAACATTTCCTGGATGCTTAAGCTATCAATATGGGTTGAGTGAATGTGTACAAGCTCGGGAGTTCCCTGTTACTGACCTTTCTGCTTATCTCTGTCTAGGCATGCATTTCTTCACGTCTGACCACACCTGCTGTTCTCCCTGCACTGGACTGAGGCGCTGCGGCACAGGTGGAGCAAGGCTGCCCACCAGCCTGGGACACATATCGTAAACTACTAACTTGAGAGAGAAATTCACTTCTTTGTTTAGTAGTTTTTGTTTTTGTTTTTGGCTGTGCCACCTGGCTTGTGGGAACTAGTTCCTGGACCAAGGATTGAACCCAGGCCCCTGCAGTGAAAGCACTGAGTCCAAACCATTGGACCACCAGGGAATTCACTGTTTGCTCTTTAAGTTAATAAATATTGGGGTCTCTTTGTTCAGACCAACCTTGCCGTAACTAATATATCCTGATGCTTCGTAACCCGGCCCCTTTGCAGTGAAAGCTACTGTTCATGGGGTGCTCCAACTGATATTTGCTACCACCCTGCGCCCCTAACCCTCCTGGAGTTGGCTGTGGGCATGCTAGACTGTCACTCCCAGAAAGGAAACAGAAGTGATGTTTTTGCCCAACCCCCGACCCCAGCCTGGACGTTCGCGGGGGTGGCCCCTCCCTATCCTCTTCCACCCTCCTGATACCTACACAGAGCTCGCAGCAGCCTGGCACCACCCAGGCAGGTGAGGACAGCACCGCATGCGCTGAGTGGAGCAAGGACTTAGAAGGAACCTGGGTTCTCCCCAGGACCAGGTGTGTGCAAGACAGGTCAACAGAAGTCTTCGCAGCCTTCGAGCCGTGAGAAAGGCAACTTGGAAGGAGATAAAACAATAAAGGAGAAATATAACAGAGAGGATCGAGACAAAATACGGGCTCCTTAGCTGGGTCATGCTGGCCTGGAAGAGCAGACAGGAGCTGGCGTGGACTTAGCCACGCCGGGGCAGCGCGTGTTAGAAGCTGCGTGCGTACACAGACCAGACGCCTCGGATCTTCTCACAGGTCTAGTTGCCCCCCCAGCTGCGGCGAGCCCTTTCCCTTCAAGAAAGAACACAAATAGCAGAGCGTCTCCAGGGTGGCTGCTGACTAGGGACGTGACTGAGTCCCAGCCTGCGCTGACATTTGGAAACATTTCCTGGATGCTTAAGCTATCAATATGGGTTGAGTGAATGTGTACAAGCTCGGGAGTTCCCTGTTACTGACCTTTCTGCTTATCTCTGTCTAGGCATGCATTTCTTCACGTCTGACCACACCTGCTGTTCTCCCTGCACTGGACTGAGGCGCTGCGGCACAGGTGGAGCAAGGCTGCCCACCAGCCTGGGACACATATCGTAAACTACTAACTTGAGAGAGAAATTCACTTCTTTGTTTAGTAGTTTTTTGTTTTTTTGTTTTTTGGCTGTGCCACCTGGCTTGTGGGAACTAGTTCCTGGACCAAGGATTGAACCCAGGCCCCTGCAGTGAAAGCACTGAGTCCAAACCATTGGACCACCAGGGAATTCACTGTTTGCTCTTTAAGTTAATAAATATTGGGGTCTCTTTGTTCAGCAACCCAACCTTGCCGTAACTAATATATCCTGATGCTTCGTAACAGCTGGGACTGTGCCTCCTTTGTTCACGGCAGTGTTCCCAGTGTCCAGAGTGCTACCTGTTCATGGGGTGTGCTCCAACTGATATTTGCTACTGAAATGAATGGAACCAGACTGCCCATGGTTGAGTCACTAACAAGACATGTGAGTTTAACCACTTGGATCTCAGTTTCCTCACCTGTAAAATGGGGATAACAATTGGACTGTTTTGATCATTGATAAGATGAATATATTTACAGCTCACATAGCCGCACTTTACACAGAGTAAGGACTGAGCAAGTGTTAGATATTGTGATCATGATAATTGCATAAATGCTGTTTTTCCTTTGAGGTCTTCAGTAAGTAATTCTGAAAACAATTTCATGTTAAAGTAGAAGAAACTTAAGGGATAAAAAAGCCACAGTGGCTTGGATAGTAGATATGTTCGCTTCTGCCACTGGCTGGCACAGACCAGTGGATTCACCTGTTAATTGCTTGTTTCACGAAGTCAGTGTGATGGCTTTGGGAAATGCATGCAAATATATGCAAACGACATGCAAATTCACACAGAAATAGCCTCCGTTGTACCTCCGCATTTACTAGAAAGAATTCTGGTGGCTTTGTACTCTGTTCGGGTTATGTCACATTCTGTTCCTCATCTGCACTCTCAGAAAGCCACACCTGGCTGAATGGGGGCGATGTGTGTAGGTGGGCATCTGCACACATCTGTGGGATGGAGACCTGGAGGGCAGAGGCGGCTAGTGAGGGCAATGTAACACTGCTCTGCGATCAGATACATGTGGCTGTTTCAGAATAAACAATTCCACACTCTGAGGCTACAGTCAGTCCGTCCACCTAATCAGCAGCCATGTGACCACCTCCCGTTATTAGTAGTAATTAATAGCTCCCGTGTGGCTACAAGAGCTGCTAAAGGGGCACAGGGAACTTGTTTCTGACTGAAAAGCTCAAATCTCCTTGGCGCTCCCCAGCTGTGCAAACTGAGTGATCAGAGATCTGAGGCTTGGTTTTCATAAAGTGGACACAGTGGTGTCTGGTCTGCGTACCTGACAGCTGCTTTGAGATCGTGGGTGTAAAGGGCTTTGCAGTCCTGTAAACGGCTCATGAGAGGGCTTGGGATCACTGTCATTATTACTGGGGTGGGTTGGTGCAAAGAGCAGAGACCTGCGGCCACAGGGCCAGAGATTAGCATGTGCATGTGTGGGGTTGAATGAGCCATTCCGTAATGTAATCACAGAGCTCTCATACCGCTTGAGCTTTCCATAGCAATTCAGCCTTCAAATGTTCTTTCCCCAAGTATTATTCCATCGAGGAGAACCATTCATTCATATAGGAGTGCATGCACACCTGCTAAGTCACTTCAGTCGTGTCTGACTCTCTGTGGCCCTATGGACTGTAGCCCACCAGGCTCCTCTGTCCATGGGATTCTCCAGCTAAGAATACTGGAGTGGGTTGCCATGCCCTCCTTCAGGGCATCTTCTCCACCCAGGGATTGAACCCACGGCTCCTGCATTGTTGGCGGATTCTTTACCACTGCGCCACTGGAGAAGCCCATTCATACAGGCACGTATGCGATCATTTGTTCATTGGACAAAGATATGGAGCGTTTGTGTTAGGTAGGGTCCTGTGCTGCGTTCCAAGATTTAAAGATGGAGAAGACACCACCTTTGCTCACAAAGACCTTTTCCTGTTGTCCTTGATCCAAAGAATCTTCTCACACCAGAGCTCATTAACCATCCAGCAGGGAAGATAAACATATCATCAAGAAGTGTTATACCATAGAAGCCGGGAGAACAAGAGAGGCAAAGGAGGTTGTACCTGGGAAGGCCAAGGCTACCTGAAGAAAGGCACAGTGTCTTGAAGGGCCAGCAGGCACCTGCCAGGTGGAGGCGGAGGGATTGCTGCATGCCAGGGTACAGAGCGTGAAGCCACATGGCCACAAAATCTGATTTGGAAAACATGGTTAATGGTGTCCAGGTGTACTTTTCTCCAGTCACACCAACCCAGGCATCCCCGGTTCCTCCAGACTCCAGTGGCACCTGTGACCTCCTCAGGCTTATTGGCGACTGTCACACGGTGAGTCCTTGAGTTGTCTGCCCTCCGCGGCTGCGGTGTGTCCTGGCGCTTCAAAGAGATTGTGAGTCACCTGAGAGCGGAGGCTGTCTGTTCTATCTTTAGCTCCTCCGAACTCAGGTCGATGCCTTTCTCGTGAATATTAAGCAGGCAACAGACGCTTGTTTCAGGAGGCCTGCAAACGGATGACAGGTCCGGAGGCTGCTACTGTTGAGCACCCAGCTGATGCTGAGCCATGTGCTAATCTGTACATTGTCTCATTTCATCCTCATGGTCGCCCTACGAGGTGGACACTAGGAGTCTGTATGTCACAGAGCAAGCCACTGAAGCTGATAGGGACGGAGTAGAATAGTTAGGTAGTTGTGGAGTCCTAGTAGGGGACTGTAGGCGGGAAGGTAAAACCTGGAATAAGTTGGGAGGCCAGTAGGTTAACGATAACTCAAGAATGCTGCTCCTTACGCAATAAAGCAGGAAGAGCTGGGGAAGGAGGAGCTAATGGTGTATGCCTTGTGTCTGCATCTGTGTCTACTTCAGGAAGGCTGTCTTCTACCCTCCTATATATATGTTGCTGCCCACCCAAAGAGGAGGAGTGGAGCTTTCCTGCCTTCCCACTTGCACGTCTTACAAGTACCCTATCCTAATAAATCCTCTTCTTGCCTATATCACTGTTTCTCACTGAATTCCTTCTGCGTTGAAGAATGAAGAACCTGAGCCTCAGTGGGTCCAGATATTGGATGAGTGCTGGAATGAGTCCCAGCCACGTGGGTTCAAGTCCCAGACAGGGTTTTTGGCTGGGGTTTAGCCTCAGCTATGTGGGTTCAAGCCTCAAGCAGGGTTGGATCAGGTCTGGGCCCTGGGTTTAAGTCTCAAATCGACGTAGAACCCTTTCAAAGCTCTGAGAGATAACTTGCAGAAGAGATGCAGTCTAGAAGTGATGGAAGTAGGATTTCCATGCAGACCGACCAGTCCAGGGGCCAATGCTTTCAGCTCTGACTCTTCCCAGTTTACTGCCCCTATCTCAGTGTGCTTAAGAAAGCAGCATGAATTGGAGTTTTCAGACAGACAGGTAAGTTCTGTGTGTGTTAGCCGCTCAGTTGTGTCTGACTCTTTGCCACCCCATGAACTATAGCTCACCAGGCACCTCTATCCATGGAATTCTCTAGGCAAGAACACTGGAGTGGATTGCCATTTCCTCCTCCGTTTACCCCAAATACGGAATGCCAAATATCTCAATAAACTTGGGAAAAGGTCAGTCCTGAGCTCTAATCAAATTGTGGTTATCTCTTCCTATGGCCACTAACTTGAACACGGGGCCATGCTTGCTTCATCCTTGTACCCCTATACCTAGCACGGTACCTATTCTCCTGAGATGGATAATAAGAGGCCTGGGGAATTTTCATAGCAACTCTGGAAGGCTCCTTGGAGGTGGACCAGTTATCTTGAGCCAAACTGGAAACACAGTAAGAGGCAAGCTGGAACTAGAGAGTGTGCGTGAAGGCTAGAAGGTAAGTGTGACAAAGCAGTTTATGGTGTGCTATGGGCTTTGATGGGGTGGAGAGGAGCTAGAAGTGTTCGGGGGAGTCCCAGACTCCCAGGCTACTTCAAAGGTACAGCTTGGCACACTTTGGGCTACACACAGAATCCCTCTCCCTCTGTGGGAGCAGAGCCGAGGCCCACTTTGGAGGCGTGAAGGTCCTTGTTCCCCTAGGAGGTGGATGGGCGTCTCCAGGTGAGACATCACTGGATGTTGTGGGGAAACGGGTGGCCTAGTGGAAAAGCATCACTGGTGGGTGGCAATTAATTAAACATTTCCCAAGTACCTATTCTGTTTGGGAGCTGATTCTAAGAACTGGGACAGTGTAGAGTCCTCATATGTCCATGGGGTTCTCCAGGCAAGAATACTGAAACTGTAGCTCCAATATTTTGGTCACCTGATACAAAGAGCCAACTCATTGGAAAAGACCCTGATGCTGGGAAAAATTGAAGAGGAGAAGGGGCTGACAGAAGAGGAGATGGTAAGAGAGCATCATCAGGTTCACGGTCATGGATCTGAGCAAATTCAGGGAGATGGTGAAAGACAGGGAAGCCTGGTGTGCTACCGTCCACGGGGTTGCAAAGAGTTGGATATGACTTAGGGATTGAACCACAACAAAAATGTCCTCATAAAAGTTCTATTTTAGTGGCCGGAGATAAAACAAATAAGTAAATTAACTAGCATGCTTGGCAATATCAGGTGGTAACAAATGCTCTGAAGAAAATAAAAGTAGGTGGTAGTACAGAAGTAATACAGGGGAAAAAGGAGATCAGTGGAGACCAGTCAGAGGAGGTGACATTTAGCTGAGAACATCCAAACAACCAACGGGCACTCACCGTGCCAAAAGCTGAGGCTGGGGTAGAGCAGGAAGTATTCCAGCCAAAGGGCACAGCACAGGCAGAGGTCCCATGGTTAGAACAAACACGATAAATTATATGTACAAAAAGACCAGCGTGGCCGGAGGGTGGTGAGCCAAGGGGAGAGGGGCCCAAAATGAGTGAGAGAGGCACGTGGGGCCCAAGCATGCAGGGTCTAATAGGGTTTCATTCTGATTGCCAAGGTGTATTAGCTATTGCTGTATAACAAATTCCCCAGAAATTTAGCAAATTAAAACAAAAAAACAGGGACTTCCTTGATGGTCCAGGGATTATGACTCCACGCTTCCAATGTGGAGGGTGCAGGTTCGATCCCATATGTGAATGGTCTGGTCAAAAATTTTTAAAAATCTCCCCAACATTTTAAAGATTTATTTCTTTATTTTTGGGCAGGGGTTGGGTTGGGGAGGGAGGGGAGTGGGCGGGCCACTTCTATGGGTCTTTCATTTCTCTATTTTCATCCATCTTTGTTCTTTGGCTCCTGTGGGCCTCCCATCGCAGTGGCCTCTGTCGTCGCAGAGCGCCGGCTCTGGGCGCATGCGCTCCAGAGCTCTGGCTCATTGATTGGACACATCGGTCCAGTGGGATCTTCCCAGGCCAGGGATCGAACCGGCACCCCTTGCACTGCAAGGCAGTGTCCTTATCCACTGGACCACCAGGGGAAACCCTCCCCAACATTTTAAATCTGACAGTCCATCACTGGATCTGGTCTAGGGTCTCTCACAGCCTGCAACCAAAATGTTTATTGGCCTTATATGTTTGTTGGTAGGACTCAGTTCCTCATGGGCTGTAGATCAGAGGCCATCCTAAGGTCTTCCCACGCAGGACACGCCAACACGGCAGCTCGCTTCTTCAGAGCACACAAGCCAAAGCAGCAGCAGAGAGGGTCTTATACCAAGATGGAAGTCTCTTGTCATCTAATCACAGAAATGGCATCTGTCACCTTGGCCAAATATGTTAGAAAGAATTATAGGGGAAGGGTAAAGGGATAGTCGGGAACTTGAGATGGAATGTACACACTGTTGTATTTAAAATGGATAATCAACAAGGAGCCCCTACTGCATAGCACAGGGAACCCTGCTCCATGTTACATGGCAGCTTGGGTGAAAGGAGAGTTTGTGGGAGCATGGATACACGTATACACATGGCTGATCCCTTTCCTGTTGACCTGAGACTATCATAACATTGTTGATGGGCTATACTCCCAATACAAAATAAAAAGTTAAAATAAAAGAGGCAGCAAGTTATGGGTCCTGCCCTCGCTCATGGATCAGTGAGGATCATTGGAGGTCCCCTTAAAAGTCTGCCTGGTGGCTCAGATGGTAAAGAATCTGTCTGCAATGCAGGAGACTTGGGTTTGATCTCTGGGTCAGGAAGATTCCCTGGAGAAGGGAATGGCAACCCACTCCAGTATTCTTGCCTGGAAAATCCCATGGACAGAGGAGTCTGGCGGGCTATTGTTCTTGGGGTCGCAAAGAGTTGGACACCAGTGACCAACTAACACTTAACTTAGCAGTCTGCCTACCACTCACATGGGTGTCTAAACAGGGAGGTGACATGGTCTGACGTATATTTTCAAAGGCTCACTTTGGCTTTCTTGGATCTTGGGAATGTCTGTGGGGGTTGAGCAAGGCTGGAAGCAGAAAACCAGTAGGGGCTTCTGTAAAAGACAATGCCCATTTGGACTAAGGAGGTCCCAGCGGAGACAGAGATGTAGCACCAAGGAGCTTGTCAGTGGACAGGAGGAGGGTGCGAGGGAAGAGGAGGCTGGAGTGAGTTCCGAGCTTGCTGTGACACGAGCCTCCTGCCTGTGGCGGGGTGGCGCCCTTGACTCTTGGGACGTGTGCTCCGTGTTTTTCTCCTGGGAGAGACAGGGTGGCA
Source organism: Tragulus kanchil (assembly GCA_022376925.1). Classification (NCBI taxonomy): domain Eukaryota; kingdom Metazoa; phylum Chordata; class Mammalia; order Artiodactyla; family Tragulidae; genus Tragulus; species Tragulus kanchil. Next base: position 154,513,898 of record JAIOJX010000032.1, read on the forward strand.
CCATCCCCATCCTCCTTACCCAAGGTCACACATTTGCTGAATGGCTGGCCAGCACTAGGCGCTCCGGCCGTGAGCAGAGAACAAATGTCTCCTTGTGCTGGGCTGAGGACTGACCCCATGTCCTTGGTCTCATTAGTCTGCCCACGCTCTGGCCAACCAAACCATGATGCTGGAAGCTGCTCACCTACAACTGAGCTCACAAAGTCAGCCAGAGATGGAGGGGGCTAAAGGGATGTGTGTGTGTGTGTGTGTGTGTCTGTCTGTCTGTCTGTCTGTCTGTCTGAGATATGCTACTTTTGGGATAAGCTTCAGGGCAGAAAGAGTTACTAAAACTGACCCTAGAATGTTTGGGCAAATGTGTAAATATTCCTAGCAAATATGAGCTAGGTAGCTCAGTGGGAAAGAACACAGCTACCAATGTAGGAGATGCAAGAGACACAGGTTCGATCACTGGGTTGGGAAGATCCCCTGGAGGTCGAAATGGCAACTCACTCTAGTATTCTTGCCTGGAGAATCCCATGGACAGAGGACCCTGCTGGGCTGTAGTCCACGAGACAGCAAAAAGTCAGACTGAGCATGCACACACGCACACACACAAACCAGCAAATATATTCCAAACACGTTAATTCTTTACCTAAAGAATATCACCTCCATTATATATTTCCTTGCTCTCAGTGAAAAAATAAACAAATAAATAATTATGTGGCTATTTGCGATGTCAAACTCACTGCTAACCACTCCATAGATATGCCATTTCACCATAACAAGCCAGTAAAGTAGGCACTAGTGTTATCCCATTTAATTGATGGAAAACTGAGGCTTAGAGAAATAAATGAAAGAACTTGCCTTAAGTGAGCCAGATTTGACCCAGGACTGTGTGACTGCAAACCCATGTTTCTAACCACAACTATCTTCCTGCCTCCCACTGCGGTTGGTTAAGGATCCATTTCCTAGTTCCAGGAGTGAAACAGGGGCAAGAACTTTTCTTCCAGAAAGTGGGTCTTACCTTACCAGAGAGGAGCGAGACAAAAGCAAGTTTTTCTGCTCCTCTCACCACCCCACACCTAAGGGAGGAGAGAGTGGCTGCCTTGAGAGAGGAAGGGTTCAGCTCTCACAGGTACAAGCAGTGATGCTGCCTCTGGTGGTTAAGGGAAACTTGGCCCGGACAGTGAGTCGGGCACTGATACTGTGCAGTGTCCTCCGAGCACCCCGAGTCAGCCTGCCCCCAGGCAGAGGGCCAGAGCTTGTCTGGTTTCCTGGGGTCCATGGGGAGCTTGGTCAGCCAGGTGCTCATCAGAGGTGATACCTGCTACAACCCAAATAGCATCACCAAACACCAGCCACGCTCTTATCATTCGGACCTAGCGCCTGCACCCAAATTCAGACTCCAGCACATCCCATACTGGCATCATCTTGTTTACAATTTAGGGCCTGGGATTTGGACTAAGTTAGAGGTCAGTCTGGCAACCAAAGGGGCTGACATTACAACCAGATGGCTTTTGCCGAGGGACCAGATAGCACACGGGGGTATTTCCTGGGGACCCCACCCACATTATAATCACTCCGTTGTATCTGACACTTCTGTAACCTCACGGACTGTAGTCGGCCAGGCTCCTCTGTCCATGGAATTCTCCGGGCAAGAATACTGGAGTGGGTAGCCATTCCCTTCTCCAGGGGATCTTCCTCATCCAGGGATGGAACCCGGGTTTCCTGCACTGCAGGCAGATTCTTTACCATTGGAGCCACCAAGGAAGCCCCCTCACATAGCTCCCAAGGCCCAACCTCAGATGGAATCATACAGGGGTCACTTACAAGGCAGGAAGTGCTCTGCAGCTTGGGGAGCACAGAGAATGGGCGAGAGCGTCTGCTTGGTGACTTGGGAAAGGCGTGACTTCGAGTTTTGAAAACATCAAGCTCCTAGGGTATTTGTCCCTCTGTTCTGAACCTCTTGACCAGGAATCACAATGTGTGTTGACTCTGGAAATAAACACAGAAACAGAGCCGACAAACGGAGTCTCTGAAGGTCTGTCCTTCATCCCCTGCAGTATTTTTTCCTGGAGCTGTAAGGGGCCCCTTTCCGGGGAGAGAGCCGGGTGAGTGGGGTGGCTGGGGAGTCGGATGCCTGTGTTCTATTTCCAGCAGCTCTCACTGACTCACGGTGTGACCTTGCCGAGGTCACGGCTATGTTTTCCTTGCTGGGGGAACATCAGAGGCGGCAAAGCTCGCATTTTCCCAAGGCCTGAGAGTCCTGGAATATGAGGGGGCCCTCCCCATGTACCCCAGTCATGTCTGTTTCTGCTATTCATGAAAACAAGCTTTCGATTTAAATTCAAGCCATCTTGGGGGACACTCAAAGCAAGAAGCAAGGCGTTCCTGCCACAGCAAGTCTTATGGCCACTTTTATATGCAGTTGTCTCTCCAAATACTTTCCAGCTCACGTTCCAAACCAGTATTTCCCCACGTGGCCTTCTCATCAGCTGTGGAAGGGGAGTAGGAAGGTATCTTCTCTCTAGTTTCAAGAGGAGGCAGTCAAGGCCAAGAGTGTCATTTCTCAACATTCTTATTACGGAGGACCTTTTTATTATCTTACCACCACACACAACCCTGTTTTCCAGGCTCCTGCTAAAGGCTCTGCATTTATTAGGTAGGATTTCATCTGTTTCCATTCATCAAAGTCACCACTTTCTGCTCAGTATCAAAGAACTAGGACTATCCCTGAGTTCACTGCCAAGAACTGCGACATTTGCTCGGGGTGATCTCCTTATAGACAAAGGCTCGATTTTCACCAGAGGTTTTGAAATTCTGCAAAGAGTTGATCTTCAGGGGGCCCCAGGGATTCCAGGCTGGGGAGTATTTCCCCTGAGAGATCCAGGGGCCCAGGGAAAGTTCTATGACCAGTAGTGGGGCCAGGACCAAGTCCAGGAGCTTGGCACTCCAGCCAGGGTTCCAGCCAACCAGATCTCTTGGCAGGGAGGACTGATACATGCTCAGAGACACAGGTGCTGTGGGAGCACGTGTGCACGGGGCCAGCCCCGTCAAATGCAGGTGCCCGAAGCAGGGATGCTAGAGGCTCAGACCAGTAACTAACAGGTTCCCCTCCAGACTGGAGCAAGGCGCCAGAGCCAAGCCTGGGCTGGAGGAGTGGAGACCATGACAGACGGTCTGGGGTGCTCCTGGACAGTTGCGATGCGGGCACTTGTTTGTTCTGTCACTGGCCTTTGCTCTGATGCTGCAATAATGCATCATTAATGCGGCCTGGGGCCTTCACCCACCCTGGGACAATCCCCCGTGCACCTGCCTCCTCAAAGGGCTGAGGCCAGAGTCGAGGCTGATTCCTTGCAGCTGGGGATGACAAGGACCAACAGGGGACCCTGAGAGAGTAGGGACACAGGAGACTCAGAAGGTCTGGCGTGAGGTTAGGCGTGTAAGCAGGAGCCTAAGTATGCCTCAGAGCTCCCCGCAGAGGTCTGTACCCCTCCCTACCCCACCCCTCCTTACACTCACCCCCCTCACCCCCCAGAGCTCCTGCAAACACTCATCCTCTGTTGAGCCCTTGGCTGGGTCCCAGAGGCTCAGGTTTTTTGATCCATTGGAAGGCATCGAGCTGCACATACCTTTGGAAAAAGGCCGAGGGCTTAGCTTTGCGGCCTCAGAATTCAAGCCTCCACCAATCCGCATGGGGCCAGGGGGCCCGGGGCCAGGGCAGGGTCTCCAGGGCCTGTTGCCCAACAGCTGTTGCTAGGTTATTTTGGTCCAGGGGGAGCTTATCAATTCCAGGACATTTGGACCAAAATAGCCAACAGCAGAACCATCTCTTGGTGATCCTGTGGGGGACTCCTCCTTATAAAAGTTTCTAAAATAAGGCTGGAGAGGGAAAGGAGTTTGGTTTGGGGGCTGCTGAAGTGACTGGGGCCAAACCCATTCCCTCCTTGCTGTCCTTGTACCTCTCGAATAACCTTCCTCCGGGATCAAAGCTGGGGTTTTGCTGGGGAGAGGGAGAAATTAAGAGCAAAAAGGTCATCCTTAAACTTTGTTTCGCGACTCTGAGTTCCGCCCCCAAAGCTGGAGTCATACACTCCCTTCTACCATTTTACAGATGGGGCACCCGGGGCCCAGAGGGTGGGAGCCCTGGGCTCTGAGCCCAGGCCAGGCTGCCTCCTGGTTAGGCCTTGATTATCAGCAGCAGACCTGCATCCTGGTGGCTGTCACTGGCCTTTGCTCTGATGACCAGTAACTAACAGGTTCCCCTCCAGACTGGAGCAAGGCGCCAGAGCCAAGCCTGGGCTGGAGGAGTGGAGACCATGACAGACGGTCTGGGGTGCTCCTGGACAGTTGCGATGCGGGCACTTGTTTGTTCTGTCACTGGCCTTTGCTCTGATGCTGCAATAATGCATCATTAATGCGGCCTGGGGCCTTCACCCACCCTGGGACAATCCCCCGTGCACCTGCCTCCTCAAAGGGCTGAGGCCAGAGTCGAGGCTGATTCCTTGCAGCTGGGGATGACAAGGACCAACAGGGGACCCTGAGAGAGTAGGGACACAGGAGACTCAGAAGGTCTGGCGTGAGGTTAGGCGTGTAAGCAGGAGCCTAAGTATGCCTCAGAGCTCCCCGCAGAGGTCTCCACCCCTCCCTCCCCCCCCCCTCCTTACACTCACCCCCCTCACCCCCCAGAGCTCCTGCAAACACTCATCCTCTGTTGAGCCCTTGGCTGGGTCCCAGAGGCTCAGGTTTTTTGATCCATTGGAAGGCATCGAGCTGCACATACCTTTGGAAAAAGGCCGAGGGCTTAGCTTTGCGGCCTCAGAATTCAAGCCTCCACCAATCCGCATGGGGCCAGGGGCCAGGGGCCAGGGCAGGGTCTCCAGGGCCTGTTGCCCAACAGCTGTTGCTAGGTTATTTTGGTCCAGGGGGAGCTTATCAATTCCAGGACATTTGGACCAAAATAGCCAACAGCAGAACCATCTCTTGGTGATCCTGTGGGGGACTCCTCCTTATAAAAGTTTCTAAAATAAGGCTGGAGAGGGAAAGGAGTTTGGTTTGGGGGCTGCTGAAGTGACTGGGGCCAAACCCATTCCCTCCTTGCTGTCCTTGTACCTCTCGAATAACCTTCCTCCGGGATCAAAGCTGGGGTTTTGCTGGGGAGAGGGAGAAATTAAGAGCAAAAAGGTCATCCTTAAACTTTGTTTCGCGACTCTGAGTTCCGCCCCCAAAGCTGGAGTCATACACACTCCCTTCTACCATTTTACAGATGGGGCACCCGGGGCCCAGAGGGGTGGGAGCCCTGGGCTCTGAGCCCAGGCCAGGCTGCCTCCTGGTTAGGCCTTGATTATCAGCAGCAGACCTGCATCCTGGTGGCTGCCAGTTCCCCCACAAACTCGGGCCAGCGTGGAAACTGCTGACTAGCCCTGGCTTTCCTTAGGGCCACAGCGGGAAGCCTTGGCAACCCCGCCCGCCCCTGTGAGAGAGGTTAAGTGGCGGCAGAGGAAAAGAGGAAGGAAGATCAGCCACCCTCGGTGGCTACCTGGAAGCTACCTGGAGCCCGCTGGAGCGCCCCCCAGTGCCGGCTCGGCTGCCCCTGGCGCCCCCGCCCCGAAAGCCTGCCAGGATTGCACGGCGCAGAGCCAGGGGGACCTGGGTCGTGTTCTCTTTTATAAAACTTTTTGTTGTTGTTGTTTTTGGCCACTTCTGTTGGTCTTTCATTTATTTATCTTTGTTCTTTGGTCTGTGTGGGCCTTCGTGCTCCCTTTTGCAATAGGGGTGGCGCGCCGGGGAGCGCGCTTTGGCACCTGGCCGGCGCGGGGGTGTGAGGCGCCAGCCCCCGACACGCCCTTTGAAATCCATTGGGGTTAGGGGCGAGGGGTAACTGAACTTGGTCATCGGGTGCTCCGCGCCGGGTCAGCGCGAGAGGTCTTATTGTCCCGTGACGGAAATAAGCTGCCCGGGAGGGGCCGCGTTTGGCGAGGGCCACCCGCTGACCCCTACGGCTCTCGCCTCTCCTCCGGGATTTTCCAGCGGGTTAATTTCCTGCTCGGGTAAATCCTCCGCGAGTCCCTCGCCCCTCCCTCTCCGGTTCCCCAACACTCCCCCCGACCCCGCCCGGGCAGCCCGGGCTCCCCAGGTCAGTGCGCTCTGAGCTCCATCGCCTCCGCGCTGCTGGGCGCACGCCCTCCGCTCCCTGGCCGCCCTCCAGCTCCCAGGGCTCGGCCCCCAGAGCCCCGCGCGCCGCCCCGCGCCAGGGCGCAGTCCCAGAGTCGCGTCCGCGTCGCCGCCGCTCGCGCGGGTCCTGGCCATGCGCCCCCGCGCCGCCCCCCGCGCCCCCACCGGCGCCACGACTGCCGCGCTGGGGCTCTGCAGCCTCCTGCTACTGCTCCGGCACGGACATGCGTGCCCCGCGGGCTGCACCTGCACCGACCCGCACACCGTGGACTGCCGCGACCGCGGGCTGCCCAGCGTGCCGGATCCCTTCCCGCTGGACGTGCGCAAACTGCTCGTGGCTGGTAACCGCATCCAGCACATCCCCGAGGACTTCTTCATCTTCTATGGCGACCTGGTCTACCTGGACTTCAGGAACAACTCGCTGCGCTCGCTGGAGGAGGGCACGTTCAGCGGCTCGGCCAAGCTCGCCTTCCTCGACCTCAGCTACAACAACCTGACCCAGCTGGGCGCCGGCGCCTTCCGCTCGGCGGGAAGGCTGGTCAAGCTGAGCCTGGCCAACAACAACCTGGCGGGCGTGCACGAGGCCGCCTTCGAGACCCTGGAGTCTCTGCAGGTGCTGGAACTCAACGACAACAACCTGCGCAGCCTCAACGTGGCGGCCCTGGCCGCGCTGCCAGCGCTGCGCACCCTGCGCCTGGACGGGAACCCCTGGCTCTGCGACTGCGACTTCGCCCACCTCTTCTCCTGGATTCAGGAGAACGTATCCAAGCTGCCCAAAGGTGAGTCTGCCGGGGTAGGTGGGAGGAAGGAGAGCGCCGGAGAGGCTGACCGCCTCTCGGGCTGGGGACAGCCGTCTGCGGCAGAGCCTGGAGGGAGAGACCTGGGCGCTCAAGACCACCCTCTTATTGTCCCGTGACGGAAATAAGCTGCCCGGGAGGGGCCGCGTTTGGCGAGGGCCACCCTGACCCCTACGGCTCTCGCCTCTCCTCCGGGATTTTCCAGCGGGTTAATTTCCTGCTCGGTAAATCCTCCGCGAGTCCCTCGCCCTCCCTCTCCGGTTCCCCAACACTCCCCCCGACCCCGCCCGGGCAGCCCGGGCTCCCCAGGTCAGTGCGCTCTGAGCTCCATCGCCTCCGCGCTGCTGGGCGCACGCCCTCCGCTCCCTGGCCGCCCTCCAGCTCCCAGGGCTCGGCCCCCAGAGCCCCGCGCGCCGCCCCGCGCCAGGGCGCAGTCCCAGAGTCGCGTCCGCGTCGCCGCCGCTCGCGCGGGTCCTGGCCATGCGCCCCCGCGCCGCCCCCCGCGCCCCCACCGGCGCCACGACTGCCGCGCTGGGGCTCTGCAGCCTCCTGCTACTGCTCCGGCACGGACATGCGTGCCCCGCGGGCTGCACCTGCACCGACCCGCACACCGTGGACTGCCGCGACCGCGGGCTGCCCAGCGTGCCGGATCCCTTCCCGCTGGACGTGCGCAAACTGCTCGTGGCTGGTAACCGCATCCAGCACATCCCCGAGGACTTCTTCATCTTCTATGGCGACCTGGTCTACCTGGACTTCAGGAACAACTCGCTGCGCTCGCTGGAGGAGGGCACGTTCAGCGGCTCGGCCAAGCTCGCCTTCCTCGACCTCAGCTACAACAACCTGACCCAGCTGGGCGCCGGCGCCTTCCGCTCGGCGGGAAGGCTGGTCAAGCTGAGCCTGGCCAACAACAACCTGGCGGGCGTGCACGAGGCCGCCTTCGAGACCCTGGAGTCTCTGCAGGTGCTGGAACTCAACGACAACAACCTGCGCAGCCTCAACGTGGCGGCCCTGGCCGCGCTGCCAGCGCTGCGCACCCTGCGCCTGGACGGGAACCCCTGGCTCTGCGACTGCGACTTCGCCCACCTCTTCTCCTGGATTCAGGAGAACGTATCCAAGCTGCCCAAAGGTGAGTCTGCCGGGGTAGGTGGGAGGGAAGGAGAGCGCCGGGAGAGGCTGACCGCCTCTCGGGCTGGGGACAGCCGTCTGCGGCAGAGCCTGGAGGGAGAGACCTGGGCGCTCAAGACCACCCTCCTGAGTGAGAATTGCTCCCCGTATTACTCTCCAAGGTCCGGAGCCTGAACTTTTCCTGAAACGCTCTTCGGGAAGGGGCGTGGGGAGGGATACATCTGGAATTCTCTGGAGTTTCTGGGCCTTGTTGCTGTGCCTTCCCCCGTGTTTCTCCAGCAATGTTCAGAACCTGGATTTCTGAGATCATCTCATGGGGCTTTGGTTCTAGTACTGGTGGGTGGAGGGCTTCCCAGGTGGCCCAGAAGTAAAGAATTCGGGTTCTATCTCTGGGTTGGGAAGATCCCCTGGAGGAGGAAATGGCAGCCCACTCTAGTATCCTTGCCTGGAAAATCCCATGAACAGAGGAGCCTGGCAAAGAGTCGGACACGACTAAACAACAGCCACAACAGCAGCTGGAGAATGTGCATTATTTCTGGGCCTCTCCTAAGTGGAAGACACCCTGCTACATGGGCAGCGGCTCAATACCCTTCTCAGCACACTGAACGTGGAGAGAGAGCTGGCCAGTTCTAAGAGCTCTCCAACAGCCCCGGCAGCCAAAGTTGGTTTTCATTTCCCAGCTGGCAATTTGCTCTTCTGTCTAAGAGGGGTAAAGAATATTTCTGGTGAGGAATAGCAGCAGCCTGCAGAGAGCCAGGGATGCAGGAAAGATGTGCAGTTCAATAGCTTTTCCCCAGATGTGAAATTGCTGAATGAAAATCTCCTGGGCTGGGGCACCCTTGGCTTGCCTGGTGCACTTTTCTGTTGGTGACATGTTCTGTGCCCACCTGGCAGGCAGAAACATAAGAGCATAGCAGGTAAGGGGCCTGTGAGGGCCAACAGGAAGGAAGGAAAGGCAGAGGTGAGAAGGGGATCCTAGCGTTCATAAGGCTGAACCTCGAGCAAGTGAAATGTCCTTACTGAGGATTCCAGGCTTCCCTGATAAGTGTGAGCGTGGTCCCAGCATCGGCCCCCAGAACCAGCTGCCAAAGGTGAGTCTGCCGGGGTAGGTGGGAGGGAAGGAGAGCGCCGGAGAGGCTGACCGCCTCTCGGGCTGGGGACAGCCGTCTGCGGCAGAGCCTGGAGGGAGAGACCTGGGCTCAAGACCACCCTCCTGAGTGAGAATTGCTCCCGTATTACTCTCCAAGGTCCGGAGCCTGAACTTTTCCTGAAACGCTCTTGGGAAGGGCGTGGGAGGATACATCTGGAATTCTCTGGAGTTTCTGGGCCTTGTTGCTGTGCCTTCCCCCGTGTTTCTCCAGCAATGTTCAGAACCTGGATTTCTGAGATCATCTCATGGGGCTTTGGTTCTAGTACTGGTGGGTGGAGGGCTTCCCAGGTGGCCCAGAAGTAAAGAATTCGGGTTCTATCTCTGGGTTGGGAAGATCCCCTGGAGGAGGAAATGGCAGCCCACTCTAGTATCCTTGCCTGGAAAATCCCATGAACAGAGGAGCCTGGCAAAGAGTCGGACACGACTAAACAACAGCCACAACAGCAGCTGGAGAATGTGCATTATTTCTGGGCCTCTCCTAAGTGGAAGACACCCTGCTACATGGGCAGCGGCTCAATACCCTTCTCAGCACACTGAACGTGGAGAGAGGCTGGCCAGTTCTAAGAGCTCTCCAACAGCCCCGGCAGCCAAAGTTGGTTTTCATTTCCCAGCTGGCAATTTGCTCTTCTGTCTAAGAGGGGTAAAGAATATTTCTGGTGAGGAATAGCAGCAGCCTGCAGAGAGCCAGGGATGCAGGAAAGATGTGCAGTTCAATAGCTTTTCCCCAGATGTGAAATTGCTGAATGAAAATCTCCTGGGCTGGGGCACCCTTGGCTTGCCTGGTGCACTTTTCTGTTGGTGACATGTTCTGTGCCCACCTGGCAGGCAGAAACATAAGAGCATAGCAGGTAAGGGGCCTGTGAGGGCCAACAGGAAGGAAGGAAAGGCAGAGGTGAGAAGGGGATCCTAGCGTTCATAAGGCTGAACCTCGAGCAAGTGAAATGTCCTTACTTTCGGAGGATTCCAGGCTTCCCCTGATAAGTGTGAGCGCGTGGTCCCAGCATCGGCCCCCAGAACCAGACTCCACCTCCCACCTTGCCGCTGAGAGCTTGGCAGAATAGGAAGCAGAGCTGCAAGACTTACAGTATAAAAGGTGACATTGATGTGGATTTATCTTTGAAATATATATATATTTCCATTTATTGAGAATTCAAGGATGCTGCTCATCTCTGTCCTGAATTCCTGTGCTCACTTATTCATTCCGAACTGTCACTACACTCGATCCCAGGCATCGGACAGTCATGTTTCCCTGAGCCGGCACTCTCAGCCCAGGCTGGTTCTCCTACATGAGCGAGTCCTAAAAAGACCAGACAGGCAAGGTGCAGAGTCCCCCAGCTTTAACTTTGCCTTCGTTTTTCACCTGGTTCCCCTGACTCTCCCCACCAGAAGACTGTCCTGGGGACAAGAAGATCCAGATGCAGACCTCAGTGGGGAACGGGGTTCACCCTGGTTCTGATGGCTTCTGCCTTTGCTTCTCAGTGGTGTTAGTATCGTGAACCCCACTGTGATCTCAGGAAGTATAATTGGTTCCCACTGTTCTTCACATTTGGGCTAGGTGTTATGGGTTAGGAGCTGTGAGCTTCAGTCTCAGTTCTGCCATGGATGGCTGTGACCTTGACCAGGGCATGTGTCCTGTCCGGGTCTCAGTTTCTTCATCTTTAAAGTGCTTTAATTGATCTTCCAGGTGTCTACAGAGCCCTGGATTTGGAAGGCATAGATTGGAATTCTGACTTAAAAACTGGGTGATTCTGGGCAGGTCACCTAAGTTCCTTGAGCCTCCTCTTCCTTCTGTATAAAATTGGGACACTGGAATACCAGTCAATCCATCTGACCAGTGATTGTCAGGATCAGAGACATTTAATGTGGGTAATGAGCAGTAAGAATAGAAAGGGCTACCCAGGTGACTCAGAGGCAAAGAATCTGCTTGCCAACGCACTAGATGCGGGAGAGGCAGGTTCATTCCCTGAATTGGGAAAGATCCCCTGGAGGAGGAAATGAAAACCCACTCCAGTATTCTTGCCTGAAAAATTCCACGGACAGAGGAGCCTGGTAGGCTGACGTCCATGGGGTCACAAAGAGTCAGATACGACTGAGGCAGCTGAGCGCCCGTGAGCATGCAAGAACAGAAAATGTTATTCTTCCTACTGTCCATGATACAGGAAAGCAAAGAGCCACCCGATGGAAGGTGGGGCGAAAGGATGGAGAGGTCCAGGGCCTGGCGGAGGGTTTGTCTCATTCAGGGAGGAAGTTTGGAGGCAGCTGGAGGGCAGCCTGGGGGCTTCCTGTGTCTCATGGAATAAAGTATCAAGAGCATCTGTGACCTCCCTGCCCATGGCCTGTGGCCAGAGCAGGGTCTTAAGCGCTGTGAACCGGAGAAGGGGGTGTGTGGGTGTGGAGCAGCTAGTCCAGGCCTTGAGGTGAGACAGCTGGGTTCTGATGTAGACTCAGAGGATGACCCTAGGTAAGTCTGGGACCCCTCTGAGCCTCCGTTTCCCTGCCTCTAACTTCAGACTGAACAACAGAATTCCACAGCTGGTTTGCAGAGAAGGTTGTACGAGGTCGTCTCGGTCAAGGGTGCGGTGATCTTGGTGAGAAGTAGCTGATCGCTGGGCGTTCATCACTCCGTTCCCTCCTCCTCCTGCATTTGGGCCTCTCATATTTTCAGAGATAGCAGGTGAGGGGCCAGGCGTCCAGACTCCAGCAGGGACCTGCTTGGTTCAGGTCCTGCCTCTCCTTCTTCCTAGTTGTGTGCATTTCTGCCTGTTTCCTCATCTGTAAAATGGGGACCAGGCTAGTACTAGAAGGGTTTCCTGTCTAACAGGGGGCCTCAACCTCTGGGATCTAAGGCCTGATGATCTGGGGTGAAGCTGATGCGATCATAATAGAAATAAAGTGCACAATACTTGTAATGTGCTTCTATCATCCTGAAGCCATCCCATGCCCTGCCCCTGGTCCGTGGAAAGATTGTCTTCCATGGTTGCTGGTGCCAGAAAGGTTGGTGCCTGATGATCTGGGGTGGAGCTGATGCGATCATAATAGAAATAAAGTGCACAATACTTGTAATGTGCTTCTATCATCCTGAAGCCATCCCATGCCCTGCCCCTGGTCCGTGGAAAGATTGTCTTCCATGGTTGCTGGTGCCAGAAAGGTTCCATGGTTGCTGGTGCCATGAAGTGCTTAGAACAGTGCCTGCTGCGCTGGAAACTTTAATAAGCGTTAGTTATTCTTCCTACTGTCGGTAACATAGGACAGTTCCCTGTTTTCTTCAGAAGGCTTGGAGAGCTGATGGGAGTGACTTGCCCAAGGTCACAAACTGGAAGGTGGGGCGAAAGGATGGAGAGGTCCAGGGCCTGGCGGAGGGTTTGTCTCATTCAGGAGGAAGTTTGAGGCAGCTGGAGGGCAGCCTGGGGGCTTCCTGTGTCTCATGGAATAAAGTATCAAGAGCATCTGTGACCTCCCTGCCCATGGCCTGTGGCCAGAGCAGGGTCTTAAGCGCTGTGAACCGGAGAAGGGGGTGTGTGGGTGTGGAGCAGCTAGTCCAGGCCTTGAGGTGAGACAGCTGGGTTCTGATGTAGACTCAGAGGATGACCCTAGGTAAGTCTGGGACCCCTCTGAGCCTCCGTTTCCCTGCCTCTAACTTCAGACTGAACAACAGAATTCCACAGCTGGTTTGCAGAGAAGGTTGTACGAGGTCGTCTCGGTCAAGGGTGCGGTGATCTTGGTGAGAAGTAGCTGATCGCTGGGCGTTCATCACTCCGTTCCCTCCTCCTCCTGCATTTGGGCCTCTCATATTTTCAGAGATAGCAGGTGAGGGGCCAGGCGTCCAGACTCCAGCAGGGACCTGCTTGGTTCAGGTCCTGCCTCTCCTTCTTCCTAGTTGTGTGCATTTCTGCCTGTTTCCTCATCTGTAAAATGGGGACCAGGCTAGTACTAGAAGGGTTTCCTGTCTAACAGGGGGCCTCAACCTCTGGGATCTAAGGCCTGATGATCTGGGGTGAAGCTGATGCGATCATAATAGAAATAAAGTGCACAATACTTGTAATGTGCTTCTATCATCCTGAAGCCATCCCATGCCCTGCCCCTGGTCCGTGGAAAGATTGTCTTCCATGGTTGCTGGTGCCAGAAAGGTTGGTGCCTGATGATCTGGGGTGGAGCTGATGCGATCATAATAGAAATAAAGTGCACAATACTTGTAATGTGCTTCTATCATCCTGAAGCCATCCCATGCCCTGCCCCTGGTCCGTGGAAAGATTGTCTTCCATGGTTGCTGGTGCCAGAAAGGTTCCATGGTTGCTGGTGCCATGAAGTGCTTAGAACAGTGCCTGCTGCGCTGGAAACTTTAATAAGCGTTAGTTATTCTTCCTACTGTCGGTAACATAGGACAGTTCCCTGTTTTCTTCAGAAGGCTTGGAGAGCTGATGGGAGTGACTTGCCCAAGGTCACACAGAGAGGTAAATACAGATGGGAGGGGCTGCACCAGGACCTCCTGGGTTTCCATCCCCAGCCATGCTGACCGCTCACTTCCTGCCAAGCAAACCAGGGGCATGGGGCACAGGCTCCTGCAGGGCTCCGCTGTGAGGGGTGGAGGGCTCTGCAGAGCAGGCCTGCTGGTGCTGGGTCTGAGGGAGGAGAGTGAGGGAATGCCTGCCAGGAGGCCCGCCCGCCAGCTTGGCAACAACAAGCAAGCAAACACACCCCAAATAAGAAAACAAACAAACAAAATCCCAGGATGCCTACTCCACTCTGAATTTCAGACAAGCAATGTGTAACATTTTCGTATGCAATGTTTGGGATATTCTCATTCACAGAATTATTTCTGTTTTTCTGAAATTCATATCATTGGCCACTGTGTGTTTCACCCAGGCCTTCTGGTGGGGGTTTGTCATTACAAAGGCAAGTACCTCAACCCAAAGCTGGCTGTGGTTTGCACGAGGTCACGTCGTTAGCGACTGAGGTGAGCGTGCACACAGGAGTGTCTGATTCCACTCTTAATTCTCTGTGATGGCAAAGAACGGGGCGGGGGGGCGCGGTATGAGAATAGTTCCCATTCTGTTCTGCCATCCCTGAATCCCCTGGGGGAGATCATGGCTGGCCTCCCAGCCCCAGATTCTGCACCTGGTCTGGTGGTTCTCCCGGGCCAGTAGGTCCTGGGCCAGATGGGACAGTGTATCCTCAAGGGAATAGTGACCATCCTTGTTTAAGTAGAAAGAGCACCAGGCCTGGAAGAAACAGACGTGGGAACTCGCTCAGGTGACCGTAGGGTAGAGAGGGAGAGAAGGGGAGCGCCTGGGAGACAAGGAAGTGGTGGGACAGCACCCGTCTGGGCAGATGGTGGTCTTTAAACCCTCCAGTCCCTCCGTTGCCTTCTGTTCACAGCAGCCCAATGAGGTGGGTAGGGAATGAAAACACACAGGTGGTGAGAAGAAACTTTAATAAGCGTTAGTTATTCTTCCTACTGTCGGTAACATAGGACAGTTCCCTGTTTTCTTCAGAAGGCTTGGAGAGCTGATGGGAGTGACTTGCCCAAGGTCACACAGAGAGGTAAATACAGATGGGAGGGGCTGCACCAGGACCTCCTGGGTTTCCATCCCCAGCCATGCTGACCGCTCACTTCCTGCCAAGCAAACCAGGGGCATGGGGCACAGGCTCCTGCAGGGCTCCGCTGTGAGGGGTGGAGGGCTCTGCAGAGCAGGCCTGCTGGTGCTGGGTCTGAGGGAGGAGAGTGAGGGAATGCCTGCCAGGAGGCCCGCCCGCCAGCTTGGCAACAACAAGCAAGCAAACACACCCCAAATAAGAAAACAAACAAACAAAATCCCAGGATGCCTACTCCACTCTGAATTTCAGACAAGCAATGTGTAACATTTTCGTATGCAATGTTTGGGATATTCTCATTCACAGAATTATTTCTGTTTTTCTGAAATTCATATCATTGGCCACTGTGTGTTTCACCCAGGCCTTCTGGTGGGGGTTTGTCATTACAAAGGCAAGTACCTCAACCCAAAGCTGGCTGTGGTTTGCACGAGGTCACGTCGTTAGCGACTGAGGTGAGCGTGCACACAGGAGTGTCTGATTCCACTCTTAATTCTCTGTGATGGCAAAGAACGGGGCGGGGGGGCGCGGTATGAGAATAGTTCCCATTCTGTTCTGCCATCCCTGAATCCCCTGGGGGAGATCATGGCTGGCCTCCCAGCCCCAGATTCTGCACCTGGTCTGGTGGTTCTCCCGGGCCAGTAGGTCCTGGGCCAGATGGGACAGTGTATCCTCAAGGGAATAGTGACCATCCTTGTTTAAGTAGAAAGAGCACCAGGCCTGGAAGAAACAGACGTGGGAACTCGCTCAGGTGACCGTAGGGTAGAGAGGGAGAGAAGGGGAGCGCCTGGGAGACAAGGAAGTGGTGGGACAGCACCCGTCTGGGCAGATGGTGGTCTTTAAACCCTCCAGTCCCTCCCGTTGCCTTCTGTTCACAGCAGCCCAATGAGGTGGGTAGGGAATGAAAACACACAGGTGGTGAGAAGCCTCTGTGTACTGGTCACTGGGGTGCTTGCTTGACATGCAGGTTCCTGGGCCCCCAGACCCCCTGAGTGTGAGTGATGCCAGGTGGATGAGGCGTGGGGAATCTACATTTTAACACCCACCCTCCCAGCGCCCAAAGGGTTTCCCAGGTGGCTCAGTGCTAAAGAATCTGCCTGCAGTGCAGGAGATGTGGGTTCGCTCGCTGGTTCAGCAAGATCCCCTGGAGAAGGAAATGGCAACCCGCTCCAGTATTCCTGCCTGGGAAATCCCATGGATAGAGGAGTTGGCGGGCTACAGTCCAAGGAGTTACAAAAGAGTCGGACAGGACTTAGAGACTAAACAGCGACAAGCCGGCACGCAAGGGGCTGTCTCTGCTCAGAGGCGCATGGAGCCAGAAGGCTCCCCAGGGGACCCAGGCCACTCCATCACCTGAGCGTGCATCACGCGAGAGGCCCCCACAGGAGCCTGGGTAGGGGAAGCAGGCTGAATGAGGCACCTTCTTTCACCTTCCTTTGTAGCCACGGCCTCCTGTGGCCTGGAGGACATAGCCCCCGGGGAGAGAGCTTCCACAGGGGACCTCAACAAGGGAGGCTGCAGGGAGGGAAGAGCCATGAGAAGGGAGGGCCGGGAGTTAATGAAACATGGCTCCTAGACATGGCTCCTCCACTGTCGTGCCTGGTTGGCCCCTGGAGGGAGGACCCTGCCGGCAGAGTCCTGTTAAGGACAGGGAGTCATGGCAGGTGTAACACCAGTTACATCACTAACCCTGCCTGCTTACCACTCTGGACTCACGCCTGCAGGGAGAGCCTGCCCCCTCCCCCATAATTCCACTTCCCTTTCCTGATGTCAAGCATTGTGAGGGCCTGGTTTGTTCAGATGAGCGGGGGCTTCCTGTCTTACGGACAAAAGAAGCAGTGATTCAGCTAAAGGGACACAACTGATGCTTGCCTGGAGTGCCCTTGGGCCCTTTTTCCTGGGTGACTTTATTTCTTTCTTTAAGAATAAAAGTAGTGTGGGAACTTCCCTGGTGATCCACTTTACCTCCCAGTACCGAGGCTGCGGGTTCCATCCCTGGTCAGGGAGCTAAGATCCCACGTGCGTCACAGCCAGAAAATCAAACCATAAAACAGAAGCAGTATAGTAACAAGTTCAATAAAGACTTTAAAAATGGCCCACATCAAAGAAAAAAGAAAGCAGTTTTATCTTCCTGATTATAAAGTAATGGATTCCTTGTAGACTCGGGAAATATAGATAGATATGAAGAGAATAAGAACCACCCAGAATCCCACCACTGTGAAAGCTTTCCTGTGTATAGTTCTGATTTTATTCTTATGCACATGTACATTTTAAACAAATTCACATCATATTATATCTCTTATGGCAACTTCCCAGGTGGTGCTAGTGGTAAAGAACAGGAGATGCCAGTTTGATCCCTGGGTTGGGAAGATCCCTTGGAGGCAGGCCAGCTGCCAGCTGACTCAGATCCCGAAGGTTTAGGCCTTCCAGCCAACTGGCTGTCCATTGCACACTGTCCCAGAATCCTGTGGGCCCCGATGGAGCTGGGAGTGAGGTGCTTGGCTGGCCTTGTCACACCCAGGGTGACTGTGTGATGGTGGCCCCTCCAGGCTGCTCGTAACACTGAGCAGAGTTCTCTGCGCTCACACCGTCTTTTATTCTCCTCTTCATGTGCTTAGGGGATATCCCGCTCCGTTCATGGGGCCCGCTGAGGCTGGGAGAGACTGTGCGGTCTTGGTCCCAGTTTCCAGATCTGGAGGCGGAGCTTAGGGATGGGGGCTGGGCAGACTGCCTATTAGGCATCAAGCTAGGCATCCAAGACTCTGGCCCGGCTTCCAGCCAGCTGCCTCCTGGGCCCCGGCGTCTCCACGGTCAAATGCAGGGGATAGCATCTGCGTTTGACCTTGAGTGAGATCGTGTGAAGATGCTCAGAGTGCAGCTTCCTCCAGCACCGTACACAGAAGCCGTTCTTCTCTTCCCTATCCAGTTCATAGAAATATGGACAAACAGGCTTACAGATCCTTCTGGATTTAAGCATTGCCTGTGAAATCCTGGATGTCTGCAATCCACGCAGACAGGCATTTGCCGTGTGTTCACAGCATACCCTCCCGGCAGCTCTCAGCCTGGCCCCTCCGCCTCAGAAGCTGCCTATCAAGGAGCCACTGGTGCCTTCTCTCCTTCATCCTCCCAGCTGACCTTGCGGATAAGTGCTGGGGCAGGAGTCAGGACCTTGACGGAACTTCAGGCCACTCAACATGAAGGGCCAGCTTCTCAGACAGGAACCCAAGCCAGAGATCTAGGAATTGGGTCCCTGACCCTACTTTTTAAAAAAAAATTTTTTTAAATTATTTATTTATTTTTGGCTATTCTGGGTTTTCACTGCTGCCACAGGCTCTTCTCTAATTACAGGGAGTGGGGGCTACTCTCTCATTGAGGTGAGCAGGCTTCTTGTTGCGATGACTTTCTTGCTGTGGAACTCGGGCACTAGGGTTCACAAGCTTCAGGAGTTGTGGCACATGGACTCGATTGTTGCAGCTCTGAGGCTCCGAGCACAGGCTACATAGTTGTGGCTCATGGGCTTAGCTGCTCTGCAGCACGTGGGATCTCCCCAAATCAGGGATCGAACCTGGGTCTGCTGCATTGGCAGGCGAACTCTTCACCACTGAGCTACCAGTGAAGCCCCCACCCCTACTTTTTTGTGGGTCAGCAGTCACCTTGAGTCATGTCCTCTATCTCAGTTTCTCATGAGGGGAGACCCCAGATGCCCCGGGGAGCTCTCAGCAGGGGGCATGGGGGGGGGGGGGCAGGGGCAGGAGGAGAACCACCAGCACGTGAGGAAGCACTTCGAACACCACACTGAGTAGACGCCCCAGAGTGTGGTGGTGGCCAAGCTCCTCTCCCTCCCTGGAAGCCAGCTTTAGACGCTGGGGCCCATGACCTGCAAGGGCCCTTCTAGGTCTGGTTCTGGTTGACTCTGGGCCCTCCCAGCCAGCCTCCTCCACGGTCAAATGCAGGGGACACCTTTGACCTTGAGTGAGATCGTGTGAAGATGCTCAGAGTGCAGCTTCCTCCAGCACCGTACACAGAAGCCGTCTTCTCTTCCCTATCCAGTTCATAGAAATATGGACAAACAGGCTTACAGATCCTTCTGGATTTAAGCATTGCCTGTGAAATCCTGGATGTCTGCAATCCACGCAGACAGGCATTTGCCGTGTGTTCACAGCATACCCTCCCGGCAGCTCTCAGCCTGGCCCCTCCGCCTCAGAAGCTGCCTATCAAGGAGCCACTGGTGCCTTCTCTCCTTCATCCTCCCAGCTGACCTTGCGGATAAGTGCTGGGGCAGGAGTCAGGACCTTGACGGAACTTCAGGCCACTCAACATGAAGGGCCAGCTTCTCAGACAGGAACCCAAGCCAGAGATCTAGGAATTGGGTCCCTGACCCTACTTTTTAAAAAAAAATTTTTTTAAATTATTTATTTATTTTTGGCTATTCTGGGTTTTCACTGCTGCCACAGGCTCTTCTCTAATTACAGGGAGTGGGGGCTACTCTCTCATTGAGGTGAGCAGGCTTCTTGTTGCGATGACTTTCTTGCTGTGGAACTCGGGCACTAGGGTTCACAAGCTTCAGGAGTTGTGGCACATGGACTCGATTGTTGCAGCTCTGAGGCTCCGAGCACAGGCTACATAGTTGTGGCTCATGGGCTTAGCTGCTCTGCAGCACGTGGGATCTCCCCAAATCAGGGATCGAACCTGGGTCTGCTGCATTGGCAGGCGAACTCTTCACCACTGAGCTACCAGTGAAGCCCCCACCCCTACTTTTTTGTGGGTCAGCAGTCACCTTGAGTCATGTCCTCTATCTCAGTTTCTCATGAGTGGAGACCCCAGATGCCCCTGGGAGCTCTCAGCAGGAGGCATCGGGGGGGGGGGCGGGGGCAGGAGGAGAACCACCAGCACGTGAGGAAGCACTTCGAACACCACACTGAGTAGACGCCCCAGAGTGTGGTGGTGGCCAAGCTCCTCTCCCTCCCTGGAAGCCAGCTTTAGACGCTGGGGCCCATGACCTGCAAGGGCCCTTCTAGGTCTGGTTCTGGTTGACTCTGGGCCCTCCCCAGCCAGCCTCCTCCAGGTCCTGGAAAGAGAGCATCCAGCAGACCCCTGCCCCCGTCTCCCAGCAAAGGCCTCCTGGGAGACCTTGACACTGGCCTCACCACCCCAGCAGCTCTCTTTCAAACCAGCAAGTTCCTCTCTTGTCCTTCCCCCACATTATTGGAAAGAATGGCGTTGCTTTTTCACAGAACATCAGGGGATGATATCTCTTTTTAAAAATAAGCATCGTGAATGATTGTGTGCATCTGAAACAAAGATGTTGGGAAGCTGTCACTAAAAGGGTGGTCCCTACTGTCTAGTACTTGGATCTGCTAAGTTTTAGGGCAAGAAGCTAGAGGCTAGGATTGCAAGAACCTGATCGAAGGAGGCGGGGGTGTACACACTGGGGTCAGTAGGTTTGGTGGTCAAGGGTGCGCTCCTTGGCAAGGGTTTACTGTCTCAGGAAGTGGCCAGCTCCGGGAGGGACAGTCCTTCTCCAGGAGGCAAGATAAAATTGAGAATGTAAAAATCATGATGAATACAAGGGCTGTTGCAGATATAAATGAGTGGTACTTTATTTAAGCCAGCATAGTGGAAGTGAAAGTCGCTCAGTCGTGTCCGACTCTTTGCGACTGCCTGGACCATATAGCCTGCCAGGCACCTCTGTCCACGGAATTCTCCAGGCCTTTATGCTGGAGTGGGTAGGCAGTCCCCCTCCTCCAGGGGATCTTCTCAACCCAGGGATCGAACCCAGGTCTCCTGCATTCAGGTGGATTCTTTACCGTCTGAGCCACCAGGGAATTCTTGCAACTGGTAATCAGTGGAAAACTCATGAGGACCCTTACAAATGGACATGTGACTGTTTCCACGTAAACATTTTTTTTTTTGCCTCCTATCTCTGAGGCTGCAAAATATTGCTGAAAAAATATAAAATAATGTCCAACAGACAAAAAAAAAAAAAAAAAACTCATGAGGTACTTTTCCATTCTTTGTTTCATACAAAGTCTTCAAGATCTGGGTGTGCTTTATACATGTGGCACATCTCAGTCCAGACTGGCCGTGATCAATTTCTCAGCATGACTGGTGGCTACTGTAATGGACAGGGTAGCCCCAAGTCTATTAGTGTCTCCCAAAGAGGTCAACGGCAGGCGTACCCCATCTCCCAGGCAAGAACATCAAGGCACAGATGGGTTAATGTAATGTGACCAAGGTTACCAGCCAAGAAGTGACAGAGGGAGGGGTGACCTGGGGTCTTTATCACGAACCACTGCACAGCTTCTCAAATCTTATGTCAGAAACAGGTCTCCTAGGCACAGGCTCACCCTCTCAGGTCCACAGCCCCTGCTTTAGGCTCAGAACCAAACCTAGTGAGCCTTGCTCACTTGGAACTTTGACTTGGAGGGAATCAAAGGTGACTTGAATGTACTAGTGCAAACCAGAGTAGACCTGTTGAAAGCAAGTTCGCTTCCTACTTTACGCTCTTCTGAGACTTCGTCTGGAACAATGACCCCTCCTTGTTTGCCAGACGGATATCGAGTTGTGTCTTTCCTCGGCTCAGAACTCTCCAGTAACTCCCAAGTTGCTGAGATTAGAAAGCAAGGTTCTTCCAAGGGCTTATAAGGCCTCCCCACCCCCTGCGCAATCTGACCTCCTCCTTTCTTTCTGGCCTAACTTCTTACTACGCTCCGTTCATTCACTCTGGCCCAGGCACCCGACTCTGAGTTGTTCCCTAAACACCACAGGCATATTCCCACCTCAGGGCCTTGCAGCTCCCTCCTCCTGGAGTGCCCTTGTCATGACGTCCATGTGACTTCCTCCTCCCTCCTTTTAGCCCCTTGCTCCAATGCCACGTTCTCATGCAGTCTTACCCCCCAAGCCCACTGAGCCTGGAACCTTCCTCCTGTGGCCCTACTTACCTCTTCACCGTTTGCTGCCTAACACATCTTACTGATTGACTCATGGTCTGTCCGTCTCCCCTCACTAAATTGTAGTCACAAACGACTTTTTCACTGTTGTTTTTTCTTCTTATTATTATTTTTTTACCCCAGTGTTGGCATCTATTAGGTACTCATATATTTTGGCTGCACCGTGAGACACGTGAGATCTTAGTTCCCTGACCAGGGATTGAACTTGTGACGCCTGCGTTAGGAGTGTGGAGTCATAACCAGTGGACCACCAGGGAGGTCCCCTTCAGCCTGTATTTGTTGAATGAATGAATGGCTCAGTGATGGATGCTAACACACGGCAAAGGGGAAAAGCGTGGAGAGGAGGCAACCTTCAGAGGCTCCCTCTTGTTTAGGGGAACCGGTTTGGTAAACTGACTCTCATCAGTGTGTTAGTGACTTAAGGGTTAACCAGGAATAGACACAGTAAAGGCCAAAGGAAAGGATCTTTGCTTACCATGGAGGCAAAGTCTGTGTAGAACTTCAAACATGGAGATGCTCAGATGGAGAAGGTCTGGGGGCAAGGTCAGAACCCCAGACCTCATCAAATTACAGCTTGTAGGCAATTTTCTGTCTCTTAAAAGATGCCAAATACTCTATAATTGGAGAGTAAGACCATGTTGACATAGAAAAATAGATATTTAATCAATCAGAGACGTGGAGGGACATAGCCCCTGTCGTCTGATGTTTGAAGAGCTGTCATGGAACATGGGTGATTTGTTTTGGCCTCAGAAAACAGACCCATGGCTGTGAACTACTTGACACACTATAAGGAGGAGCAGCTGTTAGGGCTTTGCCCATGGGCTACCGGGGGCAGTAGGGAGGAGGCATTCAAGCAGAGACCACATGACCACTTCTCGGTGGTGCTAAAGGGAACATTAAGGATTGGGTGAGATTTCTGGCCAGAAACTCACCAGGACAGAATGCTTCAGTTCTCTGAATCTGGTTTTCTGGGGCTGTTTTCATTTCGTCCTGGCTCTTCTGGCCAGAGAAGCATGTCTCAAAGGAAGCTCCAGCGTGCTTGAAATCCCGTGACGGTGCCCCTCTTGATACCCAGAGCAGTCGCTCCCCCTCTCTTCCCTTCCCCTCCTCACCCACTCTTCTGTCTGAACCTAAATAGACAAAGTTCTTAAGCAGCACAGCTGGAGAGAAAGACAGAGCTCCCAGCCCCTGGCTCCTTTCAGGTCTGGCTCTGCTCATGCCAGGCACTAGAGGAGACCAGATCACTTGCCAACTACTGGAACTAGTTTCTAAAATGCGTCATGTATGTCCAGTTCAGGCGGCTCAGTGGTAAAGAATCCACCTGCCAATGCAGGAGACGTGGGTTCAATGCCTGGGTCAGAAAAATCTCCTGGGGAAGGACATGGCAACCCACTCCAGCTTTCTTGCCTGGAAAATCCCATGGACAGAGGAGCCTGGTCGACTACAGTCCACGGAGTCGCAAAGAGTCAGACGCGACTTCAGTGACTATACAGCAGATACAACAGCATGTCCAGTTCACGTCCAGCTCCCCTCGAACCAGGATGCTGGGCCTCTGGGGCTCTCCCCTGAGCCCGCATAACCTGAGCTTCCAGCCACAGCAGGGCAGCGCCCTCTGGGTGCCAATCGGTCTTCCCTTCCCTCACCTGCGAGTATTTGCCACACTTCTGCTCTGTGCCTCAGAGAGCCCGGCTCCAGGGGCTGTGTTGCTAACCATCACAGGGCTTCCCAACTCTCGTATCAGAAACGAGGGGTCCTCAGCCACAACCCCATCCTCTTGGGTTCAGCGCCCCTATCTTACGCAGTGAGCTTCCCTAATCCATAACCTGGCCTTGCAGGGCATACACCAACGACGCCTTCATCATCTTAGTGGAAATCAGAGCAGACCAAACACCTGTGAAGACAAATTCAGCTCCAGGGCTTGAGAACATAGCAGTGAGCCTGACGAAGGCTCTGACCTCTTGGAGAGAGCATCCCAGAAGACTCAGAAAAGCTTAGATTGGGGTTATCTGCTCTTCTTTATTTTCAGATAGGAAACTCTAGCTCAGAGACACTGAGTGATTTGCCCGACATCACACAGCGAACTCGTGAAAAGCCAAGACAAGCGTCCAGGCCCCTGGTTCCTGTGCCTGTGTGTGCAAGGCAGGCTTTCGATTTAAATCCACGGAGGTTGGAACCCTGCTTCTTTTACTAACAGGGCGGATGGCTTAACCTCTCTCGGCTTCAGTTTTCTCATGTGGACGGATGATATTAATGCTCATGTGTAAAATACGAACATGAATATCCCGAAGTCCATCATATGGGTCTAAGAGGTGACCTCTGTGATGAGGTCAGCACCGGGCCTGGCACGGAGAAGGCAGTGTGCAGTGCAGGTGTGATAATCATCACCTGTACTTGGAGGCCCGCCCCAAGGGCCCAGTTCCAGAGGCTCACCCGGAGCCACAGGGGTGCCTCGAGGTGCCGTCACTGCCGGCGCTGGACTCTGAGGGTGGGCGCCCCTGGCTCCCGGGCCCAGCTCTGCCACCGACTCACTGTGTGGTCTAGGGGGATGCATGAGCTTCCTATTGCTGCCAGATAAGTTACCACAACATTAGTGACTCAAAAGGACAAAAACCTATTACGTTACAATTCTGAAGGTTGGAGTCCAAAATGGGACTTACAGAGAGAGCAAAATAACTGTGTCTCCTGGCCTTTTCCAACTTCTAGAGGCCGCCCACACGCCTTGGCTTGCAGCCCCGACTTATTCTGACCCTCGTTTCCACCCTCCTGTCTCCTCTCTGACCCTCCTGCCTTCCTGCTGTAAGGACCCCTGTGGCTACACGGGTCTCACCTGGACAATCCAGGATAATCTCCCCATCTCAAGACCCTGAACTTCATCACATCTTCAAAGGTAACATCTTCTCAGATTCCAGAGATGAGGATGTGGTCAGTTGAGGGGCATGATTCTGTCACCACAGGGGAAACGCCTTCACTTCCCCGGGCTGGTTTCTCCACCCTGTAAAAGGAAAGGACCAAATAAAGGAGCATTCTCTCCCCCTTCACAGGTTGTTTCTCATGATGCCACCCCCAAAATGCCATGCCCTGAGGTCGCTTCCCAGCAACCGACAACTCTAGCCTCAGGGACAGCAGGTGCCATGGTGCTGGGACCTGCTGAGAAAGGCAGGTGAAGGCGTCTGCCACTGGGATCTTGAGGTGCCCTGTGACCCCACAGTCAGAAGAAGCATACCATCTGGTCAGTTGTGTCTGACTCTCTGCAACGCCATGGATGGTAGCCCACCAGGCTCCTCTGTCCATGGAATTCTCCAGGCAAGAATACTGGAGTGGGTTGCCATTCCCTTCTCCAGGGATCTTCCCCATCCAGGGACTGGATCCATGGAGGCAGATTCTTTATTCTGAACCTGTACTTGCCCCCATGGCCCGCCCACAAGGGCCCAGGTTCCAGAGGCAGTGTGCAGTGCAGGTGTGATAATCATCACCTGTACTTGGAGGCCCGCCCAAGGGCCCAGTTCCAGAGGCTCACCCGGAGCCACAGGGGTGCCTCGAGGTGCCGTCACTGCCGGCGCTGGACTCTGAGGGTGGGCGCCCCTGGCTCCCGGGCCCAGCTCTGCCACCGACTCACTGTGTGGTCTAGGGGGATGCATGAGCTTCCTATTGCTGCCAGATAAGTTACCACAACATTAGTGACTCAAAAGGACAAAAACCTATTACGTTACAATTCTGAAGGTTGGAGTCCAAAATGGGACTTACAGAGAGAGCAAAATAACTGTGTCTCCTGGCCTTTTCCAACTTCTAGAGGCCGCCCACACGCCTTGGCTTGCAGCCCCGACTTATTCTGACCCTCGTTTCCACCCTCCTGTCTCCTCTCTGACCCTCCTGCCTTCCTGCTGTAAGGACCCCTGTGGCTACACGGGTCTCACCTGGACAATCCAGGATAATCTCCCCATCTCAAGACCCTGAACTTCATCACATCTTCAAAGGTAACATCTTCTCAGATTCCAGAGATGAGGATGTGGTCAGTTGAGGGGCATGATTCTGTCACCACAGGGAAGCGCCTTCACTTCCCCGGGCTGGTTTCTCCACCCTGTAAAAGGAAAGGACCAAATAAAGGAGCATTCTCTCCCCCTTCACAGGTTGTTTCTCATGATGCCACCCCCAAAATGCCATGCCCTGAGGTCGCTTCCCAGCAACCGACAACTCTAGCCTCAGGGACAGCAGGTGCCATGGTGCTGGGACCTGCTGAGAAAGGCAGGTGAAGGCGTCTGCCACTGGGATCTTGAGGTGCCCTGTGACCCCACAGTCAGAAGAAGCATACCATCTGGTCAGTTGTGTCTGACTCTCTGCAACGCCATGGATGGTAGCCCACCAGGCTCCTCTGTCCATGGAATTCTCCAGGCAAGAATACTGGAGTGGGTTGCCATTCCCTTCTCCAGGGGATCTTCCCCATCCAGGGACTGGACCTGGGTACCCACATTGGAGGCAGATTCTTTACTGTCTGAACCACCAGAGGAGCTGTAAATCTATAAAAGAGGAAGCATAAATCTCTCTATGTGTTAAAAAAAAAAAAACCCAGCCAGGTTCCTGACTTTCTAGAAAAATCAGAGTTACTATGTTGGTAACATGGTTTCAGAACTGTTTGGACATAGAGAAAACATTTTGGGCTGAGAGGGAAGTTCCAGCGCTCGTGGGGAGGTGTCCTGCAGTGATTGTCACAAGCCGCACAGACGGAGGCAGCCACCAGGTCACCCCAGAGGGACAGGCAAGTGAGGTCCGACCAGTGATCCACACATGAGTGAGTCCGGTCAAAACTGAGGATGCTGCGGTGTCCTGGAGAAAGGCTGGACTTTGGTGACAATAGGCCTGCCCTTAATCTCCAGACCCTCACAGACGAGCTGTATGACTTCAGCCAAATCGCCTAGCTTCTTGAGCCCCGGTTTCTGAATCTAAAACCTACCCCCGACTTGTACCCGTGTTTGTAGCTGCATTGTTCATAATAATCAAAAACTGGGAGCGACATAAGTGTCCATCAGTGGATGAATGGATAAACAAAATGTGGTCCACTCATGCGGTAAACTATTATTCAGCCTTAAAGAGAAGGAAATACATGAGACTTCCCCGGTAGTCCAATGGTTAAGACTTCACCTTCCAGTGCAGGGGGTTGAGGTTTAATCCCTGATTGGGAAGCTAAGATCCCACAAGCAGAACATAAGCAATAGAAGCAATATTGTAACAAACTCAGTAAAGACTTTAAAAACCTGTAGTTGTTCAGTTGCGCAGTGTATCCGACTCTTTGTGACCCCATGGACTGCAGCATGCCAGGCTTCCCTGTCCTTCACCGTCTGCTGGAGTTTGTGCAAACTCATGTCCGCTGAGTCAATGATGCCATCCAGCCTTCTCGTCCTCTGTCGTCACCTTCTCCTCATGCTGCCCTCAGTCTTTCCCGGCATCAGGTCTTTTCCAAGGAGTCAGTTCTTTGCCTCAGGTGGCCAAAGTATTAGAGTTTCAGCTTCAGCATCAGTCCTTCCAATGACTATTCAGGGCTGATTTCCTTTAGGATGGACTGGTTTGATCTCCTTGCTGTCCAAGGGACTCTTAGGAGTCTTCTCCAGCACCACAGTTTGAAGGCATCTATTCTTCTGTGCTCAGTCTTCTTTATGGTCCAGCTCTCATATCCACACATGACCTGCAAAGAAATATAACTTCACATTTAAAAAAGGTCTTAAAAAAAGAAATTCTAAATATGACTGATCTGGGAACATACATGTATGTGAACAACAAAACTCTGTAAAAATATAAAAAATTAATGAAAAAAAGAGTCTGACAAATGCAACAGTATGAATGAATCTTGAGAACATGATGCTAAGTAGAAGCATCAGAGGGCACACAAAGACGAGCACTGTGTGATCCATTTACCGGAGGCACCGTAGACTAGTCAGTTTCACAGACACAGAATGGTGGCTGCCAGGGGCTGGAGGAGGGGGTGGAGATGGAGGGCTAGTGCTTAATGGGAACAGGTCCCGTTTTGCAAGATGAAAGGGTTCTGGGGGGTAATGGTGATGATGGTTGCACACCTGTGTGAATGCATTTTATGCCAATGAACTGTGAACACAGAAACATGGTTGCATGCAGGCTAAGTCACTTCACTTGGGTTCAACTCTTTGCAGCCCTGTGGACGGCAGCCTGCCGAGCTCTGCATCCATGGAGTTTCCCAGGCAAGAATATGGGAGTGGGTTGCCATTTCATTCTCCAGCTGTTAAGATGATAAATTTTATCTTGTGTGTATTTTACCACAAAATTTAAATTTAAAAAATGAGGCTAGAAAAAAAAAATACCTCCAACCAAGGCATCCTGGTCTTGAACCTGTTGTCACTGTGTGCAAGCCCAACCCAGCTCTTTGTGACCTCACAGACTGTCTCCTGCTGGACGCCTCTGTTCATGAATTTTTTCAGACAAGAGTACTGGAACAGGTTGCCATTTCCTTCTCCAGGGGATCTTCCCGACCCAGAGGTCGTTTGTCTCCTGCATTGAAGATGGATTCTTTACCACTGAGTCATTGGGGAAGCCCTCCTGTTGGCATTATGGGTTGGCTAATGCTGCCCTCAGTCTTTCCCGGCATCAGGTCTTTTCCAAGGAGTCAGTTCTTTGCCTCAGGTGGCCAAAGTATTAGAGTTTCAGCTTCAGCATCTCCTTGTTTGGTTTCCAAGGGGACTCTTAGGAGTCTTCTCCAGCACCACAGTTTGAAGGCATCTATTCTTCTGTGCTCAGTCTTCTTTATGGTCCAGCTCTCATATCCACACATGACCTGCAAAGAAATATAACTTCACATTTAAAAAAGGTCTTAAAAAAAGAAATTCTAAATATGACTGATCTGGGAACATACATGTATGTGAACAACAAAACTCTGTAAAAATATAAAAAATTAATGAAAAAAAGAGTCTGACAAATGCAACAGTATGAATGAATCTTGAGAACATGATGCTAAGTAGAAGCATCAGAGGGCACACAAAGACGAGCACTGTGTGATCCATTTACCGGAGGCACCGTAGACTAGTCAGTTTCACAGACACAGAATGGTGGCTGCCAGGGGCTGGAGGAGGGGGTGGAGATGGAGGGCTAGTGCTTAATGGGAACAGGTCCCGTTTTGCAAGATGAAAGGGTTCTGGGGGGTAATGGTGATGATGGTTGCACACCTGTGTGAATGCATTTTATGCCAATGAACTGTGAACACAGAAACATGGTTGCATGCAGGCTAAGTCACTTCACTTGGGTTCAACTCTTTGCAGCCCTGTGGACGGCAGCCTGCCGAGCTCTGCATCCATGGAGTTTCCCAGGCAAGAATATGGGAGTGGGTTGCCATTTCATTCTCCAGCTGTTAAGATGATAAATTTTATCTTGTGTGTATTTTACCACAAAATTTAAATTTAAAAAATGAGGCTAGAAAAAAAAAATACCTCCAACCAAGGCATCCTGGTCTTGAACCTGTTGTCACTGTGTGCAAGCCCAACCCAGCTCTTTGTGACCTCACAGACTGTCTCCTGCTGGACGCCTCTGTTCATGAATTTTTTCAGACAAGAGTACTGGAACAGGTTGCCATTTCCTTCTCCAGGGGATCTTCCCGACCCAGAGGTCGTTTGTCTCCTGCATTGAAGATGGATTCTTTACCACTGAGTCATTGGGGAAGCCCTCCTGTTGGCATTATGGGTTGGCTAATGCTGGCATTACGGGGGTTGTCCTGTGCAGTGGGGTTGGGGGGGGCAGTATCCCTACAGTGTACCCACTAGATACCAGTAGCACCTCACCCAGTCGGGAAACCAAAAACATCTCCAGACAAGTCAGATGCCCACTAAGGGGCAAAATCTCCCAGACGAGAACCACTTTTCTAAAGGGGTGTTGAGAAAGAGGGTTAAATAACACAGTAATGGTGAAGTGCTTATCATAGTTCCTGGTAAATGATACGAGCTTCAATAAATACTGCCCTAGAAGTAACCTGAGGGGCCCCGCTTAACACATACTCATCACTCCCAGAACATTCAACATGTTACTTCTCCCAGCTGGCCAGTGGGATATTAATCTGGGACGCTGGGTGCTCTGAGGGGCAGGCTCAGGGAGGGAGCTGCCGCTGGCATCTCTGAGTAGCATGGAATGCCCTCCCTATGGGGAGTGGGAGGTACCAGCCTCCTGGGTCCCGTCTTAAGACTTCCTCACCTGGCCTTGCCAGAAGGGTCTAACCAGTTCATGAGGTATAATAACTAGACACAGCTTGGTGACCTCCGAATGCAGCCCAGGGCCCAACTGGCAGCACATGTCTGCTGTTGATGGTGGGGGTGGCAGGAGTCCTGGTGGCAGAAGTAGTGGAAGTGGGCATCAAAGTGGAGATGGTAGCCGTGGGGGAGGTGGACCTGGGGGAGGGGGTCGCGGGGGAGGAGGACGCAGGGGAGGGGCTCGCCGGGAAGGGGGTCGCTGGGGAGGGGTTCACAGGGGAGGCGGGCATGAGGCTGCATATGGTGGATGTAGCAATGGCGGTCATCAGAGGGTGGCAGTGGTGGTACCCGAAATGCTTGCACGCTTCCCAGAGAATAAAATTGTAAGCCATCAATGACCATCTCTGCTCATTTCTTTTTTTAAAAAAAATTATTTATTTATTTATTTTTTTGGCTATTCTGGGCTTTCACTGCTGCCACAGTCCCTCCTTTAGGAAGTGGGCTCTACTCTAGTTGAGGTGAGCAGGCTTCTTGTTGCGGGGACTTCTCTTGTTGTGGAACTTGGGCTCCAGGGCTCACGGGCTCAATACTTGTGGCTCCGAGGCTCTAGAGCACAGGCTCCTTAGATGTGGCTCATGGGCTTCGTTGCTCCGCAGCATGTTGGAATCTTCCCGGATCAGGAATCAAACCCATTGTCTCCAGCATTGGCAGGCAAACTCTTTACCACTGAGCTACCAGGGAAGACCTCTGCTCATTTTTTTCCCAGCGGGAAGACAGGCCAGGAAAACCACACGGGGAGGTGGTCCGTTTTTAAGGCTTGTGTGTGTGACTAATGTTGGTGTCCCGAGGCTCAGGGTAGAAGTCAGGCTAGAGCGAAGGACCACAGACACAAGTCACAGCCCTGTGGGGAATCTACCTTTCTGTGCTGCCCCTTCTACAGGATGTGTTCTGAGGAGCCAGGGCCATGCAGGAGCCTTTGGCCCAATGCTGCTGATGCATCTTTTTCTGGGAGAAATTAGCCAATAACTTAATCAGATGAAGTGTCTGCTGGCTGAGACAGCAAGGACGACTGGGAATTTCTCCCTATGTGGCGATATTTAATGAAAGTGGTGATGGGGGACAAAGGCCAGAACTGAGAACCGGTTTTCCCAGCACCCACTCCCAGGAAGCTGAAAAGATGACAGAACCCACTGTTGGCATAAGTTCAGGGACTCTCACATAGTCTCCAACTTAGGGGTATGTGTCTTGTTGAAATAATTAAGGAAGCAGACGTGATGCTCACTGAGGGAGAAAATGGCAACCCACTCCAGTATTCTTGCCTGGGCAATCCCATGGGCAGAGGAGCCTGGAAGAGTACGGTCCCTGGGGCTGCCAAAGAGTCAGACGGGACTGAGGGACTACACAGCACAACAACATGGTGCTCATGGCGGCTTTACCTTTAGGAAGAAAATAAAACCTGGAAGCATTCTGGGACGGGGCAAGCAAGTCACGTAGTTCTGTTGCTTGGTCTTGTCCAACTTTTTGTGACCTCATGGGCGGCAGCATGCCAGGCTTCCCTGTCCTCCACCATCTTCCGGAGTTTGCTCAAACTCATATCCACTGAGTTGGTGATGCCATCTGATCATTTCATTCTCTGTCGCCCCCTTTTCCTCCTGCCCTCAATATTTCCCAGCATCAGAATGTTTTCCAGTGAGTCAGTTCTTTGCATCAGGTGGCCAAAGTATTGAAACCTCAGCTTCAGCATCAGTCCTTCCAATGAATCTTCAGGTTGGGTTTCCTTTAGGATTGACTGGTTTGATCTCCTTGCTGTCCAAGAGCCTTCTCCAGCACCACAGTTCAAAGGCACCCATTCTTACATGCTCAGCCTTCTTTATGGTCCAACTCTCACATCCGTGCATGACCCCTGGAAAAAATCATGGCTTTGACTAGACAGACCTTTGTTGGCAAAGGATGTCTCTCTCTCCTTTTCAATATGCTGCCTAGATTTGTCATAGCTTTTTTTCCAAAGATGTGACCATTTTAAGTGACATTTATAACTATGTAGGTGGAATGAAAGATATCTCCAGAGTGTTCATCCACCAGAGTGGTGGAGTGTGTATCTAGCCTGAGGATTTTTGTGCATGCACACAGAGAAGGCAAACACCTAGAAAGGTGTAAGCCAATGTATTAAACATGTATTTAAGGGTTCTTTTATCTATCTTCTTTTTATTTCTGTTGTTTCAGTGGATGCACAGGCTTTGCATAATAAGTAGAATTAGGAAAACAAAAATATATTTTTAATGACAAAAAGTGCTTAGGAGAGCCTGGCATTAGGCAGGTCCTGAGAGGCCAGATCAGGGGAAGGGCCCCATGCGGGCCTCTGGCTGGCTGCTGGCCTGTTTGTTGGCACAAGGACGAGAGATTAATCTCAATCTGCCTTCCACTGTGTCACCATCTATTTCAGGAGCGTGGCAGCTCTTCACCCTCTCAGGCTCAGGTGTCAGCTGCTGGGGAGAACTCATCAGTCAGGGGAGAGGGCCTGGAGGGATGGCGGCCGGCCAGGAGCCAAGCCGCCCTGCACAAGGACTGGCCTGTCTCTTCTGAGCGTGCCTGGGACGGGGCAAGCAAGTCACGTAGTTCTGTTGCTTGGTCTTGTCCAACTTTTTGTGACCTCATGGGCGGCAGCATGCCAGGCTTCCCTGTCCTCCACCATCTTCCGGAGTTTGCTCAAACTCATATCCACTGAGTTGGTGATGCCATCTGATCATTTCATTCTCTGTCGCCCCCTTTTCCTCCTGCCCTCAATATTTCCCAGCATCAGAATGTTTTCCAGTGAGTCAGTTCTTTGCATCAGGTGGCCAAAGTATTGAAACCTCAGCTTCAGCATCAGTCCTTCCAATGAATCTTCAGGTTGGGTTTCCTTTAGGATTGACTGGTTTGATCTCCTTGCTGTCCAAGAGCCTTCTCCAGCACCACAGTTCAAAGGCACCCATTCTTACATGCTCAGCCTTCTTTATGGTCCAACTCTCACATCCGTGCATGACCCCTGGAAAAAATCATGGCTTTGACTAGACAGACCTTTGTTGGCAAAGGATGTCTCTCTCTCCTTTTCAATATGCTGCCTAGATTTGTCATAGCTTTTTTTCCAAAGATGTGACCATTTTAAGTGACATTTATAACTATGTAGGTGGAATGAAAGATATCTCCAGAGTGTTCATCCACCAGAGTGGTGGAGTGTGTATCTAGCCTGAGGATTTTTGTGCATGCACACAGAGAAGGCAAACACCTAGAAAGGTGTAAGCCAATGTATTAAACATGTATTTAAGGGTTCTTTTATCTATCTTCTTTTTATTTCTGTTGTTTCAGTGGATGCACAGGCTTTGCATAATAAGTAGAATTAGGAAAACAAAAATATATTTTTAATGACAAAAAGTGCTTAGGAGAGCCTGGCATTAGGCAGGTCCTGAGAGGCCAGATCAGGGGAAGGGCCCCATGCGGGCCTCTGGCTGGCTGCTGGCCTGTTTGTTGGCACAAGGACGAGAGATTAATCTCAATCTGCCTTCCACTGTGTCACCATCTATTTCAGGAGCGTGGCAGCTCTTCACCCTCTCAGGCTCAGGTGTCAGCTGCTGGGGAGAACTCATCAGTCAGGGGAGAGGGCCTGGAGGGATGGCGGCCGGCCAGGAGCCAAGCCGCCCTGCACAAGGACTGGCCTGTCTCTTCTGAGCGTGCCTGGTGGAGAAGGGGTGGACCTGAAGCGAAGCAGTAGTGGGCTGCATTCTGCCTGGGCTTGGGGGAGCCGGAGCCCACTTTGTTTCAGTGGAAGGTGGATCTGGGTTGAAGGAAGCGCAAGACAGAAGGCAGGAGCTCAGCTCCCCATCAGGTGTTCCCTGACTGGTCTCCCTAGGAGGGAGATGAGCTGCTCAGAGTCATGCCCACTCCCAGGAGAGCCTGGAGCCACAGGCGTGTGGTTTGGTGGGACAGCTGGGCAGAGTGAGATGACTGGTGAGTGTGGGACAGGTGTCCGACTCGTCCTTGAATTTGATTTTCCTATAATCTGTTGGCTAAGCGGGCCTCTAGACTGTAAACAACAAAAGCCAAGCCTGGCTAAGGCGAGCAAGAGAAGGACAAGTACAGGGATGTCAGGCAGTTCACCGCACTGAAGAGAAGGCTGGGGAAGCAGGCTCAGCAGAGAGTGAGCCAGCCCCGGGATTCTGGAAAAGAAAGAAAGTCAAGTCGCTGGGTCGTGTCCGACTCTTCGCAGCACCATGGATGAGCCATGGAATTCTCCAGGCAAGAACATTGGAGTGGATTTCCATTTCCTTCTCCAGGGAATCATCTCAACCCAGGGATCAAACCCAGTTCTTCCTGCATTGCAGGCAGAGTCAGGAAAGCAGAGACCAGTTGATGAGTTCCGGGAAGTGGAGCTGCTGGACCGAGAGGACTCCAGCCATGCTTTTGACTGATCCACGTAGAATTCAGCATGTTGGGACAGAGACACTCAGAGGAGGGGCCAGGCATTTTTAAAAAAGGTTTTGCGTATTTTACTTTATTTATTTATTTTCATCCATCTTTATTCTTTGGTCTGTGTGGGCCTCCCATTGCAGTGGCCTCTCTCACTGCAGAGCACCAGCTCTGGGCACACCCACCCCAGAGTGCTGACTTGTAATTGGACACACCGGCCCAGCTGCTCCGCGACACGTGGGATTTTCCTGGGCCAGGGATCGAACTGGTGCCCCTTGCACTGCAAGGCAGACTCTTTACCCACTGGACCACCAGGGAAGCCTGGCCCTGGCATTTTTAGGAAAGTCTCACCAAGAGACTTCCCTGGTGGTCCAGTGGTTAAGACTCCACACTTTCACTGCAGAGGGTATGGATTTGATCTCTGATGAGGGAACTAAGATCCCGCATGTCAAGGGGTCCAGTCAAAAATAAATAAAATTAAAGAAAAGAAAATCACACTAGATGTACCCAAAGGGTAAGAGGTAATTGCCCAAAATGAAATCTGAGAGCAGATCCCACATGAGGAGAAACGGGAGGGGGGGAAGCTGAAGGATGGCAAGTGACATTATATGTAAGACACCTGGACTGGGTGAATTGCATCCCTTAGAGGGATGTGTCTAAGCCTGAATGCCTGAAACTTGCGAAGGCGACCTTATTTGGAAAAAAGCCTTTGCAGATAGAGCTGAGTTAAGGATCTTCAGATGGGATCATCCTGAATTTAGGATGGGCCCTAAATCCAATGACCGAGAAAGAGAGATAGGAAAGAGATTGTTATTGTTCAGTTGCTAAGTCACATCTGACTCTTTGGAATGCAGCATGCTAGGCTCCTCTGACCTCCACTATCCCCCGGAGTCTGCTCAAACTCATGTGCATTGAGTTGCTGATGTCATCCAATCATCTCATCCTCTGTTGTTCCCTTTTTCTCTGCCTTCAATCTCTCCCAGCATCAGGGTCTTTTCCAAGATTTGACTCTTGGCATGAGGTGGCCAAAGTATTGGAGCTTCAGCATCAGTCCTCCCAGTGAATATTCAGGGTTTATTTCCTTTAGGATGGGTTAGTTTGATCTCCTTGAATTCCAGGAAAAGAGACTCTGAACAAAGTCTTGTCCAGCATCACAGTTAGAAAGCATCGATTCTTTGGTGCTCAGCCTTCTTCATTTTTTTTTTTTTTTAATTTTCATCCATCTTTTCTTCTTTGGCCTGCGTGGGCCTCCCATTGCAGTGGCCTCTCTCACTGCAGAGCACTGGCTCTGGGCGCATGCACTCCAGAGCGCTGGCTCATAATTAGACACACCAGTCCAGCCGCTCCATGACACATGGGATCTTCCCTGGCCAGGGATGGAACCGGTGTCCCTTGGACAGCAAGCAGACTCTTTACCCACTGGACCACCAGGGAAGCCCTGGTGCTCAGCCTTCTTTATGGTCCAGTTCTCACATCCAAACATGACTACTCAGAAAACCACAGCTTTCTCATTTTTTTTCCCTTTGTATCTAGCATAAAGCAAAATGATGCCTTTACTTTACAAATTTTATCTTTCATCTACTGTACAAATTTTATCTTTTATAAAAGAATGATGATGTGTGTGCTCAGCATCCTAACCAAGCAGAATTAGCAGCTGCAGCCCTGTATCATCAGTCTCCTTTATTTCTTGTTTTTAAATTGTTTACCACTATGTAAAATTCAAAAGCCCAAGGACCACAGCTCTAAACTCTAGGTTTCCGAGTGATCTTAGTCACCCGCAGATGGTCTTCCTGTCAACTTCTGCCCATGCCTGACACCCCTTAGCTGCTTCTGGGATGTAGGACAGGCAGAAACCCACTTCCTGGGGGGTTCCAAGCTCCCATGCCTGCATAGGGGCTGGCAGGTGACACGAGTGAGTGAGCAGGCTCATGCCATGTGCCCTGTCTCATTAGGGCAGCCTGGCTGTTGCCTCTGTGTGACAGCATTGCCTTATCTCCTGGTTTGAATGGTTTTTTTTAAAGATTCTTAAAACAAAAGACCACTATTGTTGGGTGGTGGCTTGAGTAGGTAGCTCAGTAGGTGAGCTCAGTAATAAAGAATCTGCCTTCCAATGCAGGAGACACAGATTTGATCCTTCAGTTGGAAAGACTCCCTGGAGAAGGAAATGGCAACCCACTCCAGTACTCTTGCCTGGGGAATTCCATGGACAGAGGAGCCTGTTGGGGTACAATCTATGGGGTCGCAAAAGAGTCCGACATGATTTAATGATCAAAGAACAACGATTGTTGACTTGATTAAAAAAAATAATAATAAACCTGTTGTAGTCTGATCCTAGCTCAGGGCTGCTTTCCTTTAATCTTTTAATCCAGATTCTCAGTTCCTGGCAGTGATGCTCCAATGACTCCACACGCAGCCACTGGGCATCAACCAGTGACAGGCGTCTGGGAAGCTGTTGTATTTGGGGGTGCTATTCTAGGCCAGGAGGGTGCATCTAATGTCATGTCTCGCCCACACGTCCAGATTCCACCCCGGCCTCTTGTAGCCGGCTTCCTGCCCTTTCTTGTTCCTCTGCAATTCCCTGAACTCAAAGATAATCGTATCCT
This sequence comes from Tragulus kanchil, assembly GCA_022376925.1. Taxonomy (NCBI): domain Eukaryota; kingdom Metazoa; phylum Chordata; class Mammalia; order Artiodactyla; family Tragulidae; genus Tragulus; species Tragulus kanchil. Next base: position 154,550,906 of record JAIOJX010000032.1, read on the forward strand.
TCTTTATCCAAATCAATGACTACTCAGAAAACCACAGCTTTCTCATTTTTTCCCTTTGTATCTAGCATAAAGCAAAATGATGCCTTTACTTTACAAATTTTATCTTTCATCTACTGTACAAATTTTATCTTTTATAAAAGAATGATGATGTGTGTGCTCAGCATCCTAACCAAGCAGAATTAGCAGCTGCAGCCCTGTATCATCAGTCTCCTTTATTTCTTGTTTTTAAATTGTTTACCACTATGTAAAATTCAAAAGCCCAAGGACCACAGCTCTAAACTCTAGGTTTCCGAGTGATCTTAGTCACCCGCAGATGGTCTTCCTGTCAACTTCTGCCCATGCCTGACACCCCTTAGCTGCTTCTGGGATGTAGGACAGGCAGAAACCCACTTCCTGGGGGGTTCCAAGCTCCCATGCCTGCATAGGGGCTGGCAGGTGACACGAGTGAGTGAGCAGGCTCATGCCATGTGCCCTGTCTCATTAGGGCAGCCTGGCTGTTGCCTCTGTGTGACAGCATTGCCTTATCTCCTGGTTTGAATGGTTTTTTTTAAAGATTCTTAAAACAAAAGACCACTATTGTTGGGTGGTGGCTTGAGTAGGTAGCTCAGTAGGTGAGCTCAGTAATAAAGAATCTGCCTTCCAATGCAGGAGACACAGATTTGATCCTTCAGTTGGAAAGACTCCCTGGAGAAGGAAATGGCAACCCACTCCAGTACTCTTGCCTGGGGAATTCCATGGACAGAGGAGCCTGTTGGGGTACAATCTATGGGGTCGCAAAAGAGTCCGACATGATTTAATGATCAAAGAACAACGATTGTTGACTTGATTAAAAAAAATAATAATAAACCTGTTGTAGTCTGATCCTAGCTCAGGGCTGCTTTCCTTTAATCTTTTAATCCAGATTCTCAGTTCCTGGCAGTGATGCTCCAATGACTCCACACGCAGCCACTGGGCATCAACCAGTGACAGGCGTCTGGGAAGCTGTTGTATTTGGGGGTGCTATTCTAGGCCAGGAGGGTGCATCTAATGTCATGTCTCGCCCACACGTCCAGATTCCACCCCGGCCTCTTGCCTGTAGCCGGCTTCCTGCCCTTTCTTGTTCCTCTGCAATGATTCCCTGAACTCAAAGATAATCGTTCATTCCAATGAAGATGGATGAATACTTACCAGACCTTCCAGACGCTTGGGTCTTTAGTCCCTGGATTTGTAAAGCCCAGACTCGATTCTCAATCATACATTATCTTCCCCATGGCTGGATGTTTTTAAGTCTAGGTTCCTCTGTCAGACTATAGCTTCCCAGGTGGTGCAGTGGTAAAGAATCTGCCTGTCAATACAGGAGATGTAGGAGACACGGGTTTGATCCCTGGGTTGGGAAGACCCCCCAGAAGAGAAAATACCAACCCACTGAAGGAGTCTTGCCTGGAAAATCCCATGGACAGAGGCGCCTAGCGGGCTTCAGTCCATAGGGCTGCAAAGAGTCAGACACAACTGAGTGAGCACACAGGCGCGCCAGATTATAAGCTTCCTGAAGCTGAAGGCGTCAGTTTCTTCAGCATTTCAGGCAACACAGCATGCCGGGAAAAACACAGGCTTTGACCTAAAACAGAGCTGAGAGGGTGGTTTGAATTTGAGCTTTTCCATTTAATAGTATGTGAATTGACAAGGATTTCTGAGGCCCACTTCCTCACCTCTGAATTAAGGATAATGTCACTCACCTCCCAGAGGGAGGTCAGTTCTAAGCGTCATGTGTTCAGGGGTGTGGATCGCATCAGGAAGTAGCAGGTGCTCTGTAAATACTACCCACCTCCTGCACACACATTCTTCCCAGTTTGGAGCATGAATGAGGGCTCAGGAAGTAGCAGGTGAATGATACTGGATTGGGAGATAGGAACAATCTTTTGTTTTCAGAAATCTACCTGCTGAGCCTCTGGTCTCCCCTGGGATTTCTTAGCTCTGCTTTCCACCTGGTTTTGACTCAGTTGGGACCAGCCAGCTGTGGCATTCTTTCCTTTTTTCTTCCTTCCTTTCTCATTTTTTCCCCTTTGTATCTTGCATAAAGCCTTACCAGTTTGGTTTAATGCACCCATTAAAAAGCCATTTAACAACTAAATGTCTTCCTAATAGCTAAGAGTAGCCCTGCCTTAGAAAGTTACCTACTTAGCTGAGCATTTCAGTTGAAAGCAGTGCTTCTCAACTAGGAAATTGTTTCCTTTCCCGCTGTCCTCCTGGGGACATGTGGCACTGTCTGAAGACACTGTTTATTGTCACACCGGGTGAGGATGTTGGCATCTAGTGGGTAGAAGGCAGGGACAATGATAACCATTTTGCAGTGCATAGGAAAGCCCCTACACCAAAGAGTTATCCAGGCCCAAATGTTCGAATGGTTCTGAGGCTGAGAAACCCCGGTCTAGAGTAACTCCTTCAAGAGAGAAGAGAGGACCCCAGAGTCAGATGACTCCAGCTCCTGAATTCTGCAGCTGGCCTTGAACGCGTCCTTAGAAGGCCCCGGAGTTCTGCAGCCGGCCTTGAACGTGTCCTCAGAAGGCCCAACAGTGGTGCCCGGCCTCCCTCCTCCAGGCCCTGCTGACTTTGATTTCTGTGCCCTTTGTGAAATACAAAAACCCATTAAGTCAGTGTATCTTATCGTGATGGCTCCATCGAGCATGTAACCAAGGTCTCCCACTCCTGGTGGGCTTGTGTGTGGTGTTTTTCAAGCAAGCCAGTTTGCTTTAGCCACAGAGAAATCTGAGATGACATTTTCTAAAAGCTTCTTTTTGTAAAAATGCCAAGCCTAATCTCAAGGCACAAAGAACTTAAATCAGAATCGACTTGACGCGTCGTGGCCAGCAAAGGTTGGATTAAAATGGCGAGGCACTGTGGATTTGTGTTGTTTTCTCGGGGTGATGGTTCGCCAGTTAATATAGCTCATTGAAAAATGAGCTTCTGGATCTTTTCTCTGAGTCATAATGACCTATTATGGTTTTGAAAATTGCCAACATTATCTCAGTTTTAGAAACTGCCAGGACTTCATGCAGTCCATTGGTGTCCATCTTGTTTACTTTTGTAATATCTTTGGCTGGTGGGGAAGGGTAGGGTTGATGCTAAGAAGAGGCAAATCAATTGGTTTTCCCACTTTTCCATCAAAGAAAACTGTCTGCAAAGGGACCTCATTAAAACTCTCTTAAAGCTCTCTAGTTCTGTTCAACTGCATTTAAAATACTGAGAAGTAAAGAAAAGTTTGGCTTAAGAAAAGAAATAGGGCTTCCCTGGTGGTCCAGGGGGTGGAGAGTCTGCCTTGCAGCGCAAGGGGCACTGGTTCGATCCCTGGCCCAGGAGGATCCCGTGTGCCGCCGAGCAGCTGGACCAGTGTGTCCTTTTTGCGAGCCAGCACTCTGGAGCGCATGCGCCCAGAGCCAGTGCTCTGCAGTGAGAGAGGCCACTGCAATGGGAGGCCCACACAGGCCCAAGAACAAAAGATGGATGAAAATAAATATATTAAAAAAAAAAGATAAAAGAGGGATGATGGGGGAAAAAATTTAAAAAAAGAAAAGAAATAGGCAAAAACATAGTAAACTGGAGAAACCTTCAGAGCTCCAGTACGGCTAATTGCTTGGATATCTAAGGTAGATGCCGAATCAGGGAGAGGTGGGACCGTGAGTCTGATTGCTAGGTACTGGTTTCCACGGAGAGGAGAGCATCAGTGAACTGGCTATCGACTACATAAAAGGTAGGCGAGGACAGAAGGAAGGCAGAAGCTCAGCTCTTCTCTCTCCACCTGCTGTTTCTGAGCTAGAAGGAAAGATACACAGTAAAGATGAGCTAATTCATGAGGCGTGAGGAAATACCCCATGGACATGGGTGGAAAGCAGCTTTCTGAAATCAGAAACACTGAAAACGAGAACAGTTGAAGCTTTCCTGAGAACGAAGAGGAGGTCAATGGTAAACAGAAATTGTAAGCAGGTGAGCTTAATGTAAAAACAGTGCCTTCATATCTCTGTGAAAGTTAAATTGAAATTGCGAGCACTGTGGATTTGTGTTGTTTTCGGTGATGGTTCGCCAGTTAATATAGCTCATTGAAATGAGCTTCTGGATCTTTCTCTGAGTCATAATGACCTATTATGGTTTTGAAAATTGCCAACATTATCTCAGTTTTAGAAACTGCCAGGACTTCATGCAGTCCATTGGTGTCCATCTTGTTTACTTTTGTAATATCTTTGGCTGGTGGGGAAGGGTAGGGTTGATGCTAAGAAGAGGCAAATCAATTGGTTTTCCCACTTTTCCATCAAAGAAAACTGTCTGCAAAGGGACCTCATTAAAACTCTCTTAAAGCTCTCTAGTTCTGTTCAACTGCATTTAAAATACTGAGAAGTAAAGAAAAGTTTGGCTTAAGAAAAGAAATAGGGCTTCCCTGGTGGTCCAGGGGGTGGAGAGTCTGCCTTGCAGCGCAAGGGGCACTGGTTCGATCCCTGGCCCAGGAGGATCCCGTGTGCCGCCGAGCAGCTGGACCAGTGTGTCCTTTTTGCGAGCCAGCACTCTGGAGCGCATGCGCCCAGAGCCAGTGCTCTGCAGTGAGAGAGGCCACTGCAATGGGAGGCCCACACAGGCCCAAGAACAAAAGATGGATGAAAATAAATATATTAAAAAAAAAAGATAAAAGAGGGATGATGGGGGAAAAAATTTAAAAAAAGAAAAGAAATAGGCAAAAACATAGTAAACTGGAGAAACCTTCAGAGCTCCAGTACGGCTAATTGCTTGGATATCTAAGGTAGATGCCGAATCAGGGAGAGGTGGGACCGTGAGTCTGATTGCTAGGTACTGGTTTCCACGGAGAGGAGAGCATCAGTGAACTGGCTATCGACTACATAAAAGGTAGGCGAGGACAGAAGGAAGGCAGAAGCTCAGCTCTTCTCTCTCCACCTGCTGTTTCTGAGCTAGAAGGAAAGATACACAGTAAAGATGAGCTAATTCATGAGGCGTGAGGAAATACCCCATGGACATGGGTGGAAAGCAGCTTTCTGAAATCAGAAACACTGAAAACGAGAACAGTTGAAGCTTTCCTGAGAACGAAGAGGAGGTCAATGGTAAACAGAAATTGTAAGCAGGTGAGCTTAATGTAAAAACAGTGCCTTCATATCTCTGTGAAAGTTGCTGAAGGCAAGCTATATGGATTCTCTGTACTTCGATTTTCTCAGCCATGAAATGGGTGTAGTCATAATTGTTGTGAGAACTGAGTTAATGTGCATACAGCCCTTCAAGCAGTGTTTCTGTGTAGTCAGAGCAGCATGAATGCTCCTTGCTACTCCTTTCCTGTTTCTCTTCTCTTCCAGATCAGAAACAGGCCTGACCTTTTTATGCATTTAATGTCATGCATTTTTAGCATCATGCATTTCCTTACATTTTAAGTTTGTGAAATTATGGCATAATATGACTGTATTAAGATATAGTTCATACTGTGTATCCTCCAAAACATGTAGATTATACTTGGTAATTAACAGTCTTTATAGCTTAATACTAACACGTTTGTATCTTTTGTTCATGTCCAGTGAGGACTGTTATTAGTCTACTACTGTTGTCGTAACAAAATACCACCGACTGGGTGGCTTAAACAATAGAAATTTGTTTGATGACAGTTGCAGAGGCTGGAGGTCCATATCAAGGTGCGGGCAGGGTTGGTCTCTGTGGAGGCCTGTCTCCCTGGCTTGCAGTCAGCCACCTTCTCGCTGCGTCCTCACAGGGCCCCCCGCTGTCTCTTTCCTCTTCTTATAAGGACACTGATCCTACTCATCAGAGTCCCACTCGTACAACCCCATTTAACCTTCATTACCTCCATAAAGACCTTAAAAGACCCTCTGTCCAAATACAGTCATGTCACGGCTTCACCACGTGAATTTGGGGCATGGGAGGAGACAGTCCAGTCCGTAACAGGATGGCTGGTGGAGGTGGGCCTCTGTTCGTAGTATTGATTTGAAGACCCTAGTTCTCAGGGGCAATCCAGAGCATACCATGGGCTTCCCTGGGGGCTCAGATAGTTAAGAAAAATCTGCCTACAATGTGTGAGATCTAGGTTCTATCCCTGGGTTGAGGAGGTCCCCTGGAGAATGAACTGGCAACCCACTCCAGTATTTTTCCTGGGTCCCTGGGGAAAAGAGAGCTAATTCATGAGGCTGAGAAACCCGGAGGTCATTAATCAGGTTGAAGCTTTCCTGAGAACGAAGAGGAGGTCAATGGTAAACAGAAATTGTAAGCAGGTGAGCTTAATGTAAAACAGTGCCTTCATATCTCTGTGAAAGTTGCTGAAGGCAAGCTATATGGATTCTCTGTACTTCGATTTTCTCAGCCATGAAATGGGTGTAGTCATAATTGTTGTGAGAACTGAGTTAATGTGCATACAGCCCTTCAAGCAGTGTTTCTGTGTAGTCAGAGCAGCATGAATGCTCCTTGCTACTCCTTTCCTGTTTCTCTTCTCTTCCAGATCAGAAACAGGCCTGACCTTTTTATGCATTTAATGTCATGCATTTTTAGCATCATGCATTTCCTTACATTTTAAGTTTGTGAAATTATGGCATAATATGACTGTATTAAGATATAGTTCATACTGTGTATCCTCCAAAACATGTAGATTATACTTGGTAATTAACAGTCTTTATAGCTTAATACTAACACGTTTGTATCTTTTGTTCATGTCCAGTGAGGACTGTTATTAGTCTACTACTGTTGTCGTAACAAAATACCACCGACTGGGTGGCTTAAACAATAGAAATTTGTTTGATGACAGTTGCAGAGGCTGGAGGTCCATATCAAGGTGCGGGCAGGGTTGGTCTCTGTGGAGGCCTGTCTCCCTGGCTTGCAGTCAGCCACCTTCTCGCTGCGTCCTCACAGGGCCCCCCGCTGTCTCTTTCCTCTTCTTATAAGGACACTGATCCTACTCATCAGAGTCCCACTCGTACAACCCCATTTAACCTTCATTACCTCCATAAAGACCTTAAAAGACCCTCTGTCCAAATACAGTCATGTCACGGCTTCACCACGTGAATTTGGGGCATGGGAGGAGACAGTCCAGTCCGTAACAGGATGGCTGGTGGAGGTGGGCCTCTGTTCGTAGTATTGATTTGAAGACCCTAGTTCTCAGGGGCAATCCAGAGCATACCATGGGCTTCCCTGGGGGCTCAGATAGTTAAGAAAAATCTGCCTACAATGTGTGAGATCTAGGTTCTATCCCTGGGTTGAGGAGGTCCCCTGGAGAATGAACTGGCAACCCACTCCAGTATTTTTGCCTGGAGAATTCCACGGGTGGGGGAACCTCAAGGGCTACAGTTCATGGGGTCACAAAAAAGTCAGACATGACTGAGCGACTAACACACACACACAGACACATACACCTGACCATGGGCCAGGCACTGTTCTGAGTACCTCATACATAATAAATTGTTTGATCCTCACAAGTCCTTGAGATCCTGCTATGATCCCCATTTTACGGATGAGGAAACAGGCTCAGAAAGGTGAAGGAACTTGTCCAAAGAGGCACAGCTAGTAAGTGGCCTAGCTTGGACTCTTGACTCAAATAATCTGCCTCCAGAGACCTGACCTATAGCCAATTTATTGTCGTTGCTATGAAGTGCTTTCTCAGCACATGCCCAGGTGTAATATTTCGGGGGAGCTGTGGGTTTGAAACTGGAGCTTCATGCCAGCTTTATACTTACATCCTGAAAGCCGCCTTTGGATGTAGCTGACTTTCCTCACTACCCTACTAAAGTAGTGAGCGGACTTCCCACACCGCGACACTGATCTTCTGGTCAGTTTCCTCTGGATCACAGTGAAGAGGAGGCTGCCATTCCCCCTGGAGAGCTTTCCTACAAACCGGCGGGCACCGTCGTGGGTAGGCACTGGCCCTATGCCTCCCACCGCCTTTGCCCTGCCCTCTGCCCCACCCCCGAGGCTGGGTATTGTCAGGTCTGGATTAGAGGCTACTCAAGTTTCTAAACCCTAAAAAGATTATGCTTCTTTCCATCAACCACCCTGAGTGATTCAAAATCAAGAGCGCCATGCCTTAAAGTGGTAGTCCCCAAACGTTGGGCACCAGGCCCCAACTTTGTGGGAGACCAATTTTTCCATGGACTGGGGTAGGGCAAGGAGGATGGTTTGGGGATGACTCAGGTGCATTACGTTCGTTGTGCACTTTATTTCTAACCTAATGCTGCCGCCGATCTGATAGGAGGTACGTGTTCGTGGCCCAGAGGTTGGGGACCCCTGTCTTAAAGGAGGTCAAGGGAGGCCAGTGCATTCTGGATTCTTGCATGTGGTTACTCTGAGGCTTTTTGAAACCATTTAAATTGCATTCGAGTTCAGTCCGTCCCTCTTTTGTGTTTGAGGGGATGCACCTGCTTTGCACTTGGTCAGCCTCACCTTGCTGACTTTTAGACAATCCTGAGCTGCAGCCTAAACCTCTCTCTCTTTCTGCCTGCCTTTCTCACAGGCCTGGATGAAATCCAGTGCTCCCTGCCCATGGAGAACAGGAGGATATTCCTGCACGAGCTGTCGGAGGCCAGCTTCAGCGAGTGCAAGTTCAGCCTCTCGCTCACAGACCTGTTCATCATCATCTTCTCCGGCGTGGCCGTGTCCGTCGTCGCCATCATCTCCAGCTTTTTTCTGGCCACCGTGGTGCAGTGCTTCCAGAGGTGCGCCCCCAACAAGGACACTGAGGACGAAGATGAGGACGAGGACGACTGAGCCCGCTCCCCCACCCCCGGCCCCGCCTCGCTCTCCTGAGCCCCAGCTGATGGATCCCCTCTGAGAAGAGAGGAAAATGCTGAAAGCCGAGGAGAATGGACCATCAGGGACCAAAGCAGCGCCGGCTCCGAGCCTGGCCCCCCGGGTGCATCCAGTGAGAAGAGTCTAGAATCTGCAGAGCAGAGGAGCCCAGGAAGGATTCCCAGAGGAGAGCCTGCCTCTCAGCCAGGCATGTGAGTAGAAGATGGCGTGACCAGGCTTTGGAGCTGACACCTGAGAACAGCGTTGGGGCTGTGTAGACAGGCAGGTCTGACCTGCAGACATGACTGTGTGCTGTCTGCTTCTCCTTCGTGGACTGGGAGACCAGGCCCAGTCTCCTTTCTCCTCGGAGGCAGCAGCCCAGACGGTGGGGATTGGGGTTCAAGTCTATCTCCATGGAAGCAGGACTTCTGCTCCCAAAATAGACTTCAGCCACCTTGGGATGTTACACAGAGAACAACCTCAGGTCTGGTTAAAGTGGCACGGAGGAAAAAGCTAAGATTTGGCCAAAGGGTGTTTGTCATTCTGTTTGGGTGAGTGCGTCGAGAACGCTTTTCTTGACAGAACTCAAGCCCTGATCATTATCCTAAGAGACGGTTGTTGTTTAGTTGCTCATTCGTGTCCGACTCGGCGACCTCATGGACTGGAGCCCACCAGGCTCCTCTGTGTGGGGGGTTCCCAGGTAAGACTACTGGAGTGGGCTGCCATTTTCTTCTCCAATCCTATAAGGTAGCAACTCGTAAAGGAAAGGCCATTGTTCCTCACCATCGTGGCGGCCTCTGCTCAGTGTCGCTCTTTCCTCTGAAGATCAGCCCAGGTGCTTGCCGCTTGCCCTGCCACCTCCCCTGCCGCGAGTCCCACCTTGACTGAACATCACCTGCTCGTCCTGCGCTGGCACCATCCCAGAGCGGGCATCTCCAGAACTTGCGATAAACTTTCCTGGAGGCCAGGATTCCAAACAGCAGGGTACACTGGACCAACAAAAGCTTTAAAAAAAGAGAGAGAGACAAAGAGAGAGAGAAGGACCTGGGACTTGGCTTCTGAAAAAATTCTGTCCATGGCCCTAGGGCGTGTGTGACATTTCTTGGGAGCATAGGATTTGACAGGCAGTGTTTTCCAGGATGTGGATGCAGTGCTCTAATTCGGAGATGGTATGAAACACTCACCCCCCGGCAGGCTGATGCAAGATGATGGGTGTTAGCAGCATCGGACCTCGCTGGGGATTGACTGACGCTGAGACGAGGGGCTGACAAGAAGCTCCTGGGACATTCTGGGAATCATCTCCCCATTGTGTCCCATAATATATATTCCTTATGTTTCTTTCTCTATTGCTCCCTTGAATCTTTTTTCTCACTTTTATTTTTTACTAACATTTATTGTTTTCATTGGAGTATAATTGCTTTACAATGCTGTGTTGGTTTCTGCTGTACAACAATGGGCGCAGCCAAATGCATACCTATATCCCTCCTTCTTGAGCCTCTTGCCCCAGCCCAACCCACCCTCTAGGCCATCACAGAGCGGTGAGCAGCGCCTAGGCTCTCAGCAGCTTCCTACTAGCCACCTATTTTACACGTGGCAGCGTATATGTACCTCAGTCTGCTCTCCAGGGGAGCTTCCAGTGCGTCGAGAACGCTTTTCTTGACAGAACTCAAGCCCTGATCATTATCCTAAGAGACGGTTGTTGTTTAGTTGCTCATTCGTGTCCGACTCGGCGACCTCATGGACTGGAGCCCACCAGGCTCCTCTGTGTGGGGGGTTCCCAGGTAAGACTACTGGAGTGGGCTGCCATTTTCTTCTCCAATCCTATAAGGTAGCAACTCGTAAAGGAAAGGCCATTGTTCCTCACCATCGTGGCGGCCTCTGCTCAGTGTCGCTCTTTCCTCTGAAGATCAGCCCAGGTGCTTGCCGCTTGCCCTGCCACCTCCCCTGCCGCGAGTCCCACCTTGACTGAACATCACCTGCTCGTCCTGCGCTGGCACCATCCCAGAGCGGGCATCTCCAGAACTTGCGATAAACTTTCCTGGAGGCCAGGATTCCAAACAGCAGGGTACACTGGACCAACAAAAGCTTTAAAAAAAGAGAGAGAGAGAAAGAGAGAGAGAAGGACCTGGGACTTGGCTTCTGAAAAAATTCTGTCCATGGCCCTAGGGCGTGTGTGACATTTCTTGGGAGCATAGGATTTGACAGGCAGTGTTTTCCAGGATGTGGATGCAGTGCTCTAATTCGGAGATGGTATGAAACACTCACGCGCCCGGCAGGCTGATGCAAGATGATGGGTGTTAGCAGCATCGGACCTCGCTGGGGATTGACTGACGCTGAGACGAGGGGCTGACAAGAAGCTCCTGGGACATTCTGGGAATCATCTCCCCATTGTGTCCCATAATATATATTCCTTATGTTTCTTTCTCTATTGCTCCCTTGAATCTTTTTTCTCACTTTTATTTTTTACTAACATTTATTGTTTTCATTGGAGTATAATTGCTTTACAATGCTGTGTTGGTTTCTGCTGTACAACAATGGGCGTCAGCCAAATGCATACCTATATCCCCTCCTTCTTGAGCCTCTTGCCCCCAGCCCAACCCACCCCTCTAGGCCATCACAGAGCGGTGAGCGCAGCGCCCTAGGCTCTCCAGCAGCTTCCTACTAGCCACCTATTTTACACGTGGCAGCGTATATGTAATGCTACTCTCTCAGTCTGTCCCACCCTCTTCTTCCCTCTCTGCGTCCATGAGTCCATTTTCTAGGTCTGCGTCTCTCTTCCTGCCCTGCAAATAGGCTCATCAGTACCTACAATGAAATATTACTCAGCCATGAAAAGCAATGGCATCAGATCATTTGTAGTGATGTGAATGAACCACAATCTGTTCTACAGAGTGAAGTAAGAAAGAGAAAAACAAATACCATATATTAAGAGAAGCTCCCTTACATGTTTCCTTCCACAAAGAACTACTGAGTGCTTGCTAAGTGCTCTGGTTCAGGCAATGTGTGTATGTCTTCCATAAGGAAGATAAGGCCATGGCTGGCTCAGGCCTCATATTCTTATGGGTGGAACAGAGAAGAAACAAATAAGCAAAACTTGCTTGTGCCGTGAAGGAAATAGATGAAGTTGTGTGATGGAGAGTAACTGCTAGGAGTCAGTTGAGAGTGGATGGTTGGGTGTCTTAGCCAGGGCTTTCCAGTGAGACAGAACCAACCAGAGGAGAGCATCTATCTGTCTGTCTGTCTGGATTACAAGGAATTAGCTCAGGCAGTTATGGAAGCAAATGAATTCTAGACACCATGGGCTAGAAACCTTACAAACCTGAGTGAGCTCTACTAAAACATCCTCATAGCTCTATGGATGAGCTGTTTGTTGTTCAGTTGCTAAGTTGCTAAGTCATGTCCGACTCTTTGTGACCCCCTAGACTGCAGCAGGCCAGGCTTCTCTGTCCTCCACTATCTCCTGGGGTTTGCTCAAATTCATGTCCATTGAGTCGGCAATGCAATCAAGCCATCTCATCCTTTGCCACCCCCTCTCCTATTGCCTTCAGTCTTTCCCAGTATCAGGGGTCTTTCCAATGAGATGGCTTTTTTCATCCCTTGGCCAAAGTATTAGAGCTTCAGCTTTAGCAACAGTCCTTCCAATGCATATTCAGGGTAGATTTCATTTAGGATTGACTGATTTGGTCTGCTTGCAGTCTAAGGGACTTCTTGAGCCTCTTGCCCCAGCCCAACCCCCCCCTCTAGGCCATCACAGAGCGGTGAGCGCAGCGCCCTAGGCTCTCCAGCAGCTTCCTACTAGCCACCTATTTTACACGTGGCAGCGTATATGTAATGCTACTCTCTCAGTCTGTCCCACCCTCTTCTTCCCTCTCTGCGTCCATGAGTCCATTTTCTAGGTCTGCGTCTCTCTTCCTGCCCTGCAAATAGGCTCATCAGTACCTACAATGAAATATTACTCAGCCATGAAAAGCAATGGCATCAGATCATTTGTAGTGATGTGAATGAACCACAATCTGTTCTACAGAGTGAAGTAAGAAAGAGAAAAACAAATACCATATATTAAGAGAAGCTCCCTTACATGTTTCCTTCCACAAAGAACTACTGAGTGCTTGCTAAGTGCTCTGGTTCAGGCAATGTGTGTATGTCTTCCATAAGGAAGATAAGGCCATGGCTGGCTCAGGCCTCATATTCTTATGGGTGGAACAGAGAAGAAACAAATAAGCAAAACTTGCTTGTGCCGTGAAGGAAATAGATGAAGTTGTGTGATGGAGAGTAACTGCTAGGAGTCAGTTGAGAGTGGATGGTTGGGTGTCTTAGCCAGGGCTTTCCAGTGAGACAGAACCAACCAGAGGAGAGCATCTATCTGTCTGTCTGTCTGGATTACAAGGAATTAGCTCAGGCAGTTATGGAAGCAAATGAATTCTAGACACCATGGGCTAGAAACCTTACAAACCTGAGTGAGCTCTACTAAAACATCCTCATAGCTCTATGGATGAGCTGTTTGTTGTTCAGTTGCTAAGTTGCTAAGTCATGTCCGACTCTTTGTGACCCCCTAGACTGCAGCAGGCCAGGCTTCTCTGTCCTCCACTATCTCCTGGGGTTTGCTCAAATTCATGTCCATTGAGTCGGCAATGCAATCAAGCCATCTCATCCTTTGCCACCCCCTCTCCTATTGCCTTCAGTCTTTCCCAGTATCAGGGGTCTTTCCAATGAGATGGCTTTTTGCATCCCTTGGCCAAAGTATTAGAGCTTCAGCTTTAGCAACAGTCCTTCCAATGCATATTCAGGGTAGATTTCATTTAGGATTGACTGATTTGGTCTGCTTGCAGTCTAAGGGACTCTCAAAAGTCCTCCCTAGTACCACAATTCAAAAGCATCAGTTCTTTGGGGCTCAGCCTTCTTTATGGTCCAACTCTCCCATCCATACAAGACTATTGGAAAAACTAGTGAACTGATAGTATCCCCATTTTGTTGACTGAAAAAAAGATGTGCAACCTATGGAGAAGGAAATGGCAACCCACTCTCGTATTCTTGCCTAGGAAATCCCATGGACAGGGGAGCCTGGCAGGCTACAGTCCATGGGGCTGCAAAGGGTCAGACATGACCAGGCAACTAACACTTTCACTTTCACTTTAGTTAATAATAATGCATCAATATGTGGGCATACAGGAAGTACTACCTTACAATTTTTCCAGACTATTCTAAAATAAAAACATTTGAACATTAAAAAAAAATAAAATAGATGTGTAACCTAAAAGTTGAGAGTTACATTTTATTCCATGGGAATTTTTAAGACTTCGAGCCTGGGAGACAGCATCTCAAGTGACCCAGAGCCAACTGCTCCAAGGAGGTAGGGGGAGGAGTTAGGTTATATAGAAATTTACAGCAAAAGGCAGGTTGTCTGAACATCAAAAGTATTTTTGTGAATTAAAGGAAGCCATGTAGCTCAAGGAACTTAGTGCTTTTCTTTATGGGAAGATGTGAGAGTCCGGGCTCACTGAAGTTGTTCCTTTCCTATCCATCTCAGCTATCTGGGGCCAGGATCTTGTGTTTTTCACATCCTGAGTTCCTCAGTGCTCACTGGAGGGAGTGGCTGCAGCCTGATGGTGCCCAGGATGAGCAGGTATTCTTCTTCCTGAGTGCCCTGGAGGGCTGGCCTAACTGATGACTGCGGCATCCTTGTTTATTGTGTGGCAGGAAGTGCTCCATTTCTCAGTCCCTATTTTGGGTCCAATGCTTGAGAGGGCCCTGTTCTACCTCTCTTCCAGGAGTACTCTTCCCCCGGGGCAAAGAATCTGAGGGACCAAGGGCACACATCCACCCAGAACCAGTGCTCTCTTCTAGCACATTCTCAAGACCCCAGCATTCCCTGGACAAATGACTCCAAGCTTGGGGGTGGGGGCCCTTCCCAGCATTCCTCCTACAGGCAGGGCATGGGAACAGAGGCTGGGTGTGCAGGCTGGGGCATCCGTGTACAGGTATGCAAGACCCTAGGACCTCAGGATGGAGCTGGTGCTGGGAAGAGAAAGTGGGAGCTCTCAGATGGCTCAGCTCTCCCCTCAACCCCATATTCTGATGGAGTAGGATTTGGCAAAAGTTGCTCTGACCAAATTTCCAAGCATTCCGAAATCATTTAACGTGGTTTTACAAGTCATTAAGAAGGTATTTTTTGTCGAGATAGCTGGGTAGAATATTATCTTAGCAGTTTATGAGTTATGAATGTGTAGGTGTGGGTGTGTGAAGGGTATTTGTATCCTTGTTGTGGCTTCACACACGTTACAGGTAAGTCTGAATACCACAGCAGAGACCAAAGGGCAGACACACACCCTGGCTGTGGCCCTAGGACTGGATACTTCTTCTTCCCAAAGGCTTCCCAGGTGGCACTAGTGGTACAGAATCTGCCAGTGAGTGTAGGAGTTGCTGGAGATGTGGGTTCGATCCCTGAGTCAGGAAGATCCCCTGGAGTAAGAAATGGCAACTCACTCCAGTATTCCTGCCTGGAAAATTCCAGGCAAGACAGAGGAGCATGGCGGGCTACAGTCCATGGGGTCACAAAGAGCTGGACACCACTGAGTGAGCACAGCACTTGCACTGCTTCTTCCCTGTGGGGCTGGTCCGCAGGAGCCTTTACAGTGATGGAGAGGTTCGCCTTGAATATTCATGCTCTCCCTCTCCCTCCTCCATCTCTTCCCCTTTTCCTCTTCATCCTCATCCATCTCCTCTGCCTCCCCTCTCTCCTCTTCCTTCTCCTCCCCCAGAGTGTTGCAGGTATAAATTCTAGGTACAGTAGCGGCTGGAGGTGGGTGGTTTTCCACCTTTATTACATTTAACTGGGCCCTGGAGCACATTAGAGCCCTGTTTCCTTAACACCCCAACACCACCAGCTGAGCCAACTGCAGGCTCTGGACCCTGGGCCTTAGCCATAAAATTCTTTTAAATGGCCTCTAACGGCCATGAGGGTTAGTGATTTATTATTTCCAAAGTCGTCTCTTTTCATCGAAACCTTCCCAGAGTAGACCTCTGTGGATTTCATTTGGCAGCAACCAACACATCAAGTAATGTTTAGGGTTCTCTGCTGCTTGCAAATGTGATCCATTTTCTGAAAATATGTCTTGCCAGGGAGTAAATGAGTTATTATACTTGGCCTTGGGAAAACTACAACATGCTTTTCTAGTGAAACCTCACACCATGCGCAGGGCCGCTAGATATGAACTCAGTTGCTCTCTGGAGAGCCTTTGGTATCTGAGCTGAGTGTTGTTTCCAGTACAGACCCGCCATCCCTATCCGAGCCTCTGACTACATGTTCATAATCAGAATAAAGCAATCACATGCCCATCGGCTTACAAAGGAGCCCTTGCAGGTGGAGGGTTAGCCTCCAGTGGATCGTCTGCCTGTGCCCACAGCCCTGTGCCCTGGGCTGGGCTGCAGAATCTCTGGGAGCCTCAAACCCTCCCCTGTGAGCAGAGAAACACTTGTTGGCAGAGTTGATGAGAGCACAGCGAAACAATGGGAGGGATGTTCCTCCTCCCAAAGGTGGTCCCTTCCTCCTTCTGCAGAATCCTTGTGTTATAACCAAGCTTCAGGAAACAACCAGCTCAGAGCAACAAAGTAAGGAGTGGAGAGCATTTATTACACCGGCAAGTTCAAGGCCTCCATTTTAGCCAAGGACCCCGAGCAGAACTTGTGACTAACATTTATACCTAAAACCTATGTGCACAAACCCACATCCCAAACACCTGAGATTGCCTAGGAAACATTAAGGAAAAAGTATGATATGGTGGTCCAGTGGGTAAGGACACCGCCTTGCAGTGAAAGGGGTGCCGGTTCGATCCCTGGCCTGAGAAGATCCCACGTGCTGCGGAGCGGCTGGACTGATGTGTCCAATTACTGAGCCGGAGCTCTGGAGCGCATGCGCCCAGAGCCGGTGCTCTGTGACAATAGAGGCCGCCGCGATGGGAGGCCCACATGGGCCAAAGAACGAAGATGGATGAAAATAGACAAATGAAAGACCAATAAAAGTGGCCCGCCCACCCCTCCCTCCCAACCCCCGCGAAAAACAACTATGATTTGGTTGCCAACACAAAGGTGCAATCAAAAATCACCTAAGCATATCTCTTAGCTTGTCTACAACAAGAATTATTTGACTAAGAACACAAATGGTAACTTATCTTATGACGAACATTTCATTCTCATGGCCGAGGGCGAGGTTTCCTTGGTCAGGTTCTGCATTTTCAAAAGTGAAAAACCTTGGGAAAACTACAACATGCTTTTCTAGTGAAACCTCACACCATGCAGGGCCGCTAGATATGAACTCAGTTGCTCTCTGGAGAGCCTTTGGTATCTGAGCTGAGTGTTGTTTCCAGTACAGACCCGCCATCCCTATCCGAGCCTCTGACTACATGTTCATAATCAGAATAAAGCAATCACATGCCCATCGGCTTACAAAGGAGCCCTTGCAGGTGGAGGGTTAGCCTCCAGTGGATCGTCTGCCTGTGCCCACAGCCCTGTGCCCTGGGCTGGGCTGCAGAATCTCTGGGAGCCTCAAACCCTCCCCTGTGAGCAGAGAAACACTTGTTGGCAGAGTTGATGAGAGCACAGCGAAACAATGGGAGGGATGTTCCTCCTCCCAAAGGTGGTCCCTTCCCTCCTTCTGCAGAATCCTTGTGTTATAACCAAGCTTCAGGAAACAACCAGCTCAGAGCAACAAAGTAAGGAGTGGAGAGCATTTATTACACCGGCAAGTTCAAGGCCTCCATTTTAGCCAAGGACCCCGAGCAGAACTTGTGACTAACATTTATACCTAAAACCTATGTGCACAAACCCACATCCCAAACACCTGAGATTGCCTAGGAAACATTAAGGAAAAAGTATGATATGGTGGTCCAGTGGGTAAGGACACCGCCTTGCAGTGAAAGGGGTGCCGGTTCGATCCCTGGCCTGAGAAGATCCCACGTGCTGCGGAGCGGCTGGACTGATGTGTCCAATTACTGAGCCGGAGCTCTGGAGCGCATGCGCCCAGAGCCGGTGCTCTGTGACAATAGAGGCCGCCGCGATGGGAGGCCCACATGGGCCAAAGAACGAAGATGGATGAAAATAGACAAATGAAAGACCAATAAAAGTGGCCCGCCCACCCCCCTCCCTCCCAACCCCCCCGCGAAAAAACAACTATGATTTGGTTGCCAACACAAAGGTGCAATCAAAAATCACCTAAGCATATCTCTTAGCTTGTCTACAACAAGAATTATTTGACTAAGAACACAAATGGTAACTTATCTTATGACGAACATTTCATTCTCATGGCCGAGGGCGAGGTTTCCTTGGTCAGGTTCTCATTCACCCGGGAGGCCTAGTCGACAGTTAATGTTTCATCTCCATGGCTACACAGTCCACACACAGTCCGGAGTTCACTGAAAGTGCAAGATGGAGTCCTCTTCCTCAAGATGGAGTCAGTTCAGTCAGGGGAGCCTGCTCCTTTCGTCCTTCACTTGAGCATCCAAAGAAGAGGGTGCCACTTCAAGAGACCAGGACCAGAGCTCGAATCCCAGGATCAGATAACAGTCCCCAGAGCCAGAAGTCCAACAAGCCCAGCAAGTAATCACAGGAGCTCTGTTCTCAGTTTCTACAAGCTGTAATCAGCCCCGCGGCCAGTGGCCTATCAAACCCAGCTGCAACTGGGGCTCCGGAGTCTGCATTCGTGTCAGAGGCTGCTTTTGCATGCCTGTCCCTGGGTCCACTCACCAGGAATGCAAATGTGGCCACATCCATCCTCAGATTATGTTGTTCTGGTGGATCCTGCCTGCCTGGCTGCATGTCAGCGAAAGTACCCTACCTCAACCGCCTCCCTGTTCCCCAACCCACAGACTCTACATATTTAGGAAAATGGGGAGTCTCTCTCAGGTTTGAAATCCAGCATGAACTGCCCTCCAACAAGCATCCCTCACCTGCTGAGGGTTTACGCCTGCCCTGGGCAGCGTGGCCTCCACCCGACAACTGTGGCTCCCTGGGGGACCCCTCTGTCAACTTAAAAAATAGTCACAACTTACAAATTGAGAGTTATGTTTTATTTGGTGGGAACTTTTAGGACTTCATGCCTGCCAGGCAGCATCTCAAGTGACCCTGAGAAAACTGCTCCTCCCCAGGGGAGTAGTCAGGTTCTACAATAGTCTGATCATCAAAGGGCGATTGTTAATTGAAGAAAGCCAGATATCTCAATAAGGAATTTAGGGCTTTTTTGGGCTCACTGGAATCATTCCTTTTATATGCATCTCCTTCTGGACATTTAGGTCTCAGTTTAAAGATCACCATCTCAAAAAGGCCTCCCGGCTGAAGAAACCCTCTCCCATCACCCTGAAGAAGAGGAATATTCCTGCCTCGTCCTAAACAAAGAATGTCAAAATCCTCAGCAATTAAACCAGTAAGCCCTGAGGCCACTCAGGAAGGAAAAGAAGACCTACCATCCAGCAGCCACGGCTGCAGTCTACGGTGAGCCTCGAGGAAAGTCAGGACGTAACAATGCTGGATACTGGCCCCAGATAGCTGAGGGGCCTATCAAAGGAACGGTCTCAGTGAGTATAGACTCTTGCATCTTCCTATACATTAAAAAAAAAAGCTTTTCTTTTAACAGCTGAGTAGTATTCCATTGTATATATGTACCAGAGCTTCTGGATCCATTCATTTGTCGATGGACATCTAGGTTGCTTCCATGTTTTGGCTATTGTATAGAGAGCTGCCATGAACATTGGGGTACAGGTGCCTCTTTCAGTTTTGATTTCATCAGGATATAAGCCTAACAGTGGGATTGCTGGGTCATAGGGTGCTTCTATTTTTAGTTTTTTAAGAAATCTCCAGACTGTCTTCCATAGAGGCTGTATCAATTTACATTCCCACCAGCAATGCAAGAGGGTTCCCTTTTCTCCGCACCCTCTCCAGCATTTATTGTCTGCAGATTTTTTGAAGATGGCCATTCTGACCGGTGTGAGGTGATATCTCATTGTAGTTTTAATTTGCATTTCTCTAATAATAAGCGAGGTTGAGCATCGTTTCATGTGCTTTTGGGCCATCTGTATGTCCTCTTTGGAGAGGCGTCTCTTTAGGTCTTTTTCCCATTTTTTGATTGGGTTGTTCGTTTTCCCTGTGCTGAGTTGTCTGAAAAAAAAAAAAGTGAAGTAAGTCAAAAAGAGAAAGACAAATACAGTATACTAACACACATATATGGAATCTAGTGGGACGGTCTTGATATCACACACAGGGAACTCATGAAAAAAAAGACAGAGCATAGACATAGGGACATCGTGGCGAATAAATAGGGAGGGGGAGGCATGGAGGAAGTAACAAGGAAGCCTATGGTGTTATGTGTGGAAAAGAAATCAAAGGAATCCAGATTGGAAAAGAAGAAGTCAAACTCTCTCTTTTTGCAGATGACATGATATTATACATAGAAAATCCCAAAGACACTATTACAAAACTACTAGAGTTAATCAGCGAATTCAGCAAAGTTGCAGGATACAAAATCAATATACAGAAATCACTGGCATTCCTATACACAAGCAATGAAAAATCAGAAAATGAAATCAAAGAGGCAATCCCCTTCACCATCGCAACCAAAAGAATCAAATATCTAGGAATAAACCTACCCAAAGAAACAAAAGAACTGTACACAGAAAATT
Organism: Tragulus kanchil; assembly: GCA_022376925.1. Classification (NCBI taxonomy): domain Eukaryota; kingdom Metazoa; phylum Chordata; class Mammalia; order Artiodactyla; family Tragulidae; genus Tragulus; species Tragulus kanchil. Next base: position 154,571,320 of record JAIOJX010000032.1, read on the forward strand.
ACAAGACACTCATGAGAGACATTAAAGAAGAGTTAAACAGATGGAGAAATATTCCGTGTTCCTGGGTCGGGAGAATCAATATTGTGAAAATGACCATACTACCAAATGTCATCTATAGATTCAATGCGATCCCTATCAAACTTCCAATAACATTCTTCACAGAACTAGACCAACGAATCACACAGTTCATATGGAAACACAAAAGACCTCGAATAGCCAAAGCAATCCTCAGGAAGAAGAATGGAGCTGGGGGGATCAGCCTCCCCAACTTCAGACTCTACTACAAAGCAACAGTCATCAAGACAGTATGGTACTGGCACAAAAACAGAAATATCGACCAATGGAACAAGATCGAGAACCCAGAGATAAAGCCACGCACCTATGGGCACCTTATTTTTGACAAAGGAGGCGAACATATAAAATGGGACAAAGACAGCCTTTTCAACAAATGGTGCTGGGAAAATTGGACAGCTACATGCAAGAAAATGAAGTTGGAACATACCCTGACACCATACACAAAGATCAACTCAAAATGGATTAAAGACTTAAATGTAAGGCCAGAAACCATCAAACTCTTAGAGGAGAATATAGGCAAAACCCTCAAGGACATCAATCAAAGCAAGATCTTCTCTGACCCACCTACTAGAATAGTGGAACTAAAAAGACAAATGAACATGTGGGACCTAATGAAACTTAAAAGCTTTTGTACAGCTAAAGAAATTACAAAAAAGCTGAACAAACAGCCCACAGAGTGGGAGAAAATCATAGCAAATGAAACAACAGACAAAGAATTAATCTCCAAAATCTACAAGCAACTCAGACAACTCAGCAACTCAACTGGAAAAATGAACAACCCAATCAAAAAATGGGAAAAGGACCTAAACAGACACCTCTCCAACGATGACATACAGATGGCCCAAAAACACATGAAACGATGCTCAACTTCACTAATAATTAGAGAAATGCAAATCAAAACTACAATGAGATATCACCTCACACCGTCAGAATGGCCATCATCCACAAATCGACAGACAATAAATGCTGGAGAGGGTGCAGAGAAAAGGGAACCCTCCTGCATTGCTGGTGGGAGTGTAAATTGATACAGCCTCTATGGAAGACAGTCTGGAGATTTCTTAAAAAACTAAAAATAGAAGCACCATATGACCCAGCAATCCCACTCTTAGGCCTATACCCTGATGAAATCAAAACTGAAAGAAGCACCTGTACCCCAATGTTCATTGCAGCTCTCTATACAATAGCTAGAACATGGAAGGAACCTAGATGCCCATCGACGAACGAATGGATCCAAAAGCTCTGGTACATATATACAATGGAATACTACACAGCTGTAAAGAGAAATGCAGAAGAATCAGCCCTCATGAGGTGGCTGGATCTAGAACATATCCTAAAAAGTAAAGTCAGTCAGAAAGAGAAGGACAAATACAGTATATTAACACATATATATGGAATCTAGTAGGATGGTGATGATGGCACATGCAGTGAAGCGACAGAAAGACAGACATGGACAGTGGACTTATGGACATTTTGGGGAAGGAACAGTGGGTGAGAGGCGTAAGGGAAGTAGCATGAAGGCCTGTACTATCATAAGTGAAGAAAATAGCTCTAGTCATTGCTCTGTGAGAAAAGGGGATCCTTCAGGGGTGCTGTGTGATGGTTGGGAGGGGAGGGAAGGGGGGGATATACATGTGACTAATCTGAGAATATGCATGTCTGTGAACAACAAAACTCTGTAAAAGTTAAAAGTAAAATAAAGGTTTAAAAATTAAAAAAAAAAAAAATGTATAAAATAACAAAAAAAATAAATAAATAGGGAGGGGGAGGCATGGAGGAAGTAACAAGGAAGCCTATGGTGTTATGTGTGGAAAAGATAGCTGGTGTCACAGTGCTTAGGGAATAGGAGTGCTTACAATGGCTTGGGGCAAAGGTCTGGAGGGGTGGGATGGGGGGATCTGGGTGGGTGGGGACCATGGATATGCATATGACTGATCTGGGAACATACATGTATGTGAACAACAAAACTCTGTAAAACCTTTAAAATAAAGAATAAAAATTAAAATTAAAAAAAAAAAAAGCTAAATTCCTTAGCTTGAGATACCTGGTTTTCCTTTACTTCATAATTTTTGATGTTCAGAATACCTGCCCTTTGTTGCAAAACTTCTATGTAACCTGATTCCACGCCTGACCTCCTCAGAGCTGTTCTCGCAGGGTTAGTTGAGATGCTGTCTCCTGGAAGTCCAAAAAGTCTCCACCAAATAAAACTCACTTCTCAACTTTGAGGTTTTGTATATATACATATATTTTGGCCTTTTTTATTATTTTATTACTATTATTTATTTTCATCCATCTTTATTCTTTGGCCTATGTGGGCCTCCCTTTGCAGTGGCCTTTCTCGTTGCAGAGTTCCAGCTCTCAGCACATACGCTCCAGAGCGTTGGCTTGCAGTTGGACACACCGGTCCAGCCGCTCCGCGGCACATGGAATCCTCCTGGGCCAGGGATTGAACCAATGCCCCTTGCACTACAAGGCGAATTCTCTACCCACAGGGAAGCCCGGTTGTAAACATGTTGAAAGGCTACACCCTGTTTCTTTGTCTTCACAGCACTCACGTGTGACCTTCTTGGGTTTTGTCTGCTTATTTGTGTACTGACTTCTCCTTTCTGAGTTGTCAGTTGCAAGAGCAAGGTCCTTGCTTGTCTTGTATGCTCAGGGCTTGGCAGAAATCCGATACATTTCTGTGAAGTAGATGGATGCATTGGGCGGGTGGATAGTGTTGACTAAAAAAGATGAACAACTTGAGAGTTGTGGGTTAAGTTTTATTTGGGGTATAATTAGGACTGCAGCCGGGAGGCAGCAGATAGCTCTCAGATAGCTCTGAGAGACAGCTCCAAAGAGTTAGGGGAGGAAAGCCAATATAAGGGTTTCAGTGTGGGGGAAAATTCAAATGCCATCAAAGAAAGGGTTTTTTCAAAGGCTTTTGTTTTACAAGTGGCTCGTGCCTGACAGGAGGATGTGGTATCTTCATGAAGGATTTTAGCACTTTTCTAGTTGTGAGGAGATGCAAGGATTGAGATAATAAAAGCTGCTCCTAAAAGTCATTTACCTATCTAAAGACCTGCTCCACCGGCTTCCCCGGAACACAGAGTGCCTTGCCCTACCCTGATTTCCTTCAGGGGGTGTTGAAAAGTCAGCAGCTCCTAAGGCACAGTGTTCCATCTCCTCAGAGGCAGACGGCAAATGCCCTTGTTGTCCACTCATTGTAGTTGACAATAGATAGATGGGTAGGTGGGCGGATGGATGGGTGAGTAAGTGAGCAGATGGATGGATGAGTGGGTGGATTGATGGATGGAGAGATGAGTGGATGGAAAAAGTTTTATCTTTTCAAAGACTTAAAAGCCATACGTAATGTGTGAGGAATACAATCAAGGAATGATTTGCAAGACAGACGGGAGTACATTCAAGGAAAGTGCTTCTTCACCTTGCAGAGGGCACAGGTTGAGCCTTGGGCTGCAGTAACCTCAGGAACCCCTTGTGGCGTTTCCTTCCTTAGCAGTTGCTCATCTTTGTTGTAGCTCTGGAATCTTCCCTCTGCCCATCTGGGCTGCTTATTATGGATGCAGATCCCTAGACTTTGCTTCCTGCTATTTGTGTGCAAGCTGGGAGAGCAAGCTTCCCTCAGACCGCTGTGTCCTGTAGTGTGGTGGAGGAGGCTGCCTCTCTCCTTGGCACGGCCAGCCTTGGCCTCAGTAGCTGGGTACTTTGAGATTTCCATTCGTGACCATCTGACCTCGAATTACTTCCATTAATTACTTGGACAGCTTTCCCTGCAACGAGAGCCTTAGCCCTGAGGTGGAGGGGGAAGGGGATGCTCTTCACCCGTCCTTGTCCACCACCTGCCTCGAGAGGGAGGAGGCTGCGTGCCATTCAGGTTCTTCAATTTTCTGGAGATTTGCTCTCAATGGAGGTCAGTCTGTCACTCTGATGAGTTTCCTCTGAGAGCTTTTTCTCAAGCTAATCCTCTGTCTTCTAAAGTGCTTGATTGCTTGTTGGGAATACAAGTGTGAAGGCAGGACAGGGAGGGGAGAGCTGGCACCTTGCGCAGTTAACCGCCACAGTGATTTCTGGTCCCTGCGTTTACTCCCACGTCCGGGCCAAGGCAAGCCCGGAACAGAAGACCAAGAGGGGCGCTGAAAGCCTGCAGCTTCCCAGCCCCTCAACCACCATCTGACCCATTGTCAATCCCCGACTCCTCTCCAGTTCTAGGGCGAGTCTAACACGCTCGCGTGTTGCCTGGCTTTGTACTCTCCCCTCATTTCCTTCTATTTGCTCTGCTTAAATTCTTGTCTTAGATACTTCTAACTTGGGACTCACTCATGCATTCATTCATTTAACATTTGTTAAATGTATTCCCCAGGCCAGGCACTGGGCATGCAGTAACACAGGGCAAACAAGTTCCAATCAAAAGCAGTTTTCTATCAGAGAAAACAAGTCAAGCAAGGGATGCGTGATAATGCGATGACCTGGGCTCAGGAGTGCTGGTGCTAGGGCCCCAGAGCAGGGCCAGCTCAGGGCGAGGGGTCAGGACAAGACCCTGTCAACCCCAAACTGGCACCTGCCACGGGTGCTTGCCATCTGCCTCTACAAAGATCAAACCATGTGTTGCTGCCACTGTTGACTTTTAGCACTCTCTGGAAGGAGTTCAGGGTGGAGAGCAGAAAGGCAGTCTTCTGTGCTGGTTGGGTGTGACTGGTAGATCAGGTCTTCAGATAGTTAGATTTTTTTTTTTAATTTTTGTCTCTTCTATTGTTTATTTATTTTCATCCATCTTTATTCTTTGGCCTGTGTGGGCCTCCCGTTGCAGTGGCCTCTCTCGTTGCAGAGCTCCGGCTCTCGGCGCATGCGCTCCAGAGCGCTGGCTTGTAATTGGACACACCGGTCCTGCTGCTTCGTGGCATGTGGGATCTTCCCGAGCCAGGTATTGAACTGGTGCCCCTTGCATTGCAAGGCGGACTCTCTACCCACTGGACCACCAGGGAAGCCCGATAATGAGATATTTTCAGGACCTGATTTTATGAGCCCATTTCTTGTATCTCCTCATATCTAGAAAAACACAAAAATCCTTCATGATGATGACTCCTGCTTGTGACTAGCAGAAACCTATAAAAGATTAATGTATGTGCTTGATTGCATGTATTCCTCCTTCACCAAAATCACATAAATACTGACCTTCCCTCTGCCTCTTTGGAGCAATTTCTCAGAGCTATCCTAGGTGCTGTTTCCCTGGCTGCAATCCTTATTTTGCCCCAAATAAAACTTAACTTGTAATTTTCACATAGTACTTTTTTTTAAGTCACCCCCCCCCCCCACCCCCCCCCCGGTGATAACAAAAGACTCTGTTCAAACTCCTCCTGCACTGGGAAAGGACAAAACCCTAACAGGGTTTCTAGGAGCTTAAGCCTTTGTCCTTAGGAAGACTCCAGCTCCCATCACATGCCTGCCTGGACAAGGTCCAGGCCACTAAGAATTCACTGCTGTTCTAGCCAACACCTGCTATTGACCCCAACTTCAATTTCTTAGCGATTTATTAAAGGCTTACAGTTGTGAATGTTTTCTCTGTCCTTTTGAGATGTATACGTATGTCTCACATCTCAGGGGTCCCTTCTTCAGGACCTGAGGACCATTCCCCCGAAAAGTCATCATCAGGAAGATAGAGCTTCTCTCTCAGTCTCCGTGCGAGGGTGAACTCTTGATCCCGTAGCTGCCCGTGAGTGGTCACAGCTGCCCTAACCGCATGGGCACTGACTGCCCCACGGCCCCTTTGGGACTCTTGGCTTCTCTGACTGTGCTGAGCCCCTGCACCCAACCAGCCGCCTCCATGCTCCACCCCCAGCTGCTCCTTCATGCCACCTCTAAGACCTCCCACCACCTCTGCACGATGGAAACGGAGCTCTGTCCTTTCCTCACTATCTGTCATAATGGAATACACTCTGTTTTCATCCCTTTCGCTCACTCCCAGCTGTGTTTATCATTGACACTGTGGAGGGACATTTCACCTGAAGCTGGTAAGTTAAGCAGTAGTTAGCCAGGCTACATGGGTGGGCCTGGGGCCAGGAGGTTGCAGGGAATAAGAGAGAAGCCAAAACAGCATCAGTGGACTGGAGGTGGAAGGGGATATGAGGTCTTTCATTCTTGCCAGCACACGGCCACCCAAGCCCTCTGTGGGCACAGCCTGGGCATCCATCCATAGAGAGAGACTCAGGCACTGGCTGAAGTTCCTCCTGCATCCTTCCAGCCTCCTTCCCTCTGCCTAGCTGAGGCTCAGCCTGCCCTGGCTCAGGGCTGCCCAGTCCTCTCTGAGGACCAAGAGAATGCTGCTGCTTTTCGGGTTCTTTTTTCCCCATTAAAAAAGCCAGGAAGGGGCTTCCCTGGTGGCCCAGTGGGTAAAGAGTCCGCCTTGCAGTGCAAGGGGCACCAGTTCAATCCCTGGCTCGGGAAGATCCCACATGCCACGAAGCAGCAGGACCGATGTGCCCAATTACAAGCCAGAGCTCTGGGCGCATGCGCCGAGAGCCGGAGCTCTGCAACGAGAGAGGCCACTGCAACGGAGGCCCACACAGGCCACTAAGAATTCACTGCTGTTCTAGCCAACACCTGCTATTGACCCCAACTTCAATTTCTTAGCGATTTATTAAAGGCTTACAGTTGTGAATGTTTTCTCTGTCCTTTTGAGATGTATACGTATGTCTCACATCTCAGGGGTCCCTTCTTCAGGACCTGAGGACCATTCCCCCGAAAAGTCATCATCAGGAAGATAGAGCTTCTCTCTCAGTCTCCGTGCGAGGGTGAACTCTTGATCCCGTAGCTGCCCGTGAGTGGTCACAGCTGCCCTAACCGCATGGGCACTGACTGCCCCACGGCCCCTTTGGGACTCTTGGCTTCTCTGACTGTGCTGAGCCCCTGCACCCAACCAGCCGCCTCCATGCTCCACCCCCAGCTGCTCCTTCATGCCACCTCTAAGACCTCCCACCACCTCTGCACGATGGAAACGGAGCTCTGTCCTTTCCTCACTATCTGTCATAATGGAATACACTCTGTTTTCATCCCTTTCGCTCACTCCCAGCTGTGTTTATCATTGACACTGTGGAGGGACATTTCACCTGAAGCTGGTAAGTTAAGCAGTAGTTAGCCAGGCTACATGGGTGGGCCTGGGGCCAGGAGGTTGCAGGGAATAAGAGAGAAGCCAAAACAGCATCAGTGGACTGGAGGTGGAAGGGGATATGAGGTCTTTCATTCTTGCCAGCACACGGCCACCCAAGCCCTCTGTGGGCACAGCCTGGGCATCCATCCATAGAGAGAGACTCAGGCACTGGCTGAAGTTCCTCCTGCATCCTTCCAGCCTCCTTCCCTCTGCCTAGCTGAGGCTCAGCCTGCCCTGGCTCAGGGCTGCCCAGTCCTCTCTGAGGACCAAGAGAATGCTGCTGCTTTTCGGGTTCTTTTTTCCCCATTAAAAAAGCCAGGAAGGGGCTTCCCTGGTGGCCCAGTGGGTAAAGAGTCCGCCTTGCAGTGCAAGGGGCACCAGTTCAATCCCTGGCTCGGGAAGATCCCACATGCCACGAAGCAGCAGGACCGGTGTGTCCAATTACAAGCCAGAGCTCTGGAGCGCATGCGCCGAGAGCCGGAGCTCTGCAACGAGAGAGGCCACTGCAACGGGGGGCCCACACAGGCCAAAGAATAAAGATGGATGAAAAATAAATAAGTAAAAATCAATAAAAGGAGGCAAAAAAAAAAAAAAAGCCAGGGGGAACTTCCCTGGTTGTTTTCCAGTGGCTGAGACTCCAGATCCAAACCCGGGGGCTCAGGTTCGATCCCTGATCAGGGAACTTGGTCCCACATGCCACAACTAAGAGTTCACATTGTTAAAGGGAATGCACAATGGTTTACTAATGATTACTAGTTAGAGATTTATTTGTTAGATTTAGTTACTCTGTTAACATTGATCATTTTCTGTTAATCTTTATTGATTGCAACTTATACTGAAACTGTCTGTGATTCATGAAATAGCCCCTAGACTATTATGTTGAGCAGGAATGCATAACTGTTATGAAAATCCCCCTGACATGTTTGCTATGGTATTGTATGTTTTTCTTGAGTGTTGTTTCCTGGTCGTAAGACTAGCCTGTCCCGTATGACTAACCTCTACCAAAGCAAATGAAATGTATGGGTATGTGGTATGGTACGTGTGTGTACGTGGCAAAGTAGTTCTACTCAGGAGGATGGAATTATTTTGTTGATTCAACCAGCCTTTAAAAGTCGCCTTCTGCTTCAGGTCGGGGCCCTCGCAGGAAACCTAGTTTCTCGCGGGTGGTCACTGGCCAGCCTAATAAACCTCTTTTGCACCTACCACGAGCGGTGTTGGGTGTTTCACTGAGCGCGCCCTACGACAACATGCCTCCACTATCATAAAAGATCTTACATGGCACAACAAAGATAGAACAGCTCAAGTGCTGCGACTATACGAATTAACAAAGAAATACGTGTTGGGCTTCCCTAGTGGTCCAGTGGGTAAGGACACCGCCTTGCAGTGCAAGGGGCGCCGGTTCGATCCCTGGCCTGGGAAGATCCCACGTGCCGCGGAGCGGCTGGACTGATGTGTCCAATTACCACCGAGCCGGAGCTCTGGAGCGGATGTGCCCAGAGCAGGCGCTCTGCGACAACAGATGCCAACACAATGGGAGGCCCACACGAGCCAAAGAACAAAAGATGGATGAAACTAGACAAACAAAAGACCAGTGGAAGTGGCCCGCCCACCCTCTCCCTTCCCACCCCCACCAAAATAAATAAATAAATAAAAATTAAAAAAAAAAAGAAATATGTGTTAACATGTATTGAATATTAACAAATAATATTCACAGCCAAATAAACAAATAAATATTTTTCAAAAATCTCCGAAAAAAAATCAAGCTATAATTCATATACCATAAAGTCTAGCTTTATAAAGTACACAATGGTTTCATATATTTACAAAGTTCTTGCCTGGAGAAACCCACGGACAGAGAAGCCTGGCAGGCTGCAATCCATGGGATCTCAAGAGAAGGAATGATGTAGCAACTGAACCGCCACCACAATCACAACTGGAACTTCCCCAGTGCCCCAGCATTCAAGAATCCATCTGCAGGACAGGAGACTCAGAAGGCTTGGGTTCGATCCCTGGGTTGGAGAGATTCCCTGGAGGAGGACATGGCAACCCACTCCAGCATTCTTGCCTGGAGAATCCCATGGACACGGGAGCCTGGCGGGCTACGGTCCATCAGTCATGAAGATTCAGACACTACTCAATCAACAGAGCAGGGATGCACAACCATCACTACTGTCTAACTGCAGAACATTTGATCATCATAAGGAGAAACCCCATACCTATTAGCAGTCACTACCCTTGTCCCCTTCCTCTGGTGCTGCAACCTCCACGCTGCTTTCTGTGTCTGTGAAATTGCCCAACCTGGGTCCTTCATACAAGTGGAATCACACAACATGTGGGGTCTGGCATCTTTCACTTGGCAGAAGGCTGTCACGTTTCAGCTATGTCAGTGGTCTCCAGCCTTTGTGGCACCAAGTGCCAGTTTCATGGGAGACAATGCTTTCCGTGGACTGGGGTTGGAAGGTGTTTGGTTTTACCTATGGTGTTGGAAGCCGTAACCCCTGATTCATGTGGTACATGGATCCGTAGCAATCCTTTCTTTTCATGGCTGACTAATATTCCATTGAGTGGGCATACCAAATTCTGTTGAGCCATTCATCTGTTGATGAGCTTCTGGATTATTTCTGCTTTTTAGCAATTGTGACTAATGCTGCTATGAACTTTCATGTACAGGTGGCTTCTTATGGACATATATTTTCAATTCTTTGGGATATAAAGGTGGGAGTGGAATTGTTGGATCCTGTGATAAGTCTGTTTAACTTTTCAAGGAATTGTCAGACTGTTTTTTAAAGTGGCCACACCATTTTCCCTGCTACACTCCATGGACAAGGATTCTAACCTCCCCATATCCTCAGAGACACCTGTGATTGTCTGTCTTTTGGTTTTGAAGTACAATGTTGTGCCCATCTCTGCTGCATAGCAAAGCGATTTAGTTATACATATATAGACATTCTTTCTTATTTTCTTTTCCATTATGGTTTATTATAGTTCAGTTGCTCCATTGAGTCCAACTTTTTGTGACCCCATGGACTGCAGCAGGCGAGGCTTGGTTTATCACAGGCGATTGCGTATGGCTCCCTGGGCTATACAGGAGGACCTTGCTGCTTATCCATCCTGTAGTTAGTCCTTCGCATCTGCTAATGCCAACCTCCCAGTGCTTCCCTTCTCCAGCCCTCCACCTGGGCAACCACAAGTCTGTTCTCTATATCTGTGAGTCTAGCTCTGCTTCAGAGATAGGTTCGTTTGGCGTTTGTCTTTCTCTGACTTCCTTCATTTCGTAGGATAGTCTTTAGTTGCACCCATGTGTCTGTCTGTTTGATTACAGCCCTTCCTGGGGGTGTGAGGTGGCTCATGGCCTCTCATCCTATCGTATCACTCGCTCACCTTCCTCCATGTGAGCTTTGCCTGCAGAGGGGTGTCAGACTCCTTTCTAGTTCCTCCGGGGGCTGGTGAGAAAACCTCAGGAGTAGGTGAGAATGCTTCAGACTCAACGGCTCGGATGTAACCATGCCCTTGTCTGTGCGAGCCTGGAGGCCGAAAGCCCAGCGTGGCCCCCATCCCTCGTGTGAGGCTGGGAGCCTGGTTTCTTTTCCATAAAACGTGCTTGATGAGGTTTGTCAAGTATAAATCGGCACTTACCAATTACATTACCAAGGACTGAGCAACAAGGGCGTTTGCCATCTACATCTGTGGAAACTGACCACTGCGCTGGGACAGAGGCTGGGAGTTTGGGGTGGAGGGAGGCACTCTGTGCTCCAGGGATCTGGTGGGACAGGTCTTTAGACAGGCAGATGTTTTTAGGAACAGATTTTATGATCTCAATCCTTGCATCTTCTCATACCTAGAAAAACCCTAAATCCCTTCATGGTGAATCAGATCCTCGTGACTAACCAGAAACTCTCTTTGTGAAATGAGGGTTTAATAGTATTGAAACCCCTCTTCATTGAAATCGTGTATTGATTTTCCTCCTGCTGTCTCTTTGGAGCAGTCTCTCAGAGCTATCTGAGGTCTTGCCTCCCAGGCTGCAGTCCTAACTATGCCCCAAATAAAACTTAACCCTCAACTCTCAAGTTGCTTATCTCTTTTAGTCCACAGGTTCAACTAGAGAACCTCCCACTGAAACTGGCATCGTTTCAGGTGCTCCAAAGAGCTCCAGTATTATAGCTGTTTATGTTTCATGCAGAGAAGAATTCAGGGAAAGCAAAGTGATAGATAAGAAGTGATTTGTCAGAATAAGATGTTTGTGAGCTTTACATGCCGGCCAGTGAGCAATGCCGCGCCCTGAGAACTCACTGGACTATTAAAGGCAAGGGAGGGGGTCAGAGAGTTTCCTTGTCTTTCTCGCTCCCATCTTCAGCTCCTCCTCCAGGTTGAGGAGGGGAGTCTTCTTGTCCCTACACGATCAAGCTAGGTCCACAAGTTTTTGTTTTTAACGTGTGCTGAGAGAAGGTCCCAGAGATCATTAACTTACTGAGCTACTGGGCAAGGTGGGTCTCACGCCACCATTCTGTGATTGTTTGGGGGCATTTTCTGTGCTTCCGCTGCATGGTTTTGTGGCTAATTAAGCTCACTTGCTTTTGTGGTTAAGCAAACCTGCTTTCCCAAGTCAGCAGAGAAACTTAACTTACAAGGGTCTCATATTTTTTCTTATATTTTTTCTGCTTATAATCCCCTAGTGAGATTAACTATTTAATACCTGCTTGATTCTGTCTCTATCACCAGCTGGCTTCCCAGGTGGCTCAGTGGTAAAGAACTCACCTGCTAATGCAGAAGACACAAGAAATACAGGTTTGATCTCTGACTCGTGAAGATTCCCTGAAGAAAGAAATGGCAACCCACTCCAGTATTCTTGTCTGGGAAATTCCATGGACAGAGGAGCCTGGTGGGCTACAGTCCACGGAGCCACAAAGAGTGAAACACAACTGAGTGACTGATCACGCACACAGCAGAATTAACTACTTGATCTCTGCTTTGTCCCTTTGTTCTGTCCCTATCACCAGCTGCAGCGTTTCTGTCCTCACTGACTTTGGGGACAGAATCCACATGCCCAGAGGGAGGTCAGTGCCCTGAAAGTGGGAAGAAAGAAACGCTCTCAGAACACCTGCTCTGATTGAACAGGGTGAGGTGCATTGTTTCCAGGAGGGTGGGGCTCAGGGCCAGGAGCTAGGAAACGGTCCAGCGCCCGCAGGCCTGTCCTTCCCGCCTCTGTGCTCTCACCAGATGGCCTCTTGCTAGAATGCAGGAGCGGGAGCAAATGATCACTCACTCACCATCCCTGCTAGAAAGGCGTACACTTGCCTCCCGAAGGAGCAGCTGAGTCCCTTGGAAACGAGCTGAGAATTATATTTCATTCAGTGGATTTACTGAGGACTATATCCCAGGAGACAGCCTCTTAGATAGCTCTGGGGGACTGTCTGGAAGAGGTAAAAGAGGAGCCAGGTACACAGGAGTTTTTGCAGAAAAGCAAAGAAACAAACACCAGGCAGCTGGAGCATCAAAAAAGTACTATTAATTGAAGAAAACCAGACATCTTAAATTAATGAGTTTAACACTTTTCTATGAAAGTTGCAAGAGTCTGGGATTACTGCGAGTATTCCTTTGATATGCACCTTCACTATCTAGAGTCAGTATCCTGTCTTTCTCCATCCTAAAATCTTTTGCTGCTGCCCAAATCTTGGCTTTCTCTGCCCACTGGAGCTGAATAAGAAAACAAGGAGACAGAATTTGGAGGAAATAGAAAGATGGCTTTAATCCTCAGGTAGCAGAAGAGAGAACCCAGTAGGCTCGTACCTCAAGAAGTGTGTCCCTAGTACAATATACTAGTACGTATATATGGAATCTAGTAGGATGGTAATGACAACACATGCAGCGAAGCGATGGAAAAACAGACATGGACAGTAGACATATGGACATTGTGGGAAGTGAACAGTGGGTGAGAGGCGTAAAGGAGGTAGCATGAAAACCTGTACTATCATATGTGAATAAAATAGCTATAGTCATTGCTCTGTGAGAAAAGGGGATCCTGCAGGGGTGCTGTGTGATGGTCTGGAGGGATGGGATGGGGGGATATACATATGACTAATCTGGGAACATACATATGTGTAAACAACAAAACTCTGTAAAAGTTAAAAGTAAAATAAAAGCAAAAAAAAAAAAAAAGTGTGTCCCTCTTCTGCAGGGAATCAAGGGGACCAGATGGTTGGGATTTGTAGCCAGGGGTCAGAGATACAGAACAAAGGTGAAGGGTTCCTGTATTCTTCTTTCCTTTGGTATTGCTTGGAAACAATCAATAGGCCGGTGTCAGATAGCCCAGTAATTTGGGTCCTGGGTCCAGCAGTCAGCAGTTGGTCCTGGTAGTTGGGTCCATCATCCTGTGTGGATTGCACTGTGACTTTCCTTCTGTAATACAGAAAGGGGGAAGATAAACTGCAAGGGGTGGTTTAAGGGGTCTCCTATCAATAAGCGTCAGGATGTGGCTAGCATAAAGTTAAAAGATACAGATGCAGAGTGTGGCCCATGCAGAGTGAGAGGGCAGCAGGTTTGGAGTGTCGTTTGCATAAGAGGCTAGTCTTCTGAAAAGAAGACACAGACTGTATATTCGGAAAATAGAGAAGGACTCAAAAGGCAAAGAGAAAAAGAAAACTTTTCTTGATTCACTGCAATGCTTTCAGGGTGTCCTGTTGGGGGTGGTTTGGTGGCTTGATGGCCTCAGCGTCCTTTGTCTGCTGAAATGGCAGGGGACATTCTTTGTCCACGCCAACAGTGCAGTGAGTCTAGGAGGGGCACGGGCTGTGACCTTTCCAGGTGCAGCTTGGGGTTGGGCAGGCGCATCCTTACATTCTTGCTGGTGTTTCACCTCACAGCTGTAGTCATTTCTGTCGCTTACAGCTGTACTGTTGACGGTCCCACCCAGGAGTCATGCAGCCCTCTCCTCAGGCAGGTGTGGGATCAAGCACTCATGGGAAAAAGTCCCTGTGTGGTGTGTAACACTGGCTGATTTCCCTTGATGCATCAGGTGCAATTTCACCACTGGATTAATATTTCAAGGGGTCAATATGCATCCCTTGGCAGTATCAAGCTCCCAGGTGATGTCACTGAACTTGGGAGTCAGGAAGAGGAAGGTGTGCGGTTGGCCTTACCAGCTGGCAGAAGCTGGCAATAGCCCATTGCTGCTCTCCTCCCCGGGTCCCACAGGCCACGGGCCAGCGTCGGATGGGGAGGAGGCAATCAGAGGTACTGAAGCCCCTCTTCTTCGACTCAGGTGGGAAGGGCCCTGGCTGGGGAGAGCGTGTGGTGTCCCAGGGCTCCTTGCAGATGCGCCCCCAGCTGAATTTCTGTTGAAACCAGTCTTAGGTTCTTTTCTGTCTTCTTCTGTTTCCCTCTCTCCCTTACTCATTTCTTCTATTGACCTAGAAAATACTCACAGCCTTAAAGTTGAGAGTTACGTTTCAGTTGGTGGGAAGTTTTAGGACTTCCAGCCTGGGAAGCAGCATCTCAAAAGACTCTGAGAGAACTGTTCCAAGGAGGAAAGGGAAAAGCAAGGCTCTACAGAAGCTTGCAGCAAAGGGCAGGTAGTCTGAATGCCAAAGGTAGGCTGAAACCAGATAATCCCAGTTAAGGAATTTAGTGCTTTCTCTGTATGGAAAGAGGCAAGACTGTGGGCTCACCGAAATCATTCCTTTGATAGCACCTCAGCTCTCTGAGACTGGTTTTTCTGTGTTAGCTTCCTTGGGGCTCACTGTAGGGAGCGGCTGCTCTCTGATCTCTGCTAGAGTGCAGGTATCTCTCCCCATCCTCCATTCCTGCAGGGCTCAACAGCTCACCTGGGAGGGCTGCAATTGCTGAAGACTGTGACACCCTTGTTTACTGATATGGCAGGATATATTCCATTTCTCACTTCCAAAGATTCTCACTCAATAAATCATGGGCCCACAGACCCTGGTCTGAGGCTTGGCTTCTAAGGGTCCCAACCCTTGAAAAGCCGCTTTCCCAAGCAGTGGCTCTTAGGGACTTCCCAGGTAGTCTAGTGATTCAGACTCCACGCTCCTAAAAGCAAGCAATGGCCTGGCCAGACTCTGTCCTAGGGATGGCCGGCAGGTCTCCCCTGCCCGCATGCCTGTTTCTGAGAGCAGAGGAAGGGCAGACATGACCATCCCTGACCTTTGCAGGCTGGTCACCAGAGCCCTGGGCTAGAAAACAGGAAATCAGGGTCCTGCCTCCGCTGCTGACCCTGTTGCAGTGAAAAGAAAAAAAGAGGAATTCATTTTTGTTTTGTTCTTTCTTTCCTGCGAACAAATAAAATAAAGAGAACAATGAATAGGCCGGAGAAGAAACATAAGTGGACCTGAAAGAGCTAATCACTCC
The DNA here is from genome assembly GCA_022376925.1 of Tragulus kanchil. Classification (NCBI taxonomy): domain Eukaryota; kingdom Metazoa; phylum Chordata; class Mammalia; order Artiodactyla; family Tragulidae; genus Tragulus; species Tragulus kanchil. The sequence goes on from JAIOJX010000032.1 coordinate 154,586,897, forward strand.
TTGTTTGTTGTTGATATTTAGTCGCTAAGTCATGTCTGACTCTCTTGTGATCTCAAGAACTGTAGCTCACCAGGCTCCTCAGTCCATGGGATTTGCCAGGTAAGAACACTGGAATAGGGTTGCCATTTCTTTCTCCAGGGGATCATCTTGACCCAGAGACAGAATCTGAGTCTCTGATATTGGCAGGCAGATTCTTTACCACTGAGCCACCATAAAGGGGCCTAACAGAACCAATTGCTCTTAGTTTTATTTTAACTGTCCCTAATTTGTCATCTCTGATTAGGTTTGTTTTTCCCAAAAATGACCCCTGCACCCTATTATCCTTTTACTCTCTGATAATTACATCCTGTACCCGATATTTGCTTTTCCTGCACTCTCTTGTAACAAATCACTCCTTATAGCTATTTACATTTCAGAGAGAAGGTCACAGGTAAATAACCCAGAGACAAAGGGACCCAGTGACCAGACTGCCTTACACCAAGGATGACTGTTTTGAAATAATGTGGGAGGAAGAAAAAGTCAAGACCTTCCCTACTCTGAGCCTTGTCATCATTTATCCTAAGGCCATGAAACCTAGGCAGTCCACAGGGGTGCGGCACAGTTCTTGAGGCACTAGCCTGTTGTTCTCTCCTCGGCCAGCTGAGGATTGAAACCATCTTTCTATTTCTTCCAAACTCAGTCTCTGTCTTTATTTGTTTATTTTTTTAGTTAGCGTTGGTGAGCAGAGAAAGCGAAGGTTTTTGTGACAACAGCCCTGGACAAGATCTCTCTGCTGGGTCTTCCCAACTCTCACTAGGAAAAGGATAGTCAAGAAGCGTTGGAATCCTGGACAGGTCCCATTCCTGGAAACTAGGGTTCATGAAGTCCAGGTTGGATCCTTCTTATTTAACAAACTCCTCTGGATATTCTGTTATCAGCTGAGGTGGAAACTGTGTTCTTGGGTCGGATTTCTCAGCCTCAGCACCACTGATATTTGGGCGGAATCATTCTTTGTCATGCAAGTTTTCCTGTGCCCTGCAGGGTGTAAGCACTAGATGCCGGAAGCACCCTGCCATGACCGAAAATCCCTCCAGGCTCTGCTGAACACCTCCTGGGCACCGAAATCACACCCCCAACTCTATGAACCTTGAAATGTCATGGCCACATGTTGAACTATGATAAGGAGAACAAATGGATTGAATACCGAGAAACCTCTTTGCCCTTAAAAAAGTATTTACATTATAGTTTTCCCCAGCTCTATGGACCTTGAAATGCCATGGCCACATGTTAAACTATAATAGAGACCATATGGATTGAATTTCCCACAAACCTCTTTATCCTTAAAAAATCCATCTACATTGTATTTTCCAATTATATTTGATTAGAAGTGTATATATACAGCCAATATACTGACTCTTATTTATCTTAAAGTCCTCATTACTGCAATTAATTTAAGGTAAGATGTTGACTGAAAAAAAGCACAACGTGAGAGCCAGGAATTAAGTTTTATTGGGGCCATACGAGGATTGCAGCCCAGGAGACAGCACCTCAGAGAGTTCTGAGAAACTGTTCCAAGGAGGCAGAAAAGACGGGCAAAAGACAATATGTGTGCATTTGGTAAAAGGGGAGCACATGCCATCAAGCACATACTTTTATAGAAACTTTCTGTTGGTCTCGTGAAGTTTCTGCTAGTCACGAGTAATAACCATCACGATGAAGGATTTTAGTGCTTTTCTAGATATGAGGAGATAGAAGAATTAGGCTCATAAAATCACCTCCCGAGAATACCTAACTCACTAAAGACCTGTCCTGCCAGTTTCCCAGAGCACAGAGAGCCTCATTTGGGCTCACGACCGGAAACTCCTTCAGGGGATGTTGGAGGTCAGCAGCTGCAGCGGCACATGGCTTAATCCTCATTGAGGTAGATGACAAGCATGGCAATTTGAGGTTGACAAAGGGAAGGAAAATGGCATCTAGTTCTTTTTCTGAGGAGGCATTGTTACGGAGTCCAAGCTCCCTCTACTCGCTACACCACAGACCAATGAATCTGAGAGACGAGGTGTTGAAGCAAGGAAAACGCCTTTATTCAGAAAGCAGCTGATGGAGAAGATAGCAGGCTAACACCTCAGAAATAGCCATCTTATTGGGGTCTGGGTGTCAGATTCTTTTATAAATTAGAGATGAGGGGGAGGTGAGGAAGCAGAGTAAAAAGGCGATTAGACTCACAAACATCTCCTAGGAGGGCATGCCTCAGGCAGGGGTTGTGTTCATTTCTGCCTTCCTGCCATCTACAGGTGGACAGGGTTCTGAACAAAGGCATTTTACTTTAACAATCAGGCAAAGAGGTAGGGTCCTCCAGGAAAGCCATTAAGTATGATTATAAAAAACAAAAGCCACAGAAAGCAAGTCAAAGGAACAGTTTGCACCGTGGAGTCCAAACTGGCGTCCTCCCTGCAACAGCATCGGTTTCTCTTAACTGGGTCCCCCCTCTCAACCTCTGTCTTTAGAATGAAGGGGTCCCCTCTGAGTCCCTCTGTTCTTGCTGCTGTAAGCAGAAGCTCTTTGAAGACCTACGGTGAGAAGGGCAAGCAGAAGAAGCAGGAATATAGGAGGAGGAAGCAAGTCACTGTCCCTGGGGGAGGCTTAGAGTCAAGCCCGTCAGAGCCACAGCACTGCCAGCAGGTGCCAGCTCAGTGGCAGCTTCCAAAGGGTCTTTCATCTGGAGAAGTTTGTGGAAACCCAGAACCGGCGTGCCTGGCAACCCTCAAAAGGTGGCCCATTGTAAGAAGTCACTTTCATCCCCACAGAGTCCTTGAACGCCAGACGGAGGAGTCTAGGCTCATTATGTAACGCAGGAAGGAGTCATTGAATATTCTTGAGCAAGGGCATGGTGACGCTGGCTAACATGCTCCAAAGCAGAAGGATGCTGACATTCGTGGAACACCTAGGCGTTCCGATGCCTCTCCAGCTTACAGCAAGCTGCCTGACAATGACGAGAGGGTAACTGAAGGAGGAAGAGCTACCAGGCCGCCCATCAGCTAGACAGAACTGATCTCGTAGCCAATTCCTGGGAATTCCCTGAATGTCACATTTGTGTAACCAGGGCCCCTTGGGGCCTTCCCAGGGACAGGCCCTTCCTCCATATATTCTGCATTAGGTCCTCTGAAGCATCTAGATATTATGGGGCATATTGTCTAAGTTGTTTTGCAGGCGAAAATCCCCAGCAAATGAAAGATGCTAACTACTTCATGACCACATGCACCTAGTCCCATGCCCCGAGAAGGACTAATGACTAACCCCTACGACATCACCCTGTTACCTCACTATCAGTCCATCAGAGATTTGGTGCCTAGGAGGGCATGCCTCAGGCAGGGGTTGTGTTCATTTCTGCCTTCCTGCCATCTACAGGTGGACAGGGTTCTGAACAAAGGCATTTTACTTTAACAATCAGGCAAAGAGGTAGGGTCCTCCAGGAAAGCCATTAAGTATGATTATAAAAAACAAAAGCCACAGAAAGCAAGTCAAAGGAACAGTTTGCACCGTGGAGTCCAAACTGGCGTCCTCCCTGCAACAGCATCGGTTTCTCTTAACTGGGTCCCCCCTCTCAACCTCTGTCTTTAGAATGAAGGGGTCCCCTCTGAGTCCCTCTGTTCTTGCTGCTGTAAGCAGAAGCTCTTTGAAGACCTACGGTGAGAAGGGCAAGCAGAAGAAGCAGGAATATAGGAGGAGGAAGCAAGTCACTGTCCCTGGGGGAGAGGCTTAGAGTCAAGCCCGTCAGAGCCACAGCACTGCCAGCAGGTGCCAGCTCAGTGGCAGCTTCCAAAGGGTCTTTCATCTGGAGAAGTTTGTGGAAACCCAGAACCGGCGTGCCTGGCAACCCTCAAAAGGTGGCCCATTGTAAGAAGTCACTTTCATCCCCACAGAGTCCTTGAACGCCAGACGGAGGAGTCTAGGCTCATTATGTAACGCAGGAAGGAGTCATTGAATATTCTTGAGCAAGGGCATGGTGACGCTGGCTAACATGCTCCAAAGCAGAAGGATGCTGACATTCGTGGAACACCTAGGCGTTCCGATGCCTCTCCAGCTTACAGCAAGCTGCCTGACAATGACGAGAGGGTAACTGAAGGAGGAAGAGCTACCAGGCCGCCCATCAGCTAGACAGAACTGATCTCGTAGCCAATTCCTGGGAATTCCCTGAATGTCACATTTGTGTAACCAGGGCCCCTTGGGGCCTTCCCAGGGACAGGCCCTTCCTCCATATATTCTGCTTTAGGTCCTCTCTGAAGCATCTAGATATTATGGGGCATATTGTCTAAGTTGTTTTGCAGGGGCGAAAATCCCCCAGCAAATGAAAGATGCTAACTACTTCATGACCACATGCACCTAGTCCCATGCCTCCTGGAGCCTAAGGACTAATGATGCTAACCCCTACGACATCACCCTGTTACCTCACTATCAGTCCATCAGAGAATTGTGCACGATCTGACCAAGTACCCTGAGACTCTCCCCACTCCAGTCTGGCTTTTGAAAGTTCTTTGCTGAAGCTCTTTAGGATGCTCGGGGTCTTAGGGCATGAGCCACTCGTCTACAAAGCATGGTTGGTCCTGCAATAAGCTTTTCTCTGTTCTACAGTCTGGCTTGCCAGTGTGCTTGACCTCACTGAGCATCAGGCACAGGAACCTCCACTAGCACATATTGTAAAGTCCTTCCCTCTGCCGGAGAGTCTAGGGGAGCAGGTGCTCTTAGCAATGAGGGTGCTAAGGGAGCAGGCCGCTTGCCACAGGTGGAAGCACTCTTGGTCAGTGTCTGGACAGTGGCAGGCTGGCTGATCCCCACTGTGAACAGCTCTGGTTTTGTAACCCGAGCCCAGCTGTTCCAACCGATGTCTTCCAAGCACTCTGACATGAGGGGCCCAGGGACCTCCTCTGAAAAGAGAGGATTTTCTCAGACTAACTGAAGGAGACAGGCATAAACAGTGCTCCGGATGAGGCTTTCGGGAGGACATCTCTGCCTTCCTGAGGCATTGTCTCGATTCTGCTGGATCCTCATGAGTGACAAGGACGCTGTTTCAAACCATCTTGGGATGGGAATGCTGATCAAAGAACATAAGTCTGGGTGATTACAAGTCCTGTCCCTTCTCTTTCTCTTTTCTTTCCCTATAACCTGCGTTTCTGATTTTGAGTAACTATAGGTAAGGTCAAAAGAGGCTTACACAAGTTCACAGGCCTTGATAGGTAGATTTCTCTTCTTTAAATCAACAACTCTGATTTAGAACTCTTAGCCGAGAGGGAAGTAAAAACAAGCAAGAGGGAAGCAGCAAGAGTGAAGCAGGACGCCACCCTATTGCAACTCCAAGCTGCTTTGCTCTCGTCTCTGGAGGGTGTCTTGTTTACTTGTGCACATAGGACAGCAGTAGGCAGAATCCTGAGAGTCTAAGAATTCCTCAAGATTCCCACCCTCTGGTGTGCAAACCCTGTGTCACCTCTGTCCCTTGAGGGTGTGGGCAGGGCGGAGAAAAAGAGGAGATTGCATCTATGTGATTAGGTTCCATTTTGAGACCAAACTGGAAGGGACTTTGCAGATGTTGACTACCTGCTCATCAAAAGGGAGATTACCCTGAGTGGGCCCTTTAAGGAGGCTCTTGAGGAGAGAGGCTGTCTCTTGCTGCCCTGGAAGGAGCAAGCTGTCGTGGGTGCTACAGCCGCAGGGAAGTGAATCCTCCCGCCTGAACCTGGAATAGGACTCAACCTCAGATGAGACCCCCAACCCCAGGAGACACCCTGACTGCAGCCTCGTGAGACCCTGAGCAGGGGATGCAGCTAACCTATGCCTGGACTCCCCACCCGGACATAGTAACTAGGTGAAACTGGGAGATATTAACTTTAGGTGCTGTTTTAAGCTGCTACATTTGTGATAACTGGTTATTCTTCATAGCACCTTACAATATAGAGACTTGAGAAGAGAAAGTCATCCTGGTCAGAAACCAATAAACATCAAGAGATGGTATTTTGGGCTTGCCCCGGTTGTCCTGTGGTTAAGAATATGCCTAGTCAAGCAGGCGACATGGGTTTGATCCCTGGTCCAGGAAGATCCCACTTGCTACGGGTCAACCAAGCCTGAGAGCTGCAACTACTGGAACCTGGGGGCCCTAGAGCCCATGCTCCTCAACAAAGAAGCCACCACTGTGAGAAGCTTGTGCACTGCAGTTAGAGGGTAGCCCTTGTTCTCTGCAACTAGAGAAAGTCTAGTTGCAGCAACAAAGACGCAGTGCAACTGAAAATAAATAGAATATAAAAAAGACATTGTATCTTATTTAAATATTTCTTTGTGGTGGGGGACAGAGGGAGTAGATGATGGAAGAGTTTTTTTTTTTTTTTTTTTAAACAGCTCTATTGAGATATCATTAACATCTAATAAACTGCACATATTTCAAGAATGCAATTTGATAAGCTTTTAGTCTCTATCTATCTATATATTTATTTGTCTTTCTACCTGTCTATCCCCTGGTCATCTATGTATCTGTCACTATCCATGTACTTTTGTATGTATCTATCAATATAGCCCTATGAAATCATGAACATGGCCTTCATCTCAAAGGGTTTGCTCATCCCCTTTGCCATTCTTCTCCTCTCCCTTCCCCATCCCTAGGCAACTATTAATCTGCTTGTCCCTATAGGTTTCTTTTCATTTTCTAAAGGTTTTGTCAATGGAGCTATAGAGTAGGAATTCTCTTTAGTCCTTTCAGTCTGCACAACTATATTGAGATTCATCCGCATTGCTGCATCTATCAGCAGATCATTGTTGACATCGATTGCTGAGTTGTCTTGGATATCCTTTGATCTTAAGCAGGTCACTCAGTGTCTCAGGACCTCAGAGTCTTCAGCGTGTAAACAAACATCAGGTTCCCTGGCAACTACTACCTGACTAACTCCATGTTTTTCCTTCTGGGATTCAGGACACAGCACGCCTTTTCCAGTACCATCTTTCTTGTGTTCTAGTTGCCTGGGATTTCTTCTTGTGGGGCTACTGCCTCTGAGCCTGAGAAAGCTGTCTCTCTTAGCTCTTAACTTGTGAAGAGAGAGAACTTTTGAGACCCCGAGATTTTCTGCGGAATCCTTTGGGATCTTGAGTGACCTCCAAGAAGGCAGACCCTGTGTATTCTGATAACCTTGAAAACATGGGCTCTGAAAGGAGAATTCAATGTCAGTGCTGTAGACACGGATCAAAGAAATCTCAGGATCAATTGGCCACCAGCCCCTCAGGTGGCGCTGGTGGTAAAAAAAAAAAAACACACAAAAAAACCCAAAAAAGCCCTGCCTGCTACTGTAGGAGAGGCAAGAGGTTCTGGTTCAATCCCTGGGTCTAGGAGATCTCCTGAAGTAGGAAATGGCAATCCATGCCAGTAGTCTTGCCTGGAAAATTCCGTGGACAGAGAAACCTGGTGGGCTACAGTCTATGGGGCGGCAATGACTCAGATATGACTGAGTGGCTGGGCTCCGCCCCCTCTTCCTCCCCTGTCCCCGCCCACCCCCCACCGGCCTTTCTGCTGGGATCTTGGATAAAGAATATAGAGTGCAGTGGGTGGTTAGGCCTGGGAGCAGAGAAGCAGCAGGATACAGCCCCTGCCCTAGAAGATAAACGGAATAGGATTGGGGGAAAAAAACCACACACACAAGAAAAGGAAAAGAAGGAAGCAAACAAAACCCAGGAACATCTTTGCATCTCCTTGGCAGATCTGATCTCAAATCCTGTTTCCAGATTTCTGAGGGTTTCATAGACCTAAATGGAAATGGTAGAAGACAGCTTACCTCTCTGAAAAGAGTTCACCAAGTCTTGGATAAAAATTGTTCTTGAAAAAAAATGTGGAACTGGAATTTCCAAAGCAGAGAAGGCATCCATTTGTGATGATGGCTCCCAGACCTAGGTCTGGGCGAAGAAGCCCTTTCCTGGATCTGAAATTCTATCTTTTGGGGACCACAAACCTCCCCTGACTGGAAACCTTATCTGTTTCTGAGAGCAGAGGCACTGGCTGGGCTAGACGTTTAGGGGCCATTTTTCTGGTTGCCCCCAACTACCTGGACATCCCTACCTGTGGTCTAGTTGGCACCGTCTCTGCTTTTCTTGCTTGAGAAACCTATACTTCCACCCCTTGGCCTTTACTATTTCTAGTTTCTGAGACTGGCTTCCTTTAGCTGGGACAAGCCTGCTATTACTCTGACTGATTGGACTTTCTGACCATATGCTGGCACTCCCTCCCGCCATACGGTTTCCTTGGTCATTTGTTGAGAACAAATGCACTGAGCATCTTCTCCGTTGAAGGGTAGCCCATTGACTGGGTAGTATCGAAAAGGCATCACCAAGACAACCACATCTCACCTTCCACCTGCCTTAGGAAAATGACTCTATGAATTCATTCCATTGAAGGATTATATTTCAGAACTGATTAGAATTTTAGAATGAGAATATAATTTAACTTCTACAAATGTATTTCCCTGCCAGTTTGCTGATGTGAATATTGAGAAACAAAGAGGAGGTGAAATGGCCATAGTAAAGTTATAGAGCGGATTAAGGGCAAAACAGAATCAGGTGCCTCCTGTATCATTTACAATTGAGTTTGGCTACATATAACAAACAACAATAGCCAGATAACAGTGTCTTGAACAAGTGATTGGCTTGTTTCTCTCTCAGATCAGGTGGCCCGTTGAGACCTTTTTGGCTGCTCCACATTTCCAGGAACCCAGGCTCCTTCTTACTATGGCTCTGCCATCCCTGGGACCTGGCTTCTACCTCATGGCTCAAGGTGTCTGCTTGAGATCCAGCCATCACTTCAGCATCCTACCCAGCAAGAAGAAGGCACAGAGGGGATGGACACTCCATTTCCTCTTAAGGAGATTTTCCAGACGTTTCATACAACACTTCTGCTTATTTCTTAGTGGTTTAAACATGTGCACCAGACCACATTACTGTAAGGGAAAAAGAAATCATTTCATCATTCCAGGTAAAAAAATTTTTTTCCAGTAGGGGTAAAAGGAGAATGGATATAGAGAGGCACCTGGAAGTCTCATGTCTAGTTGTACATCTATGTACCTAGAACCATCCCCCCATTCTCCCACCAGCCTTAGTCTCAGATGTGACTTGGAATTGGGGCTGACCAGGGAATGTATGGTACAGAAAGCATCTAATTTGTCTAGCCCCAACTACCTGGACATCCCTACCTTGGTCTAGTTGGCTTTTCCCGGTATACTTCCACCCCTTGGCCTTTACTATTTCTAGTTTCTGAGACTGGCTTCCTTTAGCTGGGACAAGCCTGCTATTACTCTGACTGATTGGACTTTCTGACCATATGCTGGCACTCCCTCCCGCCATACGGTTTCCTTGGTCATTTGTTGAGAACAAATGCACTGAGCATCTTCTCCGTTGAAGGGTAGCCCATTGACTGGGTAGTATCGAAAAGGCATCACCAAGACAACCACATCTCACCTTCCACCTGCCTTAGGAAAATGACTCTATGAATTCATTCCATTGAAGGATTATATTTCAGAACTGATTAGAATTTTAGAATGAGAATATAATTTAACTTCTACAAATGTATTTCCCTGCCAGTTTGCTGATGTGAATATTGAGAAACAAAGAGGAGGTGAAATGGCCATAGTAAAGTTATAGAGCGGATTAAGGGCAAAACAGAATCAGGTGCCTCCTGTATCATTTACAATTGAGTTTGGCTACATATAACAAACAACAATAGCCAGATAACAGTGTCTTGAACAAGTGATTGGCTTGTTTCTCTCTCAGATCAGGTGGCCCGTTGAGACCTTTTTGGCTGCTCCACATTTCCAGGAACCCAGGCTCCTTCTTACTATGGCTCTGCCATCCCTGGGACCTGGCTTCTACCTCATGGCTCAAGGTGTCTGCTTGAGATCCAGCCATCACTTCAGCATCCTACCCAGCAAGAAGAAGGCACAGAGGGGATGGACACTCCATTTCCTCTTAAGGAGATTTTCCAGACGTTTCATACAACACTTCTGCTTATTTCTTAGTGGTTTAAACATGTGCACCAGACCACATTACTGTAAGGGAAAAAGAAATCATTTCATCATTCCAGGTAAAAAAATTTTTTTCCAGTAGGGGTAAAAGGAGAATGGATATAGAGAGGCACCTGGAAGTCTCATGTCTAGTTGTACATCTATGTACCTAGAACCATCCCCCCATTCTCCCACCAGCCTTAGTCTCAGATGTGACTTGGAATTGGGGCTGACCAGGGAATGTATGGTACAGAAAGCATCTGTATTTTCTAATTTGCCTACTCACTAAAGTGTGTTTGTAACCCTAAGGTCAATAGTCGTGCCATCATCCACACACACGCTTATGTGCAGGGTGGAGCAAACCCGGAGTTGCCAGATGTGTGTGTTCCCAGCTGAACTCAAACAAAGTGACACCCTGTGCTTTCCTGCTGTTGTGGGGTACGCTCAGTGAAGCACCCAACTCAGCCCGTAGTGGATGGAAAAGAGGTTTATTAGGCTGGCTTTACACTGGTGGATCCAAGGCCTTCATTTAGCCAAGGACCCCGAGCAAAACTTGTGGTTCACATTTATACCTAAAGCCTACATGCATCCCAAACTCCTGAGGTTGCCTAGGAACCATTAAAGAAAAAAAACATGATTCAGTTGCCATCACAAAGGTACAATCGAAAATCACCTAAGCATATCGCTTAGCTTGTCTACCAAGAGTTGATTAACTAAGATCACAAATGGTAATTTGTCTTGTGACAGATATTCATTTTCATGGCCAAGGGGAGGCATGGATACGAGGTTTCCCTGGTCAGCTTCTCGTCAACCGAGGAGGCCTAGTTGACAGTTAATTTTTCATCTCCATGGCTACCCAGTCCAAACACTGTCCAGAGTTCACTGAAAGTGTAACATGGAGTCTTCTTCCTCAAGATGGAGTCAGTTCAGTCAGGGCAGCCAGCTTCTTTCTTCCTTCATCAGTACAGGTTATATTCAGTAAAGACTAATAGGGAAAAAATGCTGATAGGGAGTAAATCAGTTTAACAAGTATCAATGATTTCCTCTTAAGGAGATTTTCCAGACGTTTCATACAACACTTCTGCTTATTTCTTAGTGGTTTAAACATGTGCACCAGACCACATTACTGTAAGGGAAAAAGAAATCATTTCATCATTCCAGGTAAAAAAATTTTTTTCCAGTAGGGGTAAAAGGAGAATGGATATAGAGAGGCACCTGGAAGTCTCATGTCTAGTTGTACATCTATGTACCTAGAACCATCCCCCCATTCTCCCACCAGCCTTAGTCTCAGATGTGACTTGGAATTGGGGCTGACCAGGGAATGTATGGTACAGAAAGCATCTGTATTTTCTAATTTGCCTACTCACTAAAGTGTGTTTGTAACCCTAAGGTCAATAGTCGTGCCATCATCCACACACACGCTTATGTGCAGGGTGGAGCAAACCCGGAGTTGCCAGATGTGTGTGTTCCCAGCTGAACTCAAACAAAGTGACACCCTGTGCTTTCCTGCTGTTGTGGGGTACGCTCAGTGAAGCACCCAACTCAGCCCGTAGTGGATGGAAAAGAGGTTTATTAGGCTGGCTTTACACTGGTGGATCCAAGGCCTTCATTTAGCCAAGGACCCCGAGCAAAACTTGTGGTTCACATTTATACCTAAAGCCTACATGCATCCCAAACTCCTGAGGTTGCCTAGGAACCATTAAAGAAAAAAAACATGATTCAGTTGCCATCACAAAGGTACAATCGAAAATCACCTAAGCATATCGCTTAGCTTGTCTACCAAGAGTTGATTAACTAAGATCACAAATGGTAATTTGTCTTGTGACAGATATTCATTTTCATGGCCAAGGGGAGGCATGGATACGAGGTTTCCCTGGTCAGCTTCTCGTCAACCGAGGAGGCCTAGTTGACAGTTAATTTTTCATCTCCATGGCTACCCAGTCCAAACACTGTCCAGAGTTCACTGAAAGTGTAACATGGAGTCTTCTTCCTCAAGATGGAGTCAGTTCAGTCAGGGCAGCCAGCTTCTTTCTTCCTTCATCAGTACAGGTTATATTCAGTAAAGACTAATAGGGAATAATCAATGCTGATAGGGAGTAAATCAGTTTAACAAGTATATCACTTTTAGATAATGATCTTACAATCGCTTACAGGTAAATCTAAGTAAATTATTTCCTATTATATGTCCCCATTTATACCTTTGCTCACACACACTGCGTAGACTCTTAGTGATACTTCATTTTTTTTGCATTTTTTGTGCATTATGTTTGTGATTTTGTTGTTTAACATGGTGATTTCACTGTTCAGAGAGTGTGGTGCTGAAAGGCTGTCAGACATGCTCATAAGCTTGAGAAGCCCATGAAGTGCCTGACAGGGGAAGCACAAGCGCCTGACCAGCTTTGCTCAAGCATGAGCAATGGTGCTGGAGGCAGTGAGCTCAAGGTGAATGAGTCAATAAAACACAGCGAAGGTGCTCCCCCGGTAGCTCAGTGGTAAAGAGTTCGCCTGCCAACGCAGGAGACACGAGTTCAATCCCTGATCCAGGAAGATCCCACGTGCTGCGGAGCAACCAAGCCCATGAGCCACAACTATGGAGCCTGTGCTCTAGAGCCTCGGAGCCACAACTGTTGAGCCCATGGACCACAACTACTGAGGCCCGTGTGCCCTAGAGCCTGAGTTCCACAACAAGAAAAGTCACCGCAACAAGAAACCTACTCACCTCAGCTAGAGAGTCGCCCCCACTCCCTGCACCTAGAGAAGAGTATGTGGCAGCAGTGAAAACCGAGACTAGCCAAAAATAATAAATAAACAAATGAAAATGAAAAAAAAAAATACATAGCCAATAGCCAAACAACATTTAACCTGGAATGACAAATAAAGGGAATGATTTCCTTTTCCCTTAAAGCAGTGTGGCCTGGTGACCATGTTCAAACCACCAAGAGTGTCTTTACACAGAAACATACATAAAACAAGGTTATATATTTATCTGTTGACAAAAATGTGACCCAAGGCTCAAGGATTTTAATCCTGCCTTTCCCCTGGGATGGGCAGCGGTTCAGTATTGGCCAGTTCAGGGTTGGGGTGACTGTATGGAATATTAATTGCAATAAATAAGTTCACATATATGCCTACTTCATTTAGTCCTCACAACATTCGCAGGAAAGAGGGATCATTAGTCTCATGTGACATGTGAAAATCAGCTCAGAGTGGTTAAGTGGCTCCTCTAAAGCTGCACAGCAAAGGGCTTGCAGTCCACTCTGTTCAGCCCTAGTTCTCCCTCCTGCCCTGTCCAGGCAGAATAGAGAGGGTTGGAACAAAGACAAAAGTCAGAATGAAGGTGATAGGGTAGACAGTTAAGCTCGGGGAGGTCACTCATCCAGCTCCACGGAGCAGAGGAGCTCAGAGGCCCCCTCCTACCCTCTTTGGCCTCAGTCTGCTGAGGGGGCCTCTGAAAAAGTGAGCAGACTGGCTGCCTGGGGGCTGCAGGGCTGAGCTGTGGAGTGGGCAGGGCGTGTGGGGCTGGCTCTGCGGACAGACAGTTTTATATAACGGAAGATTGATGGCCGCTGTCTCCTCTGCCTCCATCGGCCTCACTGAAGACTGTCATCCTTCATCCTTCCACAAGTCTGGCAGCTGGCAGCGCCCCCACCCAGACGGCCTTTGGCCCCGGTTCTGGCCAGCGAGTCCCTTCACAAGCTAGGCATGGGAGAAGGAAGCCGAAGACATTTACCTTTGAAAAAATGTAAAAACAGCGGACAGCGAAGGCAGAACAAGCTTAGGTTATTTCCTGGGGAAAAGATTACTGGGAGAAAACATTGAGACGGAAGCCAAATTAGCCTAACTGTGGACCGCTCAGAGCCAGCAAGTAGAAAATGATGGCTTTAAGTCAGAAAAATATCGCCCCACTCCCTGCATGGAAAAGGAAAAATAGAAATTAAATAAACAATGAAAAAAAAAAATACATAGCCAATAGCCAAACAACATTTAACCTGGAATGACAAATAAAGGGAATGATTTCCTTTTCCCTTAAAGCAGTGTGGCCTGGTGACCATGTTCAAACCACCAAGAGTGTCTTTACACAGAAACATACATAAAACAAGGTTATATATTTATCTGTTGCCAAAACTGTGACCCAAGGCTCAAGGATTTTAATCCTGCCTTTCCCCTGGGATGGGCAGCGGTTCAGTATTGGCCAGTTCAGGGTTGGGGTGACTGTATGGAATATTAATTGCAATAAATAAGTTCACATATATGCCTACTTCATTTAGTCCTCACAACATTCGCAGGAAAGAGGGATCATTAGTCTCATGTGACATGTGAAAATCAGCTCAGAGTGGTTAAGTGGCTCCTCTAAAGCTGCACAGCAAAGGGCTTGCAGTCCACTCTGTTCAGCCCTAGTTCTCCCTCCTGCCCTGTCCAGGCAGAATAGAGAGGGTTGGAACAAAGACAAAAGTCAGAATGAAGGTGATAGGGTAGACAGTTAAGCTCGGGGAGGTCACTCATCCAGCTCCACGGAGCAGAGGAGCTCAGAGGCCCCCTCCTACCCTCTTTGGCCTCAGTCTGCTGAGGGGGCCTCTGAAAAAGTGAGCAGACTGGCTGCCTGGGGGCTGCAGGGCTGAGCTGTGGAGTGGGCAGGGCGTGTGGGGCTGGCTCTGCGGACAGACAGTTTTATATAACGGAAGATTGATGGCCGCTGTCTCCTCTGCCTCCATCGGCCTCACTGAAGACTGTCATCCTTCATCCTTCCACAAGTCTGGCAGCTGGCAGCGCCCCCACCCAGACGGCCTTTGGCCCCGGGTTCTGGCCAGCGAGTCCCTTCACAAGCTAGGCATGGGAGAAGGAAGCCGAAGACATTTACCTTTGAAAAAATGTAAAAACAGCGGACAGCGAAGGCAGAACAAGCTTAGGTTATTTCCTGGGGAAAAGATTACTGGGAGAAAACATTGAGACGGAAGCCAAATTAGCCTAACTGTGGACCGCTCAGAGCCAGCAAGTAGAAAATGATGGCTTTGAATGATTCTAGAAAAAGTGATTGTGGTTTCAGACAATGAATTTTAAATGGTTATAATTAGGCTCGAACCACTGCAATCAACACATTTTTTGCCAAGGAAAAGTAAGTTTGTTTATTTCTGTAGAGTGAAAATCTGTGCCTTGGATTTTTTTTTTTTTTTTTAAATCCATCTTGCATTTTTTTTTTTTTAATTTATTTTTTTGGGTGGGGTCGGGTTGGGGAGGGAGGGGAGCAGGCGGGCCACTTCTGTTGGTCCTTCATTTCTCTATTTTCATCCGTCTTTGTTCTTTGGCTCCTGTGGGCCTCCCATCGTGGTGGCGTCTGTCGTCGCAGAGCGCCGGCTCTGGGCGCATGCACTCCAGAGCTCCGGCTGGGTAATTGGACACATCAGTCCAGCCGCTCCGCGGCACGTGGGGTCTTCCCAGGCCAGGGATCGAACCAGCGCCCCTTGCACTGCAAGGCGGTGTCCTTACCCACTGGACCACCAGGGGAAGCCCTGTGCCTTGGAATTTGAGGAACTCCTGGAAAGCTCTGCCTCCTGTTGGTTGTGGAGGTATTTTCCCTGCAAAAAGTCACTGAGACACTTGAAGAAGTGGTGGTTGGTCAGCGAGAGGTCAGGTGAATATGACAGTTGAGGCAAGACGTTGTAGTCCAGTTCATTCAACCTGAAGCGCCGGTTGTGTGACTTGTGGTCAGGTGATGCCATGGAGAAGAATTGGGAGCTTTGTTTTGACCAGTGCTGCCTGCAGACGTTAGAGTTTTCAATGCCTCTCATGGATTTGCTTGAGTGTACTCCTCAGATGTCGTGGTTCCATTGGGATGCAGAAAGTTGTAGTAGATCAGATGGGCAGCAGACCCCCAGTGTCTATAACCGTTTTTTGGTGCAAGTTTGGCTTTGGGAAGTGCTTTGGATCTTCTACGTGGTCCAACCACTGAACTGGTGTCATATACAATCCACTTTTCATTGAATATCACAATCTAATCGAGAAATGGTTCGTTGTTGTGGTGTAGAATAAGAGAAGAAGACACTTCAGAATGAGAATGTTTCTGATTTTCAGTCAGTTCATGAGACACTACTTATGAAGCTTTTTCACCTTTCCAATGTGCTTCAAATGCTGAATGACCATAGAACGCTCGATGTTGAGATCTTCAGCAACTTCTTGTGCAGTCATAAGAGGACCAGTTTTGATGATGGCTCTCAGTTGGTCATTGTCAACTTCCAACAGCTAGTCACTGTTCTCCTTATCTCTAAGGTTCCCATCTCCTTTGAAAAACTTCTGGAACCATTGCTGCTCTGTATGTTCGTTACCAGTTCTTAGGCCAAATGCATTGTTGATGTTGTGAGTTGTCTTCATCGCTGGATGACCCATTTGAATAAGAAAATTGCTTGCATTTGTTTTTTGTCTAATAACATTTTCCTAGTCTAAACTAAACATAAAATAAACAGCAAGGAATAAATCATTAGCAAAAAAACAAAGTGAGAGGGGCTTCCTTGGTGGTCCAGTGGTTAGGAATCTGCCTGCCAATGCAGGGAACACAGGTTCGATCCTTGGTCCAGGAAGATCCCACATGCTGTGAGGCAAGTAAGCCCACCCTCTAGAGCCTACGAGTCACAACTACTGAGCCTTTGTGCACACCTAGAGTGCACACTCTGCAACAAGAGAAGCCAGTGCACCACAGTGAAGACCCAACCCAGCCAAAAATAAATAAATAAAATAAAAATAATAAATATATCTTAAAAAAACAAGGTGAGATAAGGACATTAATATGGTGTATAAGATAGTCACATTTATTTTAGAATAATTCCAATACAAACAGCAAAGTTCAACAATGCAAAACCACAATTACTTTTGCACCCACCTAATCATTGATATTCCCTCCCTGTACCCCCTCAGCCCCATGTGGAATGGGCTACCTCACCGATTGGATTTCCCATGGGCTCTGACCAGCAATGACTGGTGATGTGGCAGGTTCCTGCTGGAGGATCACTAGTGACACTCTGCAGGGTAACATTCATTCCCTTTGGGCCCTGATCTGATTGTTAGAACCCAGTCTTTTTTTTTTAATTATTTAATTAAAAAAAGAATTTACAGAGTTTTGTTGTTCACAGACATGCATGTTCCCAGACCAGTCATATGCATAGAAACCACTCTTGTCAGGGGGAGAAGAAGGGAAGGTCATGGACTATGAGCTCACATCACTTTGATCCCTTCCAACCCTAGGATGCTTCAAGCACATGGTTACAAAGCTATGTCCTGGCACTGGGTGGAGAGGATGAGAAAAATAATGGTAATAATTACCTTTTGAGTTTCTACCACGTGCAATATGCTTTCTTTTTTATTTTTATTTATTTGACTGCACCAGATCTTAGTCGCTGCAGGTGCACTCTTAGCTGCAGCAGGCAGGATCTAGTTCCTTGACCAGAGATCCCTCCTGGGACCCCTACACTGGGATCACAAAGTCAGCCACCGGGCCACCAGGGAAGTCCCCAGGCACTTACTGCACATTTTTCAAACCACCATGACAGATGGATGACTTTATCTTTTTTTTTTTAAAGATTTATTTATTTATTTATTTATTTATTTATTTTGGGCGGGGGTCGGGTTGGGGAGGGAGGGGGACGGGCGGGCCACTTCTATTGGTCTTTCATTTCTCTATTTTCATCCGTCTTTGTTCTTTGGCTCCTGCGGGCCTCCCATCGCGGTGGCGTCTGTTGTCACAGAGCACCGGCTCTGGGCGCATGCGCTCCAGAACTCCGGCTCGGTGATTGGACACATCAGTCCAGCCACTCCGCGGCACGTGGGATCTTCCCAGGCCAGGGACCGAACCGGCGCCCCTTGCACAGCAAGGCGGTGTCCTTATCCACTGGACCACCAGGGGAAGCCCTGACTTTATCTTTAACATAGATATTATTGTGTTTTTCCCTTGGGGATCCTGGTGCTCAGATGGGAAGCCATGTGCCTGGGGAGACACATGTGTCTGCTGCCACGTCTTTTGTACTATATCACACTGCTCTGCCGTGAACATCTCCAACCATCCAGAATCTGATAGCTCTGGGTGGGACGGGCAGGAAAGCTTAACTCCTCTGCAACAGTGAGTTATTGGTGATAAACAATTCCTTGGACTTCTTGGGATGGGAGAGGGAACTATGTCATCTATACCAATGATTTTCAAATGTATCTAGTTTTAGCCACAAAATTTTCAAAAAATTTCAAATAGAACCTGATGTGGAACCCTTGAAGCAAGTGGGCTGTAGAGAAGCCCAACAGCGTGAGGTGCTCTGGGATGGGCCACCCAGCACATCCCATGTCTCCTAGCAGGTGCATTCATCATCTTCTGCTCCCTGATACTGAAGAAATCAACACCAACAGTCACAAATGGTCCTGGTAGGGCTCATTCATGCATGACTACCTCCCTAGCACAAGGTTACCCTCGTGGCACTGGACTAACTAGGGCCACCTCTCACCTGCTCTCCTGCCCCCCATATCCTCCTGCATTCCATCTTGCCATCTCCTGTTTCCAGATTTCTCTTTGTGAGGCAGAGAGAAACACAGAAGAATGTCTCAAGGCTCTTTTTGTAAAGAGGTAGCCCAATACTTTAGGCTTTTTGAGCCACGTACATTCTGCCTCTGTTGTATAATTTCCTTCTTCTTTTTAAAATTTTTAAAATATTATGTAGGTGTTTTTGTGTTTGCCTGCACTGGTTCTTTGTTGCTGTCCATGGGGTTTTTCTTGTTTCAGTGAGTAGGGGTTCGTCTTCGTTGCGTCATGCTGGTTACTCATTGTGGTGGCTTCTCTTATTGCAGAGCATGGGCTCTAGGCGTGCAGGTTTTGGTGGGTGTTGCACCCAGGCTTGGTTGTTCTATGACGTGTGGACTCTTCCCAGACCTGGGATCGAATTGGTACTCCCTGCACTGGCAGGTGGATTCTTAACCACTGGCCCACCAGAGAAGTCGACTTTACTTATCGACTTTGTTTCTTTGCTTTGCAAATCTTTAGAAATGTAAATATCATTCTCAGTATGTTGATCCCTGCCTTAGAGAAGAAAGTACAGTTGGGGCTGGGCGTTCAAGGACTCTTGCAATCCTCTCTTAAGCCCTTTTTTGGACCTTATCCCCTATCGTTGTCCTTCCCTTTCCTTCGCTCCAGACGCACTCACACACCGAACCGCAACAGTGAGTTATTGGTGACAAACAATTCCTTGGACTTCTTGGGATGGGAGAGGGAACTATGTCATCTATACCAATGATTTTCAAATGTATCTAGTTTTAGCCACAAAATTTTCAAAAAATTTCAAATAGAACCTGATGTGGAACCCTTGAAGCAAGTGGGCTGTAGAGAAGCCCAACAGCGTGAGGTGCTCTGGGATGGGCCACCCAGCACATCCCATGTCTCCTAGCAGGTGCATTCATCATCTTCTGCTCCCTGATACTGAAGAAATCAACACCAACAGTCACAAATGGTCCTGGTAGGGCTCATTCATGCATGACTACCTCCCTAGCACAAGGTTACCCTCGTGGCACTGGACTAACTAGGGCCACCTCTCACCTGCTCTCCTGCCCCCCATATCCTCCTGCATTCCATCTTGCCATCTCCTGTTTCCAGATTTCTCTTTGTGAGGCAGAGAGAAACACAGAAGAATGTCTCAAGGCTCTTTTTGTAAAGAGGTAGCCCAATACTTTAGGCTTTTTGAGCCACGTACATTCTGCCTCTGTTGTATAATTTCCTTCTTCTTTTTAAAATTTTTAAAATATTATGTATTTCTTTTTATTTTTGCCTGCACTGGATCTTTGTTGCTGCCCATGGGGTTTCTCTAGTTGCAGAGAATAGGGGCTCCTCTTCGTTGCAACATGCTGGTTACTCATTGTGGTGGCTTCTCTTATTGCAGAGCATGGGCTCTAGGCGTGCAGGTTTTGGTGGGTGTTGCACCCAGGCTTGGTTGTTCTATGACGTGTGGACTCTTCCCAGACCTGGGATCGAATTGGTACTCCCTGCACTGGCAGGTGGATTCTTAACCACTGGCCCACCAGAGAAGTCGACTTTACTTATCGACTTTGTTTCTTTGCTTTGCAAATCTTTAGAAATGTAAATATCATTCTCAGTATGTTGATCCCTGCCTTAGAGAAGAAAGTACAGTTGGGGCTGGGCGTTCAAGGACTCTTGCAATCCTCTCTTAAGCCCTTTTTTGGACCTTATCCCCTATCGTTGTCCTTCCCTTTCCTTCGCTCCAGACGCACTGGAGCACACACACCGAACCGCACAAGCAGTCTCACCTCCGTGGTGCTCTCTTATATCGCTGCTGCCACCTGGAAAGCCATCTACCAACCTCTTCCACTCAGCAGAATCTGGATCTTGCCCCACAAGGTGTGCTGTGGGTAACTGTCAATGTCGTCCCCCAGAGTTGTGCAGAGCACCACCTGTGCAGCCAAACATGACTGCCCTGCTCCCAGATACAAATTGCCTCTTCCTTCTCTGAACTTAAAAAAAAATGTATCTTTATCTCATGGAACATTGTCTAAATTCATTGTTTCCCCACAGGCGAGTTCAAATCTCTAGCTCTTCTGTCTTTCACTATAGTAGTATATTGAGTTCAGTGAAAGTGTTAGTCGCTCGTTTGTATCTGACCCTTTGGCACACTATGGACTGTAGCCTGCCAGTCTCCTCTGTCATGGGATTTCCCAGGCAAGCATACTGGAGTGGAAAGCCATTCCTTTCTCCAGAGATCTTCCTGAACCAGGGATCAAACCTGGGTCTCCTGCACTGCTGCCAGCTTCTTTACCATCTGAGCCACCAGGGAAGCCTGGTGATTTTACCTCCTCAGATAAAAGTACCTGGGATGTGTCCACCTCTCTCTTGTCCACTTTCTATGTGGCTGATTGGAGTTGATGATAATGGCTGTAATGACATCTGCCACCCTGTATGGCCTTCTGCAATGTGACTTTGTCATGTCACCATCAAGGGGTGGGTTATGTTCTGAATATGAGGGGTCTTGAGAGAACTCTGAGGAACAGACTGTAGGGAGGTCATGCTGGGCTAGTTCCCAGGGAGGAGTTTAACTGGTCTGGTGGGCTCTGCTTCCTGACACTTTGAAGCAAGTATCACATAGAAGTTCAGCTCCCCTGAGACCACCAAATGGTGGGATGCCCAAGCATGGGGCTGGGGGGAATGTCACATGGAGACAGAGAAGAGATCAAGAGAACAAAGGAGCCAGGGGAAACAGGAAGTCACCTGGGCTTTCCAGCACCGTGGACAGCTCATGACAACCCCAGACTACTGACACATGGCCCATGCTAAGCTGGTCAAAATCTCCCCAGTTCCTGCTCCACTCACCTGAATTCCTGAACCTTGAGGGCCAAGAAAGTGGCTGTTGATTTTACTGCTGAGTCTTAGTGTGTTACACAACCATAGTCAGAACATTCCCCACCCTGACTGGTGCCACTGTCATCTCCTGGCCTCTCAGAGCTGATTAACTGGACTTCCTCCAATCCATCTTCCATCTCAAAAGAAGCTTAGATAACCACACCCCCCGGTGTTCCCCCCTGTGGGTAACTGTCAATGTCGCCCCCCAGAGTTGGGCAGAGCACCACCTGTGCAGCCAAACATGACTGCCCTGCTCCCAGATACAAATTGCCTCTTCCTTCTCTGAACTTAAAAAAAAATGTATCTTTATCTCATGGAACATTGTCTAAATTCATTGTTTCCCCACAGGCGAGTTCAAATCTCTAGCTCTTCTGTCTTTCACTATAGTAGTATATTGAGTTCAGTGAAAGTGTTAGTCGCTCGTTTGTATCTGACCCTTTGGCACACTATGGACTGTAGCCTGCCAGTCTCCTCTGTCATGGGATTTCCCAGGCAAGCATACTGGAGTGGAAAGCCATTCCTTTCTCCAGAGATCTTCCTGAACCAGGGATCAAACCTGGGTCTCCTGCACTGCTGCCAGCTTCTTTACCATCTGAGCCACCAGGGAAGCCTGGTGATTTTACCTCCTCAGATAAAAGTACCTGGGATGTGTCCACCTCTCTCTTGTCCACTTTCTATGTGGCTGATTGGAGTTGATGATAATGGCTGTAATGACATCTGCCACCCTGTATGGCCTTCTGCAATGTGACTTTGTCATGTCACCATCAAGGGGTGGGTTATGTTCTGAATATGAGGGGTCTTGAGAGAACTCTGAGGAACAGACTGTAGGGAGGTCATGCTGGGCTAGTTCCCAGGGAGGAGTTTAACTGGTCTGGTGGGCTCTGCTTCCTGACACTTTGAAGCAAGTATCACATAGAAGTTCAGCTCCCCTGAGACCACCAAATGGTGGGATGCCCAAGCATGGGGCTGGGGGGAATGTCACATGGAGACAGAGAAGAGATCAAGAGAACAAAGGAGCCAGGGGAAACAGGAAGTCACCTGGGCTTTCCAGCACCGTGGACAGCTCATGACAACCCCAGACTACTGACACATGGCCCATGCTAAGCTGGTCAAAATCTCCCCAGTTCCTGCTCCACTCACCTGAATTCCTGAACCTTGAGGGCCAAGAAAGTGGCTGTTGATTTTACTGCTGAGTCTTAGTGTGTTACACAACCATAGTCAGAACATTCCCCACCCTGACTGGTGCCACTGTCATCTCCTGGCCTCTCAGAGCTGATTAACTGGACTTCCCTCCAATCCATCTTCCATCCAGGCGCCAGAGGCATCTTAATAATCGGATCACACTGCCTCCTGCTTAGAAACCTCAAAACCTTTCAAAGCTCTCCTTTAGTCTTAGAGCAAATCTGAGTCCTTTCCCGTGGCCTCTGAGGGCTACTGAGGCCACTGCCCCTCCAGCTCTCCTCCCTCATGCCAGGAACTTCCCCAGCCACATTCTGCCAGGTCTTGGAATGTGCGCAGCCTTTCCTGCCCCAAGGGTTTTGTACAAGCTCTTCTCCGGTGTTGAGAGGGCTGGCTTCTCATCGATCAGCGCCTCCCCAGAGAAGTGGATCCAGAGTAGGTCCTTCTTCCTGTCCCCCTCATGCTCTCTGTCTTACGAGCTCCTCATCTCCTCCCCCTGAGAGCTTTCCCACATCTTGCAATTGCTTTAAGTTTGATTGTCTCACTTAGGGTTTCCCTGGTGGCTCAGTTGGTAAAGAATCTGCCTACAATGCAGGAGACCCGGGTTCAATTCCTGGGTCAGGAAGATTCCCCTGGAGAAGGAAATGGAAACCACTTCAATATTCTTGCTCGGTAAATCTCATGGACAGAGAAACCTGGTGGGCTTATACAGTCCATGGGGTCACAAAGAGTTGGCCAAAACTTAGTGACTTAAACCATCCCCACCACCACCACCCTGCTCACTTGCTAGAAAATATGCTTCTGAGGATTTCCCTGGTGGTCCAGTGGCTAAGAATCCACCTGCCAATGCAGAGGACACAGGTTCGATCCCTGGTCTGGAAAGATCCCACATGCCATGGAGCAATTAAGTCTGTGCTCCACAACTACTGAGCCCAGGTGCCTAGAGCCCGTGCTCCACAAGAGAAGCTACCACAGAGAGAAGCCCATGCACCACAATGAAGAGTAGCCCCCGCTCACTGTAACTAGAGAAAAGCCTTCATGCAGCAATAGAGACCCAATGTAGCGATAAGTAAATAAACAAAATTTTAAAAAAGAAAGAAACAAAACAAGTTTGTGAGTATAAGGACAGCATCTGTCTTGACCAGTTGCAGCTCCAGTTCTGGGCACAGTCCAGCGCCAAGAGCAGCTGCTCACGTGTGTATGAATACACGAAGGAAAGATGATCCCCAAGGCCTGGCTTAGGCCTGATGCATCTCGGGAGTCCCACAGAGCTTAGCCGGTACCTGACTCTCAACAGGCATTTGCTGAACAAATGTGGTGATGCCCTCATATACGGGCTGGGAGTCTGGGCTTAGTAGATGCAAACTATTATGAAGAGAGTGGATAAACAACAAGGTCCTACTGTATAACATACAGAATTATATTCATATCCTATAATAAAACATAATGGGGAAAAAAAGGAATTGCAGAATTGAAAGTTCCTGAATCATTGCGTGTTTGGCCACTTGATCAGGGATGACAGAAGAAAGCCAGAGGTGGGGAGACCACCTATTCCTGGGTTCTCAGGTGTCCGGGAAGAAGATGCTGTCTCTCCACACCCTTGACCCACCCTCGTCCCCTTTCTCCTTTTTTTCCTTCCTCTCCCCCTCTGTCATCTCCCTCCACCCTCGCCATTCTCAAAGCCTGCAGCTCAGCCTGGAGGGGCTACTTCAAGAGAAGAGGGGTGCATGGAGTGTCCACCTGGTCATAGATCCAAGCCACAGTCAGGAGACTGTGTTATCAGAACAGAGCCAGCATTCGGATCTGCACCTGCCTAGTTCTTGAATGTTCTCACTCCGTTCTGATATGCAGGTGGGAGAAGGGGCAGGGACCCTTGTGTTACTCCCCTCAAGTCTCAACAATAGCACCAGAAATATGTTCTGAGCATCTACATGGGCCAGACATTGAGGGTCACTGCTGGGTCAATATTGATGAACAGGATGGGTGAGGTCTTACAGCCTCTGGGAGCTGGCCATCCAGAAGAAACAAAATGCCCCTGCCTCACTGGGAAATGCACCACAATGAAGAGTAGCCCCCGCTCACTGTAACTAGAGAAAAGCCTTCATGCAGCAATAGAGACCCAATGTAGCGATAAGTAAATAAACAAAATTTTAAAAAAGAAAGAAACAAAACAAGTTTGTGAGTATAAGGACAGCATCTGTCTTGACCAGTTGCAGCTCCAGTTCTGGGCACAGTCCAGCGCCAAGAGCAGCTGCTCACGTGTGTATGAATACACGAAGGAAAGATGATCCCCAAGGCCTGGCTTAGGCCTGATGCATCTCGGGAGTCCCACAGAGCTTAGCCGGTACCTGACTCTCAACAGGCATTTGCTGAACAAATGTGGTGATGCCCTCATATACGGGCTGGGAGTCTGGGCTTAGTAGATGCAAACTATTATGAAGAGAGTGGATAAACAACAAGGTCCTACTGTATAACATACAGAATTATATTCATATCCTATAATAAAACATAATGGGGAAAAAAAGGAATTGCAGAATTGAAAGTTCCTGAATCATTGCGTGTTTGGCCACTTGATCAGGGATGACAGAAGAAAGCCAGAGGTGGGGAGACCACCTATTCCTGGGTTCTTAGGTGTCCGGGAAGAAGATGCTGTCTCTCCACACCCTTGACCCACCCTCGTCCCCTTTCTCCTTTTTTTCCTTCCTCTCCCCCTCTGTCATCTCCCTCCACCCTCGCCATTCTCAAAGCCTGCAGCTCAGCCTGGAGGGGCTACTTCAAGAGAAGAGGGGTGCATGGAGTGTCCACCTGGTCATAGATCCAAGCCACAGTCAGGAGACTGTGTTATCAGAACAGAGCCAGCATTCGGATCTGCACCTGCCTAGTTCTTGAATGTTCTCACTCCGTTCTGATATGCAGGTGGGAGAAGGGGCAGGGACCCTTGTGTTACTCCCCTCAAGTCTCAACAATAGCACCAGAAATATGTTCTGAGCATCTACATGGGCCAGACATTGAGGGTCACTGCTGGGTCAATATTGATGAACAGGATGGGTGAGGTCTTACAGCCTCTGGGAGCTGGCCATCCAGAAGAAACAAAAATGCACATCATTTCAAATTGTGATGTTTTTCCTATGGAGGAAACCAATAGGGTGAATGATGAGGAGCAGCAGAGGTGATCAGGGAGGACTTCTCAGAAGAGGTGACGTTGACGCTGAGATCTGGAGGACAGGAAGGAGCAAGTCTAGTAAAAAGGGAAGGGGTCAGGGAAAGGGTAGGAGAGGATTCCAGACAGAGAGGAGAGATCCCCTTCCTGTCTCCTTCCAGTAGCCCCAGAGCCAAGCTTACTCAGCCCACAGAAGCTCCTGCACCACCCCCATCCCAGCCTCCGGCAATGGGAGATGTTACCCACAGTGAGGAAGGCCACCTCTGCCTTGTTTGGAGGTGAGTTAATGTCCCCTGCAGTGTGCCGCGGAAGAAGGTGACAGCTCTTTGATTTATCTCTTACTGACATTCCACCCCATCGGTGAAAAGGCAGCACGGAAATAGACCTGACGTGCATTCGGAGAAGCCCACCTGTATTTATATTTCACTCAGGAAGCAAAAACTGCTCTGACAGCGAAGAAACTATGCGATAGCACAATGCATTGCCGAGAAACCAAAAGGGTTTGGCCAAATCCATGCACAAGCGATGAATGTGGGACCAGGCTGCAAGCCTGATTACTTATTTATCACACTGACCAGATTCCCTTCAAGACAGCCTCAGTGAAAAACAACGTGGAAAATCAATCTTCAGCTTCTCTGCCAAACAAAAACAAAACAAGGCCCCACTGTTAATTACTACAGTGTTTAATAATTTTCCTTATTCCAGAAAATAGACTTGAATCTTCAGTGATACCCGAATTAGGCAAAATGAAGTGTTGGTTTTTTTTTTTTTTTTTTTTAAGTCTGTTTGTATGGAGCACTAGAGAAACATTCCTTTTCTTTCTTTTTTAAAAAATTTTGGTCTCTTTTATTGTTTATTTATTTATTTATTTTTCATCCATATTTATTCTTTCACCTGTGTGTGTCTCCCATTGCAGTGGCCTCTCTGGTTGCAGAGCACCAGCTCTGGGTGCATGCACTCCACAGCACAGGCTCCTAATTGGACACACCAGTCCAGCTACTCCGTTGCATGTGGGATCCTCCTGGGCCTGGGATCTAACCGGTGCCCCTTGCATTGCAAAGCAGACTCTCTACCCAATGGGCCACCAGGGAAGCCCTAGAGTAACATTCTAAAGTGACTTCAATTTTTATCTTTCCCTCTGACCTTGGAAATGGCATTTACTCCCTCAAAGCTAAATTTTCCCTTTGGCTTCCTTGCTTGACCCTGGCAGATAAAATCCTTTTCATACCTTCTCTTTCCCCTCTTTGTCTGACTCACTGTTTGAATTGCTTCTTTGTCCTAAATAGAGACAATCCCAAGAAAAACTCCAGGATCCAAATCAGAGGAGTTGAATCTGTAGGTTATGCTCTGTGCTAATCAAAGAATTAAAAATAAGGTCTGTTTGCCTCACTTAAGGAAAGAACAAAGGGAAGAAAGGCAGCAAATATTTAAATTGACCTCTCCTTCTGCTAGGATTCCTTTTTCCTGGGGGGAAAGGGGTTAAAGAGGTTGACGTGACAGAAGCCCACCTGTATTTATATTTCACTCAGGAAGCAAAACTGCTCTGACAGCGAAGAAACTATGCGATAGCACAATGCATTGCCGAGAAACCAAAAGGGTTTGGCCAAATCCATGCACAAGCGATGAATGTGGGACCAGGCTGCAAGCCTGATTACTTATTTATCACACTGACCAGATTCCCTTCAAGACAGCCTCAGTGAAAAACAACGTGGAAAATCAATCTTCAGCTTCTCTGCCAAACAAAAACAAAACAAGGCCCCACTGTTAATTACTACAGTGTTTAATAATTTTCCTTATTCCAGAAAATAGACTTGAATCTTCAGTGATACCCGAATTAGGCAAAATGAAGTGTTGGTTTTTTTTTTTTTTTTTTTTAAGTCTGTTTGTATGGAGCACTAGAGAAACATTCCTTTTCTTTCTTTTTTAAAAAATTTTGGTCTCTTTTATTGTTTATTTATTTATTTATTTTTCATCCATATTTATTCTTTCACCTGTGTGTGTCTCCCATTGCAGTGGCCTCTCTGGTTGCAGAGCACCAGCTCTGGGTGCATGCACTCCACAGCACAGGCTCCTAATTGGACACACCAGTCCAGCTACTCCGTTGCATGTGGGATCCTCCTGGGCCTGGGATCTAACCGGTGCCCCTTGCATTGCAAAGCAGACTCTCTACCCAATGGGCCACCAGGGAAGCCCTAGAGTAACATTCTAAAGTGACTTCAATTTTTATCTTTCCCTCTGACCTTGGAAATGGCATTTACTCCCTCAAAGCTAAATTTTCCCTTTGGCTTCCTTGCTTGACCCTGGCAGATAAAATCCTTTTCATACCTTCTCTTTCCCCTCTTTGTCTGACTCACTGTTTGAATTGCTTCTTTGTCCTAAATAGAGACAATCCCAAGAAAAACTCCAGGATCCAAATCAGAGGAGTTGAATCTGTAGGTTATGCTCTGTGCTAATCAAAGAATTAAAAATAAGGTCTGTTTGCCTCACTTAAGGAAAGAACAAAGGGAAGAAAGGCAGCAAATATTTAAATTGACCTCTCCTTCTGCTAGGATTCCTTTTTCCTGGGGGGAAAGGGGTTAAGAGGTTGAAGTAGGAGCCATCAGCCATCGTTAAAGCCAAAGTGATTTCTGCACTAACTTTTTCCGTCCTGGGAGCAAAGAGGGATTTGAATTTTCAAGGAGGTTGAGCCCTCCGTTGGTAACCGCGTCGAAGTGGGTCATAGATCTGCTCTAACAGATTTCACTGTCAGATAGTAAGCTGGCGTCAGGCTCAGCCCGTGGTGGAAAGTTAATAGACTAGTGCTCATCCCAGAGCGCTTGGATTGCGTGGAGATGTCAGGGATGTGAAAGCAGGACACAGTGTTAAGTGGAAGAAAAAAACGTCGTGTTTTGACAGAGAGTTAACTTTCAGATAACCTTTCTCACTGCCCGCTCATGAATATGTACATGTTTCAAGAGCAGCTGAGTGAGAAGCAATTACCTCCAGTACACTCCTTAGTTTTCCTCAAGTGTCTTGAAACGCCTTCTCCCTTTTGGCACGTCACAGTTTTCTCCAGTGGGCTGAGAGCCCAGGTCCAACCTCCTGGAGCAACCTCGACTAGTGGCGTTGCTGTCGTAGTCTTTCCTCCTGTGAAGCTGACGTCTGCCTCTCTGTCACTCAGCGATGCCCTTGGCTAAAAGCAGGTTTCGCTGGGTGAAGTGGACTCGGCCTTCCCTCCAGATCCCTGTGCTGGGCACGTGCGCATGAGTGCTAAGTCCTTCAGTCATGTCTGACTCTTCGGATCCTGTGGACTATAGCCCGCCAGGCTCTTCTAGCCATGGAATTCTCTAGGTAAGAATACTGGAGTGGGTTGCCATGCCTTCCTCTAGGGGATCTTCCTGATCTGGGGATTGAACCCATGTCTCTTCTGTCTCTTGCATAGGCAAATTCTTTACCACTGGCACCACCTGGGAAGCCTGCCACACCCATCCCAAACTGCTGTGAGGGTTGATGAACAATGGCTGTCAGCGCCTGCTTCTTCTGGAGAACCTCCCCGCAACAGAAGTAGAGCCCTTTTGGCAGCCCTGACTCAGGAAGCCCGTAGCCACGACTCACTGGCGTGGGAGAACAGAAGGCAGGCCCCTGGATCCACACCGTGATACCCTCCCAGCTCCACAGCACTCCGCCCACGGGGAGGGGAGGTGTCACGTGGGCTTGGGCTCCGGCTGGGACCTTATCCTTGCCTGGCTTCTTCCCCTGCCTTCTCCATGTCCTCACACTCTTCTCCTTCACCAGGCCATCTGTGTGCCTGCCTCCTTGGGTCAGTCTCTGCTCCTGGGCACTAGCACCAAATACATCTGGATCTGCAGGTTCCCTAAAGACACCAGCAAGGCCCACTGACCAACAGGGAGAAAACTCATCTTCGTGATCTCTGCAGAAAGACTTTTGCGTTTGAGAACACAGAGCCTGACAGGGAACATCGAGGGCATTTTCCCGTCACATGGTGGGGAGGGTGAGTTGCAGATGGCAGCTGCAACTCTTCACTTGGGGAATAAGTAACTTTCTCACAAGTAAGCTCTTGTGTCAGTAACAGGCACATGCTAATCCAAGACCGAGTGGGTCAGGACTGGACATGGCTGGAGGGCAGAGGCAAGAGTGACAGAGAGCTGGAGGCGTAAAAGAAGACATCTCTGGCAATGCTTGCTCTATCTGGGGGGGTAGACTCAGTCGTGCTCTGAGACCCTTAGAATGTACGCAAAACATGGCATCTTTATGGAAGTCTCCATAGGGCCCTCGCTTATATTAGTATGATACATATGTTATTTACACATAAAGGTAAAAATTCTGACTTATGATAACATTAGGAGAATCATTCAACATCACCTGAGTGAGCTATTTGAAAGGTGTGGGTGTTAGTTGTTCAGTCGTGTCCAATTCTTTCCGACCCTATGGACTGCAGCCCACCAGGCTCCTCTGTCCATGGGATTCTCCAGGCAAGAATGCTGGAGTGGGTAGCCATTTCTTCCTCCAGGAGAATCTTCTCAGCCCAGAACTAGAACTCCTGTCTGCCTGAAGAACTCCTGTCAGGATTCTTTCACACTGCGCCACCTGGTGGGAAGGTACAAAATTAATGGACACAAGTCAGGACCTTTTAGACTGCCATTTCTTACACAAATCTGGCAATGTACAAGTGGCTTAGTGGTAAAGAATCAGCCTGCCAGTTCGAGAGGTGCAGGTGACACGGGTTTGATACCGGGGTCAGGAAGATCCCTGGAGAAGGAAATGGCAACCCATTCTAGTATTCTTGCTGGGAGAATTCCATGCACTGAGGAGCCTGGTGAGCTCTAGTCCATAGGGTCACAAAGAGTTGGACGTGACTGAAGCAATTTACCACATATGCACACAGCCAATTAACAAAGCTGTGACAGTTTCAGGTGAACGGTGAACGGGCTCAGCCACACAGACGCATGTATCTAAGTCTCCCTCTAACTCCCCTCCCACCCAGGGGGAGCCCATTTTATACTCACTATGCGGTTGAGAAAACTCCAGGATAAGAAATGAAGTTACAGTTTGTCCTGTGTCACTGACATCACTGAAAACCTGAAAATCTCAATATCAAAATGACCTTAGAATGAATGCTATTGGAGAATGATCCAATAGCAGAAGACATAAGGAAATCTGACATGTAAAGCCTGGTGAAGATGAGCCCATGAACCTAGATGATAGCACTCATTCTAAAATATTCCTCCAATTCTTTAAAACAATTATCCTTCAATTTATAAAAATGAATTTCAAATAAAATATTCCTCCAGGAGTCAGGATCAGCAAACCATAATAATCAGGAAGATTAGAACCCTGGAAATTATCCAGATAGAACAATATAGAAAAGGCTCTAAAGTAAGATACTAGATATGAATAACAACAAAAAGGAACTGAATGCTTAAAGGATACTACTTTTAAAAATACACATTAAGGGATTTCCCTGGTGGTTCATTGGCTAAGACTCATGCTCCCAATGCAGGGGGCCCAAGTTCAGTCCCTGGTCAGGGAACTAGATCCCACATTTCACAACTAAGATCTGGCACAGCCAAATAAATAAATATAAATAATTTAAAACATTAAAAATAGAAGCAAATAGAACTCTTTGAAACTCTTTATCCAAGGGATAAAAATTTAAAATTTCTCAGGATTGGAAAAAAAAAAATTTCTCAGAATTGGTAGAAGACTTCAACTCTGAGATTTAGGAGGCCCAATAAACCTGAGCAGAATAAAGGGAAATAAATCCACTTAGATAATCTATAAGAAATTCAAAAGGCCAAGGCAAAAAGGCTATTTTACGAATGCCAGAGAGGAAAATAACTTACCTACAAGGGAATGACAATTTGTTTTACAGCTGGCTTCTCAGCTGCATCAGTGGAAATCAAACGTCCTTCAAATAGAAGTAGTATCTCCATATTGCTAAGAATGTCACTGTCATTCTAGAGTTCTAAATTCAGCAAAACTCATTCAAGAGTGAGGTGGAATAAAAGGCTTTTAATATGAAAACTGTTTCCCACTTTTAGCTGTTGAAAAGAAAATCACAACTATTAAAACAGGTCTGAGATTCAAAAAGGAATGGTAGTGGCTTCCCTGGTGGTCCGGTGGGTAAACAAGTCAGCCTTGCAGTGCAAGGGGCACCGGTTAAATCCCTGGCCCAGGAAGATCCCACATGTCGCGGAGTGGCTGGAACGATGTGTCCAATTATAAGCCAGCACTCTGGAGCACATGTGACCAGAGCTGGTGCTCCGCAAGGAGGTAGGCCACTGCAATGGAAGGCCCACACAGGCCCAGGAATAAAGATGGATGAAAATAAATAAATAAAAAAACAATGAAAGAGGCCAAAATTTAAAAAAAAAAAGGTAATGATAAGTAAAGACATTTAAAAACAGGCTGTTAATCTAAATAAACCTCAGCTGTATAAAACAGAAATAATAACAAGTTTGGGATACAAAAGCCAGGGGTAATTAAAATCTAAGCTAAAAATGTAATGTAAGAAATTACAGGAATAACTGGCATTACATTTTTTTCTATTGTTTAAAAGGAGGATAGAGACACTTTTTTTAATTTATTTTCATCTTTCAAATTAATTTTTATTGGAGTATAGTTGCTTTGCAGTGTTATATTACTTTCAGCTGTACAACAAAGTGATCAGCTCTTTGTATACATATATTCAGCCATAAAGAAGGCTGAGCCCTGAGGAACTGATGCTTTCCAACTGTGATAATGGAGAAGACTCTTGAGAGTCCTTTGGGCTCCAAGGAGATGAAATCAGTCAATCCTAAAGGAAATCAACCCTAAATATTCATTAGAAGGACTGCTGCTGTAGTTGAAGCTCCTATACTTTGGCCACCTGATGCAAAGAGCGACTCATTGGAAAAGACCCTGATGCTGGGAAAGATTTAAGACAACAATAGAAGTGGTGGCGGAGGGGTTAGGCAGGTTCACTGACTCAGTGGACACGAATCTGAGCAAACTCCAGGAGGGACTGGAGGACAGAGGAACCTGGCGTACTGCAGTCGGTGGGGTCACAATGAGTCAGACATGACTTAGCGACTGAACAACAACAAATACATATACCTCCTCTTTTTGGGATTTCCTTCTCATTTATGTCATGCATAGTACTGAGTAGCTCCCTGGGCTGTACAGCAGGTTCTCATTAGTTATACATATATGCATAGTTTACACATAGTCTTCAATAGTGTATATATGTCAATCAAGATCTCCCAATTCATCCCGCTAGAGACACTAATTTTATATTTTGCTTCTTTTCTTCTCTCTTCCCATCTCTTTCCTCCATCTCCATATTTCAGTATTGAGCTAATCTAGATTCTTCATTCATGACTGACCATAATTGGTCCAGAAGAGTCCCCTCACTTGCAGGTGTATGTATACACACCTGTATACATTCCCTTTTGTTCCCCATATTCACTTCCACTTCCCTGCCCACCATAGATAACTATTCTACCATTTGACCTAGCCTTAAATTTGCATGCATCCTTATAAAATATGCAGTGTAATTTTTTTATGTGTGTATTTAATTCACGTACATGGTACAGTACATAGCGCTACAAACAGCTTGATACTATAATGAACCGCCCAACCCAGAAGCACTTTGGAGAGTGAATAGAAGTGCCACTATTATTAATACTTCCAGAATAGGGAAATCCTGTTATAATCATCTTAACTGTAGACCTTGTTCTTTTACTTATTTTTTCACTTGGTAACATGTTTTTAAGATAAAACAATGACGGTAATAATAGTACTTGCTATATAGCAATACCATTGCAATTCTCTAAGGCAGATATTGTTATATCTCATTTAATGGGTGAGTGAACTGAAACAAAGAGAAATTAAGTAAGTGGTAAATGTCACACGGGCCTTCCCAGGTGTTGCAGTGGTAAAGAATCACCCTGCCAGTACAGGAGAGGCAAGAGATGCCGGTTTGATCCTTGGGTCAGGAAAATCCCCTGGAATAGGAAATGGCAGTCCCCTCCAGTATTCTTGCCTGGAGAATACCGTGGAAAGAGGAGCCTGTAGGGCTACATACAGTTCATGGGGTAACAAAGAGTTGGACATGACTGAGTGACTAACACACACAGACTCAAGATCACACAGGCAAAGAGGACTGAGCCAGTTTTGAATCTAAATTAGTCATCTGGTTCTG
Source organism: Tragulus kanchil (assembly GCA_022376925.1). Taxonomy (NCBI): domain Eukaryota; kingdom Metazoa; phylum Chordata; class Mammalia; order Artiodactyla; family Tragulidae; genus Tragulus; species Tragulus kanchil. The sequence goes on from JAIOJX010000032.1 coordinate 154,620,790, forward strand.
CTACTAACCACAACACCATATCTGTCTTTGAATCCAAAGATTCTGAGGGTTTGGGAATCTTCTAGGTGCATGGCGTTTATTCTCATTAGTTATACATATATGCATAGTTTACACATAGTCTTCAATAGTGTATATATGTCAATCAAGATCTCCCAATTCATCCCGCTAGAGACACTAATTTTATATTTTGCTTCTTTTCTTCTCTCTTCCCATCTCTTTCCTCCATCTCCATATTTCAGTATTGAGCTAATCTAGATTCTTCATTCATGACTGACCATAATTGGTCCAGAAGAGTCCCCTCACTTGCAGGTGTATGTATACACACCTGTATACATTCCCTTTTGTTCCCCATATTCACTTCCACTTCCCTGCCCACCATAGATAACTATTCTACCATTTGACCTAGCCTTAAATTTGCATGCATCCTTATAAAATATGCAGTGTAATTTTTTTATGTGTGTATTTAATTCACGTACATGGTACAGTACATAGCGCTACAAACAGCTTGATACTATAATGAACCGCCCAACCCAGAAGCACTTTGGAGAGTGAATAGAAGTGCCACTATTATTAATACTTCCAGAATAGGGAAATCCTGTTATAATCATCTTAACTGTAGACCTTGTTCTTTTACTTATTTTTTCACTTGGTAACATGTTTTTAAGATAAAACAATGACGGTAATAATAGTACTTGCTATATAGCAATACCATTGCAATTCTCTAAGGCAGATATTGTTATATCTCATTTAATGGGTGAGTGAACTGAAACAAAGAGAAATTAAGTAAGTGGTAAATGTCACACGGGCCTTCCCAGGTGTTGCAGTGGTAAAGAATCACCCTGCCAGTACAGGAGAGGCAAGAGATGCCGGTTTGATCCTTGGGTCAGGAAAATCCCCTGGAATAGGAAATGGCAGTCCCCTCCAGTATTCTTGCCTGGAGAATACCGTGGAAAGAGGAGCCTGTAGGGCTACATACAGTTCATGGGGTAACAAAGAGTTGGACATGACTGAGTGACTAACACACACAGACTCAAGATCACACAGGCAAAGAGGACTGAGCCAGTTTTGAATCTAAATTAGTCATCTGGTTCTGCTACTAACCACAACACCATATCTGTCTTTGAATCCAAAGATTCTGAGGGTTTGGGGCAACTCTGGTTTCATAGTGGTGAGCATGGCTGTCTCCTGAAGGCTCTGAGGGTCTTTTTTTTTTTTTTTAAAGATTTATTTATTTATTTATTTATTTTGGGCGGGGGTCGCGTTGGGGACGGAGGGGAGCGGGTGGGCCACTTCTATTGGTCTTTCATTTCTCTATTTTCATCCATCTTTGTTCTTTGGCTCCTGTGGGCCTCCCATTGCGGTGGCGTCTGTCGCTGAAGAGCTCCGGCTCTGGGCGCATGCGCTCCAGAGCTCCGGCTCGGTAATTGGACACATCAGTCTAGCCGCTCTGCAGCACGTGGGATCTTCCCAGGCCAGGGATCGAACTGGCGCCCCTTGCACTGCAAGGCAGTGTCCTTACCCACTGGACCACCAGGGGAAGCCCCTGAGGGTCTTATTTCATGCCTCAATAAGTGAAGTAGAAGTCTCTCAGTCGTGTCCAACTCTTTGTGACCCATGGACAAGCCATGGGATTCTCCAGGTAAGAATATTGGAGTGGGTAGCCGTTCTCTTCTCCAGGGGATCTTCCCAACCCAAGGAGTGAACCCAGGTCTCCTGCATTGTAGGCATATTCTTTACTGTCTGAGCCACCAGGGAAGCCCTCATACCTCAGTAGAAGCATAGCTAAAATGTCTACATTGCATCTGACGTTTAATGTGAGTTTTTAGTTTCCAACATTTCGTTTTCCAAGAATTTTTAAATTTAGAAATAGGATTTGATTTCTATAAAACCTTTTTTCTGAATTTCTGAGAGAATCCTAGTTTTCGTTCTTTAGTCTGTTGTGAATTACAATAGATTTTTCAGAGGTTGCCTTGAATTCCTAGAATGAACTTTATTTAATCTTGATGTACTACTTTTTAATACACTGTTGGATTCAGTTAGCTAGGAATTTTTGCCACGTGGGCCTATAATTTATTTTCCTTTTGATGTACTTATTTAACTTTGAAGCATAGGTTACTGCCAGCCTCATAGAATGACTGCACAGTTTTCTCTGTTGTCTATTTTCTGGAACAGCTTGTGTAAGACAGAAATTACCCAGAAGTGTGGAAGAATCACATCTGAGCCTGAAGGTCTGGGGAAGGGAAGTCCTAGTGGTCCAGTGGCTAAGACTTTGAGCTCCCAACGCAGGGGCCCAGGTTTGATCCCTGGTCAGGAAACTATATCCCACATGCCGCAGCTAAGCAAGACCCGGAGCAGTCAAATTAAAAATAAAAATTAACATTTCCATTTCTTTAATTTGTCTATTCCAGTTTCTGTTTCCTGTTTGCACAAACATTGCCGTCTCATGTTTTCCCAGAAATGTCTCTTTTGGTCTTTGTTTTCAAGTTTATTAACATATTGTTAATATTTTTATTTTAACACATTTTTTATTATGAACTAGTTACATACAAATTAAAGACTATATGTAATTTATACACACACATGCACACACACATATATATGTATATAGTTGAAAAGCATAACAGTAAACTGGAGGCCCGTGTATATGCAGCACCCATCTTGGCGCCTCTGTGTCCTCATGCCTTCCCTCCTGCCAGGCCCATGCCCTGTGTCTCTTCCAATGAACGATGGTCAAGAGAGATTTATCCCAGAAACCCAAGATGGGTTTAACATTTGAAAATCAATCAACAGAATTAACCATTTCAATAGAATAAAAGCAAAAAAAAAAAAAGATTGTGATATGATACAGTAGCTAAATGTGTAATAGTTTTCTTGAAATAAAATTAGAATCCATAGTGTAGTGAAAGGGTTTTACCTCGATTTGAGACTTAAACCCAGGGCCCAGACCTGATTGAACCCTGCTTGAGACTTGAACCCACGTGGCTGGAGCTTGAATTCCAGCCAAAACTGTGTTTGGGACTCGAACCCAAGCGACTGGGACTTGAACTCAGCCAAAACCCTCCTTGGGGCTTAAACCCATGTAGTTGAGGACCCCAGCCAAAACCCTGCTTGGGACTTGAACCCACGCAGCTGGGACTTAATCCAGCACTCACCCAATATCTGGGCGCACCGAGGCTCAGGCTCTTCATGCCTCAATGCAGAAAGAATTCAGCGAGAAGCAGAGCAATAGCCAAGAAAAGGATTCACTAAGGTACCTGTAAACAATGCAAGCAGGCAGTCAGGAAAAGCTCTGCTCTGTTCCCCCTTCGACTGAGTATGCAGCAATATATATAGGATGGTAGAAGAGTGCCCCCCTCAAGTAGACACAGATGCAAGGCATGCATCATTAGTTCCTTCTTCACCAACTCCTCCTTCCTCACCTGTTTATGCCCAGTCAAGCCTGCTTTAGTGAACAAGGAGCAGCTCTCCCGAGTTATCGTCAACTCACTGGCCTCCCAACCTTCCTCAGGTTTCACCCTTCTGCCTACCGTCCCCTACTAGGGCTCCACAATCACCCCCCTATTCTACTCTGTTCCTATCAGTAGGGCTTCCCTGGTGGTCCAGTGGGTAAAGAGTCCACCTATGTGCTGTGGAGCGGCTGGACCGGTGTGTCTGGAGTGCATGCGCCCAGAGTGATGCTCTGTAACGAGAGAGGCCACTGCGATGGGAGGCCCACATAGGCCGAAGAATAAGATGGATTTAAAAAAAAAAAACGAGGCAAAAAAAAAAAAGAATCCACATGGTTATTAGGGGCATATTATTGGTAGATTATAAAGCAGAGATTCAAATGTTTACATCTAATGTGCCTAGTTCCATGGAAGAGACAGTTTATATTAGAATTCTTTTACCAGCTAAAATATAGTTATTATTCTAATGAAACTGGTTCTTTTTATTTATTTTCTTTTTAATTTTTTTTTTATTTATCTTTTTGGAGGGTGGGGTGGGGAGGGAGGATGGGCGGGCCACTTCTATTGGTCTTTCATTTCTCTGTTTTCATCCGTCTTTGTTCTTTGGCCCGTGTGGGCCTCCCATCGCGGTGGCCTCTGTTGTCGCAGAGCACTGGCTCTGGGCGCACGTGCTCCAGAGCTCTGACTCGGTAATTGGACACATCAGTCCAGCTGCTCCGCGGCACGTGGGATCTTCCCAGGCCAGGGATTGAACTGGCTCCCCTTGCACTGCAAGGCGATGTCTTTACCCACTGGACCACCAGGGGAAAGCCATCTTTTTATTTTTTTAAGTATGAAATTCTACATATAATTTGATAGCCAAGTGTATTTATTGCAATATAATTTAAATAAACACAGAAAACTTTTGGGAATGAGGGATGTGGGAAAACTTCAAACCTGTGCACACTAATAAAATTCACTGAAGTGTGAAAAAAAATGGCCATCTCACTAGATGCAGGAAAAGCACTTGCAACAATAAAATTCATGAATTAAATAGGATGGTAGAAGAGTGCCCTCAAGTGACGTCAAGCTCTTGCCTTCCCCCCCCCCTTTGTTTATGCCCAGTCAAGCCTGCTTTAGTGAACAAGGAGCAGCTCTCCCGAGTTATCGTCAACTCACTGGCCTCCCAACCTTCCTCAGGTTTCACCCTTCTGCCTACCGTCCCCTACTAGGGCTCCACAATCACCCCCCTATTCTACTCTGTTCCTATCAGTAGGGCTTCCCTGGTGGTCCAGTGGGTAAAGAGTCCACCTATGTGCTGTGGAGCGGCTGGACCGGTGTGTCTGGAGTGCATGCGCCCAGAGTGATGCTCTGTAACGAGAGAGGCCACTGCGATGGGAGGCCCACATAGGCCGAAGAATAAGATGGATTTAAAAAAAAAAAACGAGGCAAAAAAAAAAAAGAATCCACATGGTTATTAGGGGCATATTATTGGTAGATTATAAAGCAGAGATTCAAATGTTTACATCTAATGTGCCTAGTTCCATGGAAGAGACAGTTTATATTAGAATTCTTTTACCAGCTAAAATATAGTTATTATTCTAATGAAACTGGTTCTTTTTATTTATTTTCTTTTTAATTTTTTTTTTATTTATCTTTTTGGAGGGTGGGGTGGGGAGGGAGGGGGATGGGCGGGCCACTTCTATTGGTCTTTCATTTCTCTGTTTTCATCCGTCTTTGTTCTTTGGCCCGTGTGGGCCTCCCATCGCGGTGGCCTCTGTTGTCGCAGAGCACTGGCTCTGGGCGCACGTGCTCCAGAGCTCTGACTCGGTAATTGGACACATCAGTCCAGCTGCTCCGCGGCACGTGGGATCTTCCCAGGCCAGGGATTGAACTGGCTCCCCTTGCACTGCAAGGCGATGTCTTTACCCACTGGACCACCAGGGGAAAGCCATCTTTTTATTTTTTTAAGTATGAAATTCTACATATAATTTGATAGCCAAGTGTATTTATTGCAATATAATTTAAATAAACACAGAAAACTTTTGGGAATGAGGGATGTGTCCTAGAATTGAACTGTGGTGATCATTGCAAACCTGTGCACACTAATAAAATTCACTGAAGTGTGAAAAAAAAAATGGCCATCTCACTAGATGCAGGAAAAGCATTTGACAAAATTCAATTACCTGTTCATGATTTTTCTAAATTGTCAGCAAACTAGGAATAAAATATAGTTTCCCAGTATGATAAAAGCCACTTTGAGGGGAAAAAAAAAAAACTATAGCCAAATTCACACTTAATCATGAAGGACTGAATCCTTTGTCCTTAGTCAGACGTAAGGGACAGATGTGTACTCTCACTACTTTTATTCAGCATAGTTATCTGGTGGTTCTACCCATTGCAACAAGGCAACTAAAAGAAAGACAAGCCACACAAATTGGGAAGGAAGAGGTAACCATCTTTATTTGCAAACAATATGAATGTGTATAAAGAAAAGCTTACAGAATCCATACCAAAACTATTAGAACGAAGTGAAATTAGCAAAGTCAGAGGATATGAAGTCAATCAGTAAAAATAAACTGTATTTCTATGCTAAGTACTAGCAACAGACAACAGGAGGTTGAAATAAAAATTCCATTTGCAGTAGCATCAAGACTATGAAATATTGAGGGGAAATTTTAAAAATTTAATTAATTTATTTATTTTGGCTGTGCTGGGTGCTTCATTGGCTGCATGAGCTTCTCTATAGTTGCAGTGTGCAGTTTTCTCATTGCAGTAGCTTCTCTTTAGAGCACAGGCTCCAGGGCATGTGGGCTTCATTAGCTCCCAAGGTCTAGAGCACAGGCTCCGTAGTTGTGGCATATGGGCTTAGTTGCTCTGCAGCACACGGGATCTTCCTGGACCAGAGATCGAACTCATATCTGTTGCATTACCACTGAGACACCAGGGAGGCTTTTTTATTATTTTTATTTATTTATTATTTTATTTTATATTGTTACAGAGTTTTGTTGTTTACTGCCACACATCGACCTGAATTCTTCATAGGTACACACACTTCCCCCGCCCCGAACCTCTCCTCCATCTCCCTCCCCATCCTACCCCTTCAGGTTACCACAGAGTCCCTGTTTGAGATCCCCTAGTCCCACAGCATATTCCCCCTCTTACCCCAATGTCCATAAGACTGTTCTCCATGCCTGCCTCTCCATTGCTGCTCTGCATGTTCATTTATCAGCACCATCTTTCTAGATTCCATATATATGTGTCAGTATACAATATTTCACTCTGTATAATAGCTTCTAGATTCATCCACCTCAGTAGAACTGATTCAAGTGCATTTCTTTTTATGACTGAGTAATATTCCAATGTATATATGTACCACAGCTTCTTTATTCATTCATCTGCCGATGGACATCTAGGTTGCTTCCATGTTCTATCTATTGTAAACAGTGCTGCAATGAACAATGGGGTACATGTGTCTCTTTCAATTTTGATTTCCTCAGGGTATATGCCTAGTATGCCTAGGGGATACTGGGATTGCTGGGTCATATGGTGGCTCTATTCCTGTTTTTTTGAGGAATCTCCATACTGTATTCCAAAGTGGCTGCATCAATTTACATTCCCACCAACAGTGCAAGAGGGTTCTCTTTTCTCCACACCCTCTCCAGCATTTATTGTTTGTAGACTTTTTGATGATAGCCGTTCTGACTGATGTGAGGTAACATCTTATTGTAGTTTTGATTTGCATTTCTCTAACAATGAGCAATGTTGAACATCTTTTCATGTGTTTGTTGGCCATCTGTATGTCTTCTGTGGAGAGATGACTGTTCAGGTCTTTTTCCCATTTTTTGATTGGGTTGTTTATTTTTTTGGTGTTGAGTTGTCTGAACTGCTTATATATTTTTGAAATTAATTCTTTGTTGGTTGTTTCATTTGCTTTATTTTCTCCTTGGAGATAAATCTGACAAAATATGTTCAAGACACAAAAAACTGTAAAACATTTATGAAGGAAATTAAAAAACCAGTAAATAAATTGAGGGATACATCATACTCAGGCACTAAAATACATCTCAATCTTGTTAAGGTGTCAGTTCTTCCTAAATCAATGAAGGAGTGTTAGTCGCTCAGTCAAGACCAACTCTTTGGGACCCCATAGCCCGCCAGACTCCTCCATCCATGGAATTCTTCAAGCATGAATACTGGAGTGGGTTTCATTTCCTTCTCTAGGGGATCTTCCCAATCTAGGGATCGAGCCCAGGGATCCCCCTCACAGCAGGTAGATTCTTTACCACATGAGCCACGGGAGAAGACCTCTAAATCTATAGATTCATGCAATCCTAATCAAAATTCCACTAGACTTTTCTGGTAGAAATTGACAAGCTTATTCTAATATTTGTATGGAAATGCAAATAGCCATGCTTAGCCAAATTGATTTTATTAAAGACTGTCTTTGAAGACTCACACTACTTGATTTTAAGACTTAATACAGGGGCTTCCCTGGTGGTCCAGTGGGTAAGGACACTGCCTTGCAGTGCAAGGGGTGCCGGTTCGATTCCTGGCCTGGGAAGATCCCACGTGCCGCAGAGCAGCTGGACCGATGTGTCCAATTACTGAGCCCAAGCTCTGGAGCGCATGCGCCCAGAGCCGGTGCTCTGTGACAACAGAGGCCACCGCAATGGGAGGCCCACACAGGCCAGAGAACAAAGATGGATGAAAATGGATGAATGAAAAACCTATAGAAGTGGCCTGCCTGCTCCCCTCCCTCCCCACCCCACCCCCACCAAAAATAAATAAATAAATAAATCTTTAAAAAAAAAAAAAGACTTAATACAAAGCTGTAATAATTGAGATGGAACAGTATTGGCATGAAGATTAATAGGTTAGAAAAGAGAACCGTAAGTTGACCCACATATATGGTCAGTTTTGTGAAGACGCCAATGTAATTTGATGGGGAAAGACAAGTCTTTTCTACAAATGGCACTGGGAAAACTGGATATCCACATGGGAACACAATAAATATGAAAACTTGTCTCATGCCGTACATTAAAATTAACTTGCAATGGCCTGCAGATCTACATGTAAAACATTTATGAAGGAAATTAAAAAACCAGTAAATAAATTGAGGGATACATCATACTCAGGCACTAAAATACATCTCAATCTTGTTAAGGTGTCAGTTCTTCCTAAATCAATGAAGGAGTGTTAGTCGCTCAGTCAAGACCAACTCTTTGGGACCCCATAGCCCGCCAGACTCCTCCATCCATGGAATTCTTCAAGCATGAATACTGGAGTGGGTTTCATTTCCTTCTCTAGGGGATCTTCCCAATCTAGGGATCGAGCCCAGGGATCCCCCTCACAGCAGGTAGATTCTTTACCACATGAGCCACGGGAGAAGACCTCTAAATCTATAGATTCATGCAATCCTAATCAAAATTCCACTAGACTTTTCTGGTAGAAATTGACAAGCTTATTCTAATATTTGTATGGAAATGCAAATAGCCATGCTTAGCCAAATTGATTTTATTAAAGACTGTCTTTGAAGACTCACACTACTTGATTTTAAGACTTAATACAGGGGCTTCCCTGGTGGTGCAGTGGGTAAGGACACTGCCTTGCAGTGTAAGGGGCGCCGGTTCGATTCCTGGCCTGGGAAGATCCCACGTGCTGCAGAGCAGCTGGACCGATGTGTCCAATTACTGAGCCGGAGCTCTGGAGCGCATGCGCCCAGAGCCGGTGCTCTGTGACAACAGAGGCCACCGCAATGGGAGGCCCACACGGGCCAAAGAACAAAGATGGATGAAAATGGATGAATGAAAAACCTATAGAAGTGGCCTGCCTGCTCCCCTCCCTCCCCACCCCACCCCCACCAAAAATAAATAAATAAATAAATCTTTAAAAAAAAAAAAAGACTTAATACAAAGCTGTAATAATTGAGATGGAACAGTATTGGCATGAAGATTAATAGGTTAGAAAAGAGAACCGTAAGTTGACCCACATATATGGTCAGTTTTGTGAAGACGCCAATGTAATTTGATGGGGAAAGACAAGTCTTTTCTACAAATGGCACTGGGAAAACTGGATATCCACATGGGAACACAATAAATATGAAAACTTGTCTCATGCCGTACATTAAAATTAACTTGCAATGGCCTGCAGATCTACATGTAAACGTTAAAATGATAAAACTTCTAGAAAAAGATTTTAGCATAAAGTCTTTCCAACCATGGAGTGGCTAAAGATTTATTCACATAGGATACAAAATCACAAATGATGAAAGAAAATTGATAAATTAGATTTTATTAAAAGTCAAATGTTTTGATTTTCTGAAGACACCACCAATAAAATCAAAAGACAAGGCACAGATTGGGAGACAATATTCACAATACACATATAGGATTTTTATCAGGAGTATACTTAAAAATTCTTGCAACTTGATAACGAGAAAAATTGGCCAAAATATTGAACAAAAAAGATATACAAATGGCAATTAAGCATGTGGAAAGTGCTAAAGATCATTATTTATCAGAGAAATGTATTTTCTTATTTATTTTTTAATTGGCTGAAAGTTACTTTGCAATGTTGTGTTGCTTTCTGTTGTACAACATGAATCAGTCATTAATTCATCCTACCCTCTGCTTCCTCTGCTGTGTCCACAAGTCCATTCTCTACTTCTGCATCTCCATTTCTTCCTGGCAATTAGGTTCACTAGTACCATTTGTTTGGATTCCATATATGTGTATTAATATATGTTTTTTTTTTTCTTTCTGAGTTGCTTCACACTATATAAGAGGTTCTAGGATCAACCACCTCACAATAACTGACTCCAATTTGTTCTTTTTACCACTGAGTAATGTTCCATTGCATATGTGTGTATATATATATATATATATATATATATATATATATATATATACACTATATCTTCTTTATCCATTCATCTGTTGATGGACATCTAAGTTACCTAAGTGTCCTGGATATTGTAAATAGTGCTTTAGTGAACATTGGGGTCAGTTCAGTTCAGTTCAGTCACTCAGTCATGTCTGACGCTGCAGTCCCATGGACTGCAGCATGCCAGGCTTCCCTGTCCTTCACTATTGCCCAAAGCTTGCTCAAACTCCTGTCCATGGAGCTGGTGATGTCATCCAACCATCTTATCCTCTGTCATCCCCTTTCCCTTCTGCCTTCTATTTTTTCCAGCATCACCTGTGTCTTTTATTTATTTTTTTATATATTTTTAATTTTTATTTATTTATCTTTTTGGGGGGTGGGGAGGGAGGGCGATGGGCGGGCCACTTCTATTGGTCTTTCATTTCTCTATTTTCATCCGTCTTTGTTCTTTGGCTCCTGTGGGCCTCCCATCGCGGTGGCGTCTGTCGTTGCAGAGCGCCGGCTCTGGGCGCATGCACGCCAGAGCTCAGGCTCGGTAATTGGACACATCGGTCCAGCTGCTCCACGCCACGTGGGATCTTCCCAGGCCAGGGATCGAACCGGAGCCCCTTGCACTGCAAGGCGGTGTCCTTACCCACTGGACCACCAGGGGAAGCCCATCTGTGTCTTTTAGAATTGTGGTTTTCTCAGGGTTAATGTACAGTAGTGGGATTGCTGGGTCATGCAGTAGATTTATTCTTACTTTTTTAAGGAACCTCCATGCTATTCTCCATAATAGTATGTTATTATAGTAACATAGTATAGCTGTTTTAGTTTACATTCCCACTAACAGTGTAGGAGGGTTCCTTTATCTCTACATCCTCTCCAGTTGTAATTTTTTTTTATAAAGATAAGCGTAAGCTTATTGTTTGGCCCAGGAAACCCACTCCTATGCACTTAACCAAAAGAGATGAAATGTTATATACACACAAAGCATTGTACATAATGTTCATAGCAGCTTGTTTTATAACATGCACAACTCAAAACAACCCAGTTGTCCACTAGGAGATAAATAAACTGTGGCATGTCCATACAATGGAACACAACACTGTAATAACAAGGAAAGAACCACTCATACACACACAGAGTAGGTTGTCCTCAAAAGTATTTGAGTATGTTTTCTCAAAGCTTTTTATAACATCGTAAGTGCATTTATGGTGACAAAAAGCTTACATTAACTGCTCGTGGGGGCCAGGCTGGCGGTGGCTGACAGTAAGGGCACAAAGGAGGTTTAGGGAATGTGGAGGTGTGCTGGGCCTTGATTGTGGTGTTGGTTTCATGGCTGTGTACATGTGTCCAGACTCAACAAACTGTAGACTTTAAATGTGTGTAGTTCCTATCAATCCATTATAACATAATTGATTTTTACAGCTACATGAAACAATGTGAATAAATCTCAAAGGCAAAACCTTGGCCAAAAAATGCACATGGAGAAGAATATATAAAGTATCACATTTAAATTTTGCCAACATCTGAAATTATATGCTGTTTATGGACATATTTATTTGAAAATACTGGCCAAAAAGTTTGTTTTTCCCCTAACATCTTATAATTCAACCTCCTATAATGACAACATGCATAGTAATCGTATATGGCAAATTTAAGATAGTGGCTATCTTAGGAAGGGAAGGAGAGACAGGGGTTCAAGGATAGAGGAGAATTCCCCAGAAAGAGTCACCTTTATCTATAATATTATAATAGACATAAAATAGCAAATGCTGGAGAGAAAATGGAAAAAAAGGAATCCTCCTCCTACATTGTTGGTGGGAATATTGGTGCAGCCACTATGAAAAACAACATTGAGCTTTCTCAGAAAAGTAGAAATAGAGTTGCCATATGATCCAGCAATCTCGCTCCTGGGCATATCTCACATCTGATCAAAACTCTAATTCAAAAGATACATGCACCCCTATGTTCATAGCAGCATTGTTCACAGTAGCTAAGACATGAAAAGGGCCTAAACATCCACTGACAGATGAATGGATATAGAAGATGTGGTGTATTTCTACAATGGACTACTACTCAACCATAAAAAAGAGTGAGATAATGCCATTTGCAGCAACTTGGATGGACCTCGATATAATCATACTATGTCAAGTAAGTTAGAAAGAGTAAGACATATTTCATATTATCATTTATATGTGGAACCTAAAATATGACACAAATGAAATTCCCTGTGGAATAGGAACAGATTCACAAATGTAAAGAACAGACTTGTGGTTGCCGAGGGGGAGAAGGGTGAGGGAAGGATGGACTGGGAGTTTGGGATGAGCAGATGCAAGCTATTATAAATAGAAAGGACAAATAATGAGGCTCTGCTGTATAGCATAGGAAACTATGTTAAATATCAAATAACCATAATGAAATATGTGCCGGGGGTTTTCATGGCTGTGTACATGTGTCCAGACTCAACAAACTGTAGACTTTAAATGTGTGTAGTTCCTATCAATCCATTATAACATAATTGATTTTTACAGCTACATGAAACAATGTGAATAAATCTCAAAGGCAAAACCTTGGCCAAAAAATGCACATGGAGAAGAATATATAAAGTATCACATTTAAATTTTGCCAACATCTGAAATTATATGCTGTTTATGGACATATTTATTTGAAAATACTGGCCAAAAAGTTTGTTTTTCCCCTAACATCTTATAATTCAACCTCCTATAATGACAACATGCATAGTAATCGTATATGGCAAATTTAAGATAGTGGCTATCTTAGGAAGGGAAGGAGAGACAGGGGTTCAAGGATAGAGGAGAATTCCCCAGAAAGAGTCACCTTTATCTATAATATTATAATAGACATAAAATAGCAAATGCTGGAGAGAAAATGGAAAAAAAGGAATCCTCCTCCTACATTGTTGGTGGGAATATTGGTGCAGCCACTATGAAAAACAACATTGAGCTTTCTCAGAAAAGTAGAAATAGAGTTGCCATATGATCCAGCAATCTCGCTCCTGGGCATATCTCACATCTGATCAAAACTCTAATTCAAAAGATACATGCACCCCTATGTTCATAGCAGCATTGTTCACAGTAGCTAAGACATGAAAAGGGCCTAAACATCCACTGACAGATGAATGGATATAGAAGATGTGGTGTATTTCTACAATGGACTACTACTCAACCATAAAAAAGAGTGAGATAATGCCATTTGCAGCAACTTGGATGGACCTCGATATAATCATACTATGTCAAGTAAGTTAGAAAGAGTAAGACATATTTCATATTATCATTTATATGTGGAACCTAAAATATGACACAAATGAAATTCCCTGTGGAATAGGAACAGATTCACAAATGTAAAGAACAGACTTGTGGTTGCCGAGGGGGAGAAGGGTGAGGGAAGGATGGACTGGGAGTTTGGGATGAGCAGATGCAAGCTATTATAAATAGAAAGGACAAATAATGAGGCTCTGCTGTATAGCATAGGAAACTATGTTAAATATCTTATAATAGACCATAATGGCAAAATATGAAAAAGAATATATGTATACAAGTGTTGTAATAGACTTAAAAATTTTAAATGAAAATGGCACAATGTTGGTTTTTGAAGTGCAAACTGGCTGTGAGTACCTATTTATTTTTATATTAGCATACTTTTTTGTGAATTTGAGAAATAGAAATAATAATGTGAATATGTGAAATAGTAAGACATGTAGGTAGGGAATGTTGAGGACTCTTTAGAGAAGATTTGCTGTGAAGGAAAAGGAATGAAACAAGAGATGGAGGATGATATGAAGTCAGGGGAGACTTTTCTTCCTTTTTATGTCTTTTTTTTCCTTTTTAAAAATTTTTTTTTCAGGGGGGAGCACTTCTATTGGTCTTTCATTTACTTATTTTCATCCATCTTTGTTCTTTTGGCCTGTGTGGGCCTCCCATTGCAGTGACCTCTGTCGCTGCAGAGCACCAGCTCTGAGCACATGTGCTCCAGAGCTCTGTCTTGGTAGTTGAACACATTGGTCCAGCCACTCTGCAGCACATGGGATCTTCCCGGGCCAGGGATCGAACTGGCGCCCCTTGCACTGCAAGGTGGTGTCCTTACCCACTGGACCACCAGGGAAGCCCTATTCTAAATATTTTTGAAGAAAATAGTTCTTGTTCACTGATACTTAAAATCAGTTTTAAAATTTCATTTGTTTTGAGGCTCCAAACCAAGTTAAATATTTAAAAAAGATATCCACATGAGTTCTTTAAAAGTATTATATATCGTTTATACTTTTAAAAGAACATTTATATTATATATATATATATGCATATATATATATATATATATATATATATATATACATATATATGTGTGTGTTAAACTGCAAACATTTATACTCAAATAGCATTTACATAACTTTAGGTTTTTTTTAAAAAAGATACTACACTTTTATACAGTCCTGCTTGCCAAATTGCTTTATATCCTCTAGTCTGATCTACCAGCAGATGGCATAGGAGACCTGAGGCTCAGAATGTGTATCACCAGCGATGGATCCAGTCTCTCCTAGGCCCTCTCCTCCTTTTCCTTGCATCGGCTATTAGGGCAGCTTGAGTGATTCGTGATTCCCTGATGTGCTGTGCAAGCATGCTCAGTCATGTTCGACTCTGTGACCCCACGGGTTGTAGCCCGCCAGGCTCTTCTGTCCATGAGATCCTCCAGGCAGGAATACTGGACTGGGTTCCCATGTCCTTCTCCAGGGGATCTTCCTGACTCAAAGATTGAACCCATGTCTCCTGCACTGGCAGATGGACTCTTAACCACTGTGTCACTTGGGTGGCTACACATAAAAGCTGAGAACTGTAAGAATCGTAAAGACACGGCGGGCTGCAAGCTGTTAGGGAAGAAGTTTATTTGGGAAGAGTTCCCGGGCGAGATCCACAGGTCCGAGAGATGGGCCAGGGAAATCGCGCCCCGGAGATGGGACGAGGAGGTTTTATTAGGGAGGAGGGGAGCAGGAGAAAAGGGGAGGGGGATCCCTCAGGGCAGGCGCAGAAACGAGTTCTTTGTTTAAGTTTGGCGGGAAGTCCAGTGATGAGCCCACTATCCTTCAGGTGGCTGTGGGCGGGGGGTGTGAAATTCTTGACACTTTGTGAGGAATTTTTATGGCCAAGGCTATCTCCTTATCGCAGGTCTAAGGAGACTCTCAGGTGCCAGCAGGCAAGCAACTGACCCCCTGATTTGGTGCTGGGAGTCTGGTCGCGGTGTTGATCCTAACAACTTGGCCCTTTCTTATGATTATTTAGTGCTGGGGAATCTCCGGCCCGCAGTGTTAACACTTTAATAGCCTACCACCCTAACAAGAACCATTTCAGGTCCAAGGTTTGTTCTTTCCTCTCTTGTAAGTAATACAGGATAGGTACAGGGATGATGAATCCTGGGAGTGTTTACTAAGGGAAAAGGCCCATTTATTGAGCTCTTGAGTGTATGCTGAGTCACTTCAGTTGTGTCTGACTCTTTGCCACCCCATGGACTGTAACTCACTAGGCTCCTCTGTCCATGGAATTCTCCTGGCAGGAATACTGCAGTGGGTTGCCATTTCCTGCCCCAGGGGATCCTCCTGATCCAGGGATCAAACCTGCGTCTCTTGCATCTCCTGCATTGGCAGACAGGTTCTTTACCACTAGCACCACCTGGGAAGCCATCGTGCTCTTACTGTGTGCCAGATCCAGTGCTCAGTCCTCAAGTGCATCATCTCATTGGATTCTGCAAATATGCCACAACCTGGGTGTTTGAGATTATCATTTCATGGAGAAACTGAGGTTCTTGCCTAAGGTTCTGGCACCCCATATCACATCTCTCTCTGAGCAAATTACACTAATCCCAGGAGACTCAACAGGAAGCCTTCTTATGAGTGCCCTTTGGTTAGGGTCACTGATATTGGTAGTTTTCTGTGTGAACATTGGTGCTTGCAAAGGGATGCCCATGTCACTAGCAAACCTTTAATTCTGGGTGTGCCTGAGAGGGTGTTTCTAGACAAGAGTAGCACTGGAATCAGTAGACAAGAGTAAAGAGATCTGCTCTCATCAATGTAGGTGGGCATCCTCCAATCCTCAGGGTCTGAATGAAACAAGAAGGCCAAGTCCTTCCTTCTCTTGTTACCCAGGAACATGGAAGTTTCTGGCTCTCAAGCCTCCATACTGTGAAATTTAAACTAGTGATTTCCCTTGGTTCTCAGGTCTTTGACCTCAGACGTGGAGTAACACCACCTTTACCTGGTTTTCAGTCTTAATCCTTGAACTGAGTTAAACCACTGGATTTTCAGCTTACAGACATCAGACTGTAGGACTGCATAGCCTCTGTAAACATAAAAGTCTGTTCCCATAATAAATCTCCTCCAATATATACCTAAATATATAGATTTCCCAGGAAATATGTGTTTGAACTGCTCCGATTTTCTTACACATGGATATTTTCAAGAATAAATATAGTTCTGCAGGACCTGCAGGATCCTTGGTGGAATCCAAGAATGTGGACATGGGGATACTGTAAGTTATATGGGGATTTTTGACTGCTCAGGGCACCACTAGCTCCCATGCTGTTCAATGGTCAATTGTACCCTATTGGTCAGCTTCCATGATGGCTAAGACAGTAAAGAATCTGCCTGAAATGCAGGAGACTAAGATTCAATCCCTGGGTCAGGAAGATTCCCTGGAGAAGGGATATCATGTACAAATGTAAGCGTTGGACTGTAAAGAAGGCTGAGTATTGAAGAACTGATAGATTTGAATTATGGTACTGGAGAAGACACTTGAGAATCCTTTGGCTTGCAAAGAGATCAAACCAATCAATCCTAAAGAAAGTCAACCTGGAATACTCATTGGAAGGACTGATGCTGAATCTGAAACTCTAATGCTTTGGACCTTGATGTTGGGAGAGATTAAGGGCAGGAGGAGAAGGGGGAGACAGAGGATGAGGTGGTCGGATGGTATCACCAACTCAATGGTCATGAGTTTGAGCAGAGTCTAGGAGATGGTGAAGAACAGGAGGGATAGTGCACAGCAGTCTATCAGGTTGCAAAGAGTTGGACATGACCAGCAACTGAACAGTAACAACCCTATTGGTTATACAGTGTCTTCCCACAGGCAAGAAAGTTGCATATACCTACAGGTGTTTTGTTACAGATATTTTGTTCCATCCCAATTAGATTGCAAAGAGTCAGACATGACTCAGCAACTGAACAGTAACAACCCTACTGGTTACACAGAGTTTTCCCACAGGCAAAGAGGTTACATACACCTACAGGTGTTTTGTTACAGGTGCTTTGTTACATCCCAATTATCTGAGGACAAAACATGCTATTCTAGTCTTCCCTGAAGGTGAGAAACAGGAGGGTGTTATGGGAATGATGTCAACCTCTCATTCATATGACCTATCCTCTAAAAGAATATAATTTTTTAAATGAGGTGTAGAAATACTAAAACCATGTGAAATGGCTGTACTAATTTAGTGTTTTGCTAAAATAAATGTGGATGTCCACAACTAGATTAAGAAGGACCACTACCCAGTCATGACAGGCTTGATTTGGTGAGGACCAGAATCTCCTGATTAGTTGCAGTGTGGACAACTCTTTCCAGAACTGGAGGCTTTGCTTTACATAGTCAAACCCTTCCCCAGAACACACAAAGGTCAGAAACGTAGACTTATGGACCCACCAGGTATGTCTAGGGTCATGACTTGAGTCAGCAGCGAAAACTCCGCCAAGAGTTCTCCACTCCAATGGCTCATTGGCCCCTGAATATGTTCCTCTTTGTACAAACTCACTAAACAGCCACAGAAATAAACAAGAAGGAAAGAGATGCCCCAGATAGAATAAAGAACTTGCAGGAAAGGTAAGGTTTTGGATCATAGACAACTCAGTGCTTTTTGTAACTTTATCAGTGTCTGGAAATTCCCTAGTTATAAACTGAAAAGGCAGGATAAAAATGAAGAGCAACAGTAGGTTTACACCAGGGTCTTTTTATTTCTTTTTTAAAAATTTTTATTTATTCATTGATTTATTTTTGGCTATTCTTGGTTTTCACTGCTGCTACAGGCTCTTCTCTAGTTGCAGCGAGTTGGGGCTACTCTCTAGTTGAGGTGAGCAGGCTTCTTGTTGCATTGACTCAGGCTCTAGGGTGCACGGGCTTCAGTAGTTGCAGCACACAGACTCCATAGTTGTGGCTCTGAGGCTCTAGAGCACAGGCTCAATAGTTGTGGCTCACGGGCTTAGTTGCTCCGCAGCATGTGGAATCTTCCCAGATCAGGGATTGAATGCGTGTCTCCTTCATTAGCAGGCAAACTCTTCACCACTGAGCTACCAGGGAAGCCTGGGTCTTTTTATTTCTGACCATTTCTTTACAACCATCCACCAGGCATAACTCTAACATATGCTTCTCAATCTCAAAACCCCCTAAAGTCATTTAGGTTCATATGTTTAACTCTGTAGGACACATGTCCCCCAAAATCAATTAGCTCCCCAAGCTGACAATTCCACTGGTTCACTTTTCCTTTTCTCATTCATACTGAGCAGATGTCTGAAACCATGGGTCTGGTTTCCCTTTATTATGTACCTATGTCACAGATTTCATTTTCCAAGTGCCTGGGAGAAAGCGTTTGATAGATACACCCAATTAAGCAGGGTTGTACTCAATGATTTCTAAGGGAGTGTATTGTTTAGAGCCATAGGAAGCAAAGAAGATGGAGTTAAGTGAGATGGTCCTGGGATGCCCCAAGTCTCTCAGAATCTCCAACAGCTCAGCTCGAAGCTGGGCAAGTCTGTCTTCCGAAGGAACTCCCTGAGAGTCGTAACCCTCTAGAGGGGCAGGATAAAACTCTTGACTTAAACTGGGCAGCCCTGAGGTATGTTGCAGCAGCTTCTTCAGGATAACTATGGATAGGAGGTTCCCACACAGGCTGAAGTACCTGGGAGTAGTGGCTCAGGGCAAGCAGGATGGCTTTGAGATGGGAGTCCATGATCTCACATTGATTTAAGTCCAAGTTTTGGAGGGTTGCTGAAACTTGTTCCAGCAGAACTTGGAGGATTGCAGGACTAAAGTCAGCCAGGGTGATACCACTCAAATCCAGGCCCTTTAGTTGACTGATGCTTGGGCTATGGGATAGGTAGGTCAAGTTTGATTCTGTAAGGAGGCAGTGAGTTATTGTGAGGTTGTCCAAGGAGGTCACCAGACACCTGTGGAGGAAAAGAACAAT
Source organism: Tragulus kanchil (assembly GCA_022376925.1). NCBI lineage: Eukaryota > Metazoa > Chordata > Mammalia > Artiodactyla > Tragulidae > Tragulus > Tragulus kanchil. Next base: position 154,640,322 of record JAIOJX010000032.1, read on the forward strand.
GAGGTCTGAGAAAAAGGGAAGGCAGGTGACCTTAAGGCGAGAGACAAGAGATTTGCCCAATGCCAAGGTCATTCTGATCATCAAATAAAGATCAGTACTCAACATGCCCAATCTCATTGTAGTCTGAGGTTTTTTCACCTTCACTGTGTGACTGAGTCAAGTACGTGGAATTTTGAAATCTCCTTTTCCTAATTTGTCAATCAGAGTATAACATACTCTCCTTCCTTATGAGGACACATGAACTAATGGAATGTCTAGAACCTGCTCAAAAGGGAAGCCTGTTACCATGTCCAAATCAAACGTAGGCATCAGTGAATTTTAATATTGGGAGACAAGGCAAAAAATGCTTTCAACACAGGCTCCTTAGGGCTCTGCTTGGGCTCAGGCACCCATATCTCAGGCCAGATGAGGTTCCTGGGTTGCATGAATTAAAAAAATCTTGCTAAGTTCCCACAGCATCAACTGAGGTTTCCATTCTGCAGGGAATCATTTATACTCCTGTGTTGTCTGCAAACCATCTGTCACTTTCTATTCTCCTTTGGCTCCTGCTCCATATGTACTATGTCACAGATGTCATTTGCCAAGGGCCTGGGAGAAAGGGTTTGATAGATACACCCAATTAAGCAGGGTTGTACTCAATGATTTCTAAGGGAGTGTATTGTTTAGAGCCATAGGAAGCAAAGAAGATGGAGTTAAGTGAGATGGTCCTGGGATGCCCCAAGTCTCTCAGAATCTCCAACAGCTCAGCTCGAAGCTGGGCAAGTCTGTCTTCCGAAGGAACTCCCTGAGAGTCGTAACCCTCTAGAGGGGCAGGATAAAACTCTTGACTTAAACTGGGCAGCCCTGAGGTATGTTGCAGCAGCTTCTTCAGGATAACTATGGATAGGAGGTTCCACACAGGCTGAAGTACCTGGGAGTAGTGGCTCAGGGCAAGCAGGATGGCTTTGAGATGGGAGTCCATGATCTCACATTGATTTAAGTCCAAGTTTTGGAGGGTTGCTGAAACTTGTTCCAGCAGAACTTGGAGGATTGCAGGACTAAAGTCAGCCAGGGTGATACCACTCAAATCCAGGCCCTTTAGTTGACTGATGCTTGGGCTATGGGATAGGTAGGTCAAGTTTGATTCTGTAAGGAGGCAGTGAGTTATTGTGAGGTTGTCCAAGGAGGTCACCAGACACCTGTGGAGGAAAAGAACAATGAGGTCTGAGAAAAAGGGAAGGCAGGTGACCTTAAGGCGAGAGACAAGAGATTTGCCCAATGCCAAGGTCATTCTGATCATCAAATAAAGATCAGTACTCAACATGCCCAATCTCATTGTAGTCTGAGGTTTTTTCACCTTCACTGTGTGACTGAGTCAAGTACGTGGAATTTTGAAATCTCCTTTTCCTAATTTGTCAATCAGAGTATAACATACTCTCCTTCCTTATGAGGACACATGAACTAATGGAATGTCTAGAACCTGCTCAAAAGGGAAGCCTGTTACCATGTCCAAATCAAACGTAGGCATCAGTGAATTTTAATATTGGGAGACAAGGCAAAAAATGCTTTCAACACAGGCTCCCTTAGGGCTCTGCTTGGGCTCAGGCACCCATATCTCAGGCCAGATGAGGTTCCTGGGTTGCATGAATTAAAAAAATCTTGCTAAGTTCCCACAGCATCAACTGAGGTTTCCATTCTGCAGGGAATCATTTATACTCCTGTGTTGTCTGCAAACCATCTGTCACTTTCTATTCTCCTTTGGCTCCTGCTCCATTGCCATCATCTCCAGAGCCATGCATTTGCCATATATTAATTACCTTATTTGCTGCAAACTTCCAGGGGCAGAGAATTTGCTATGGGCTCATTATGGCCAAAAACTTGCAGAGCATGGAGCTTCCATTTAGAAAGGCTCAGGTATGATGTGGTTTCCCCTTCTCTCCACTTACCTATTTTCCAAAGTCATCTAAACATAGATGTCTCTTCCTGAAGTAGAAACCTCAAATTGTTCTTCATTAGATTTAACCCTCTAGCCTACAGGTTCCTAACAGAGGTCCCTTTCCAGAGCCTCTATCCCTGTTTGCTGCTCTGCCTTGATTTGGGTTAGCTACGTGTTACCACAGTTGCAGATAGAGCGTAAAACGAGAATACATTTGACGTTGTAATGTTGTGTTCACTGTTACTCAACCAGTATTACCACCCTTACCTGAGCAACTGGTCCAGGTGGCCTTCTAGGAAGAAGGGAGATTGCAGATGGAGATCCCGGAGGCGGTGCCGCTTGAGGAACTGACAAGCGAACTGGACAACAGCATGCTCTTCCTGCTCCTCAGAGGCAGAAATGAAGAGTCTCTGCACATTGCTCATCTGGCCCAAGAGAGGAGTGAATGTGGCAAGTCTGGACAGATGCCAGCTCCAGTTGACTTCTACCTCCTTGATACAATCCACTTGCACCATACTCAGGGCCCTCTTACTATTTTCCACAGGCATTCCAAAGATCTTCAGCTTCTTACAACACAGGTGTATGGAGCCTTTTCTCTGTCCTGCCCACCTCATGAGGTAGGTGAGGAACTCATCCATAGTCCATTTCTTGAGGCTAACCCCTATGAACACCTCCAAGGGAGCCAAGGGCTGCTCTGTTCTAGACCTGTCCTCTGTAACCGGTGCCATCAGTGAGCTTGAGGACACATGGTCCATGTATCCACACCACATTCTCCAGAAGTCCTGGCCAGTAACCCTTAAATCCAGCACCCGCAGTTTGCACCTCTTGTGGGGAAGCAGCAAGTTGGTAGTTTTAAGATTCGCACAAACTTTAGACAACACTCTGACTTCCCACCTGAGCTTTCACGTCACATTCCTGACATCATGTGCTGCCTTGCCTTCTTCCTCCCTCTCTGGCTCACTTTCCTCCATCTTCTTTCCCTCTTCCATCCTTCCTGACTTCTACAATCTTTAAGCATCCCTGGGGAGAACCTAGGACATTTTCTTTCAGGTTCCCTGCATCTTAAACACTCCTACCCTCCCAGAAGGCATTTCCCAGACAGCTCAACAATGGCCTCTGAGATTCTTCATTGACATCATCAGAAGCCTCTGGTCCGTTCCTTGACTGTCTACTCTAGGACCCCAGCTGTTGCTTCAGGATGCCTAGAAACCTTTCAGGCCACCTAGATTAGACTCACCTAGGGTGATCCTTCTTGGCAAGCAGGACATCAAGTCCATCCAGCACTGCTTCTAAAGTTCCTAGGTGAGGCATCTTCATCAGACCTCCCAGAGGCAGGTGGACAAAGGGCCAAGCATGCACCACGGCCTTCAGGGTCTTGCTGTGACTCCCATAGAAGGCTTCCATGAAGAGTAGAGGGAAGAGCTCAATGGGCAGATACTCCAAAGCAGTGATGGCCAAGGCCTCGTCCCTCAGCAGGCTCATTGCTGCCAGGTCCAGGAGTCTGGGTGGGACTCAGAAACTCATTCTGATTCTGCTACCAAAGGAATCCTGTGGATACTTCCAGGGAATGAGGCATTCTGGTCAGTCCAAGAAAGAACAAACCTCAGTCTATTTCCCCACTCATCAGAAGAAACTTTTCAAGGCCAAGGTCACTGCCTTGGCAGTGGAAGTGCCTTTTAGTCCCAATTACACTCTGGGCTCAATGGGCCACAAAGCCATAGCTCTACTCCTAGCAAGATGTCATATGCAGTAAGGAGGAAGAAACCCAACCACTAGTCCATTCATTTCCATCCACTGCTTTGCTTAATCATGGTCCACTGGGAAGTGGGTACCACGAGCTTAAGGCTGAGCTTCATCTTTTCTGGGGGAAGATTTTTAATCCATCACTTAACAGCCTTACAACTATGGGAATAGAAGTATCATGGGGCCCAACACAGCCTTCATCCTCAGTTCTCACAGTTAACTGAGCTGGGAAAGATTAAGAGATACCCTTAGAATGAATGCTGTTTCTACACAAACGACATTTTACATTTCAAGAAATAAAATTCTAAAAAAGAAGAAAAAATTAAATAAAAACAAAATAACATTCCAAAGGTGTTTTTCATTAAAAGGAGTATCTGCTTTGCTAAGAAACATGGAATAAACCAAAGCACCAATCAAATATCTGTCATTAAATCAAAACTATATTAGAGGCAAAACCAAAACCTTACATCAGTATACCTGAAAATAAATAATTTTTATGCGTTTAGTTTTATTATTTATTTTGGCAGCATGGGATGGAGTATCTTAGTTCCTAGACCAGGGAATGAACCCATACCCCCTGCAATGGAAGAGTGGAGTCTTAACCACTGCACCGCCAGAGAAATTCCAATAAATAATTTTATTTTTACTCTAAGTCATCGTTTTTATTTTTCATCTATCTTTATTCTTTTTGGCATGTGTGGGCCTCCCATTGCAGTGGTCTCTCTCTTTGCACATGCTCCAGAGTGCTGACTTGCCAATAGACACACTGGCCCAGCTGTTCCTCAGCATGTGGGATCTTCCTGGGTCAGAGATCAAACCGGTGTCCCTTGCACTGCAAGGTGAACTCTCTACCCACTGACCCACCAGGGAAGCCCACAATAAATAATTTTTTAAAACTCTCCTTCTATCCTGAGATTCTTGCCACCATTCAAGACCAGTTGACCATGGGTACAATGAAAGTGTCCTTAGTTGCCTCTGTAACTTACCAGCTCTGTTGCGGGTGGCAGTGTGTTTGGACCTCAGACTTGATGGAGAACCCAGATAGTGACTCTGGAGCCAGGAGATTCTATATCTCTTCTATGGTGTCTAAGACTTATATAAACCTTTCTAATGACATCTTTCTCCTTTCCAACTACTAATTGGCCATTGGAAAGTGCTACTAGAATCGCATAGGGCCCCCTAGTCCATTCATTTCCATCCACTGCTTTGCTTAATCATGGTCCACTGGGAAGTGGGTACCACGAGCTTAAGGCTGAGCTTCATCTTTTCTGGGGGAAGATTTTTAATCCATCACTTAACAGCCTTACAACTATGGGAATAGAAGTATCATGGGGCCCAACACAGCCTTCATCCTCAGTTCTCACAGTTAACTGAGCTGGGAAAGATTAAGAGATACCCTTAGAATGAATGCTGTTTCTACACAAACGACATTTTACATTTCAAGAAATAAAATTCTAAAAAAGAAGAAAAAATTAAATAAAAACAAAATAACATTCCAAAGGTGTTTTTCATTAAAAGGAGTATCTGCTTTGCTAAGAAACATGGAATAAACCAAAGCACCAATCAAATATCTGTCATTAAATCAAAACTATATTAGAGGCAAAACCAAAACCTTACATCAGTATACCTGAAAATAAATAATTTTTATGCGTTTAGTTTTATTATTTATTTTGGCAGCATGGGATGGAGTATCTTAGTTCCTAGACCAGGGAATGAACCCATACCCCCTGCAATGGAAGAGTGGAGTCTTAACCACTGCACCGCCAGAGAAATTCCAATAAATAATTTTATTTTTACTCTAAGTCATCGTTTTTATTTTTCATCTATCTTTATTCTTTTTGGCATGTGTGGGCCTCCCATTGCAGTGGTCTCTCTCTTTGCACATGCTCCAGAGTGCTGACTTGCCAATAGACACACTGGCCCAGCTGTTCCTCAGCATGTGGGATCTTCCTGGGTCAGAGATCAAACCGGTGTCCCTTGCACTGCAAGGTGAACTCTCTACCCACTGACCCACCAGGGAAGCCCACAATAAATAATTTTTTAAAACTCTCCTTCTATCCTGAGATTCTTGCCACCATTCAAGACCAGTTGACCATGGGTACAATGAAAGTGTCCTTAGTTGCCTCTGTAACTTACCAGCTCTGTTGCGGGTGGCAGTGTGTTTGGACCTCAGACTTGATGGAGAACCCAGATAGTGACTCTGGAGCCAGGAGATTCTATATCTCTTCTATGGTGTCTAAGACTTATATAAACCTTTCTAATGACATCTTTCTCCTTTCCAACTACTAATTGGCCATTGGAAAGTGATACCTGATTAGATTTCAGAGTGTCCATTGGATTAATCCTGAATGGATCTTTGTTAGTCTTCAGAGGAATTGATTGAATCAGATTTCATGATGATAAAGAATGAAGAAGCATTGAATTCCTTGATTCACCTGCAAACATTGATTGGGTTTTATTCATGCTGATAATAATGGCCCTGAGTGTAAGAGAGGGAAGGAATTATCCACTTGTGACAGAGAAAACAAAACTTTAAAACACCATTGTTTGGGAATCTTCAACCATAAAAAATTATCAAAATGTCCCCAAATTAAAACCACTTAATGAAGACAATAGTATTGTTCCCAAAGGAAACCAAATAAATGTGTCCACCTCTATCAAGTGTCCTCAGGTGCTATGTTTAACAAGTGGGAGATCAGGAACCTACTCAGGAAGTAAGGGGAAGTGCTTTGAAGGATGTGATTGGTTTTCCAGTCAAGACATCTCTGGCAGAGGTCCGGTGAAAATCACGTTTGAGAGATAAGGGTTAGGGCTGGGTAGTTGGAGCTGAGCATTAATAGAAGGACAATGTAAGTAACTCAAACAGTATAAAATGTAGGTTTTTTTCTCTTGAGAAGAGGGAGACTTAAAGTCCTTTCTGTGGGTTGTGTTTAAAAATTAAAGGGAGGGCTTCCCTGGTGGTCCAGTGGGTAAGGACACTGCCTTGCAGTGCAAGGGGCGCCAGTTCGATCCCTGGCCTGGGAAGATCCCACGTGCTGTGGAGCGGCTGGACCGATGTGTCCAATTACCGAGCCGGAACTCTGGAGCACATGAGCCCAGAGCCTGTGCTCTGTGACAACAGAGGCCACTGCGATGGGAGGCCCACATAGGCCAAAGAACAAAGATGGATGAAACTAAATGAATGAAAGACCAGTAGACGTGGCCCGCCCGCCCCCGCCCTCCCCAACCTGCCCCCCACCCCCCAAAAAAATTAAAGGGAGTTACTAAAAGTAAGCAGGGTCATCTTTGAAAAATTTCCTCTCCAAAAGTTGGAATCAGTATCACACATTGGCACGAAAAGATTATTTGTTTTCACTGATGCATTCGGAGAGAGTCTATATCTCTTCTATGGTGTCTAAGACTTATATAAACCTTTCTAATGACATCTTTCTCCTTTCCAACTACTAATTGGCCATTGGAAAGTGATACCTGATTAGATTTCAGAGTGTCCATTGGATTAATCCTGAATGGATCTTTGTTAGTCTTCAGAGGAATTGATTGAATCAGATTTCATGATGATAAAGAATGAAGAAGCATTGAATTCCTTGATTCACCTGCAAACATTGATTGGGTTTTATTCATGCTGATAATAATGGCCCTGAGTGTAAGAGAGGGAAGGAATTATCCACTTGTGACAGAGAAAACAAAACTTTAAAACACCATTGTTTGGGAATCTTCAACCATAAAAAATTATCAAAATGTCCCCAAATTAAAACCACTTAATGAAGACAATAGTATTGTTCCCAAAGGAAACCAAATAAATGTGTCCACCTCTATCAAGTGTCCTCAGGTGCTATGTTTAACAAGTGGGAGATCAGGAACCTACTCAGGAAGTAAGGGGAAGTGCTTTGAAGGATGTGATTGGTTTTCCAGTCAAGACATCTCTGGCAGAGGTCCGTGAAAATCACGTTTGAGAGATAAGGGTTAGGGCTGGGTAGTTGGAGCTGAGCATTAATAGAAGGACAATGTAAGTAACTCAAACAGTATAAAATGTAGGTTTTTTTCTCTTGAGAAGAGGGAGACTTAAAGTCCTTTCTGTGGGTTGTGTTTAAAAATTAAAGGGAGGGCTTCCCTGGTGGTCCAGTGGGTAAGGACACTGCCTTGCAGTGCAAGGGGCGCCAGTTCGATCCCTGGCCTGGGAAGATCCCACGTGCTGTGGAGCGGCTGGACCGATGTGTCCAATTACCGAGCCGGAACTCTGGAGCACATGAGCCCAGAGCCTGTGCTCTGTGACAACAGAGGCCACTGCGATGGGAGGCCCACATAGGCCAAAGAACAAAGATGGATGAAACTAAATGAATGAAAGACCAGTAGACGTGGCCCGCCCGCCCCCTCCCTCCCCAACCCCCCCCCCCCCAAAAAAATTAAAGGGAGTTACTAAAAGTAAGCAGGGTCATCTTTGAAAAATTTCCTCTCCAAAAGTTGGAATCAGTATCACACATTGGCACGAAAAGATTATTTGTTTTCACTTAAAAAGTTTTAAATGAAAATTTGTAAAAGCCATGTAGCTAAGAGTATTATTAAGATGTGGGAGACTGTCTGAGATGGAAAATTTTGAGATGTACATTTCTATGCATTATTTCTTTACATATACAAGAATTACTGAGACAGATAAGGGGCAAGACACAACTTAGAAAAAAATGACTATAGCTGAAGGACACAACATAAACTGATTAGAACCAATTAGGTTCAAAATGGTGGTCTCAACTTCCACTTGACCTTGAGCTCATTGTAACACAACTCAGGTGCCATGCTGGTTCCAAAGATGACCATAAAAGGTCAAAAAGTAGGCAGTTGCCCGATTCCTGGATATCTCCACCCTTCCCTCAAGATGAAAGGGACTTCCATGGGCAGATGGCAAAGAATCCACCTGCAATGCAGGAGACCTGAGTTCTATCCCTGGGTGGGGAAAATCCCCTGGAGAAGGAATGGCTACCAACTCCAGTACTCTTGCCTGGAGAATTCCATGAACAGAGATGCCTGGCAGGCTACATACAGTGCATGGGGCTGAAAAAAGTTGGACACTACTGAACCACTAATATTTTATATTCACCAAAATAGCTGGAATACTCCTCCCATTCATTAGCCTATTAAATTACCTGCCCCTATGAAAATGGACAGCCCTGGTGACTCATTTGCCTTCCAAGATGGCTCACTCCTTCTACGGAGTGTTTCCTCCCTTTCTAAACCTATTTACTGTAACTTGTTCTTGACCCTTCACCGAAAATAGCTGGAATACTCTCGCCTTGCAGTGCAAGGCGCCAGTTCGATCCCTGGCCTGGAAGCCCGGCTGGACCGATGTGTCCAATTACCGAGCCGGAACTCTGGAGCACATGAGCCCAGAGCCTGTGCTCTGTGACAACAGAGGCCACTGCGATGGGAGGCCCACATAGGCCAAAGAACAAAGATGGATGAAACTAAATGAATGAAAGACCAGTAGACGTGGCCCGCCGCCCCTCCCTCCCCAACCTGCCCCCACCCCCAAAAATTAAAGGGAGTTACTAAAAGTAAGCAGGGTCATCTTTGAAAAATTTCCTCTCAAAAGTTGGAATCAGTATCACACATTGGCACGAAAAGATTATTTGTTTTCATTTAAAAAAGTTTTAAAGTAAAATTTGTAAAAGCCATGTAGCTAAGAGTATTATTAAGATGTGGGAGACTGTCTGAGATGGAAAATTTTGAGATGTACATTTCTATGCATTATTTCTTTACATATACAAGAATTACTGAGACAGATAAGGGGCAAGACACAACTTAGAAAAAAATGACTATAGCTGAAGGACACAACATAAACTGATTAGAACCAATTAGGTTCAAAATGGTGGTCTCAACTTCCACTTGACCTTGAGCTCATTGTAACACAACTCAGGTGCCATGCTGGTTCCAAAGATGACCATAAAAGGTCAAAAAGTAGGCAGTTGCCCGATTCCTGGATATCTCCACCCTTCCCTCAAGATGAAAGGGACTTCCATGGGCAGATGGCAAAGAATCCACCTGCAATGCAGGAGACCTGAGTTCTATCCCTGGGTGGGGAAAATCCCCTGGAGAAGGAATGGCTACCAACTCCAGTACTCTTGCCTGGAGAATTCCATGAACAGAGATGCCTGGCAGGCTACATACAGTGCATGGGGCTGAAAAAAGTTGGACACTACTGAACCACTAATATTTTATATTCACCAAAATAGCTGGAATACTCCTCCCATTCATTAGCCTATTAAATTACCTGCCCCTATGAAAATGGACAGCCCTGGTGACTCATTTGCCTTCCAAGATGGCTCACTCCTTCTACGGAGTGTTTCCTCCCTTTCTAAACCTATTTACTGTAACTTGTTCTTGATTCTTTCCTGCTCGAAGCCAAAACTCACACTTGGCGACCTTCCCAGAGATTCAGATGTGACCTGGTTTAGATCATCCTCCTGCACCCACTTTCATTCCTGCAGCATTACTACTTTGGAAAGGAGTTCAGTGGAAGGAATACTTCATGTGTTGTTCAGTTGTGTCTGACTCTTTTGCCGCCCCAAGGACTGTAGCCCATAGACTGCTCTATCTATGGGATTTCCCGGGCAAGACTACTGGACTGGGTTTCTGTCACCTACTCCAGGGGAACTTTCTGAACCAATGATCGAACCCATGTCTCCAGCATTGTCAGTCAGATTCTTGACCACTGAGACATCAGGGAGAGACTTTAAAGCCTAACTAGTCAAAACAAACAAACAAACAAATAAAAAACTCTACGAAGCATGTGAGCATCAAAACCTCACCAACTCTGATGTGGTTGCCAGGGTGCCTGGATAGCAGACCCCTTGTAGAGCCCAGGCAATGACTCTCTTCTCCCTTTCTTGGTGTCTGAGGCTTTCATAGGACTGTCTGATCGTTTATTCCCCCTTTCAGCAAGTTAACTTCCAACTGGAAAGTGATACTTGGTTAGACTCCAAAATATCTAGCAGCTAATCTTAAAATTTGTCTTTCTCCAGATTGATTGAATCAGATTTTCATTTCAGGAAAGAGGAGTAATTAGGTCAGAAGGGGAGTCAAAACACAACCCTGGATTTATCCCACAAACACCAATGGAGTTTTAATAATATCAGCAGTTATAGCACTGGGTGTGATCAAGAAAGGGATTAATCTGTTCCTGACATGGGACAAAAAAGGGAAACCTGGATCTCTAGCCATATCAAAATGATCAAAATGGCCTAGAAGTAAAACAGCTTCACAAGGACAGTGGTGCTATCCCAAAGGGGGAAAAAAAAAAAAAAAAACTAAACTTCTCTGTTTATCAAATTGTCACTCCTGTGTAATGTTAGAACAATAGCAGATCAGGAGCCCTATTCAAGGAGCAAGGGCAGTGCTCTTGGGGATGTGGTTGGTCCTCCAGGCTTAAGTCATGGCTTCTCTTATGGTTGTTGTTTTTCAGTTGCTCAGTTGTGCCTGGCTCTTTGCACCCACATGGATTGCAGCACGCCAGGCTCCCCTGTCCTTCACTATCTCTCAGAGCTTGCTCAAATTCATGTCCATTGACTCAGTGATGCCATCCAACCATCGCATTCTCTGTCATCCCCTTCTCCTTTTGCCTTCTATCTTTCCCAGCATCACAGTCTTTTCTCATGAGTTGTTGCTTCGCATCAGGTGGCCAAACGATTGGAACTTCAGCTTCAGCATCAGTCCTTCCAATGAATATTCAGGGTTGATTTATTTTATGACTGACCAGTTTGATCTCCTTACTGTCCAAGGGACTCTCAAGAGTCTTCTCCAGCACCACTGTTTGAAGGCATCAATTCTTTGGTACTTAGTCTTTCTTATGGTCCGACTCTCACGTCCATACATGACTACTGGGAAAATCATAGCTTGAACTATACTGACTTTTGTCAGCAAAGTGATGTCTCTGCTTTTTAAATACACTACCTAGGTTTGTCATAGATTTTCTTCTAAGAAACTAGTGTCTTTTAATTTCATGGCTGCAGTCACCATCCACAGAGATTTTGGAACCCAAGAAAATAAAGTCTGTCACTGTTTTCATTGTTTCCACATCTATTTTGCCATGAAGTGGTGGGACTGGGTGCCATGATCTTAGTTTTTTAAATGTTGAGTTTTAGGCCAGCCTGTTCACTCTCCTCTTTCACCCTCATCTAGAGGCTTTTTAAAGGCTTCCCTGGTAGCTCAGTGGCAAAGAGTTTGCTTGCCAATGCAGGAGACACAGGTTCGATCCCTGATCCAAAAAGATCCCACATGCTGCGGAGCAACTAAGCCTCAGAGCCACAACTATGGAGCCCACGTGCCACAACTACTGAAGCCCGTGTGCCCTAGAGCCAGCATTCCACAACAAGAGACGTCACTGCAACAAGAAGCCTGCTCAACTCAGCTAGAAAGTAAACTTCTCTGTTTATCAAATTGTCACTCCTGTGTAATGTTAGAACAATAGCAGATCAGGAGCCCTATTCAAGGAGCAAGGGCAGTGCTCTTGGGGATGTGGTTGGTCCTCCAGGCTTAAGTCATGGCTTCTCTTATGGTTGTTGTTTTTCAGTTGCTCAGTTGTGCCTGGCTCTTTGCACCCACATGGATTGCAGCACGCCAGGCTCCCCTGTCCTTCACTATCTCTCAGAGCTTGCTCAAATTCATGTCCATTGACTCAGTGATGCCATCCAACCATCGCATTCTCTGTCATCCCCTTCTCCTTTTGCCTTCTATCTTTCCCAGCATCACAGTCTTTTCTCATGAGTTGTTGCTTCGCATCAGGTGGCCAAACGATTGGAACTTCAGCTTCAGCATCAGTCCTTCCAATGAATATTCAGGGTTGATTTATTTTATGACTGACCAGTTTGATCTCCTTACTGTCCAAGGGACTCTCAAGAGTCTTCTCCAGCACCACTGTTTGAAGGCATCAATTCTTTGGTACTTAGTCTTTCTTATGGTCCGACTCTCACGTCCATACATGACTACTGGGAAAATCATAGCTTGAACTATACTGACTTTTGTCAGCAAAGTGATGTCTCTGCTTTTTAAATACACTACCTAGGTTTGTCATAGATTTTCTTCTAAGAAACTAGTGTCTTTTAATTTCATGGCTGCAGTCACCATCCACAGAGATTTTGGAACCCAAGAAAATAAAGTCTGTCACTGTTTTCATTGTTTCCACATCTATTTTGCCATGAAGTGGTGGGACTGGGTGCCATGATCTTAGTTTTTTAAATGTTGAGTTTTAGGCCAGCCTGTTCACTCTCCTCTTTCACCCTCATCTAGAGGCTTTTTAAAGGCTTCCCTGGTAGCTCAGTGGCAAAGAGTTTGCTTGCCAATGCAGGAGACACAGGTTCGATCCCTGATCCAAAAAGATCCCACATGCTGCGGAGCAACTAAGCCTCTGAGTCACAACTATTGAGCCTGTGCTCTAGAGCCTCAGAGCCACAACTATGGAGCCCACGTGCCACAACTACTGAAGCCCGTGTGCCCTAGAGCCAGCATTCCACAACAAGAGACGTCACTGCAACAAGAAGCCTGCTCAACTCAGCTAGAGAGTAGCCCCCACTCCCTGCAACTAGGGAAGAGCCTGTAGCAGCAGTGAAAACCCAAAATAGCCAAAAATAAATAAATAAAATTAAAGAATAAAAAGAGGCTCTTTAGTTCTTCACTTTCTGCCATAGGGGTGGTGTAATATGCATATCTGAGATTACTGATATTTTTCCCAGCAATCTTGAGTCCTGCTTGTGCTTCATCCAGCTCGGCATTTTGCATAATGTACTCCACCCGTTTCTCTGGATGGAGTTTAGAAACTAAAGGGTGTTGTGAAGAGGAGACAGTGTCACGTTTTACTGGTGTTACCTTCTAGGAGGATGAGCTCAGACTAGCAAACTTATTTGAAAGACTAAACCTGAGAATGTGAGCAGAGGGAGAGGGGACCAGTCCTGGGATATGAGACATTTCCAAGTACTGAGAGTCAGTGATGGAGGCACTGTGGCCTCTTTGGAAACTGGGATCCAAGGGAAGAATTAAACATGGGTCCATCACACAAAACCCTATCATCATGGCAGCTGCCACCAGAAGTTACCAGAGGGTCTTCCCAGAGGGGAAATAGCCCCAGCCATTGGTCAGAGGCCTGAGATGTGGAACCATAATCCCATTGGCCCCCTTTCAAGTATATATATATATAATATTTATTTATTATTATTATTTATTTATTTTCTGGCTGTGTTGGGGCTTTGTTGCTGTAGTGGGCCTTTCTCTAGTTGTGGTGAGCCGGCGCTAATCTCTAAGTGCAGTGTGTAGGCTTCTCTTGGTGGCTTCTCATTGTAAGCACAGACTCTAGAGTGGGGGTTCAATAGTTGCGGTGCATGGGCCAGTTGCTCGACGGCATGTGGAGTCTTCCTGGACCAGGGATTGAATTCTGGAGGTAAGAACCCAAGGAAACAAGATACGCCCCAGACAGAAAAAAGAACTGATGGGAATGGCAAGGTTTTGGATCTTAGGCAATTCAGTGCCTTTTTTTTAAAAAAAAAAAAAAACAGGAAATCAGCACCTGGAGATTCCTGTTGTATGAACTGAGAAATCAGGGCAATATACCCAGGAAGGCAGCAGTCAGTTTGCAATGAGGATCTCTTTATTTCTGACCATTTCTTTACAACAATCTACCCAAGGACAATTACAATATGTGGGTCTCCCATCCAAGTGCCAGCCAGACCCAATCCTGCTTAGCTTCTCCAAGCTTTTGATAGATGTACCCAACTAGGCAGGGATGTTACCATCAAACAGGATGGGCTCAGAATGATAGAATACGTTATCTTTACAGTGTGGACAAGGGGCAAAGCAAATCCAGACGGTCCTAGGACGTCCTAAGTCCTTCAGAATCTCAAACAGTTCAGTCCGACACTGGGCAAGTTTCCGTGGTTGGAGGACTCCCTGAGAGCTGAAAAGCTCCTGAGGGACAGGGTACAGCTCCTCACTTAAACTGGGCAGCCTGGAGGTGTGTCGCCCAGCATTTTCCCCCATGATGGCCAGCGGCTGGGGATGTTCCAATTTACTGAGAGTCAGTGAATGAAAAAAGGGGCAAACAGTGGTGGACCTCTGAGAGTCAGTGATGGAGGCACTGTGGCCTCTTTGGAAACTGGGATCCAAGGGAAGAATTAAACATGGGTCCATCACACAAAACCCTATCATCATGGCAGCTGCCACCAGAAGTTACCAGAGGGTCTTCCCAGAGGGGAAATAGCCCCAGCCATTGGTCAGAGGCCTGAGATGTGGAACCATAATCCCATTGGCCCCCTTTCAAGTATATATATATATAATATTTATTTATTATTATTATTTATTTATTTTCTGGCTGTGTTGGGGCTTTGTTGCTGTAGTGGGCCTTTCTCTAGTTGTGGTGAGCCGGCGCTAATCTCTAAGTGCAGTGTGTAGGCTTCTCTTGGTGGCTTCTCATTGTAAGCACAGACTCTAGAGTGGGGGTTCAATAGTTGCGGTGCATGGGCCAGTTGCTCGACGGCATGTGGAGTCTTCCTGGACCAGGGATTGAATTCTGGAGGTAAGAACCCAAGGAAACAAGATACGCCCCAGACAGAAAAAAGAACTGATGGGAATGGCAAGGTTTTGGATCTTAGGCAATTCAGTGCCTTTTTTTTAAAAAAAAAAAAAAAACAGGAAATCAGCACCTGGAGATTCCTGTTGTATGAACTGAGAAATCAGGGCAATATACCCAGGAAGGCAGCAGTCAGTTTGCAATGAGGATCTCTTTATTTCTGACCATTTCTTTACAACAATCTACCCAAGGACAATTACAATATGTGGGTCTCCCATCCAAGTGCCAGCCAGACCCAATCCTGCTTAGCTTCTCCAAGCTTTTGATAGATGTACCCAACTAGGCAGGGATGTTACCATCAAACAGGATGGGCTCAGAATGATAGAATACGTTATCTTTACAGTGTGGACAAGGGGCAAAGCAAATCCAGACGGTCCTAGGACGTCCTAAGTCCTTCAGAATCTCAAACAGTTCAGTCCGACACTGGGCAAGTTTCCGTGGTTGGAGGACTCCCTGAGAGCTGAAAAGCTCCTGAGGGACAGGGTACAGCTCCTCACTTAAACTGGGCAGCCTGGAGGTGTGTCGCAGCATCTTCTCCATGATGGCCATGGAGAGGAGGTTTCCACGCACATTGAAAGATGTGAGCTGGAAGCAGCGGCTCAGGGCAGGCAGGAGGGCTTCGAAGTGGGAGTCCCTGATCCCACATTGCTCTAAGTACAGCTTCTGGAGGGTGGTGGAAACTTTGTCCAGCAGAGCTAGGAGGAGCTTAGGACTGGAGTAGGTCAGGGTGACACCACTCAGATCCAGGCCCTTGAGCTGGCTGATGTTTGGACTCTGGGACAGGTAGGTCAGGTCTGAATTCAGTAGGGGGCAGTGAGTTATAGAAAGGTTGTCCAAAGGGTTCATCAGGCACCTGGAGAGAAAAGCAGGAATTAGGCCAATGCAGAAGACATTAAAGACAAGGGTTTGATTCCTGGGTTGGGGAGACACCCTGGAGGAGCACATGACAAGACATTCCAATATTCTTGCCCGGAAAGTCCCATGGAAAGGGAGGCTGGTGGGCTATGGTTCATGAAACCGCAAAGGGTCAGACAAGACTGAACGACTTAGCACACAGGCATGGAGCAAAAAGCAACCTTTACAGATGAGAAATTAGGCTCACTGTGGTTACAAAACTAGTGAGTGTAAAGCTTCTGTTTAGAAATGCTCAGG
Source organism: Tragulus kanchil (assembly GCA_022376925.1). Taxonomy (NCBI): domain Eukaryota; kingdom Metazoa; phylum Chordata; class Mammalia; order Artiodactyla; family Tragulidae; genus Tragulus; species Tragulus kanchil. The sequence continues at coordinate 154,656,737 of JAIOJX010000032.1, forward strand.
ACTGATGGAATCTTCCATGATCAATGCTCCCTTCCCTTACCTATTTTCAAGTCATCTTCCTAAAGGAATCACATACCTACCCTACTAGAAGCTAACCCCTAGTCCACAGCTTCCCTGAAGAGGTCCCTTTCCAGAGCTTCTCCTAGTTTGAGCTTCTGCCTTGATTTGATTGGTTATGTGATACGGCCGTTCAGGATAGAGCAACAAACAGGACATTTGATATCCTAGTGTTGGATATCAACACTGTTACCTGGCCAGTGGTGCACACTCACCTAAGCATTCGGTCTAGGCAGCCTCCAAGGTAGAAGGGAGATTCCAGATGGAGGTCCCGGAGGTTGTGCAGCCTCAGGAACTGGGAGGTAATTCTGACAACAAACTGCTCCTCCTGCTCCTCGAGAGCAGGCAGGTGGATGTGGGAGACTATGAGTTTCCGCATGTTGCTCATCTGGCCCAGGAGAGGAGCAATCGTGGCCAGGGTGGACAGATGCCAGGAGCAATCCACGTGTAACTCCTGGATACAGTCCGGCTTCACCATGCTCAGGACCTTCACAATATTATCCTTGGGAAATGAAAGAATCCCCAGCTTCTTACAGCACAGGTGTATGAAAGCATCTCTCTGTTCCACCCACTTTAGGAGGTAGGTGAGGAATTCACTCATGGATCTTTCCTTGAGGTGAAGTTCTATGAATATTTCGAAGAGAGCTGAGGGCTGCGGGGTCCTTGTCCTGTCCTCAGCCCCTGGTGCCGTTGGTGAGCTTGAGGACACATGGACACGGGATCCAGACCACATTTTCCAGAAGTGCTGGCCAGTAACCCTTAAATCCAGCACCCGCAGTTTGCACCTCCTGTGGGAAAACAGCACATTGGCAGCAACTGTTTTAAGAACCAGTGAGGGCTTCCCTGGTGGTCCAGTGGGGTAGGGACATCGCCTTGCGGTGCAACGGGCACTGGTTTGATCCCTGGCCTGGGAAGATCCCACGTGCCGCGGAGCGGCTGGACCGATGTGTCCAGTCACCGAGCCGGTGCTCTGCGACAACAGAGGCCACTGCGATGGGAGGCCCACACGGGCCAAAGAACAAAGATGGATGAAAATAGATAAAATGAAAGACCAATAGAAGTGGCCCGCCTGCCCCTCTCCCTCTCCAACCCTCCCCCCCACTGCCAAAAAAAAAAAGAACCAGTGAAATGAAACCACAGCCGCAGCATTTAGGCAACACTCTTGACTTCCCACCTGAGTTTTTACCTCAGCTTCCTGACCTCCTTCTCTTGTCCTCTTCTTCCCTCTCTGCCTTACCTTCCTCCATCACCTTTTCTCCTTCCATTTTCCCTAGCTTTCTACATCTAGCACCCTTAAGCATCCCTGGGAAGAGCTGGCACACATGCTTTCAGGTTCCCTTGCACCTTAGGCACGCCTGAGCTTCTGTAAGGCATTTCCGAGAGTGAGCTCAGCATTAGCCACATCTCTGTTTCTTCACTGGCATCCTCAGAAGCCAGAGGTGCATCTGTTTGGCATCTACTCTCCCAACTTCAGCAGACTGCCACAAGCCCTACTAGGTTACCTGCCTCAGACTCACCTGGGCCAATCCTTCTGGGCCAGCAAGACATCCAGTCCCTCCAGCACTGTTCGTAAGGTGTCCAGATGAGGCATTTGCAGCAGGCCCCCAAGGGCAGGCGGACAAAGGCCTGGAATCGCCAGACCTTCACATGGGAAGTGCTTACAGGTGTATGAAAGCATCTCTGTTCCACCCACTTTAGGAGGTAGGTGAGGAATTCACTCATGGATCTTTCCTTGAGGTGAAGTTCTATGAATATTTCGAAGAGAGCTGAGGGCTGCGGGGTCCTTGTCCTGTCCTCAGCCCCTGGTGCCGTTGGTGAGCTTGAGGACACATGGACACGGGATCCAGACCACATTTTCCAGAAGTGCTGGCCAGTAACCCTTAAATCCAGCACCCGCAGTTTGCACCTCCTGTGGGAAAACAGCACATTGGCAGCAACTGTTTTAAGAACCAGTGAGGGCTTCCCTGGTGGTCCAGTGGGGTAGGGACATCGCCTTGCGGTGCAACGGGCACTGGTTTGATCCCTGGCCTGGGAAGATCCCACGTGCCGCGGAGCGGCTGGACCGATGTGTCCAGTCACCGAGCCGGTGCTCTGCGACAACAGAGGCCACTGCGATGGGAGGCCCACACGGGCCAAAGAACAAAGATGGATGAAAATAGATAAAATGAAAGACCAATAGAAGTGGCCCGCCTGCCCCTCTCCCTCTCCAACCCTCCCCCCCACTGCCAAAAAAAAAAAGAACCAGTGAAATGAAACCACAGCCGCAGCATTTAGGCAACACTCTTGACTTCCCACCTGAGTTTTTACCTCAGCTTCCTGACCTCCTTCTCTTGTCCTCTTCTTCCCTCTCTGCCTTACCTTCCTCCATCACCTTTTCTCCTTCCATTTTCCCTAGCTTTCTACATCTAGCACCCTTAAGCATCCCTGGGAAGAGCTGGCACACATGCTTTCAGGTTCCCTTGCACCTTAGGCACGCCTGAGCTTCTGTAAGGCATTTCCGAGAGTGAGCTCAGCATTAGCCACATCTCTGTTTCTTCACTGGCATCCTCAGAAGCCAGAGGTGCATCTGTTTGGCATCTACTCTCCCAACTTCAGCAGACTGCCACAAGCCCTACTAGGTTACCTGCCTCAGACTCACCTGGGCCAATCCTTCTGGGCCAGCAAGACATCCAGTCCCTCCAGCACTGTTCGTAAGGTGTCCAGATGAGGCATTTGCAGCAGGCCCCCAAGGGGCAGGCGGACAAAGGGCCAGGTTCCCACTATGGCTTTCAGGGTCTTTCTGCGTTTCCCATAGCATGCTTCCACAAAGAGTGGGGGGAAGAGCTCAATGGGCAGATACTCCAGAGCAGAAATGGCCAAGGCTTCATCCCTTAGTAGGCTTTTTCCCGCCAGGTGCAGGAGTCTCAGGGGGTTCCGGACACTCATCCTGAGTCTGCTCCTAAAGTAATCCTGTGAGAACTTGCTGGAAACAAGACATCTTTCTCAGGTATGCATGAACCCCTCTTCATCTGTCTCCCCACCCTTCAGAGGCACCAACTCAGAGCCTACATCACTCTTCTGGCAGTTATGGAAGAGCCTCATTTTTGGAGAATTCCACTCTGGGCTCAGTGGGCACAAAGTCATGGCTCTGCCCTTCTGCAACCAGAACAAGCATCTCAGGACCAAGGAGGAAGCAGCATGTGCTGTGCTCAATTATGCAGCACTGGAAGGTGGGTACCAGGAGCCTGAAGGCTTACTGCAGTCTTTTTGGGGGGACACCTTTTAGATACTCACTTGGGGTCTTGAAACTATGAGAAAAGGAGCCTCATGAACCCCACCACAGCCTCCATCTTCAGTTTCCACAGTTAAGCGGGGAAAAGGCAGCAGATACCCCTAACATGAATGCCATTTGCACAAACTAAGTATTTTTAATGTCAAGAAATTAAATTCCAAACAATTACATACTTTCATTAAACAAAATATAGTTGGTTAAGACATTTTAAATGACACAAAACAAAGCGAGGTCAAGATGTTTGAGGTTAGCTAAACTCATCCTTTCCCTTTTAGCTTTCTACATCTAGCATGCATCTCAGAAGGCCCACGAGGTTTCCGAGTGAGCTCAGCATTAGCCACATCTCTGTTTCTTCACTGGCATCCTCAGAAGCCAGAGGTGCATCTGTTTGGCATCTACTCTCCCAACTTCAGCAGACTGCCACAAGCCCTACTAGGTTACCTGCCTCAGACTCACCTGGGCCAATCCTTCTGGGCCAGCAAGACATCCAGTCCCTCCAGCACTGTTCGTAAGGTGTCCAGATGAGGCATTTGCAGCAGGCCCCCAAGGGGCAGGCGGACAAAGGGCCAGGTTCCCACTATGGCTTTCAGGGTCTTTCTGCGTTTCCCATAGCATGCTTCCACAAAGAGTGGGGGGAAGAGCTCAATGGGCAGATACTCCAGAGCAGAAATGGCCAAGGCTTCATCCCTTAGTAGGCTTTTTCCCGCCAGGTGCAGGAGTCTCAGGGGGTTCCGGACACTCATCCTGAGTCTGCTCCTAAAGTAATCCTGTGAGAACTTGCTGGAAACAAGACATCTTTCTCAGGTATGCATGAACCCCTCTTCATCTGTCTCCCCACCCTTCAGAGGCACCAACTCAGAGCCTACATCACTCTTCTGGCAGTTATGGAAGAGCCTCATTTTTGGAGAATTCCACTCTGGGCTCAGTGGGCACAAAGTCATGGCTCTGCCCCTTCTGCAACCAGAACAAGCATCTCAGGACCAAGGAGGAAGCAGCATGTGCTGTGCTCAATTATGCAGCACTGGAAGGTGGGTACCAGGAGCCTGAAGGCTTACTGCAGTCTTTTTGGGGGGACACCTTTTAGATACTCACTTGGGGTCTTGAAACTATGAGAAAAGGAGCCTCATGAACCCCACCACAGCCTCCATCTTCAGTTTCCACAGTTAAGCGGGGAAAAGGCAGCAGATACCCCTAACATGAATGCCATTTGCACAAACTAAGTATTTTTAATGTCAAGAAATTAAATTCCAAACAATTACATACTTTCATTAAACAAAATATAGTTGGTTAAGACATTTTTAAATGACACAAAACAAAGCGCAGGTCAAGATGTTTGAGGTTAAGGCAAAATTAAACTTAGAGGCTAATAAATGAAGGCATTCCATGTGTATATCTGAAAAGAATGAAAAAGGAAAGTCTCTCTGACATCCATAGGTGCATGCCACCAGTGGAAATCTGCTAACCATAGAGAAGGTGAGGGTATCCTTTGCAGAGGTCTGTAACTTACCAGCTCTGCTGCGGTTGGTAGGTTGCTCAGAAGTCAGATCTGATGGAGAACCCGGGCAGTGACTCCAGAGAAAGAAGTTTCTGCACCTCTTCCTTGAGGATTCAGGTTTTTATAGGCCTTTCTGATCATATCTTCCCCTTGTCCAGCTACTGCCACCCAATCAGAAAGGGATGCCTGATTAGATTTCTGAATGTCCATCAGGTAAATCCTGATTGGATCTTTGCCTATAAGCAGATAAATTAATTGAATCAGATGTTTATTCAGGAGAGAATACAGGGGGAAAGAGAATCAAAGTTTCAATCATTGATTCACTCCAGGAACACTGATTGAGTTTTACTTATGGGATCAGCTATGGAGGCTTCCCAAGTGGCGCAGTGGTAAAGAATCTGACTGCCAATGCCGGCAACCCAGGACACACAGGTTGGATCCCTGGTTTGGAAAGATCCTCTGGAGAAGAAAATGACACACTCCAGCATTCTTGCCTGGGAAATTTCATGGACAGTGGAGCCTAGTGGGCTACTGTCCATGAGATCACAAAGAGTCGGACGTGACTAAGCATGGCCAGGCGCACGCAGACACACAAACACAAAATGGTGTCAGTTATAGCCATGCATGTGAGGCAGGGAAGCCCATTAAAGGTTCCTGATATTGGAAAGGTAAAACAAAATTCAAAAGCACCCTTGTCTGGGAATCTTTTGACTGATCAGTGTAATCAAAATGTCCCACAATTAAAGCAGCTTCAAAAACATCGTGGTGTCATTCCCAAAGGAAACAACATAAGCTAACTGTATCAGGTTGTCACTTAGGTTTTAGATCAGAAATATAACAGATCATGAGCCTATTAAAGAGAGCAAGGGAAATGCAACTGGGGATATGCTTGGTACTCTGGGCTTAAGCCAAGGTTTTTGAAAATTTCCAAACAATTACATACTTTCATTAAACAAAATATAGTGAAAATTTAATCCCTGAGTTAAAGGCAAAATTAAACTTAGAGGCTAATAAATGAAGGCATTCCATGTGTATATCTGAAAAGAATGAAAGGAAAGTCTCTCTGACATCCATAGGTGCATGCCACCAGTGGAAATCTGCTAACCATAGAGAAGGTGAGGGTATCCTTTGCAGAGGTCTGTAACTTACCAGCTCTGCTGCGGTTGGTAGGTTGCTCAGAAGTCAGATCTGATGGAGAACCCGGGCAGTGACTCCAGAGAAAGAAGTTTCTGCACCTCTTCCTTGAGGATTCAGGTTTTTATAGGCCTTTCTGATCATATCTTCCCCTTGTCCAGCTACTGCCACCCAATCAGAAAGGGATGCCTGATTAGATTTCTGAATGTCCATCAGGTAAATCCTGATTGGATCTTTGCCTATAAGCAGATAAATTAATTGAATCAGATGTTTATTCAGGAGAGAATACAGGGGGAAAGAGAATCAAAGTTTCAATCATTGATTCACTCCAGGAACACTGATTGAGTTTTACTTATGGGATCAGCTATGGAGGCTTCCCAAGTGGCGCAGTGGTAAAGAATCTGACTGCCAATGCCGGCAACCCAGGACACACAGGTTGGATCCCTGGTTTGGAAAGATCCTCTGGAGAAGAAAATGACACACTCCAGCATTCTTGCCTGGGAAATTTCATGGACAGTGGAGCCTAGTGGGCTACTGTCCATGAGATCACAAAGAGTCGGACGTGACTAAGCATGGCCAGGCGCACGCAGACACACAAACACAAAATGGTGTCAGTTATAGCCATGCATGTGAGGCAGGGAAGCCCATTAAAGGTTCCTGATATTGGAAAGGTAAAACAAAATTCAAAAGCACCCTTGTCTGGGAATCTTTTGACTGATCAGTGTAATCAAAATGTCCCACAATTAAAGCAGCTTCAAAAACATCGTGGTGTCATTCCCAAAGGAAACAACATAAGCTAACTGTATCAGGTTGTCACTTAGGTTTTAGATCAGAAATATAACAGATCATGAGCCTATTAAAGAGAGCAAGGGAAATGCAACTGGGGATATGCTTGGTACTCTGGGCTTAAGCCAAGGTTTCTCTGCAAGAGTTGACTCAAAATCACAATAAGGAGGGTGGGGGGCTTCCCCGGTGGCTCAGTGGTAAAGAATCTGCCTGCCAAAGCAGGAGAGCTTCAATCCCTGATCTGGGAAGTTCGATTGAGCCCCAGAGCAACTAAGCCTGAATCTGTGCTCTAGAGCTCAGCAGCCTCAACTATTTAAGTTGGTGCAAACATTACTATGGTTTTGGACCATAAATTTTAAATAATTATATTTAGGCTCAAACACATCTTTATTAATCAGAATAGGAACCATTACAATCAATATCCAACCATCCAACTGTTGCATCCTCTGCCATCCCCGTCTCCTCCTGCCTTCAATCCTTCCCAGCATCAGGGTCTTTTCCAGCTCTATGGACATGAGTTTGAGTTGCAGTCAATGCAGTTTTCGGTTCATTTCATTGATCTACTGAGCATACTTCTTAGATGTAATGGTTTTGCTGGGATTCGGAAAGCTGTAGCAGATCAGATGGGCAGCAGAGTTTGGCTTTAGGAACTGCTTTGGAAAAAAGAGAGAGAAGAAAAAAGAAAAAAAAGGAAGCGCTTTGAGCTTCTTCTTGGTCTCATCACTGAACTGGTCATCACTGGCTGTTGTATGAAATCCACTTTTCATCACAATCCAATTAAGAAATAGTACATTGTTGTGGCATACAATACGAGAAGACACTTCAAAACTGCAATTTTTTTGATTTTCAGTCAGTTCATGAGGCACACAGTTACCGGGGTTATCTACTTTTCGAATTTGCTTTAGCTATCCAATGAAAATAGAATGGTCGACAGTGAGTTCTTCTTCATTTTGCAGTGCTTTTATCTGACAGCTTTTCCTGAAGTATTCTGAGGGAGCGGCAGAGACGGGGTGAGCCAGTGGGAACAAAACTCACTTGTCTGATCCGACAGCACTCGTTCAGCGGGACCAGGGTGTTGCTTTTTCACATTTGTTTAAATGATACTTAAAACTGAAAGTGCTGTCACAGGAGAGGCGTTTTCCTTTGCATTCCCAAAGGAAACAACATAAGCTAACTGTATCAGGTTGTCACTTAGGTTTTAGATCAGAAATATAACAGATCATGAGCCTATTAAAGAGAGCAAGGGAAATGCAACTGGGGATATGCTTGGTACTCTGGGCTTAAGCCAAGGTTTCTCTGCAAGAGTTGACTCAAAATCACAATAAGGAGGGTGGGGGGCTTCCCCGGTGGCTCAGTGGTAAAGAATCTGCCTGCCAAAGCAGGAGAGCTTCAATCCCTGATCTGGGAAGTTCGATTGAGCCCCAGAGCAACTAAGCCTGAATCTGTGCTCTAGAGCTCAGCAGCCTCAACTATTTAAGTTGGTGCAAACATTACTATGGTTTTGGACCATAAATTTTAAATAATTATATTTAGGCTCAAACACATCTTTATTAATCAGAATAGGAACCATTACAATCAATATCCAACCATCCAACTGTTGCATCCTCTGCCATCCCCGTCTCCTCCTGCCTTCAATCCTTCCCAGCATCAGGGTCTTTTCCAGCTCTATGGACATGAGTTTGAGTTGCAGTCAATGCAGTTTTCGGTTCATTTCATTGATCTACTGAGCATACTTCTTAGATGTAATGGTTTTGCTGGGATTCGGAAAGCTGTAGCAGATCAGATGGGCAGCAGAGTTTGGCTTTAGGAACTGCTTTGGAAAAAAGAGAGAGAAGAAAAAAGAAAAAAAAGGAAGCGCTTTGAGCTTCTTCTTGGTCTCATCACTGAACTGGTCATCACTGGCTGTTGTATGAAATCCACTTTTCATCACAATCCAATTAAGAAATAGTACATTGTTGTGGCATACAATACGAAGACACTTCAAAACTGCAATTTTTTTGATTTTCAGTCAGTTCATGAGGCACACAGTTACCGGGGTTATCTACTTTTCGAATTTGCTTTAGCTATCCAATGAAAATAGAATGGTCGACAGTGAGTTCTTCTTCATTTTGCAGTGCTTTTATCTGACAGCTTTTCCTGAAGTATTCTGAGGGAGCGGCAGAGACGAGGTGAGCCAGGGGGAAAAAAACTCACTTGTCTGATCCAACAGCACTCGTTCAGCGGGACCAGGGTGTTGCTTTTTTCACATTTGTTTAAATGATACTTAAAACTGAAAGTGCTGTCACAGGAGAGGCGTTTTCCTTTGCATCTCCCACACATACCTCGACGGTGCGGCCTTCTAGGGTCCACGTGAGGACGTTTTACTGGGCAGGAGCATCGAGTCTGTTTCCCGTTTTGGCAGGTGATATCCTCCACTCGGTGAGGGTTACAAGACTTCCGGCGTGTTCGGCACAACTGCTGGTGGTAAAACTTGTTAGTGCCCCGCCCACACCACACGTAGGCACTTTCCCAGCAGATCCTGCAGTCCTTGCAGCAGCCGCACTTCCGCTCTAAGAACTGGACGCGCAGGCGCTTCCGCCCGCCCGGGCGCCCTGCGGAGACAACGTCTCGCCCGCGGCGTCGGGCCCCGGCCCCAGGCGAGGGCTGCTCGCGGTTCGCCGCTGGGGCGCCTTCCTCGCCGACCCCCGTTCCTCCTCGGGACCTCGCGAGGGGGCGCCCCTCCATCAGCCTCTCGTTTCCCGAGCCCGCGCGCCCGCCGTGGCCTCGGCCCCTTCCAGGCGGGTGGAGAGGCGGCGCGCGGCCGCCGGCGAGGGCACGGTCACGCGACGCAGGAGGCGCCCCCGCTCGTCCGGAGCCCCTGCTCCCGGCCCCGGAGAGCCGCGGCCGCCCGCGCCCGCCGCGCCCCCGGGATCCCGATGGGCCCTGCGCCGCAGCGGCCGCCGCCCGACGAGCACTGCACCAAGACGGGGCGGCGCGGCTTCGTCTGCACGGCCACGGCCCGAATGGCGGCCCGGCTGGAGGCCGTGGACGTACTCGGCAGCCGGCCGCTGCCCGTAGCCCGGGCACGACGACGAGGCCGCGCCGTCAGAGGAGGACCCTGGAGGGCGGCCGCCGTCCCGGGGCCGCCAGCCGCCCCGCCCCGCCCTCCCCGCCCTTGTGCTTGGCCGCGGCCGGTTAGAGGGGCGCGGGTGCGAGAACAGGGCGCACGCCGGGGCCATGTTACCGTCCAGCACGTCGTCCACCAGGACAGTCATCAGCGCACCCCTGCCGCCGGCCCGCCGCCGGCCCGCCCGACCCCGCGCACTCAGCAGGCGACGTGCCGCGGGCCGCCGGGCGCAGGCCCCACCCCGCGGACGCGCTGCGCGGCTCCGCCCCCCGCCCCGCCCCCGCCCCCGCGCGCCCTCTGCTGGTGTCCCTGCGTCCCCGCCAAAGCGGTCCCTCTTCCACCCTGGCGTGGGACGTGGAGTTCTTGGACAGCTTTTCATGTCGTTGTACAAGCTGGCTTTAGAAAAGGCAGAGGAACCAGAGATCCAATTGCCAACATCCATTGGATCATAGAGAAAGCAAGGGAATTCAGTGAAATATCCACTTCTGCGTCATTGACTACATGAAATCCTTTGACTGTGTGGACCACGACACACTGTGTGAAATTCTTAAAAAGAAGGGAATACCAGACCATCTTTTCTGCGTCCTGTGAATCTCTATGCAGGTCAAGAAGAAACAGTTGGAACAGAACATGGAACCAATGGACTGGACTGGTTCACATTGGGAAAGGAGTACATCAAGGCTGTATATTATCACCCTACTTGTTTAACGTATATGCTTAGTACATCATGTGAAATGGGTGAAGCACAAGCTGGAGTCAGGATTGCCAGGAGAAATATCAGTAACCTCAGGTATGCAGATGACACCACCTTTATGGCAGAAAGTGAAGAGCAACTGAAGAGCCTCTCTATGAAGGTGAAAGAGGAGAGTGAAAAAGCTGGCTTAAAACTCAACATTCAAAAAATGAAGATCATGGCATCTATTTCCATCACTTTATGGCAAACAGATGGGCAAACAATGGAAACAGCGACAGACTTTATTTTCTTGGGTTCCAAAATCTCTGTGGATGGTGACTGCAGCCATGAAATTAAGGTGCTTGCTGCTTGGAAGAAAAGCTATGACAAACCTAGACAGCATATTAAAAGCAGAGACATCCAAGGAATCAGACATGACTGAACAACTAACACTTCAGTTTCACTTTATCAATACTGGTTCATTAATTATAACAAATGTTTCATAGTAATATAAGATGTTAATAGCAAGGGAGACTGGGTGATGGGGTATGAGAAATCTCCAACTACTTCAATTTTCACTGTTCAAATGAAGTTTCAAATAACGTCCACCAGGACAGCCATCAGCGCACCCCTGCCGGGGGGGGGACCCCGCGCACTCAGCAGGCGACGTGCCGCGGGCCGCCGGGCGCAGGCCCCACCCGCGGACGCTGCGCGGCTCCGCCCCCGCCCCGCCCCGCCCCGCGCGCCCTCTGCTGGTGTCCCTGCGTCCCCGCCAAAGCGGTCCCTCTTCCACCCTGGCGTGGGACGTGGAGTTCTTGGACAGCTTTTCATGTCGTTGTACAAGCTGGCTTTAGAAAAGGCAGAGGAACCAGAGATCCAATTGCCAACATCCATTGGATCATAGAGAAAGCAAGGAATTCAGTGAAATATCCACTTCTGCGTCATTGACTACATGAAATCCTTTGACTGTGTGGACCACGACACACTGTGTGAAATTCTTAAAAAGAAGGGAATACCAGACCATCTTTTCTGCGTCCTGTGAATCTCTATGCAGGTCAAGAAGAAACAGTTGGAACAGAACATGGAACCAATGGACTGGACTGGTTCACATTGGGAAAGGAGTACATCAAGGCTGTATATTATCACCCTACTTGTTTAACGTATATGCTTAGTACATCATGTGAAATGGGTGAAGCACAAGCTGGAGTCAGGATTGCCAGGAGAAATATCAGTAACCTCAGGTATGCAGATGACACCACCTTTATGGCAGAAAGCAAAGAGGAACTAAAGAGCCTCTTGATGAAGGTGAAAGAGGAGAGTGAAAAGGCTGGCCTAAAACTCAAAATTGAAAAAAATGAAGATCATGGCATCTATTTCCATCACTTTATGGCAAACAGATGGGCAAACAATGGAAACAGCGACAGACTTTATTTTCTTGGGTTCCAAAATCTCTGTGGATGGTGACTGCAGCCATGAAATTAAGGTGCTTGCTGCTTGGAAGAAAAGCTATGACAAACCTAGACAGCATATTAAAAAGCAGAGACATCCAAGGAATCAGACATGACTGAACAACTAACACTTCAGTTTCACTTTATCAATACTGGTTCATTAATTATAACAAATGTTTCATAGTAATATAAGATGTTAATAGCAAGGGAGACTGGGTGATGGGGTATATGAGAAATCTCCATACTATCTTCACAATTTTCCTGTAATTATAAATCTGTTCTAGAAAATGGAAAGATTTCCAAATAAAATCTACTTTGGAAAATAATTTCCACAGTTATGATAGATTTATTGATTCTTCCTGGTAGTTTTGTTGATTTTAGCTTAGTATCAAGCTATACATATAATGTGTATATATTTAGACATGTATCTTTAAAAAAAAAAGAAAAGCAGAGACATCACTTTTCTGACAAAACTCACTATAGTCAAAACTGTGGTTTTCCAGTAGTCATGTATGGATGTGAGAGTTGGACCATAAAAAAGTCTGAGCACCAGAGAATTGATGCCTTCAAACAGTGGTGCTGGAGAAGACTCTTGAGAGTCCCTTGGACAGTAAGGAGATCGAACCAGTCAGTCATAAAATAAATCAACCCTGAATATTTATGGAAAGGACTGACGCTGAAATTGAAGCTCCAGTACTTTGCCCACCTGATATGAAGACTCATGGGAAAGGACCCTGATACTGGGAAAGACAGAAGGCAAAAGGAGAAGAGGATGACAGAGGATGCGATGGTTGGATGGCATCAGAGTCAATGGTGAAGGACAGGGGAGCCTGGCGTGCTGCAGTCCATGGGGTTGCAAAAAGTCGGATAAGACCGAACAACTGAACTGAATGGAACTGCAAGAGCCTCTTGATAAAGGTAAAGGAGGAGAATGAAAAAACTGGCTTAAAACTCAGCATTAAAAAAATTAAGATCATGGCAGCCTGTCCCATCACTTCATGGCAAATAGATACGGAAAAATGGAAACAGTGACAGACTTTATTTTCTTGGGCTCCAAAATCACTGCAGAGAGTGACTACAGCCATGAAATTAAAAGACACTTGCTCCTAGGAAGAAAAGCTATGACAAACCTAGGCAGCATACTGAAGGACAGAAACATCACTTTACCGACAGAAGTCAGTAAGTCAAAGCTATCATTTTTCCAATAGTCATGTATGGATGTGAGATTTAGACCATAAAGAAGGCTGCACACCAAAGAACTGACGCTTTTTAACTATGATTACAATCTTTCTTAATTATAACATGCTGTAATATAAGATGTTAATGGGGAAACTGGGTGATGGGGTTATGAAATCTCCATACTATCTTCACAATTTTCCTGTAATTATAAATCTGTTCTAGAAAATGGAAAGATTTCCAAATAAAATCTACTTTGGAAAATAATTTCCACAGTTATGATAGATTTATTGATTCTTCCTGGTAGTTTTGTTGATTTTAGCTTAGTATCAAGCTATACATATAATGTGTATATATTTAGACATGTATCTTTAAAAAAAAAAGAAAAGCAGAGACATCACTTTTCTGACAAAACTCACTATAGTCAAAACTGTGGTTTTCCAGTAGTCATGTATGGATGTGAGAGTTGGACCATAAAAAAGTCTGAGCACCAGAGAATTGATGCCTTCAAACAGTGGTGCTGGAGAAGACTCTTGAGAGTCCCTTGGACAGTAAGGAGATCGAACCAGTCAGTCATAAAATAAATCAACCCTGAATATTTATGGAAAGGACTGACGCTGAAATTGAAGCTCCAGTACTTTGCCCACCTGATATGAAGACTCATGGGAAAGGACCCTGATACTGGGAAAGACAGAAGGCAAAAGGAGAAGAGGATGACAGAGGATGCGATGGTTGGATGGCATCAGAGTCAATGGTGAAGGACAGGGGAGCCTGGCGTGCTGCAGTCCATGGGGTTGCAAAAAGTCGGATAAGACCGAACAACTGAACTGAATGGAACTGCAAGAGCCTCTTGATAAAGGTAAAGGAGGAGAATGAAAAAACTGGCTTAAAACTCAGCATTAAAAAAATTAAGATCATGGCAGCCTGTCCCATCACTTCATGGCAAATAGATACGGAAAAATGGAAACAGTGACAGACTTTATTTTCTTGGGCTCCAAAATCACTGCAGAGAGTGACTACAGCCATGAAATTAAAAGACACTTGCTCCTAGGAAGAAAAGCTATGACAAACCTAGGCAGCATACTGAAGGACAGAAACATCACTTTACCGACAGAAGTCAGTAAGTCAAAGCTATCATTTTTCCAATAGTCATGTATGGATGTGAGATTTAGACCATAAAGAAGGCTGCACACCAAAGAACTGACGCTTTTTAACTATGATGCTGGAGAAGACTCTTGAGAGTCCCTTGGACAATGAAATTAAACTGTCAGTCCTAAAGAAATCAACCTTGAATATTCATCGGAAGCTGAAGCTGAAGCTCCAGTACTTTTGCCACCTGATGCAAAGAGCCCAGTTATTGGAAAAACTCTCATGCTGGGAAAGTTAGAGGGCGGGGGGAAACGGGGGAGACAGAGGATGAGATGGTTGGATGGCATCATGGACTCAGTGGATGTGAGTTTGAGCAAACTCTGGGAGATGGCGAAGGACAGGGAAGCCTGGAGTGGCTCAGTCCATGGGGGTCTCAAAGAGTCAGACACGACTGAATAACTGAACAACGACAACAACTGAACTATACAATACTGCTTACCAAGCTAATTTATATCCTTATATCTGATCTACCAGCAGGTGACCTAAGAGACCTGATGCTCAGAATCTCTATCAAGAGAGATGAGTCCAATAGCTCCTATGTCCATCCACAACCCTCCCTGTACTGACTGCAAGAGCAGTTTGGGTGAATCGTGATTCATTCGTGGCCAGATATAGAAGCTGAGACCCATTTGAGGTCCTGGGTTTGTTCTCCTTCCTGTTGTAAGCAATAGAGGGTATGCTAGAGAAATAAAGTATCCTGGGATCTTCTGCTAGGAGGGAAAATGTATGAAAAGACCCATTTAATGATGTCTTATTATATGACAGCTCAGATGCCAAGCCCTCAAGTGCATCATCACATTGTATCTAACAAAATCCCAGCAACTTGGTTTCCATCGTAATCACGAAAACCCTTAAAACTCAGCATTAAAAAATTAAGATCAGACCTTATCACTTCATGGCAAATAGATACGGAAAAATGGAAACAGTGACAGACTTTATTTTCTTGGGCTCCAAAATCACTGCAGAGAGTGACTACAGCCATGAAATTAAAAGACACTTGCTCCTAGGAAGAAAAGCTATGACAAACCTAGGCAGCATACTGAAGGACAGAAACATCACTTTACCGACAGAAGTCAGTAAGTCAAAGCTATCATTTTTCCAATAGTCATGTATGGATGTGAGATTTAGACCATAAAGAAGGCTGCACACCAAAGAACTGACGCTTTTTAACTATGATGCTGGAGAAGACTCTTGAGAGTCCCTTGGACAATGAAATTAAACTGTCAGTCCTAAAGAAATCAACCTTGAATATTCATCGGAAGCTGAAGCTGAAGCTCCAGTACTTTTGCCACCTGATGCAAAGAGCCCAGTTATTGGAAAAACTCTCATGCTGGGAAAGTTAGAGGGCGGGGGGAAACGGGGGAGACAGAGGATGAGATGGTTGGATGGCATCATGGACTCAGTGGATGTGAGTTTGAGCAAACTCTGGGAGATGGCGAAGGACAGGGAAGCCTGGAGTGGCTCAGTCCATGGGGGTCTCAAAGAGTCAGACACGACTGAATAACTGAACAACGACAACAACTGAACTATACAATACTGCTTACCAAGCTAATTTATATCCTTATATCTGATCTACCAGCAGGTGACCTAAGAGACCTGATGCTCAGAATCTCTATCAAGAGAGATGAGTCCAATAGCTCCTATGTCCATCCACAACCCTCCCTGTACTGACTGCAAGAGCAGTTTGGGTGAATCGTGATTCATTCGTGGCCAGATATAGAAGCTGAGACCCATTTGAGGTCCTGGGTTTGTTCTCCTTCCTGTTGTAAGCAATAGAGGGTATGCTAGAGAAATAAAGTATCCTGGGATCTTCTGCTAGGAGGGAAAATGTATGAAAAGACCCATTTAATGATGTCTTATTATATGACAGCTCAGATGCCAAGCCCTCAAGTGCATCATCACATTGTATCTAACAAAAATCCCAGCAACTTGGTTTCCATCGTAATCTTTTTTTTTTTTTCCCCACAAGAAAACTGTGTTCTTCCCTAAGGTCTCTCCGACACTACATCTCCTCCCTGCCTGAATCAAGAACACCAGCCCCTCAGTCCACAGCTTTGCAGTGAATGCCCTTTGTTTAGGATCACTTTGATGCTTAGTTTTTTGTGTGTGTGAACATTGCTATGCAAAAAATACATGCCAGATGAGAGTGTTTCTGGAAGAAATAAGTATTGGAACCAGCAGAGTGACCAGAACTGCTTGCCAGTGTGGGTGGGCACGATGCAGTCCTTGGCTTCTGAGACAAGGAGGGCAAATTCTCTCTTCTCTTCTTATAGAAACATCAAAGCTTCTGGCTCTGAAGCCTCCATCCTGTGAAAACTAAACTAGTCGACCCTTGACTCCCAGGTTATTCGCCCCAAACCTATAGGAACTCAATCAACTTACCTGATTCTCAGCCTTAATCCTCAGTTTGAGATAAACCACTGACTTCTCTGCTTCTCTAGTTCATAGTAGACTGTGGGACTTCTCAGTCTCTGTAAACTGGCAAGACCATTCCCATACTTAATCTCCTCTAATATATATAGAGAGATGTACTGCGGGCAGAGCATGGTTACTTATTTCTAATTAATAGAATTGGGGAAACACTCAATTGCCCCTGTACTATTATCAGAAAACTTCAACCTATACTCTATAGTTCCCTCTAATTTGAGATTAGAACTTCAATAGTAAAAAGGCATGGAGTTCAAATCAAGATCAGATTTATTGCAAGACAGTAAATCAACATTTATACATCTTGGTAATCAACTTAATACAACATAGCTGTGCATCAGTAATCATAGAAAAAAAGTTAAATTTAAAACATTCCAGATGTTTATGTAAATTATGACAGGCATCGAGACCCATTTGAGGTCCTGGGTTTGTTCTCCTTCCTGTTGTAAGCAATAGAGGGTATGCTAGAGAAATAAAGTATCCTGGGATCTTCTGCTAGGAGGGAAAATGTATGAAAAGACCCATTTAATGATGTCTTATTATATGACAGCTCAGATGCCAAGCCCTCAAGTGCATCATCACATTGTATCTAACAAAAATCCCAGCAACTTGGTTTCCATCGTAATCTTTTTTTTTTTTTTCCCCACAAGAAAACTGTGTTCTTCCCTAAGGTCTCTCCGACACTACATCTCCTCCCTGCCTGAATCAAGAACACCAGCCCCTCAGTCCACAGCTTTGCAGTGAATGCCCTTTGTTTAGGATCACTTTGATGCTTAGTTTTTTGTGTGTGTGAACATTGCTATGCAAAAAATACATGCCAGATGAGAGTGTTTCTGGAAGAAATAAGTATTGGAACCAGCAGAGTGACCAGAACTGCTTGCCAGTGTGGGTGGGCACGATGCAGTCCTTGGCTTCTGAGACAAGGAGGGCAAATTCTCTCTTCTCTTCTTATAGAAACATCAAAGCTTCTGGCTCTGAAGCCTCCATCCTGTGAAAACTAAACTAGTCGACCCTTGACTCCCAGGTTATTCGCCCCAAACCTATAGGAACTCAATCAACTTACCTGATTCTCAGCCTTAATCCTCAGTTTGAGATAAACCACTGACTTCTCTGCTTCTCTAGTTCATAGTAGACTGTGGGACTTCTCAGTCTCTGTAAACTGGCAAGACCATTCCCATACTTAATCTCCTCTAATATATATAGAGAGATGTACTGCGGGCAGAGCATGGTTACTTATTTCTAATTAATAGAATTGGGGAAACACTCAATTGCCCCTGTACTATTATCAGAAAACTTCAACCTATACTCTATAGTTCCCTCTAATTTGAGATTAGAACTTCAATAGTAAAAAGGCATGGAGTTCAAATCAAGATCAGATTTATTGCAAGACAGTAAATCAACATTTATACATCTTGGTAATCAACTTAATACAACATAGCTGTGCATCAGTAATCATAGTCAAAACATAACAATAAGGTTTAAAAGTTCGGAACTCAATCAACAAAAGTACAATATTCTTACTCCAGAGCTGGAGAGCTTCTTATGTTCGAGCCGCATGAGCAAGCTGCCTCACAATCTAATCATCACTCTTTTTATAATACATTTTTCCTTTCTTTTCAATTTCTTTATAACTTCTTTGTTTCTAACTATTTGATTTTTAATTGTTTTCAACCACTTAATTTATATAACCTTTCTCTCTAAACATACTGATTCACTTAATAAATCATCAACTCATCACTTCTCTATTTCAGCTTATATTTATTCAAGCATTACATAAAATTAACTTTATTTCACTTGATTAAAACAAATTCAAATCAAATCCTTGGAATCAAATACTTTCTTCCCTTTAGATCATTTAAACTCATGATTAAGGAAAAATCTGAACTTTGGAACTTTTAACACCTTGTGCTAGATCAGGGTAGGCTATTTATTTTAACTTGAGCTGCCCTATACCTAAGAATAATGACACATTGTTTTAAAAAATTCTTTCTTTACTTCTCATGCTTTCCCGTCTTACTCTTACAGGGTGGCTGTGACTCAGATGAAGTTTCACTTTCTGCCTCGCTAGAGGAACTTTCTTTCACTGATTCAAAATTTCTCTTACTTCTTTTGGACACAATATTCTTGTCTTTTAGATTAATATATGTTCCTCCTTTAGATAACATCATATTTACCCATTCCTCTTCTCCTTCTGAACTTATCTCACTTTCTAAAGGGCGAATTTTAGGTCTAAAAAACTTATTTGGGGTTTGAGGACTATCTGAGCTATCCGTGTCATCACTCATTTCTTCATATCCAGGGGCCCAGTAATTTCTTAGGAATTCCCCAGAGGTGGTCCACGTCAGATGACCCTGGAAGCCCTGGTTTGAAATGCTGAGGCTCAGTTACATACAGACGTTTTTCAAAAATAAATGCAGTTCTATAGGATCTAGTTGGTGGAATACAAGGATGTGGAAAAGAAGAAAAGGAGAGTAGACAGTGTGTGAAAGGGGAGTTTTCAACTGAATGGGGGTAGTGCCCCTAATGGACACATTGCTCAACAATCAGCTATATCCTAGTAGTTAATCAGGAGAACCCTAACAAATGCAGTGTCTTACCACAGGCAAGGAGGTCACATACACCCACAGATGTTTCGTTATACAACCTGGCATCTGATGTCAAAACAGGCTATTATAGTCCTCCGTAATGAAGAGAGAGAGATTTTAAGGGAATAATGCCAATTTCTCATTGAAATAATGTAGCCCTTGAAAACATGTAATTTTTAACGAGTTATAAAAATACTAAAACCATGATTTCAGTGTTTTGTTAAAGGAAATTTTTACAACCTCCCTGGCCCAATAGATTAATTCAGGAAGGATCATTATCCACCCTGGGAAATGGGTCAGCAACGCCCAGAAGTTCACCTTATCAGCAATGTGGAAGACCCCTTCCAGAATAAGGGGCCACAACTTAGGCAGTAAAGCCCTGCCACCCACACAGAAAGGTCAAGAACTGAGCTTTATACTTTTTTAAAAGAATAATTGGACACATTGTTTTAAAAATTGCTCCTATACCTAAGAATAATGACATTTTTTTTCATTTTAGCTTTCCCGTCTTACTCTTACAGGGTGGCTGTGACTCAGATGAAGTTTCACTTTCTGCCTCGCTAGAGGAACTTTCTTTCACTGATTCAAAATTTCTCTTACTTCTTTTGGACACAATATTCTTGTCTTTTAGATTAATATATGTTCCTCCTTTAGATAACATCATATTTACCCATTCCTCTTCTCCTTCTGAACTTATCTCACTTTCTAAAGGGCGAATTTTAGGTCTAAAAAACTTATTTGGGGTTTGAGGACTATCTGAGCTATCCGTGTCATCACTCATTTCTTCATATCCAGGGGCCCAGTAATTTCTTAGGAATTCCCCAGAGGTGGTCCACGTCAGATGACCCTGGAAGCCCTGGTTTGAAATGCTGAGGCTCAGTTACATACAGACGTTTTTCAAAAATAAATGCAGTTCTATAGGATCTAGTTGGTGGAATACAAGGATGTGGAAAAGAAGAAAAGGAGAGTAGACAGTGTGTGAAAGGGGAGTTTTCAACTGAATGGGGGTAGTCCCCCTAATGGACACATTGCTCAACAATCAGCTATATCCTAGTAGTTAATCAGGAGAACCCTAACAAATGCAGTGTCTTACCACAGGCAAGGAGGTCACATACACCCACAGATGTTTCGTTATACAACCTGGCATCTGATGTCAAAACAGGCTATTATAGTCCTCCGTAATGAAGAGAGAGAGATTTTAAGGGAATAATGCCAATTTCTCATTGAAATAATGTAGCCCTTGAAAACATGTAATTTTTAACGAGTTATAAAAATACTAAAACCATGATTTCAGTGTTTTGTTAAAGGAAATTTTTACAACCTCCCTGGCCCAATAGATTAATTCAGGAAGGATCATTATCCACCCTGGGAAATGGGTCAGCAACGCCCAGAAGTTCACCTTATCAGCAATGTGGAAGACCCCTTCCAGAATAAGGGGCCACAACTTAGGCAGTAAAGCCCTGCCACCCACACAGAAAGGTCAAGAACTGAGATTTATGGGCAGACCAAGACAACCAGGAGGACTGTTCACGTCAAGGGTCAGAGCCTGAGTCAGCAGTGAGGGCTCTGCCTGAACTTTTCACTTGAATGGCGCACTGGACACTGAGTATGTTCCTCTCTGTATCTATTGACCCACTGAACTTCCCCAGAAGTAAGCAAGGAGGTCAGAGATACCCGGACAGAATAAAGAGCTGGCAGGAATGGTAAAGCTTTGGATCATAGACAGCTCAGTGCCTTAAAAAAAAAAAAAAATCATTGTCTTGGAGATTCCTGTGCTATGAACTGAGAAACTAAAATACATCATTGACAGTAGCAGTAGGTTTACAATGAGGGTGTTTTTATTTGTGGCCATTTCTTTACAACCATCTAACCAGGGATAACTCCAAATTTTGAGTCTCAAGCTCGAATACACCTAAAGAAATTAAGTTTCTTTTTCTGACTCTACAGTACACACGTCCACAAACATTTCCATTACCAGGGAGTCTACATTTCTGCCTGCAATCCTGCTCCCCTGCAGGTCCAACTTGCCTTTTCACATTCACATTGAGGTAATGTCTGAATTAATGGCTCTATTTTTCCTTCACAAGGTATTTTGTCCTAGATTTCAGTTTCCAAGTGCTCAAAGGAAAACCTTCATGGATACACCCAACTAGACGAGGGTGTTTGTGCTGTATACAATGGGCACAGGATGATAGAATGTGTTATCTCCACAGCATGGACAGGGGCTGATGCTAATCCAGATGGTCCTTGAGCATCTCAAGTCCTTCAGAACCTCAAGTAGTTCAGTCTGACACTGGGCAAGTCTTTGATGTTGGAGGACTCCTGAGAGTCAAAACTCTCCTGAGGGACAGGGTACAGCTCCTCACTTAAACTGGGCAGCCTGGAAAAGATAAAGTTTGAGTTCACATTTTCAGTGTTTTGTTAAAGGAAATTTTACAACCTCCTGGCCCAATAGATTAATTCAGGAAGGATCACTATCCACCCTGGGAAATGGGTCAGCAACGCCCAGAAGTTCACCTTATCAGCAATGTGGAAGACCCCTTCCAGAATAAGGGGCCACAACTTAGGCAGTAAAGCCCTGCCACCCACACAGAAAGGTCAAGAACTGAGATTTATGGGCAGACCAAGACAACCAGGAGGACTGTTCACGTCAAGGGTCAGAGCCTGAGTCAGCAGTGAGGGCTCTGCCTGAACTTTTCACTTGAATGGCGCACTGGACACTGAGTATGTTCCTCTCTGTATCTATTGACCCACTGAACTTCCCCAGAAGTAAGCAAGGAGGTCAGAGATACCCGGACAGAATAAAGAGCTGGCAGGAATGGTAAAGCTTTGGATCATAGACAGCTCAGTGCCTTAAAAAAAAAAAAAAATCATTGTCTTGGAGATTCCTGTGCTATGAACTGAGAAACTAAAATACATCATTGACAGTAGCAGTAGGTTTACAATGAGGGTGTTTTTATTTGTGGCCATTTCTTTACAACCATCTAACCAGGGATAACTCCAAATTTTGAGTCTCAAGCTCGAATACACCTAAAGAAATTAAGTTTCTTTTTCTGACTCTACAGTACACACGTCCACAAACATTTCCATTACCAGGGAGTCTACATTTCTGCCTGCAATCCTGCTCCCCTGCAGGTCCAACTTGCCTTTTCACATTCACATTGAGGTAATGTCTGAATTAATGGCTCTATTTTTCCTTCACAAGGTATTTTGTCCTAGATTTCAGTTTCCAAGTGCTCAAAGGAAAACCTTCATGGATACACCCAACTAGACGAGGGTGTTTGTGCTGTATACAATGGGCACAGGATGATAGAATGTGTTATCTCCACAGCATGGACAGGGGCTGATGCTAATCCAGATGGTCCTTGAGCATCTCAAGTCCTTCAGAACCTCAAGTAGTTCAGTCTGACACTGGGCAAGTCTTTGATGTTGGAGGACTCCCTGAGAGTCAAAACTCTCCTGAGGGACAGGGTACAGCTCCTCACTTAAACTGGGCAGCCTGGAGGTGTGTCGCAGCATCTTCTCCATGATGGCCATGGAGAGGAGGTTTCCACGCACATTGAAAGATGTGAGCTGGAAGCAGTGGCTCAGGGCAGGCAGGAGGGCTTCGAGGTGGGAGTCCCTGATTCCACATTGCTCTAAGTACAGCTTCTGGAGGGTGGCGGAAACTTTGTCCAGCAGCACTGGGAGGAGCTTAGGACTGGAGTAGGTCAGGGTGACACCACTCAGATCCAGGCCCTTGAGCTGGCTGATGTTTGGACTCTGGGACAAGTGGGTCAGGTCTGAATCCGTAAGGAGGCAGTGAGTTACTGCAAGGCTGTCCAAAGGGTTCATCAGGCGCCTGGGAAGAAACAGAGGAATTAAGTCTTGGAAACTGAGGTGGAATTTGACCAAGCCCAAGTTGGGACTGACCATCTGATGAGGATTAATACCCAGAATGCCCAGTCTCATTGTAGCAGATCATTTCACATTCCCTGTGGGACTGGGTCAAATGCACAGTATCTTAAAAGCCCTCTCTTTTCATTAGTCAAGCAGAGAAAAAGTTACTCTGCTTCCTTATGAGGAGGAATGAAGATAATGCAATGGACTAGAACAAACTCAGAGGAGAGCTTGACATCTTGTCTCAACCAAAAAGGAATATCAATGAATGTTAATACTTCAAATTCTTCTTAATTCAGGCTTCCTTCACACAAGCTTTGGCCCAAGACACCCATCTCAGGTCAGGTAAAGCTTAGGGTTGCATGCAGGAAGGACCAACCTGGGCAAGATCCCACAACATCTACCAAGGGGACCACTACAGGGGCCTCATCATGTCCCTGCTTTATCTGTGTCTACCAATTTTTTATGATCCTTTTGGCTTCTGCTCTATTACCATCACCTCCAGAATCATGCATTTCCCATATATTATTTACCTTTCGAGCAAAATATCACGTTTTACAAACAGGGATTTTGAGATAGGCTCTTCGTGATCACAAAAATGAAGAGCTCAGAACTTCCGTTAAGAAATTCTCAGGCCTGGTGGAGTTCGATGTCCCCTTCCCCTTTCCTATTTCCCTAAGTCATCTTGGACGGATATCTCTTCCCAAAGAAGAAATTACATACCCACCTCATTGGATCCTAACCCCTAGTGTGTACCTTCCAAGATGTCCCTTTTCCTGAGCCTCTCTCCCAGTTTGGGCCACTGGCTTGATTTGATTGGTTATGTGATACCACCATTCATGGGACAGTGCATTTGCTATCCCAGTGTTGTGTTTATCGTTACCTGGCCAGCCGTGCACACTCACCTGAGCATCTCGTCCAGGCAGTCTTCAAGGTAGAAGGGAGATTTCAGATGGAGGTCCCGAAGGTGGTGCAGCCTCAGGAACTGGGAGGTAATTCTGACAACATGCTGCTCCTCCTGCTCCTCGAGAGCAGGCAGGTGGATGTGGGAGATGAGGAGTCTCTGTACATTGCTCATCTGATGTTTGGACTCTGGGACAAGTGGGTCATCTGTAAGGAGGCAGTGAGTTACTGCAAGGCTGTCCAAAGGGTTCATCAGGCGCCTGGGAAGAAACAGAGGAATTAAGTCTTGGAAACTGAGGTGGAATTTGACCAAGCCCAAGTTGGGACTGACCATCTGATGAGGATTAATACCCAGAATGCCCAGTCTCATTGTAGCAGATCATTTCACATTCCTGTGGGACTGGGTCAAATGCACAGTATCTTAAAAGCCCTCTCTTTTCATTAGTCAAGCAGAGAAAAAGTTACTCTGCTTCCTTATGAGGAGGAATGAAGATAATGCAATGGACTAGAACAAACTCAGAGGAGAGCTTGACATCTTGTCTCAACCAAAAAGGAATATCAATGAATGTTAATACTTCAAATTCTTCTTAATTCAGGCTTCCTTCACACAAGCTTTGGCCCAAGACACCCATCTCAGGTCAGGTAAAGCTTAGGGTTGCATGCAGGAAGGACCAACCTGGGCAAGATCCCACAACATCTACCAAGGGGACCACTACAGGGGCCTCATCATGTCCCTGCTTTATCTGTGTCTACCAATTTTTTATGATCCTTTTGGCTTCTGCTCTATTACCATCACCTCCAGAATCATGCATTTCCCATATATTATTTACCTTTCGAGCAAAATATCACGTTTTACAAACAGGGATTTTGAGATAGGCTCTTCGTGATCACAAAAATGAAGAGCTCAGAACTTCCGTTAAGAAATTCTCAGGCCTGGTGGAGTTCGATGTCCCCTTCCCTTACCTATTTCCCTAAGTCATCTTGGACGGATATCTCTTCCCAAAGAAGAAATTACATACCCACCTCATTGGATCCTAACCCCTAGTGTGTACCTTCCAAGATGTCCCTTTTCCTGAGCCTCTCTCCCAGTTTGGGCCACTGGCTTGATTTGATTGGTTATGTGATACCACCATTCATGGGACAGTGCATTTGCTATCCCAGTGTTGTGTTTATCGTTACCTGGCCAGCCGTGCACACTCACCTGAGCATCTCGTCCAGGCAGTCTTCAAGGTAGAAGGGAGATTTCAGATGGAGGTCCCGAAGGTGGTGCAGCCTCAGGAACTGGGAGGTAATTCTGACAACATGCTGCTCCTCCTGCTCCTCGAGAGCAGGCAGGTGGATGTGGGAGATGAGGAGTCTCTGTACATTGCTCATCTGGCCCAGGAGAGGAGCAAACATGGCCAGGGTGGACAGATGCCAGGAGCCATTCACATGTATCTCCTGGATACAGTCCAGCTTCACCATGCTCAGGACTTTCATACTATTTTCCATGGGAAATGAAAGAATCCTCAGCTTCTTACAACACAGGTGTATGGAAGCTTTCCTCTTCTCTACCCAGCTCACAAGATAGGTGAGGAATTCACTGATGGGTCTTTCCCTCAGGTGAAGTTCTATTAGCACCTCAAAGGGAGCTAAGTGCTCCTCTGTCCTCAATCTTTCCTCAGCCCATGGTGCCGTTGGTGAGCTTGAGGACGCATGGACAAGGGATCCAGACCACATTTTCCAGAAATTCTTTCCAGTATTCCTTAAATCCAGCACCCGCAGTTTACACCTCCTGTAGGGAAACAGCAAATTGGCAGCAATGGTGTGAAGATTGGCACAAAATTTAGGCAACACTCTGACTTCCCACCTGTGCTTTTGCTTCACATTCCTGGCATCATGTGCTGCCTTGCCCTCTTCTCCCCTCTCTGCTTCACCTTCCTTCATCACCTTTTCTCCTTTGTTTCCCAGCTTTCTACATCTACAACCCTTAAACATCCCTGGGAAGAGACCAGGACATGTGCTCTCAGGTTCCCTTGATCTTAAGCCCTGCTGCAGGACATGTGCTTAGTCGCTTCAATTATGTCGA
The DNA here is from genome assembly GCA_022376925.1 of Tragulus kanchil. Classification (NCBI taxonomy): domain Eukaryota; kingdom Metazoa; phylum Chordata; class Mammalia; order Artiodactyla; family Tragulidae; genus Tragulus; species Tragulus kanchil. Next base: position 154,682,894 of record JAIOJX010000032.1, read on the forward strand.
ACTCTTTTGCAACCCCATGGACTGTAATCCATGTTCTTCTGCCCATGGAATTTTCCAAGCAAGTATACTGAAGTGGGTTGCCATGCCCTCCTCCGAGGGCTCTCCCCAATCCTGGGATCGAACCCATGTCTCCTATGTCTCTTGCACTGACAAGCAAGTTCTTCATCCCTACTGCCGCCTATCACTTCCCAAAATATGAGTTCAGCAATGGCCAAATCTCTGTTTCTTCCCTGGCACCCTCAGAAGCCACTGGCCCATCCATTGGATCTCCTGACTTCAGCTGTCTCTTTAGGACTGCCCACATCCTACCACGCTATCTGCACCGGACTCACCTGGGCTGATCCTTCTGTGAAAGCAAGACATCAAGTCCATCCAGCACTGCTTGTAAGGTTTCCAGTTGAGGCGTCTGCATCAGGCTCCCCAGAGGCAGGCGGACAAAGGGCCAGGCTTGCACTAAGGCTTTTAGGATCTTTCTGCGCCTTCTAGAGAATGCTTCCATGAAGAGTCGGGGGAAGAGCTCAATGGGCAGATACTCCAGAGCAGAAACGGCCAAGGCTTCGTTTCCTAGTAGGCTCTTTCCTGCCAGGCTCAGGAGTCTCAGAGGGTTCCGGACACTCATCCTGAGTCTGCTCCTAAAGTAATCCTGTGAGAACTTGCTGGAAACAAGACATCTTTCTCAGGTATGCATGAATTCCCCTTCATCTGTCTCCCCACCCTTCAGAGGAACCAACTCAGAGCCTAAGTCACTCTTCTGGCAGTTGTGGAAGAGCCTCAGTTTTGGAGAATTCCACTCTGGGCTCAGTGGGCACAAAGCCATGGCTCTGCCCTTTCTGGCAGCAATACAAGCATCTCAGAAGGACCAAGGAGGAATAAACCCAATCACTAGTCCATTTGTTTCCATTTACTGCTTTGCTTAATTAAGTTTCAGTGGTAAGTGGGTATCAAGAGCTGAAGATTAATCTCCATCTTTTGAGGGGGAAAATATTTGAATCACCACCTAGAGCCTTAAAACTATGGGAAGGCTTCCCTGGTATCTCAGTGGTAAACAGTTTGCCTGCCAATGCATGAGACACGGGGTTGATCCCTGATCTGGGAAGATCTCACATGCTGTGGAGCAACTAAGCCCGTGAGTCACAACTGTTCAGCCTGTGCTCTAGAGCCTCAGAGCCACAACTATTGAGCCCATGTGCCACAACTACTGAAGCCCGTGTGCCCTACAGCCCAAATTCCACAACAAGAGAAGTCACTGCCACAAGAAGCCTGCTCACTTCAGCTAGAGAGTAGCCCCCACTCCCTGCAACTAGAGAAGAGCCTGTGGCAGCAGTGAAAACCCAGAATCGACAAAAATAAATAAATAAACAAAAATGTGAACTGATAAATCACACACACACACACACACAAAGTCACATGTTTAAAAAAATAATAAAGATCTGTTGATATGCACCATTCAGGCTAGCCTCCAGGGAATTATGCTGAGTAATAAAAGCAATCCCAAAAAAGTTTAAAAAACTAAAAATAAAAAATTTGGGAACAAGAGTATCATGTAGCCCAACCCAGTTCAAATGTCACAGTAATACAATTTCAAAACTTAGATGCTTTCATTTAAAAATAAATTCTTTTTGGTTAAGACATTTTTAAATGATATAAACCGAAGCACATATCAAGATGTCTGCAGTTAAGGCAAAACTACACTTAGAGGCAACACGAAAGCCTTATATGTATAATCTGAGAAAAAAAGAGAAAGGAAGGTCTCCCTGACATTTATAACGGCATGCCGCCAGTGAAAGCCTGCTAACCATAGATAAAGTAAGGTCGCTTTTGCTGAAGTCTGTAACTTACCAGCTCTGCTGTGCTTGGCAGCGTGCTCAGATGCCAGATCTGGTGGTGAACCCAGGCAAGTGACTCCAGAGAAATAAGGCTCTGCCACAAAGCCATGGCTCTGCCCTTTCTGGCAGCAATACAAGCATCTCAGAAGGACCAAGGAGGAATAAACCCAATCACTAGTCCATTTGTTTCCATTTACTGCTTTGCTTAATTAAGTTTCAGTGGTAAGTGGGTATCAAGAGCTGAAGATTAATCTCCATCTTTTGAGGGGGAAAATATTTGAATCACCACCTAGAGCCTTAAAACTATGGGAAGGCTTCCCTGGTATCTCAGTGGTAAACAGTTTGCCTGCCAATGCATGAGACACGGGGTTGATCCCTGATCTGGGAAGATCTCACATGCTGTGGAGCAACTAAGCCCGTGAGTCACAACTGTTCAGCCTGTGCTCTAGAGCCTCAGAGCCACAACTATGGAGCCCACGTGCCACAACTACTGAAGCCCGTGTGCCCTACAGCCCAAATTCCACAACAAGAGAAGTCACTGCCACAAGAAGCCTGCTCACTTCAGCTAGAGAGTAGCCCCCACTCCCTGCAACTAGAGAAGAGCCTGTGGCAGCAGTGAAAACCCAGAATCGACAAAAATAAATAAATAAACAAAAATGTGAACTGATAAATCACACACACACACACACACAAAGTCACATGTTTAAAAAAATAATAAAGATCTGTTGATATGCACCATTCAGGCTAGCCTCCAGGGAATTATGCTGAGTAATAAAAGCAATCCCAAAAAAGTTTAAAAAACTAAAAATAAAAAATTTGGGAACAAGAGTATCATGTAGCCCAACCCAGTTCAAATGTCACAGTAATACAATTTCAAAACTTAGATGCTTTCATTTAAAAATAAATTCTTTTTGGTTAAGACATTTTTAAATGATATAAACCGAAGCACATATCAAGATGTCTGCAGTTAAGGCAAAACTACACTTAGAGGCAACACGAAAGCCTTATATGTATAATCTGAGAAAAAAAGAGAAAGGAAGGTCTCCCTGACATTTATAACGGCATGCCGCCAGTGAAAGCCTGCTAACCATAGATAAAGTAAGGTCGCTTTTGCTGAAGTCTGTAACTTACCAGCTCTGCTGTGCTTGGCAGCGTGCTCAGATGCCAGATCTGGTGGTGAACCCAGGCAAGTGACTCCAGAGAAATAAGTGTCTGCACCTTTTCCTTGAGGATTCAGGTTTTTATAGGCCTTTCTAATCACATCTTCCTCCTGTCCAGCTACTGCCATCCAATCAGAAAACAATGTCTGATTAGATTTCAGGTAAATCTTGATTGGATCTCTGCCTATTGTCAGTTGAATTGATTGAATCAGTTATTTATTCAGGAGGGAGTATATGGGGGAAAGAGAGTCAAAGTCTCAATCATTGATTCACTTCAGGAACGTTGAGTTTTACTTATGGGATCAGTTATGGAGGCTTCCCAGGTGGTGCAGTGGCAAAGAATCTGCCTACCAAGCAAGAGGCTAGGGTTCCAGTCCTTGCTTGGGGAGATCCCCTGGAGAATGAAATGGCAACTTACTCCAGTAGTCTTGCCTGAGAAATCCCCTGGACAGAAGAACCTGACTGACTATAGTCCATTGGGTCACAAGAGAGGTGGACACAACTTAGGGACTAAACAACAAATAGCGTCAGTTATAGCCATGGGTGTGAGACACGGAAGCCATTATAGGTTCCTGACACTGGGAAGCTGAAAGAAAACTTGAAAGCATCATCGTTTGGTAATTTTTTGACAGATCAGTGTAATCAAAATTTCCCACAATTAGAGGAACTTTCCCAAAGGAAAGAACAGAAATTCCTATTTGTATCAAGTGATCTCTTTTCTTTTGCATCAGCAAGAGCAGATCAAGAATCTAGTAAAGCGGACTTCCCTGGTGGTCCAGTGGGTAAGGACACTGCCTTGCAGTGCAAGGGGTGCCAGTTCAATCCCTGGCCTGGGAAGATCCCACGTGCCACGGAGTGGCTGGACCCATGTGTCCAATTACCGAGCTGGAGCTCTGGAGTGCATGTGCCCAGAGCTGGTGCTCTGCGACAACAGAGGCCACTGCAATGGGAGGCCCACACGGGCCAAAGAACAAAGATGGATGAAAATGGACAAATGAAAGACCAGTGAAAGTTGCCCGCCTGCTCCCCTCCCCCCCCCCCCCCCCCCTCCCAAAAATAAATAAATAAATAAATCTTAAAAAAAAAAAAAAAAAAAAAAGAGCCTAGTAAAGGGAACAAGGGAAATGCAATTGGGGGTGTGCTCTGGGATTAAGTCAGGGCTTCTCTGAAAGAGCTCACTCGAATTCATGGTAAGGAATAAGGGTGGGGACAAGGCATTGTGGAACGGGCCCTTATTAAAGGATCCTGTGAATGACAGTGTAAAATACGGTTTGTCTGGGCTTCTTTTTTTTTTCTCTCGGGGAAGGAGACTAAACAAGTTTTGATGGAGTTTAGAAATTAAAGCAGAAACTGTCAAAAATAAATAAATAAACTGTCATCTTTGAGAGCGTTTCCTTCCAAAAGATGGGATCAGCACAGCAAACTGGCAGGAAAAGATTAAATCTGGGAATGTGAGCAGAGGGAGAGTTGTGAGCCTTGGAAAGTCAGCCGTTTCCAAGACTGAGGAATGATGGTGGCCACCGTGGGCTCTTGGGAGCTTGGACTGAGAGGAGGTAAATGGATGTAGACAACTTGCATTTGCCCTATCTTCAACACAGCAGCTGCTACCAGCATACATTTTCTTTTAGGTTTTTCCCAGGTGGCACTAGTGGCAAAGAACCTGAGCGCCAGTGCAGATGCAATTTCCATCCCTGGGATGGGACAATATCTTGGAGGAGGGCATGGCAACCCACTGCAGTGTTCTTGCCTGGAGAATTCCACCGACAGAGGAGCCTGGAGGGCTACAGTCCCTGGGGTCGCACAGAATTGAACACAACTCAAGTGACTTAGCACGCACCCACATAGAGTGACTCGGTAAAAATGATCATCATAAGCATCTTTGCTTCTTGAACACAAAGTGAATGAGCAATAGTGTCAACCCTTTTGTCCCACTACCACAAGTAAGCTTCACAGGAAATGGAAAGTTCACTGCTGTTTTCCAAAGTTTTAGCCTGGTGAATTTAGGGCTGGGTTGGGACAGGAAGTTGTGACTTCCACATTGTGAATAATTGGTAGATTCCCTTATGTGAAAGTTCAGAAAGTTCAGGAAGCCCCCCAAGTTGTCACACAGCCTAAGTGTTAGGATGGACTGACTCTCAAACTTCACTCAGTGTCAGTGGAAATGAGGAAATAGCAGAGTCCAAGCTGAGGATATCTGTGTGACTGTGTGATCCAAGGAGCTAGGGGAGGTCAAAATGTTGGAATGTTCTAGAAATTATAAAATCCCCATCCTCTCCCTTCTCACTGAATAGAGTATAACATCCTCTGTCCACCTCCACACAGAACCTGTTTGCTCAGGAGACACACTCTGTGTCGAGCAGAAGGGAAACTGTGCACAGAGCTGCTAAATTCTGGGCCCGCAGGACCCCCAGGATCTGGTGATGAGCCTGGGTTTGTCATTTCTGACCTTTTCTGGTTGCCTGTTCTCCTGTGCTTCCTTGTTGCCCAGGTCAGAGCAACCCTTGAGCCCATCAGGGGGTTGTCCTGCCCTGATTCTCAGGTCACAGGATCCTAAGTGAGATTCCAAAGCATCTGCTTTTGGATCCTTGCTCTGCCACCAACCTCACCTCTCTTAGAGCCCAGAGACCATTCCACTGGGACCAACAGAAATCAAGGAATTCTTCTCACATTCCTCTGAGTATTTGCAGTTTATGACTAACCTCAAAGCATGGTGTCCCTCACTACTCCTCGGATCCATCAAGGCATCCAGGAACAATGCAGGGCAACCCTTACTGGGTTACAGAAGGGAACCCTGGCTCCTCTGATCTTCCTAGAGGTGGCAACTGTTGGGAGACCCTTGGGACCAGTCCCTTGCAGAGGCCCTCCCCTCAGTGGCTCTCTTGCTCTAGCCCTGAAGCTGACAAAGTTCTCAGGTCCAATAAGTCTTTTACTCTCACAGCTGATATCCCTTCTTGCCCTGAAATGCCTTGCTCTCTGTGCCTTTTTTTCTTTTTTAACTGTACAGAAGACAAAGCTTGCTTTCATCCTTTTCTTTTTTAAAAACATTTTAAATTTCTTTATTTATTTTCATCCATCTTTATTCTTTGGCCTGTGTGGGCCTCCCATTGCAGCGGCCTCTCTCCTTGCAGAGCACTGGACACATGCGCTCCAGAGTGCTGGCTCATAATTGGATACACCGACCCAGCCGCTCTTTGGTACGTGGTATCTTACTGGGCCAGGGATCGAACTGGTGCTGCTTGCACTGCAAGGCAGACTCTTTACCCACTGGACCACCAGGGAAGCCCCAGTTAAAATGTTAAGCTTCACAGCTCAGTGGCTACTCAATAGGTGTTCAAAGTCACTCCTCAGCACACGGGACCTTCCTGGGCCACAACTCAAACTGGTGCCACTTGCATTGCAAAGCGGACTCTACCCACTGGACCACCAGGGAAGCCCTTCTGTGCCTTTTTAAAAGTCCAGTTGTCTGTGTTGGCCCTCCCTGCCCCCTTCAGTTCTCAACAGGCTCTGATTCCACTTTAGATCCACTACTATCTCGCTGTAAACAAGGAGCTGTAGTTCTTTGTCCCTCCTCACTAAAGCCTTTGTGACAAGTTTACCCTGGGTCCAAACAGTTAATCCTGAGGTTCAGGCTTACAGATACATAGTGGTGGGGAGTATGTCTGGGAGTCTCTCCTGGTGGGATTGGAAAACAAGGACTGGAGGCAGCTGAGCAGAAGATCATGTCCTCTGACTCGCACAGGGCTGTATCCTTTCAAGTCTGAGGACTCATCTCTGAGGCCACTGGGGGACCTGGGGGCCAGAGGTTGTGGACATGAGTTCCCAATAGACAGTCTATGCTTTCCCTGACCTGCATTAGGCTCTAGTGGCTGCTCCCAACCCCCAGTCCTAGGACACAGAGCTTTCAATGGACAATCTGGAGAGAGAGAGAGAGAATAGCATCCATTCTGGACTCAAAGATGAGAAACAAGTTACATGGGATGTGAAGGGTCCCCGTCTTGGTTGATGCCAAGGAAAGGGGTGAATATTCTTTACAAATTTTGCAGTTTAGTCTCCTTACTCATCGCAGCCTCCATACTTTGAGAACTGTGTTTTTCAGGAGGAAATGAGAAAGATTGAGGTTTGACACTGTGTCCTTGTCATCCAAGTGACCCCAGATTGCCTACTTTGATCTATAGAAAGGTCATGGAAGGGCTTCCCCTGGTGATCCAGTGGCTAAGGACACCGCCTTGCAGTGCAAGGGGCGCCAGTTAGAGCCCTGGCCTGGGAAGATTCCACGTGCTGCGGAGCGGCTGGACTGATGTGTCCAATCACCGAGCCGGAGCTCTGGAGCGCATGCGCCCAGAGCCGGTGCTCTGCAACGACAGATGCCACCGCGATGGGAGGCCCACAGGAGCCAAAGAAGGAAGACGAATGAAAATAGAGAAATGAAAGACCAATAGAAGTGGCCCGCCCACTCCCCTCCCTCCCCAACCCGACCCCCGCCCAAAGTAAATAAGTAAATAAATCTTAAAAAAAAAAAAAAAAAAAAAGGTCATGGAAGATCAAAGTCAAACCAGGACCCATTGGCTGCCTGGCACAAATGACGGAGGAGCACAGGAACCTGAGTGCCTTCAGAGACACTGACCTCCCCTTTGTGGGAGATCTCTATGTCAGGGCTGAGGACAGCAGAAGCCCATCGTGGGGACTCTGTTACACCTGCATTGAGAAGTTTCCAGCACACATGGCACCCCTTAATACCCAACACCCCAGAGGACCCCTCGCTTTTCTCCACCTGATTCACTTCAAAGTCTTTGTTTATTTTTTTAATAACTGAAATTCTGTACCCTTCAATTTCTTCTCTCCATTCCTCCTGATCCAGTGCCTGGCAATCACCATCCTATTCTCTGTTTCTGTGAATTTATTTTTTTCTTTTTAGATTCTAAATATAAATAATTGAATATACTATTTGCCTTTTTCTCTCTGGCTTACTTCAGTTAGCATAATGTCCGGCCAGTTCATCCACGTTTTCACAAATGGCAGGATTTCTTTCTTTTTATGGCTAAATAATATACTGTTAGGTACATATACCACTTTTTACTCATTCAGCCATCAAAGGACATTTAGGTTGTTTACATATCTCAAATATTGTGAATAATGCTACAGTGGACATGGGTGTTCAGGTAACTCTTCAAGGATCTAAGGCACACACAGTGAGCACAGTTAATAATATAATGTTGTATAACTGAAGTTTGCTCTAAGAGCTTAAGCATTCTCATCACACATGCAAAAGTTAATTATGAAGTGATGGATGTCTTTTATTTTAACATTTTTCCATTTATCTGTTAGTTCTTATTTTATGTATGTATTTATTTACTTGACTGCCTTGGGTCTTAGTTGCAGCAGAAATTTTCGTTGCAGCCTGTGGGACTCTCTCTAGTTTTGGCATGCAGACTTCAGAGCTTGTGGGTTTCAGTAGTTGTAGAATACTGACTTAGTTGCCCTGGGACACATGGGATCTTAGCTCCTCAACTAGGGATTGAACCCTTTAATTGCAAGGTAGATTTTTATCCACTGGGCTTCCAGGAAAGTCTGAGATGGATGTCTTAGCTCTCCTGATCTTGGTAATAAGTTCACAATGCATATGTGTGTCATATCACACTTTAAGTACCTACAATTACACTTGTCAATTATTACTCAATTAGAAAAAAGTGTATAAATATATATATATATATATATATATATATATAATTATATATTTACTTAGTATCTGGGATGTGCCAGCTGCTACTCTGGGTGTCAGGGAAACATTCAATGTGACATGGTATTACTCTCATGTTGCCTCTGTGAACAGTCTTTACAAACACATAACCTGAAAAATAATATTAACACAGGAAGACAAGTTCCTAGAACCACAGGAGTGGCAGAGGGTGAAGGTGTTAAAATGCCTCCCCTGAAACATGCCCCATTGGAATGCATATATTTTTAAGTTGCAAGCAATCAAGATACTGTCAATTGAAACAGACAAAGAAAAGCCTTCTACCTCTCTCTAAGCTACCTCTAGGGGGCTTGGGAGAGAGTAATTACCAAGAGATAAGTTTATTTGAATGATGTATCTATATGAAAGGTTGTTGTTGAGTCACTAAGCCATGTCTAATTCTTGCAATTCATGGACTATAGCCTGCCACGCTCCTCTGTCCATGGGATTTCCCAGCAAAAATACTCGGCATTCTTTCTTTTATGGAAAATATACAAAACCTTTTACTCATTCAGCCATGAGCATCCAAATATTGTGAATAATGCTACAGTGGACATGGGTGTTCAGGTAACTCTTCAAGGATCTAAGGCACACACAGTGAGCACAGTTAATAATATAATGTTGTATAACTGAAGTTTGCTCTAAGAGCTTAAGCATTCTCATCACACATGCAAAAGTTAATTATGAAGTGATGGATGTCTTTTATTTTAACATTTTTCCATTTATCTGTTAGTTCTTATTTTATGTATGTATTTATTTACTTGACTGCCTTGGGTCTTAGTTGCAGCAGAAATTTTCGTTGCAGCCTGTGGGACTCTCTCTAGTTTTGGCATGCAGACTTCAGAGCTTGTGGGTTTCAGTAGTTGTAGAATACTGACTTAGTTGCCCTGGGACACATGGGATCTTAGCTCCTCAACTAGGGATTGAACCCTTTAATTGCAAGGTAGATTTTTATCCACTGGGCTTCCAGGAAAGTCTGAGATGGATGTCTTAGCTCTCCTGATCTTGGTAATAAGTTCACAATGCATATGTGTGTCATATCACACTTTAAGTACCTACAATTACACTTGTCAATTATTACTCAATTAGAAAAAAGTGTATAAATATATATATATATATATATATATATATATAATTATATATTTACTTAGTATCTGGGATGTGCCAGCTGCTACTCTGGGTGTCAGGGAAACATTCAATGTGACATGGTATTACTCTCATGTTGCCTCTGTGAACAGTCTTTACAAACACATAACCTGAAAAATAATATTAACACAGGAAGACAAGTTCCTAGAACCACAGGAGTGGCAGAGGGTGAAGGTGTTAAAATGCCTCCCCTGAAACATGCCCCATTGGAATGCATATATTTTTAAGTTGCAAGCAATCAAGATACTGTCAATTGAAACAGACAAAGAAAAGCCTTCTACCTCTCTCTAAGCTACCTCTAGGGGGCTTGGGAGAGAGTAATTACCAAGAGATAAGTTTATTTGAATGATGTATCTATATGAAAGGTTGTTGTTGAGTCACTAAGCCATGTCTAATTCTTGCAATTCATGGACTATAGCCTGCCACGCTCCTCTGTCCATGGGATTTCCCAGCAAAAATACTCAAATGGATTTCCATTTCCTTCTTTAGGGGATCTTCCTGACCCAGGGATTAAACCTGTGTCTTCAGCATTCTTTAGCATCAGATTCTTTACCACTGGAGCCACCCGAGAAGGTCGTGATTAACTGGGAGCCAGCATCATCAACTTTCTGCCTCCATCTTGTCTGTGGTCTACTTGCCTGTGGTCAGCATAAAATTACCTTTTCCTGCCTGATGGGAGTTTCAGTATCTTGTAAAACATGTCATAATATTATCTATAGCCCATGAAGAGGCTTTTGTTCATTTGTTTGTTTTTGCTTTCTTTTTGCTAAGAAAAAGAGCTAGACAAAGAGCTTTGTTAGGCAAACAGCTTTGATTTGTTATTTTCTTTTTACTGGAGTGTGTGCTCAGTGTGTTAGTGTGTTAGTTTCTGCTGTATAGCAAAGTGAATGAATACTTTATATATATATTTTAGATTCTCTTCCCACATAGGTAATTACAGAGTATTGAACAGAGTTCACTGTGCTATTCACTAGGTCCTTATTAATTATCTACATTATATATAGCAGTGTGTATATGTCAATGCCAACCTCTTAATTTTTTCTTCCCTCCTTTCTTTGTGGTAACTGTAAGTTTGTTTTCTGCACCTGTGACTCTATTTTTGTTTTGTGAATAAGTTCATTTCTACCATTTTTTAAATGTTCCACATATAGGCGATGTCATATGATATTTGTCTTTCCCTGTCTAACTTCTTCAGTATAATATCTAGGTCCATTCACTTTGCTGCAACTGGTATTATTTCACTCTCTTCTAGGACCGGGTAATACTCCTTTGTGAATATGTACCACATTTTCTTTATCCTTTCCTCTGTTGTTGGGCACTTAAGTTGCTTCCGTGTCCTGACTATGGTAAACAGTACTGCAATGAACATTGGGGTGGATTATATAAAAGTTTTCTCCATTATTAAGCCCAGGTGAATTTCTGGATCATATCGTAGCTCTATTTTGAGTGTTTTAAGGAACATCCATAGTGATCGAACAAGTTTACATTCCTATCGACAGTGTGGGAGGGTCCCCTTTTCTTCCCAACCTCTCTAGCATTTATAACTGGAAATAGCAAGCCACTCCAGTATTCTTGCCTGGAGAATTCCATTGTCAGAAGAGTCTGCCAGGCTACAGTCCATGGAGTCGCAAACAGTCTGACATGACTGAGTGGTTAATACTTTTCAGAAAACCAGCTTTTAGTTTTATTGATCTTTTTCTTAATTGGTTTTCATCTCATTCATTTTTCTTCTCATCTTTTAAGATTTCTTTCCTTGTACTAACTTTGGTTTGGGATTTTTTCTAGTACTAAAGTAACAAGTCCTGCTTGCCAAACTAATTTACTTCCTCTGGTCTCATCTATCAGCAGGAGGCCTAGAAGACCTGAGGCTCGGAATGTCTGCCACTAAAGATAACTCCAGTCTCTGCTGTGCCTTCTCCAGCTTTCCCAGCACTGGTTGAGACTTGTGGACACAGCAGAAAAACCATGAAAACTACATCCAGGGTCATGACCTGAGTTAAGAGTGAGGGCCTTGCCAAAACCTCTTTACTCCAATGGCTCATTGGACACTGAGTATGTTTCCCTTTGTGTGTATTAACACGATGACCAGTCCCAGAAAGAGTGGAGGTTAAGAAACACTCCTGACACAAGAAATAACATGCTTAAATAGCAATGTTTCAGATCATAGAAAGCTCAATGACTTATTCTTTTATTGGCGTCTGGAAACTCCTAAAGTATAAATTGAAAAACAACTGAATATTACATCACAGAAAGCAGCAGTAAATTTAAACTGAGGGTCTCTTTATTTTTGACCATAGCTTTACAAACATGCAACCATGGGCAACTTCACATGTATCAAAACTCAAATCCGCCTAATGAAATTTAAGTTTACCTTTTTGGCTCTTTAGGACACATATCCACCAAGCCTTCTTTACCTCTCAGAGTCAACTTCTTCTTCTGCAATCCCGCATCTTCACTGAAATGCTTTTTCTTTTCCCATTCACATTGAGAACGTGTCTGAAACCATGGGTTTCTATTCCCTTATGATGTAACTGTGTCTTAGCTTTTATTAGTTTCTAAGAATCCTTTTGATACAGGAAGTCAACTAGGCAGGCAAGTAGCCATGGTATACAATGGGCTCAGGATTAGAGAAGGTGTGATCGCCACACTGTGGACATGGGAGAGAGCTAATCCAAATGGTCCTGGGATGACCTAAATCCTTCAGAATCTCAAACAGTTTGTTCTGACACTGTGCAAGTCTCTGTGGCTGGAGCATTCCCTGAGAGCAGAAACTCTCCTGAGGGATGGGGTACAGCTCTTTATTTAGGTAGGGCAGCGCAGCAGTGTGCTGCAGCATCTTTTCCATGATAGCCATGGAGAAAATGTTCCCACACAGGCTGAAGGACGTGAGCTGGAAGCAATGGCTCAGGGCAGGCAGGATGGCTTCCAGGTGGGAGTCCCTGATCCCACATTGCTCTAAGTACAGTTCCTGGAGGGTGGCTGAAACTTTCTGCAGCAGAACTGGGATGATCTCAGGGCTGGAGTATGTCAGGAGGACGCCACTCAGATCCAGGCCTTTTAGCTGACTGATGTTTAGACACTGGGACAGGTGGGTCAAGTCTGAATCCGTAAGGAGAGAGCGAATTATGCCAAGGGTGTCCAAGGGATTCATCAAGCACCTGGGGAGAAAAAGAACTATGTCTTAGAATCTGTAGTGGAACGTGACCTCAAGTTAGGAGACAAGTGATCTCTCCATGGCTAAATTTGGTCTGACCATCTGGTAATGACCAATCTCAGAATGCCAGAGTTATTTCATCCTTCTTGTGTGATGGGTTAAGTACAGAGTCTAAAAGTTCTCTCTCTTCATTACTCAAGCAGAGGAAAACTTACTCTATTGTTTATATACACCACATCTTTATCCATTCTGCTGTTGATAGACATATAGATTGCTCCCGTATCCTGGCTATTATAAATAGTGCTGTAATGAATTATCAGAGTGCATGCATCCTTTTAAAATATGGTTATCTCCAGATATATGCCCAGAAGTGGGATTGCAGGATCATATGGTACTTTTGTTTACTAAGAAATCTTTATGAAGTTCCTTCTTTCTGAGGATGAATGAAGATAATGGAACAGACTAGAACAAACTCAGGAAAGTCTGACATCTTGTCTCAATCAAGTATGGTCATCATTGAATTTTTAAGGCACATAATTAAAATGACTCCTACTCAGGCTTTCATTAGCACATGCTTTGACTCCAGGTGCTCATATCTCAGGTCAGGTGAAGTGTCTGAGTGATATACAGAGAAGTAACCTGGACAAGATCCTACAACACCCACTGATGATGCCAGTCTGCAGAGACTCATGTATATCCCTGCTTTATCTACAAGCCATCTACAAATGTTTATGATTCCTCTAACTCTTGTTCTATTACCATAATCTTCAGAATCATACCTTTCCCATATATTATTACCTTACTTGGATCAAAAAGCAACCTTTTAGCACAGAAATTTGAGATAAGCTCATCATGGCATATGCAAAGCTATGGTTTTCCCAGTAGTCATGAGTGGATGTGAGAGTTGGACCATATAAAAGGCTGAGCACCAAAGAATTGATGGCTTCAAACAGTGGTGCTGGATAAGACTCTTGAGAGTCTCTTGGAAAGTAAGGAGATCAAACCAGTCAGTCATACAATAAATCAACCCTGAATATTCATTGGAAGGACTGATGCTGAAGTTGAAGTTTCAATACTTGACCATCTGATGTGAAAATAGGACTCACTGGAAAAGACCATGATGTTGGAAAAAATAGAAGGCAAAAAAAAGAAGGGAACGACGGAGGAGGAGATAGTTGGATGGCATTATGGACTCAAAGGATGTGAGTTTGAGCAAACTCTGGGAGATGCTGAAGGACAGGAAAACCTGGAGATTTCCAGTACATGGGGTCACAAAAAGCCAGTCACAGCCGAGCAACTGGACTGAACATAATAGTGACAGAACTGGTGAACATGGAACTTCCACTTTGAAATGTTCAGGACTGTGGTGCCCCTTCCCTTATCTATTTTACAAAGTCACCTATGAAAGATACCTCTTCCTAATGGAGAAATCACATATCTACCACCAGTAGATCCTAGCATTTACTCTATAACTTCTTAGAAGGGTGTCCCTCTCCAGAGCCTCTATCCCAGCTTGGGCCACTACTGTGATTTGGATGATTATGTGACATCGCATTTTAGGATAGAGTTGCAAAGAGGAGAGTGTTTTTGACATTCTAGTGTTGGGTTCACTGTTGCCTGCCCAGTGGTGCACACTCACCTAAGCATCTGGTCCAAGCAACCTTCAAGGAAGGAGGGCGATTCCAGATGGAGATGCTGGAGATGATGCAGCTTGAGAAACTGAGAGGTAATTTGGACAACATGACGATGTGACTCCTCCTTCTCAAGTGCAGACCCATGGATGTGCGAGATAAAGAGTCTTGTTATGTTTCTCATTTGGCCCAAGAAAGAAGAAAACAATGCCAGAGTGGACAGATGCCAGGTGCAATTCACTTCCACTTCCCGGATACAGTCCAGCTGCACCATGCTCAGGACCTCCCTGATATTTTCTATGGACACTGAAGCAATTGTTATCTTCTTACAGCAAAGGTGTATGGAAGCTTTTCTCTTCTCCACCCAACTCATGAGGCTGGTGAGGAATTTATCAGTGGCCCTTTTCTTGAAGCAAATTTCTATGAACACTTCTAAGGGAGCCAAAGACTGCTCTTTCTTTGACCTGTCCTCAGCTGCTAGTGCCACTGATGAGCCTGAGGACACACAGACACTGGATCCAGACCACATTCTCCAAAAATCTCGGCTGGTATTCCTTAAATCCAGCACCCGCAGTTTGCATCTCCTATGGGGAAACAGCACATTGGCAGTGATGGTTTAAGATCCACACAGAATGAAACCACAGGCTTAGAATTGAAGCCATATTCTGTTTTCTCATCTGAGCTTTTACGTGCCAGACATCACTTTATCCTTGCCCTCTTCTTTCCTCTCTGCTGGTGTTTTGCCTTCCATTCTTTTGTCTCTGCTTCTAGTTCCCATAAGCACCACTAGAAGGATGTGGTGCATGAACTTTCAGGCACTTTCATGTACTTTCCCTAAGCATGGTTGGATTCAGCACCACAAGGGGGCCATGTCAACTACAAACTGGCACTTACCAATTGTATTGCCTGCCAGTGACTGAACAACATGGGCATTTGCCATCTGCCTTTGTGGAGACAAAATCCTGTTTCTGCTGCTCACCTTCAATAGCCCTTGAGGGAGTTCAGGGTAGAGTGAGGCACTCTGTGCTCCAGGGAATGTAGTGGCACAGGTCTTCAGACCATTGGATGCTTTTAAGAACAGATTGTACTCACCTAAGCATCTGGTCCAAGCAACCTTCAAGGAAGTAGGGCGATTCCAGATGGAGATGCTGGAGATGATGCAGCTTGAGAAACTGAGAGGTAATTTGGACAACATGACGATGTGACTCCTCCTTCTCAAGTGCAGACCCATGGATGTGCGAGATAAAGAGTCTTGTTATGTTTCTCATTTGGCCCAAGAAAGAAGAAAACAATGCCAGAGTGGACAGATGCCAGGTGCAATTCACTTCCACTTCCCGGATACAGTCCAGCTGCACCATGCTCAGGACCTCCCTGATATTTTCTATGGACACTGAAGCAATTGTTATCTTCTTACAGCAAAGGTGTATGGAAGCTTTTCTCTTCTCCACCCAACTCATGAGGCTGGTGAGGAATTTATCAGTGGCCCTTTTCTTGAAGCAAATTTCTATGAACACTTCTAAGGGAGCCAAAGACTGCTCTTTCTTTGACCTGTCCTCAGCTGCTAGTGCCACTGATGAGCCTGAGGACACACAGACACTGGATCCAGACCACATTCTCCAAAAATCTCGGCTGGTATTCCTTAAATCCAGCACCCGCAGTTTGCATCTCCTATGGGGAAACAGCACATTGGCAGTGATGGTTTAAGATCCACACAGAATGAAACCACAGGCTTAGAATTGAAGCCATATTCTGTTTTCTCATCTGAGCTTTTACGTGCCAGACATCACTTTATCCTTGCCCTCTTCTTTCCTCTCTGCTGGTGTTTTGCCTTCCATTCTTTTGTCTCTGCTTCTAGTTCCCATAAGCACCACTAGAAGGATGTGGTGCATGAACTTTCAGGCACTTTCATGTACTTTCCCTAAGCATGGTTGGATTCAGCACCACAAGGGGGCCATGTCAACTACAAACTGGCACTTACCAATTGTATTGCCTGCCAGTGACTGAACAACATGGGCATTTGCCATCTGCCTTTGTGGAGACAAAATCCTGTTTCTGCTGCTCACCTTCAATAGCCCTTGAGGGAGTTCAGGGTAGAGTGAGGCACTCTGTGCTCCAGGGAATGTGGTGGGACAGGTCTTCAGACCATTGGATGCTTTTAAGAACAGATTGTATGATTTCAATCCTTGCATCTCCTCATTATCTAGAAAAGTACTAGTTCCCTTCATGGTGACATCAGAGCCTTGTGAGTAACAGAAAACCTTTTGTAAAATGAGTGCTTAATGGTATTGAACTCGCCCTTCACCAAGACCTTATATATTGACTTTTCCCCATTGCTTCTTGGAAACAGGCTCTCAGAGTTATCTGAGGTGATGCCTCCTAGAGTACAGTCTTCATTTTGTTCCGAATAAAACTTAACTCACCTCTCTCAAGTTGTGCACCTTTTTTTAGTTGACAACTCACCTGGGATGATCCTTCTGGGCAAGCAGGACATCCAACCCATCCAACACTGTCTGTAAGGTCTCCACATGAGGCATTTCCATCAGGCCCCCGAGAGGCAGGCGGACAAAAGGCCAGGTGAGCACCATGGCCTTCAGGGTCTCACTTCGACTTCCATAGAAGGCTTTCATGAAGAGTAGGGGGAAGAGCTCAGTGGGCAGATACTCCAGAGTGGTGATGGTCAAGGCCTCCTCCTTCAGCAGGGTCATTGCTGCCATGTCCAGGAGTCTGGATGGGTTCCAGAGACTCATCCTGACTTGGTTCCAAAAGGAATCCTGTGGATACTTTCAAGGAACAAGAGCTTCTTCTCAGGTCAATCCGGAACACACCTCAGTCTGCCTTCCCACCCCTCAGAGGAACCTACTCAGGGCAAAGGCCATTGCCCAAGTGTGGTGGAGCTGTGGCAGTGAGGAGCCAATTCTGGCTCCATAGTAGTTCTGCCCCTTTAGCTTTTTGGTTTTTTATTATTATAACCATGCATAATGGCTTGCCTTAGGGAACCCTGGCCCTCTGCTTGAAGATTAGACTAAAAGTGCCTTTGTTTGGCTCAAGGAGAGATAATCTGCCTCTGCCCACCTACTAATGGCTATAAAATTGAAGAGATTAACACACCTCCTCCTCAAGGCTGGCTGTTCTAGGAGATATTTGCAAGATATTATTGCCTTACTACTTTGCTTCCTCTACTCCTCACTTCTGTTCTCCAACAGAACCTGACACCCAGACTCCAACATGATTATTCTGAGACATCAGTTTGCCATCTCCTTGTTTAGCAAGTTTTCTGAAGACTAAGTCATATTCCTTGCCTCAGAACCTAGTCTCTCATCTCCTGGACTTATTGGCCTGTTGTGGGACAAACAGATCAAGCCTGGACTTGCAGACTAAAGTGCCTCGGTCCCAATTGTCTCACAAGTAGAGGGGAAAACCCACCTTTTAGTTGAAAGACCTTATATATGACTTTTCCCCATTGCTTCTTGGAAACAGGCTCTCATTTGATCCTTTTTTTGTTCGAATAAAACTTAACTCACCTCTCTCAAGTTGTGCACCTTTTAGTTGACAACTCACCTGGGATGACCCCAAATCCAACCCATCCAACACTGTCTGTAAGGTCTCCACATGAGGCATTTCCATCAGGCCCCCGAGAGGCAGGCGGACAAAAGGCCAGGTGAGCACCATGGCCTTCAGGGTCTCACTTCGACTTCCATAGAAGGCTTTCATGAAGAGTAGGGGGAAGAGCTCAGTGGGCAGATACTCCAGAGTGGTGATGGTCAAGGCCTCCTCCTTCAGCAGGGTCATTGCTGCCATGTCCAGGAGTCTGGATGGGTTCCAGAGACTCATCCTGACTTGGTTCCAAAAGGAATCCTGTGGATACTTTCAAGGAACAAGAGCTTCTTCTCAGGTCAATCCGGAACACACCTCAGTCTGCCTTCCCACCCCTCAGAGGAACCTACTCAGGGCAAAGGCCATTGCCCAAGTGTGGTGGAGCTGTGGCAGTGAGGAGCCAATTCTGGCTCCATAGTAGTTCTGCCCCTTTAGCTTTTTGGTTTTTTATTATTATAACCATGCATAATGGCTTGCCTTAGGGAACCCTGGCCCTCTGCTTGAAGATTAGACTAAAAGTGCCTTTGTTTGGCTCAAGGAGAGATAATCTGCCTCTGCCCACCTACTAATGGCTATAAAATTGAAGAGATTAACACACCTCCTCCTCAAGGCTGGCTGTTCTAGGAGATATTTGCAAGATATTATTGCCTTACTACTTTGCTTCCTCTACTCCTCACTTCTGTTCTCCAACAGAACCTGACACCCAGACTCCAACATGATTATTCTGAGACATCAGTTTGCCATCTCCTTGTTTAGCAAGTTTTCTGAAGACTAAGTCATATTCCTTGCCTCAGAACCTAGTCTCTCATCTCCTGGACTTATTGGCCTGTTGTGGGACAAACAGATCAAGCCTGGACTTGCAGACTAAAGTGCCTCGGTCCCAATTGTGTCTCACAAGTAGAGGGGGAAAAACCCACTTCCTAGTCTACCCATTTCCATCCCTTGATTTGCTTAATCATGTTCCGCTGGGAGGCGGGTACCATGAAGGCTGAACTCCATCTCTTTGGGAGGAAACTCTTAAACTATCCCTTAGAACCTTACAACTACAGGAATAGGAGCATCATGTGGCCCCAAACAGCATCCATCCTCCCTTCCCACAGTTAAGTGGTCTGGGGAAGGTTGGGAGATACTCCTAAAATTAAAGCTGTTTATGCACAAATTGAATATATTTTAAATTTCAGTTAAGAAGATTCCAAAGAGATGTTTTTTCCTTAAAAAATGGGGGCATCTACTTGATTAAGACACTTAAAATCTGTATAAACCAAAGCAATAATCAAAATATTTGTGAATAAGTCAAAACTACATTAGAAGTAATACCAAAACTTTGAATGAATATATCTGAAAAGGAAATTTTATCTATTTATTTTTATTTATTTTGGGCACATGGCCTGCAGGATGATCTGTACTGCTGCAGTGGATGGGCAGAGTCTTAACCACTAGATACCCAGCGAAGTCTCAAGAAATAATTTTTAAAGGCTCTCCTCCCATCCCAAGGTGCATGCCAGCATTTTAACACCAATTGACTATGGGTACAATGAAGGTGTCCTTCAGTTGTGTCTGTAACTTACCAGCTCTGATGTGGTTGGCAGGCTGCTCAGATCTCAGACCTGATGGAGAATCCAGGTGGTGACTCTGGAGCTAGAAGATTCTGTGTCTCTTCTTTGATAACTGAGACTTTTATAGACCTTTCTAATCACACCTTCCTTCTTTCCAACTACTAACTGCCAATCAGAAAGTGATACCTGATCATATTATCCCTCTGGTTAATCCTGATCAGAATTTAATCTATCATCAGAGGAGTGAATGGGATCAGATTTCATTCAGGAAAGGTAAAGAATGAAGGAGGGTGGTTGGAGTCAAAGGTTGGTTCCTAGATTCACTCGAGAAATATTGACTGGGTTTTATTAATACCAATAGTGGTAGCTGCTTCCCTCAGAGCTTGGTCGTGAAAAAATCTGCCTGCAATGCAGGAGATCCAGGTTCTATTCCCTGCAGAAGGAAATGGCAATCCACTCCAGTAGTCTTGCCTGGAAAATCCCATGGGCAGAGGAGCTTGGCTGTCTACAGTTCATAGGGTTGCAAGAGTTGGACATGACTTAGCGACTAAACCACCACCATAGTGGTACCTGTGGCTGTGAGACAGGGAAGGGTTATTGATTTGTGACCGTGGATAAGAAAACAGAACTTTAAATTATCATTGTTTGGGAATCTTTGACTATAAAAAATTAAAAATATCCCAGAATTAAAACAACTTCGTGAAGACAGTAATGTTGTTCCAAAAAGAAACAAAATAAAGAGTCCATTTATCAAGTGTCACTTAGGTATTAGGTTTGACACATGGAGATCAGGAGCCTGTGCAGGAAACAAAGGGAAGTGTTTTGGGGTTGTGATTGGTTCTCCAATCTTAAGTCAAGATTTCTCTTAAAGAGAGTAGGCAAAATCACATTGAGAAGTAAGGATGGGGGCAGGATAGTTGAAGCTGGACATTCAAAAAATGTAACTCACAAATAAAAAAGAAAGAAAACAACAACAACAAAAGTAACTCAAATAGTGTAAGGTGTACTTTTTTCTTCTCTTGAGGTAAAGGAATATTTAAAGCCTTTTCTTTTGGTTTTGTTTGGAAATTAAAGGGAGTATATAAATGGAAACAGTGTAACTTTGAGGGTGTTTTATCCCAGAAAGATGAGATCAGTATCACAAATTGGCATGAAAAGATTATTTGTTTTCACTTTTAAAATTTTAAATGAGAAATTGAGGGATTCCCTGGTGGTCCAGTGGATAAAGAGTCTGCCTTGCAGTGCAAGGGGCACCAGTTCCATACCTGGCCCAGGAAGATCCCACGTGTGGTGGAGTGGCTGGACTGGTGTGACCAATTATGAGCGCTCTGGAGCACATGTGCTCAGAGCCTGTGCTCTGCAGGCAGAGAGGCCACTGCGATGGGAAAGCCCACAAAGGCCAAAGAATAAAGATAAATGAAAAATAAACGATGACGTAGAGGCCAAAAAAAAAGAGAGAGAGAGAGAGAGAACAAAGGTTAAAAAAAAAAATTTAAATGAGAAATTGAAACTGAGTGGGGCCCTGTGGGGCTCCCAGGCACAGAGGCCTTTCTGTCCCCCATTTCTTGTAGGTAAGACTCCAACCTTCATGAACTTGATGCATTTCATGAGTTCCAAAGGGCGGATTTAAGCAGTTGCTAATCAAAGGAGGAGCAGTCAAGAAATCACCTGAGGAAAGAGTGAAGGGACCTTAGAAACTCATCAAGTTTAGGAGACCAGACCTCCTCAGGCCCTGCACACACCCTAATCTTATCAGAAACCCCACCTTTGACTCACTGTTGTGAAAACCCTCATCAAGTTCCCTGGAGTTGAGACATATCATAGCTTCTCTTTTTTTCCTGTGCTTGACTTATTTTTATTTTACTTTTATAATTTTGCTGTTTACTGCCATACATAAACCCGAATCAGTCATAGATATACAAGTGACTCCTCCCACCTAAACTTTCCTCCCCTCTCCCTCCTCATCCCACCTTTCTAGGTTGTTACATAGCCCCGGTGTACGTTCCCTTAGTCTTAGGCAGATTAACATTGGTTGTCTGTTTTATATAAGGTAATGTAAGTTTCCATGTTACTCTTTCCATACATCTCGCCCATTCTTCCCTCCCCTCAGTGTCCAGAAGTCTGTTCTCTATGTCTGTTTCCCCATTGTTGCTCTGTATATACATTTATCAGTGCCGTCTTTCTAGATTCCATATATATATATATATATATGTTAGTATACAATATTTATCTTTCTCTTTCTGACTTACTTCACTCTGTATAATAGGTTCTGGGTTCATCCACCTCATTAGGACTGACTCAAATGCCTTTTTTTTTTCTGGCTGAGAAATGAACCCAGCAGGAAAACTACAAGGACTTCTCACTTCCAGGGTCATGGCTTAAATCAGCAGTGGGGACCCTGCCAAGAGTTCTTCATTCCAATGGCTCATTGAACAGCAAGTATGTTCTCTTTTGGTGTGTTTTAACTCACTGAAGGACCAAAGAAATAAGTAAGGATATTAGAAATGCCTCAGACAGAATAAAGAACTGATAAGAATAATAAGGCTTTGGACCAAATGCAAAGGTTAAAAAAAATTTAAATGAGAAATTGAAACTGAGTGGGGCCCTGTGGGGCTCCCAGGCACAGAGGCCTTTCTGTCCCCCATTTCTTGTAGGTAAGACTCCAACCTTCATGAACTTGATGCATTTCATGATTTCCCAAAGGGCGGATTTAAGCAGTTGCTAATCAAAGGAGGAGCAGTCAAGAAATCACCTGAGGAAAGAGTGAAGGGACCTTAGAAACTCATCAAGTTTAGGAGACCAGACCTCCTCAGGCCCTGCACACACCCTAATCTTATCAGAAACCCCACCTTTGACTCACTGTTGTGAAAACCCTCATCAAGTTCCCTGGAGTTGAGACATATCATAGCTTCTCTTTTTTTCCTGTGCTTGACTTATTTTTATTTTACTTTTATAATTTTGCTGTTTACTGCCATACATAAACCCGAATCAGTCATAGATATACAAGTGACTCCTCCCACCTAAACTTTCCTCCCCTCTCCCTCCTCATCCCACCTTTCTAGGTTGTTACATAGCCCCGGTGTACGTTCCCTTAGTCTTAGGCAGATTAACATTGGTTGTCTGTTTTATATAAGGTAATGTAAGTTTCCATGTTACTCTTTCCATACATCTCGCCCATTCTTCCCTCCCCTCAGTGTCCAGAAGTCTGTTCTCTATGTCTGTTTCCCCATTGTTGCTCTGTATATACATTTATCAGTGCCGTCTTTCTAGATTCCATATATATATATATATATATGTTAGTATACAATATTTATCTTTCTCTTTCTGACTTACTTCACTCTGTATAATAGGTTCTGGGTTCATCCACCTCATTAGGACTGACTCAAATGCCTTTTTTTTTTCTGGCTGAGAAATGAACCCAGCAGGAAAACTACAAGGACTTCTCACTTCCAGGGTCATGGCTTAAATCAGCAGTGGGGACCCTGCCAAGAGTTCTTCATTCCAATGGCTCATTGAACAGCAAGTATGTTCTCTTTTGGTGTGTTTTAACTCACTGAAGGACCAAAGAAATAAGTAAGGATATTAGAAATGCCTCAGACAGAATAAAGAACTGATAAGAATAATAAGGCTTTGGATCACAGACAACTCAATGTCTTATTCTTTTGTCAATGCCTGGACATTTCTGAGGTGTAAATTGAAAAAAACTGAATAATAAATCATGAAGGGCAAGCAGTTGGTTTACACTGAGGATCTTTTTATTTCTGACCATTTCTTAACAGCCTTAATTAATGTTTCAGTCAACTGAGGTATGACTCTGACAAGAATCTCAAGCTCTTATCCAAGAAAATTTAGGTTCACATTTCTTTTCTTTTTTTAATTTTGGTCTCTTTTATTGGTTATCATTGATTTATTTTCATTCATCTTTATTCTTTGTCCTCCCATGTGTGGGTCTCCCATCACAGTGGCTTTTCTCGTTATAAGAGCGCCAGCTCTGGGCACATGCACTCCAGACTGCTGGCTCACAATTGGACACACCAGTCCAGCTGCTCCATGGCATGTAGGATCTTCCCAAGCCAGAGAGTGAACCAGTGTCCCTTGCACTGCAAGGCAGACTCTTTATCCACTGGACCACCAGAGAAGCCCAGGTTCACATTTCTAACTCTATAGGATACATGATCCCCAAAGTTACATCACTTCCCCAAGTCAATATTTCCCCCATGCCATCTTGCACCCCTATTGGATCAACTAAACTTCTCCCACTTGAAGTGAGCAGATGTCAGAAACCATGGGTCTCTGTTTCTTTTTGACGCGACTGCGTTGTACATTTTAATTTCTAAGAAAGGTTTTGATAGGGGCATGAACTAGGCGTGACTATCACAGCAGTAGGTAATGGGCTCCATGTGATAGAACATGTCTCAGTATAATAGGTTCTGGGTTCATCCACCTCATTAGGACTGACTCAAATGCCTTTTTTTTTTCTGGCTGAGAAATGAACCCAGCAGGAAAACTACAAGGACTTCTCACTTCCAGGGTCATGGCTTAAATCAGCAGTGGGGACCCTGCCAAGAGTTCTTCATTCCAATGGCTCATTGAACAGCAAGTATGTTCTCTTTTGGTGTGTTTTAACTCACTGAAGGACCAAAGAAATAAGTAAGGATATTAGAAATGCCTCAGACAGAATAAAGAACTGATAAGAATAATAAGGCTTTGGATCACAGACAACTCAATGTCTTATTCTTTTGTCAATGCCTGGACATTTCTGAGGTGTAAATTGAAAAAAACTGAATAATAAATCATGAAGGGCAAGCAGTTGGTTTACACTGAGGATCTTTTTATTTCTGACCATTTCTTAACAGCCTTAATTAATGTTTCAGTCAACTGAGGTATGACTCTGACAAGAATCTCAAGCTCTTATCCAAGAAAATTTAGGTTCACATTTCTTTTCTTTTTTTTTTAATTTTGGTCTCTTTTATTGGTTATCATTGATTTATTTTCATTCATCTTTATTCTTTGTCCTCCCATGTGTGGGTCTCCCATCACAGTGGCTTTTCTCGTTATAAGAGCGCCAGCTCTGGGCACATGCACTCCAGACTGCTGGCTCACAATTGGACACACCAGTCCAGCTGCTCCATGGCATGTAGGATCTTCCCAAGCCAGAGAGTGAACCAGTGTCCCTTGCACTGCAAGGCAGACTCTTTATCCACTGGACCACCAGAGAAGCCCAGGTTCACATTTCTAACTCTATAGGATACATGATCCCCAAAGTTACATCACTTCCCCAAGTCAATATTTCCCCCATGCCATCTTGCACCCCTATTGGATCAACTAAACTTCTCCCACTTGAAGTGAGCAGATGTCAGAAACCATGGGTCTCTGTTTCTTTTTGACGCGACTGCGTTGTACATTTTAATTTCTAAGAAAGGTTTTGATAGGGGCATGAACTAGGCGTGACTATCACAGCAGTAGGTAATGGGCTCCATGTGATAGAACATGTCATCACTGCAGTGAAGAAAGGAGCTGAAGCTAAGCCAGATGGTCCTGGGCTGTCCTAAGACTTTGAGAATCTCCATCAACCTAGCCTGAAGTTGAGCAAGTCTCCTTTCGACTAAAACTCCCTGAGAGCTGTAACTCTCCCGGGGGGCAGGATAGAACTCCTCCCTTAAACTGGACAGTCCAGCAGTGTGGCGCAGCAGCTTCTCCATGGCGGCCGTGGACAGGAGGTTCCCTCGCAGACTGATGGACCGGAGCCGGAAGCAGAGGCTCAGCGCAGGCAGGATGGCCTCAAGTTGGGAGTCCATGATTCCACACTCATCTAAGCCCAATTCCTGGACAGTGGCTGCCAACTTCTCCAGCAGAATCTGCAGGATCTCAGACCTGAAGTTGGTCACAACAACCCCACTCAGGTCCAGACCCTTTAGCTGACTGACATTTGGACACTGGGACAGATGGGTCAAGTCTGATTCTGTAAGCAGGCAGTGAGTTATGGCGAGCTTGTCCAAGTGGGTCTGCAGGCACCTGGGGAGACGCCAAGAAATTAGGTCTGAGAAATAGAGAAGTCAAGTGACCTCCTGGTGGGAGACAAATGATTTGACTAAAGCTGACATCTTTCTAACCACCTTCAGAAAATCAGTACCCAGGGTATCCACTCTCATTTTAGCCTGAGTCCCTTCACCTTCACTGTAAGACTGGATCAAATTCTATAAGAATCTCTCTTTCCTCATCTCTCAAGCGCAGTACAACATATTCCACTTCTTTAAAAGGATCAATAAAGATAAGAGATTTTCTAGAACAAATTCATAGGAGAGCTTGACATCTTGTCTCAATAAAGAGTAGACATTGATGAATTTCCACTTTGAAGAAAATTCTCTCAAACCAGGATTTTCTTCGATCATTGCTTGGCCCCAAGGTTTCCTTATCTCTTGGTCAGATAAGGCTTCTGGGTGACATGAATAGATAATCAACCTGGGAAAACTCACATCAGCCTAGGTTGCCAGCCAACAGGGCTCACTTACATCCCTGTTTTGTCTGTAAAGCACCTACAGTTCTTTATTAGTTCTTTGGCTCCCTCTCCCTTATCATCATTTCCAGAATCTTTATCACTTGCTGTACACGGAGTAGAAAACAGCCTGTTACTGGCAAGGCATTTGAGACAGGCTCATTGTGATTACAAAGCACTTGTGACCACAGAGCTTCTCTTTAGAAATGCTTCGGTCTGGTGTGGTCTCCCCTCCTCAAGCCCTCTATTCACTTCCCTGTGTTCCTAAGTCATCTGAACACAGATATCTCTTGCTGAGGCAGAAATCACAAACCCTCCATCAGTAGGATGTAAACTCCCCAATCTGTAGCTGCTTAGCAGTGTGTCCCTCTCCAGGGTCTGGATCCAAGTTTGGCTACCTACCTTGAGTTTGGTGATTATGATACCACATTTCAGGACAGAGCAGCAAAGGAGGAAATGCAATTGACATGTTAGTGCTGTGCTTATTGTTAGTCACTGGTGCCAGTCTCACCTGAGCATCTGGTCAAGGTGACCACTTAGGAAGGAGGGAGATTCCATGTAGAGATCCTGGAGACGTTGCAGCGTGAGGAACTGAGAGGTAAATTGAACAACATGTTGCTGCTGCTGCTGCTCAAACGCAGACACAAGAATGGGGGAGAGAAGGAGTCTCTGTACATTCCTCATCTGACCCAGGAGAGGAGTCAACTGGTTCAGGGTGGACAGCGGCCAGATGCAATTCACTTGCACCTCCTGGAGACATTCTAGTGGCATCAAAGACAGAAACTTCATAATTGTTTTGATGGGCATCGGATCAATCTTTAGCTTCTTACAGCACAGGCGTATCGCATCTTTTCTATCTGCCACCCACTGGATGAGGTAGAGGAGGAATTCATCCATGGTCCTTTGCTTGAGACAAATTTCTATGAACACCTCCAAGGTAGCCAAGGGCTTTTTTTCTCTAGAATTGTTCTCAGCCTCTGGTGCCGTCAGTGCGCTCGCACAGCCTTATCTCTTGGTCAGATAAGGCTTCTGGGTGACATGAATAGATAATCAACCTGGGAAAACTCACATCAGCCTAGGTTGCCAGCCAACAGGGCTCACTTACATCCCTGTTTTGTCTGTAAAGCACCTACAGTTCTTTATTAGTTCTTTGGCTCCCTCTCCCTTATCATCATTTCCAGAATCTTTATCACTTGCTGTACACGGAGTAGAAAACAGCCTGTTACTGGCAAGGCATTTGAGACAGGCTCATTGTGATTACAAAGCACTTGTGACCACAGAGCTTCTCTTTAGAAATGCTTCGGTCTGGTGTGGTCTCCCCTCCTCAAGCCCTCTATTCACTTCCCTGTGTTCCTAAGTCATCTGAACACAGATATCTCTTGCTGAGGCAGAAATCACAAACCCTCCATCAGTAGGATGTAAACTCCCCAATCTGTAGCTGCTTAGCAGTGTGTCCCTCTCCAGGGTCTGGATCCAAGTTTGGCTACCTACCTTGAGTTTGGTGATTATGATACCACATTTCAGGACAGAGCAGCAAAGGAGGAAATGCAATTGACATGTTAGTGCTGTGCTTATTGTTAGTCACTGGTGCCAGTCTCACCTGAGCATCTGGTCAAGGTGACCACTTAGGAAGGAGGAGATTCCATGTAGAGATCCTGGAGACGTTGCAGCGTGAGGAACTGAGAGGTAAATTGAACAACATGTTGTGCTGCTGCTGCTCAAACGCAGACACAAGAATGGGGGAGAGAAGGAGTCTCTGTACATTCCTCATCTGACCCAGGAGAGGAGTCAACTGGTTCAGGGTGGACAGCGGCCAGATGCAATTCACTTGCACCTCCTGGAGACATTCTAGTGGCATCAAAGACAGAAACTTCATAATTGTTTTGATGGGCATCGGATCAATCTTTAGCTTCTTACAGCACAGGCGTATCGCATCTTTTCTATCTGCCACCCACTGGATGAGGTAGAGGAGGAATTCATCCATGGTCCTTTGCTTGAGACAAATTTCTATGAACACCTCCAAGGTAGCCAAGGGCTTTTTTTCTCTAGAATTGTTCTCAGCCTCTGGTGCCGTCAGTGCGCTCGAGGACATGTGACTCAGGTCTCCAGACCACATTCTCCAGAAGTCCTGGCCAGTATTCCTTAAATCCAGCACCCGCAGTTTGCACCTCCTGTGGGGAAAAGCAGATCGAGTGGGATACAAACTGAATGAAACCACAGTCTCTGAACTTAGGCAACCTTCAGACCTCCCCTTGTGCTTTTCTTTCACCCTTCTGACCTCACCTGCCACCTGTCCCTCTTCTTCCTCTCTGCCCCACCTTCCTTCATCCCCTTTTCCCCTTTCATCCTTCTAGCTGTTCCACTTGCAGTCCCTTCAGCACCCCCAGGAGAAGGTGGGGACATTTTCTTCTAAGCTTTCCTGCATCTTAGGCACTCCTACACTTCTGAAGGCATTTCCCAAAGTGACCTCAGCTTTGACCACATCTCTGTGTGTCTTCATTGGCATCATCAG
Organism: Tragulus kanchil; assembly: GCA_022376925.1. Classification (NCBI taxonomy): domain Eukaryota; kingdom Metazoa; phylum Chordata; class Mammalia; order Artiodactyla; family Tragulidae; genus Tragulus; species Tragulus kanchil. Next base: position 154,711,703 of record JAIOJX010000032.1, read on the forward strand.
AAGCCTCTGGTCCATCCCTTGGCCATCCATTCTCCCTCACCTCAGCATTTTCTTCAGAGAAATCTTTAAACTTCCCAAGGTACCTGGATCAGACTCACCTTGGGTGAACTTTGTGGGTGAGCAAGGTATCAAGTCCATCCAGGACAGCTTCTAAAGTTCCCTCGTGAGGCATGCACATCAGGCCCCCTAGCGGCAGATGGGCAAAGGGCCAGGCTTGCACCAGGGCCTTCAGGGTCTCTGTGTGTCTCTCGTAGACCGCCTTCATGAACAGTGGTGGGAAGAGCTCAGTGGGGATAAAGTCCAGAGCAGCGATAGCCGAAGCTTCATCCTTCAGCAGGCTTCCTGCTGCTAGTTCCATGAGTCTAAGCGGGGTCTGGACACTCATTCTGACCCTGCTTCAAAAGGGATCCTGTGGAAACTGACAGGAAACAAGGTATCATTCTCAGGTTAAGCACGAACACACCATAGTCTTTTTTCCACCCTCCAAAGGAACAAGCTCAGGGTCAAAGGCACTGCCCTGGCAAGTTAAGAGAAGAGCCTATGTGTTTCCAGGTCCACTCTGGGTTCAGTGGACACATAGCTCTGCCTCTTTGGCCCCAGAACAAGCATCTCACAAGAGCCGCGGAGGGAAACGGGCAACCACTACCTGTGCATTTCCATCCACTGTTATGCTGAATCATGTTCCCCTGAGAAGTGGGTACCAAGGAGCCTGAAAGCTGAAACCCATCTTTTTGCTGGTAAAGCGTTCAGTCCATCCCTTAGGGCCATACCTATGGGAAGGGAACTATACAGCCTCCTTCCTTAGTTCCCAGTTAATATGTGTCATAAAGACTAAGAAGGTACCCCCCAAATGAATGCCATTTGTGCACAAAGTACAATTATTTTAAATGTCAAAAAATAGCTTTCAAACTGATGGACTGTTTTCCTAAAAATATCTATTTTGTTAAGATATTTAAAATGATATAAACCAAAGTTCTAATCAATATTTTGGATATTACAGCAACATTTAACTGAGAGGTAAAACCAAAGCCTTAAATCTATTCATCTGAAAAGAAAGAAAAAGAAAATCTCTCCCTCCCATCCTGAGCTGCATGCTACCATTCAAGACCTGCAGAACATGGGTAAGACGAGGGTGTTGTCTGAGGTTGGTAACTTACCAGCTCTGATATCGTTGGAGGGGAGCTCAGACCTGAGATCTTGTGGAGAACCCAGATGGTAACACCAGAGGGAGAAGTCTCTGCACCTCTTTTTTGCTGCCAGAGGTTTTTATAGGCCTTTCTAATCACATCTTCCCCCCTTCCAACTATTAATACCCGATCAGAAACGGATGTATGATTAGATTTCAGACTGTCCATCAGGTTAATCCTGATTGGATCTTTGCCTACATCCAGGTGAAGTGATTGAATCGGGTATTCATTCAGGAAAGAGTATGTAGAAGGGATGGATTCAAGGAAGTATTCATTGATTCATTCCACAAACCTTGATTGAGTTTCACTAATAGGAATGGTTGCAGTCCCAAGTGAGATCAAGAAGGGTTTAATCTGTGTCTGAGATTAGAAATAAAAACCGAAATGAGAAGTATCATTGCTGAGGGATCTTTGACCGTATCAAAATAACGAAACTGTTTACAGAGCTGAAAGAGCTTCTTGAAGACAGCTGTGTCATTCCCCAAAGAAGCATTACAAAGGTGTCCCTGCATCAAGTTGTCAACTAGGCATTATGTGCGCAGCGTCGCAGATCTTGAGCTAATTCAGGAAACAAAGAACATGGAACTGGGGATGTGGTTGTTTCTTCAGAGTTAAATTAAGGCTTATTTGAAATTGGTCAAAGAGTGATTGCTGGGCAGTGTGGAGCTGGGCATTCCTAAAGCAACCTTGGAATGACTCAAGACAGTGTGTAACATTGGGTTTATTTTTCTCATTTCAGTTTTACCAAAGTCCCATGCTTTCCAAAACTAAAAAAGAAAAGAAAAGTAATGTGGATTGTACTATCCAAAACATGTAGCATCCTTTGTTTTCGTTCAGTTGCTCAGTCTGTCCCACTCTCTGGACCCCATGGACTCACATCTTTGACATCCTCTGCAAAGTACCAGAGACTAGAGATGCCAGTGTAAGTGACTTTCTACAGGCTTTCAGCTGTCTGGAACAGGCCATCCCCTCAGCCTCATCGCAGCCTCCAAACAGACAAATCACAAATGAGCTGGAATGTTGCAAGAATAGGCATAAAATAGATTTCTATCTATAGATATAGAAAGTGGCCAGTAGTCTTGTGGAGGACCTGGCTAACCCTTACTCTTGACTCCAAGCAATGGATTTGCCTTTCAGTGCCTGAGATTGGGGAAGGCAGATACGCTTGGCCTGGGTAAACATCACCCTTGGGTGGGGACCTGCCATGGCCGTGGGGGGCAGGGTCCACAGTCCCTCCAGCCTGAGTTTGGGTGGCAGATGTGGGCCAGCTGAAAAGGGCACCTTTGTGCTGAGCAGCTCTCCATCCAGGATTCTGGGACCAAAGGGCTGAAAGCTCCCAGTTTTCATGGCAGAGTCTCATCCCCAGAGCTCCTTTAACATCTGTTAATTAAGTACAATAAATTTTTCCAGAAAATGACCAAGATGACTTCCAGGTGGGATTGCTGCCTTACAGTGTTGGCGATGCCAGAGCACCATTTGGTTTTATTTTTCCAAGTGCATGTGATGTGGCAGAGTGTGTGGGCTCTGCGTCCTCCCCTGGGAGCCGGCATTCCAGCAGGCCCCTCTCCCTTTCACCTGTGTTAGGGAGGGAGGCATGGCTCAAACCACTTCTTCCCAGTCAGCGGGGGCAGGAGAGAGTGGCCCACTGGCCTTGTGTGCGTGTATGCTTGGAGTGAGCCACTGCTGGTGGATCCGAGGGACATGGCAGGAGGGAAGCTGAGAATGTATCCTTTTCAAACAAAATTAAATACCTTTAGACAAGAAACAGAAAAAGTTCTCTAGAGGTAGGAGGAGAATTGAAGAGGGAGGAGGTAATGTGTGCTTATGACTGATTCAGGCTGATACATGGCAGAAACCCACACAGCATGGCAAAGAATTACCCTACAAGTTAAAAATCAATTAAAAAAGAGGTTGAGATCATATTCTTTTGCAACAAATGGCATGTTGAAACACAATGGTATTTTAAAAAATAAAATCTATATTTTCAAAATTAAATAAAAAATGTAAAATTTCTCCCAAATAGTCCTAATTAGTTGTTTCTCCAATTTAAAGATTTGCTGATGAGTAGTATACCAGGCTACAAGAATGTTGCAAGAATAGGCATAAAATAGATTTCTATCTATAGATATAGAAAGTGGCCAGTAGTCTTGTGGAGGACCTGGCTTACTCTTGACTCCAAGCAATGGATTTGCCTTTCAGTGCCTGAGATTGGGGAAGGCAGATACGCTTGGCCTGGGTAAACATCACCCTTGGGTGGGGACCTGCCATGGCCGTGGGGGGCAGGGTCCACAGTCCCTCCAGCCTGAGTTTGGGTGGCAGATGTGGGCCAGCTGAAAAGGGCACCTTTGTGCTGAGCAGCTCTCCATCCAGGATTCTGGGACCAAAGGGCTGAAAGCTCCCAGTTTTCATGGCAGAGTCTCATCCCCAGAGCTCCTTTAACATCTGTTAATTAAGTACAATAAATTTTTCCAGAAAATGACCAAGATGACTTCCAGGTGGGATTGCTGCCTTACAGTGTTGGCGATGCCAGAGCACCATTTGGTTTTATTTTTCCAAGTGCATGTGATGTGGCAGAGTGTGTGGGCTCTGCGTCCTCCCCTGGGAGCCGGCATGCCAGCAGGCCCCTCCCTTTCACCTGTGTTAGGGAGGGAGGCATGGCTCAAACCACTTCTTCCCAGTCAGCGGGGGCAGGAGAGAGTGGCCCACTGGCCTTGTGTGCGTGTATGCTTGGAGTGAGCCACTGCTGGTGGATCCGAGGGACATGGCAGGAGGGAAGCTGAGAATGTATCCTTTTCAAACAAAATTAAATACCTTTAGACAAGAAACAGAAAAAGTTCTCTAGAGGTAGGAGGAGAATTGAAGAGGGAGGAGGTAATGTGTGCTTATGACTGATTCAGGCTGATACATGGCAGAAACCCACACAGCATGGCAAAGAATTACCCTACAAGTTAAAAATCAATTAAAAAAGAGGTTGAGATCATATTCTTTTGCAACAAATGGCATGTTGAAACACAATGGTATTTTAAAAAATAAAATCTATATTTTCAAAATTAAATAAAAAATGTAAAATTTCTCCCAAATAGTCCTAATTAGTTGTTTCTCCAATTTAAAGATTTGCTGATGAGTAGTATACCAGGCTACAAGAAGCAGAAGCTGGAATCAAGAATGTTGGAAGAAATATCGATAACCTCAGATATGCAGATGACACCACTTGAATGGCAGAACATGAAGAGGAATTACAGATCCTCTTGATGAAGGTGAAAGAGGAGAATGAAAAGCTGGATTAAACCCCAGTACTCAGCCATCATCAAAAAATCTACAGACAATAAATGCTGAAGAGGGTGTACAGAAAAGGGAACACTCTTGTATTGCTGGTGGGAATGTAAAGTGATACAGCTGCTATGGAAGACAGTATGGAGATTCCGTAAAGAACTAAAAATAGAAGCACCATAGGACCCAGAAATCCCACTGTTAGGCTTATACTCCGATGAAATCAAAATTGAAAGAGGCACCTGTGCCCCAATGTCCATTGCAGCTCTCTATACAATAGCTAGAACATGGAAGCAACCTAGATGTCCATCGACAAATGAATGGATCCAAAAGCTCTGGTACATATATACAATGGAATACTACACAGCTGTAAAAAGAAGTGCAGAAAAATCAGTTCTACTGAGATGAATGGATCTAGAACCTATTATAAAAAGTGAAGTAAGTCAAAAAGAGAAAGACAAGTACAGTACACTAACACAAATATATGGAATCTAGTAAGATTGTAATGATAAAACGCACAGTGAAGCAATGGAAAAACAGACATAGAGAACAGACATATGGACATTGTGGGGAATGAACAGGGGGTGGGAGGCGTAGAGGGAGTAACCTGGAAACCTACACTATCATATGTGAAAAAGATAGTTATTGTCATTGTACTGTGGGAATAGGGGATCTGGCAGGGGTGCTGTGAGACGGCCTGAAGGGGTGGGACTGTGGGGAGTAGGAGGTGGATAGAGGAGGGATGGGGGCAGGGATATACATATGACTAATCGGGGATTATACATATCTGTAAACAACAAAGTGCTGCAAAAGTAAAAAGCAAAAAAAACCAAACACCTCAATACTCAAAAAACAGAGATCATGGAATCCAGTCCCACCACTTCATGACAAATACGTAGGGAAATAATGGAAACAGTGACCGAATTTACTTTTTTTGGGCTCCAAAATCACCACAGACAGTGACTACAGCTGTGAAACTAAAAGATCCTTGCTCTTTGGAAGAAAAAGCATGACAAACTTAGTGTTTTAAAAAGCAGTAACACTACTTTCCTACAGAGATCTGTATACCCAAAGCTATAGTTTTTCCAGTAGTAATGTATTTATGTGAGAGCTGGACAATAGAAAAGGCTGTGGGAAAACAGATGTCTTCAAACTGTGGTGCTGGAGAAGACTCTTGAGAGTCCCTTTGACAGCAAGGGGACCAAACCAGTCCATCCTGAAGGAAATCAGCCCTGAAGATTCACCGGAAGGACTGATGCTGAAACTGAAGTTCCAATAGTTTGACCACCTGATGAGACTAGCCCACACTTTGGAAAAGCTCCTAATGCTGGGAAAGACTGAAGGCAAGAAGAGAAGGGGACGACAGAGATTGCTGGATGGTATCACTGACTTAACTGAGTTTGGACAAACTCCAGGTGATGACGAAGAACAGGGAAGCCTGGTGTGCTACAGTCCAAGGATCACAGAGCATGAGTGACTGAACTGCAAGACCATAGTCATAGCAATATATACTCATAGAGATTGCAAGAGGCATCTGCACATGATGGTCCAAGTGATACATGCTTCAGGAACTCTAGAAACCCTACTCCAAAAATAGTCCAGGAAAGTAAAAGTCTTTTTTATACAGGTTGATGAAACAAAGGCTAAGATGACAAAGGTCCCTGAATACTGGGCAGAGTTAAAAAGGCGGCTCAGAATCCCAGTCTGTGTGACTGGTAGTCAGATGGAAAGCATACATTTATTTTCCTAATGGCAGTGACCAAGATATCAAAACTCAGCGTGAAAAAAACTCACCTAAGATCAGATAGAACCATTACATCTCAAAGAAGCAGAATGATAAATACAATTTACTCCTAAAAGGGTTTCTGCCTCTTTAAGATTAGAATCTTTTTTTAAAAAATTTTATTTATGTATTTATTTTTGGGTGTTCTGGGTTTTCACTGGTGCCACAGGCTCTTCTCTAGGTGCAAGGAGTGGGGGCTACTCACTAGTGGGGGTGAGCAGCCTTCTTGTTGCGGTGACGAAACTCGAAACTCGGGCTCTAGGGCACATGGGCTTCAGTAGTTGTGGCATATGGGCTCCATAGTTGTGGCTCCGAGGTTTTAGAGCACAGTTTCCATAGTTGTGGCTCATGGGCTCAGTTGTTCCACAGCATGTGGGATCTTCCCAGATCAGGGATCGAACTCGTCTCTCCTGCACTGGCAGGTGACCTCTTCACCACTGAGCTAGCAGGGAAGCACTAGATTAGAATGCTGAAAAGATATTTTATCAAGCTGGCTTTTCCTAATTATCTGCACAATTATCAAATTTAGGACATCAAAAGCATCCCATTGGACCCTCTGGTGGTGTCATAGTCCTAAATAAAATCTGTCGTACACCCCCTTGGGACCACCTTATGAGACTAGCCCACACTTTGGAAAAGCTCCTAATGCTGGGAAAGACTGAAGGCAAGAAGAGAAGGGGACGACAGAGATTGCTGGATGGTATCACTGACTTAACTGAGTTTGGACAAACTCCAGGTGATGACGAAGAACAGGGAAGCCTGGTGTGCTACAGTCCAAGGATCACAGAGCATGAGTGACTGAACTGCAAGACCATAGTCATAGCAATATATACTCATAGAGATTGCAAGAGGCATCTGCACATGATGGTCCAAGTGATACATGCTTCAGGAACTCTAGAAACCCTACTCCAAAAATAGTCCAGGAAAGTAAAAGTCTTTTTTATACAGGTTGATGAAACAAAGGCTAAGATGACAAAGGTCCCTGAATACTGGGCAGAGTTAAAAAGGCGGCTCAGAATCCCAGTCTGTGTGACTGGTAGTCAGATGGAAAGCATACATTTATTTTCCTAATGGCAGTGACCAAGATATCAAAACTCAGCGTGAAAAAAACTCACCTAAGATCAGATAGAACCATTACATCTCAAAGAAGCAGAATGATAAATACAATTTACTCCTAAAAGGGTTTCTGCCTCTTTAAGATTAGAATCTTTTTTTAAAAAATTTTATTTATGTATTTATTTTTGGGTGTTCTGGGTTTTCACTGGTGCCACAGGCTCTTCTCTAGGTGCAAGGAGTGGGGGCTACTCACTAGTGGGGGTGAGCAGCCTTCTTGTTGCGGTGACGAAACTCGAAACTCGGGCTCTAGGGCACATGGGCTTCAGTAGTTGTGGCATATGGGCTCCATAGTTGTGGCTCCGAGGTTTTAGAGCACAGTTTCCATAGTTGTGGCTCATGGGCTCAGTTGTTCCACAGCATGTGGGATCTTCCCAGATCAGGGATCGAACTCGTCTCTCCTGCACTGGCAGGTGACCTCTTCACCACTGAGCTAGCAGGGAAGCACTAGATTAGAATGCTGAAAAGATATTTTATCAAGCTGGCTTTTCCTAATTATCTGCACAATTATCAAATTTAGGACATCAAAAGCATCCCATTGGACCCTCTGGTGGTGTCATAGTCCTAAATAAAATCTGTCGTCTACACTTAAACCTGTGTCTGCTTCTGCTTTTCTTTGGCACAGCACACACAGCTGAGGACTGCTCAGACAGGAAAGGTGCTTATGAATATTCCTCAGATTCCCACACATCTGAGAAAGACCAGTTAGAAATTTGGTCAGTGTTGTAGACTTCCATAGCAGCCCAGGACTTTTCTTCAGAGAATCATTTTTTAAAATGCATTAATTTGTTTATATTTTTGGCTGTGTCCGCTCTTCACTGCGGTGTTGGTTTTCTCTAGTTGTGGTGAACATGAGCTCCTCTGCTGTGGTATTGGGGCTCCTATGTGGCGGCTTCTCTTGCTTTGGAGCACAGGTTTTAGGGTGCGCAGGCTTCAGGAGTTGCTGCCCATGGGCTCAGTAGTTGCAGCTCAAGGGTTCTAGAGTGTGGGCTCAGTTGAGTGTGGGCTCAGTTGCCCTGTAGCATGTGAAATCTTCCTGGGCCACGGATTGAACTGGCATCCCCTGCATTGCAAGGTGGATTATTAACTGCTAGACCACCACAGACAGCCCAAGGTTTTAACAATTTCACTGAAGTATAGTTGAATTACAATGTTGTATTGTATTTCCACTGTACAGCAAAGTGACTCAGTTCCACGTACATATATTCTTTTCCATGATGTTGATCACAGGATATCAAACACAGTTCCCTGTGCTATGCAGTAAGAGCTTGTTGCTGACCCATCCTATACACAATAGTAAGCATCTACGAATCCCAAATGCCTAATCCTTCCCTTCTCCAAACCCTTCTCCCTCCACAACTACAAGTCTGTTCTCTCTGCCTGTGACCATTTCTCTTTTGTTTATTTGTGTTGTATTTTACACTCCATACATACGTGATATGGTATGGTATTTGTCTTTCCCTTTTTGTCTTACTTTACTTAATATAATAATCTCTAGGTCTATCCACATAACTACAGATTGCATTATTTCATTCATTTTTAAGCTGGGTAACAGCTATATATATCACATCTTCTTTTCCCATTTTTATGTGGAGGGAAACTTGGGTTGTTTCCATGTCTTGATTATTGTAAATAATGATGCTATGAACATAGGGTGCACATATCTTTTTTGTGAGAAGGCTCTCAGAGTCGTTTCCAATGTTTGTTTCCCAGCAGCTTACGCGAGTCCTTCTGATCCTGTCAGCTAATTATTCTCTGAACAAATGGGTAGATTTCTGTACTAGCAGTGACCTTGGATCAACAGCTTCAAACTGTAGCAAGCTAGTGTTGTCAGACTTTAGCAGCCCAGGACTTTTCTTCAGAGAATCATTTTTTAAAATGCATTAATTTGTTTATATTTTTGGCTGTGTCCGCTCTTCACTGCGGTGTTGGTTTTCTCTAGTTGTGGTGAACATGAGCTCCTCTGCTGTGGTATTGGGGCTCCTATGTGGCGGCTTCTCTTGCTTTGGAGCACAGGTTTTAGGGTGCGCAGGCTTCAGGAGTTGCTGCCCATGGGCTCAGTAGTTGCAGCTCAAGGGTTCTAGAGTGTGGGCTCAGTTGAGTGTGGGCTCAGTTGCCCTGTAGCATGTGAAATCTTCCTGGGCCACGGATTGAACTGGCATCCCCTGCATTGCAAGGTGGATTATTAACTGCTAGACCACCACAGACAGCCCAAGGTTTTAACAATTTCACTGAAGTATAGTTGAATTACAATGTTGTATTGTATTTCCACTGTACAGCAAAGTGACTCAGTTCCACGTACATATATTCTTTTCCATGATGTTGATCACAGGATATCAAACACAGTTCCCTGTGCTATGCAGTAAGAGCTTGTTGCTGACCCATCCTATACACAATAGTAAGCATCTACGAATCCCAAATGCCTAATCCTTCCCTTCTCCAAACCCTTCTCCCTCCACAACTACAAGTCTGTTCTCTCTGCCTGTGACCATTTCTCTTTTGTTTATTTGTGTTGTATTTTACACTCCATACATACGTGATATGGTATGGTATTTGTCTTTCCCTTTTTGTCTTACTTTACTTAATATAATAATCTCTAGGTCTATCCACATAACTACAGATTGCATTATTTCATTCATTTTTAAGCTGGGTAACAGCTATATATATCACATCTTCTTTTCCCATTTTTATGTGGAGGGAAACTTGGGTTGTTTCCATGTCTTGATTATTGTAAATAATGATGCTATGAACATAGGGTGCACATATCTTTTTTGTGAGAAGGCTCTCAGAGTCGTTTCCAATGTTTGTTTCCCAGCAGCTTACGCGAGTCCTTCTGATCCTGTCAGCTAATTATTCTCTGAACAAAAATGGGTAGATTTCTGTACTAGCAGTGACCTTGGATCAACAGCTTAAGCATAGGGAAAATATGCATGAAGTTTAGGTTTTCTCTTAAGTTTATCTGCAGTAATGAATAAAAGTGCCCGAATGGTTGCTCTCCCAGTTTCTGTTCAACAGAAGATGTTTATTGAGCCTGTGCTCTAGAGCCTTGGAGCCGCAACTATGGAGCCCATGTACCACAACTACTGAAGCCTGTGTGCCCTAGAGCCTGAGTTCCACAAGAGAAGTCACCACCACAAGAAGGCTTCTCACCTCAACTAGAGAGTAGACCACACTCCCTGCAACTAGAGAAGAGCCTGCAGCAGCAGTGAAAACCCAGAATAGCCAAAAATACATACATAAATTAAGAAGTTAATTAATTAAATTAAGTATCTATCAAGTAGAATCTGCTTTAAACCCATTTTATGCAAAGGCTGTTTATATACATGAAGGAAATATGGTGAAATGGATATTCACCAAAGTGACCGAGATGGAGAACACCCTTCAGAGTCTTCCCCTTGGTGACCAGTGGTATACAAGAATAGCGGGGGCATCAAATCCAAAGTATGGGAAGGGGATGGACAATCCTTACAGATGAAGAAAGGGTCTCTCTTTCTCTGTGACCTCAGACTTGAAAGGACTCTCTGTGCTATGCAGCTCAAGGTTGGGCGTCAACCCTCAATGCAGTCAAATGTTAAACACCAATATGTTTTCCTGTATTTAGTGCACAAAAGCTGCTGCTATTTATGAAGAGAAAAGTAGAGCTTGATTTCTGTGCCTAATGGCATCACCTTGATCAGAATCTGTGTGGAACTTAGCTAGGTCTGAAGAGACAATGATGATCTAAATCATGTTGATGTATGGCAAAAACCATCACAATTTTGTCAAGTAATTATCCTCCAATTAAAATAAATCAATTACTTTTAAAATATATCAGTAAATGCACTTGGAGAGGGGCCAGGGAAATTAGGGTTTATTTGACTTCTAGGAGCTCTGAAAATCGTTGGGGAAATCTGCCATCTGGAAAGTATCCTCAGTGAGGAAAAGAAAAACAATTAAAGACAGCATCTTCTGGCAGCACTTTCCTCTGGATGGCAGGGTTATCTGGGACTGAACCAGGTTTCTCTTTCCTCTGATTCCAAGTTCCCAAGGAGCCCACAGTGAGCACCGTCAGTGCCTTCAGTCTTGGAAATGTCTGATCCCAGTAATCACACCCCTTCTTTTTCTCACATCTCAGAGTTAATCCTTTCCTGCAGTTTATTGTGCTGACCTCAGTTTTTTGGGAAAAAACAACCTCTAGGCTGATAGTATCTCTTTCTTGTTCATGTTTTCTCTACTCGGGGAAAATCAGAGCTACTCTCTAATTGTGGTTTCCGGCTTCTTACTGGGGTATCATCTCTTGTTGCGGAACACAGGCTCTAGAGTGCATGAGTTTCAGCAGTTTCAGCTCCCAAGATCTAGAGCACAGGTTGGTAAATTAAATTAACTTTCCTGTATCATGTGGCATCTTTCACTACCAAGGATCAAACCCGTGTCGCCTGCATTAGCAAACAGATTCTCTTTTTTTTACTTTTTATTTATTTATTTTTGGCTGTCATGGCTTTTCACTGCTGCCAGAGGGTGTACTCTAGTTGCAGGGAGTGGGGGCTCCTCTCTAGTTGAGATGAGCAGGCTTCTTGTTGTGGTGACTTCGCTTGTTGTGGAACTCAGGCTCTAGGGCACACTGGCTTCAGTAGTTGTGGCACATGGGCTCAAAGGTTGCAGCTCCCAGACTCTAGAGCACAGGCTCCATAGTTGTGGCTCAAGGGCTTTGCTGCTCTGCAGCATGTGGGATCTTCCCGGATCAGGGATTGAACTCGTGTCTCCTGCATTGGCATGTCAACTTCTTACCACTGAGCTACCAGGGAAGCTAAGCACTCAGATTCTTTACCACTGAACCACAGGGAAGCCCTCTTTTACTATCTTAATAATATCCAAAGCAACATCTTTTAATTTCCCTGTTTCTGAAAATATAAAACTAAAGAAGAAACCTTTAGTTGACGTTTTAAGATTCATTCACATAGTGCCTTTAGGAATGCCCAGCTCCAAACTGTCCAGAAGAAGTCTTAGACACAGTGAGATTTGGACCTGTCCACCTTCAGAGAAAACTTGTCTTAAGGGTGGAAAACCAACCACATCCTCAGAAGCTTTTCCCTTGCTACCTGAAGAGGCTCACAATCTCCTGTTTCCTACATAACACCAGAGTGGAAAGGTCATTCATAGATAAGTGTATTTTTTGTTTTTGTAAGTAATGACACTACTGTTTTCATGAAGCAATTTTAATTCCGGAACATTTTGGTAATGTTGGCTTGATTAAGTTCAGTTCAATGATTCAGTTGTAATTGACTCTTTGCGATCTCATGGACTGCAGCTCACCAGGCTTCCCTGTCCTTCACCATCTCTCAGAGCTTGCTCAAACTCCTGTGCATTGGCTCAGTGATGCCATCCAGCCATCTCATCATCTGTCATCCCCTTCTCTTTTGGCCTTCTATTTTCCCCAGTGTCAGGGTCTTTTTCAATGAGTTGACTCTTTCCATCAGGTGCCCGAATTATTGGAGTTTCAGCTTTGGCATCAGTCTTCCCAATGAATATTGAGAGTTAATTTCCTTTAGGATTGACTGGTTTGACCACCTTACAGTACAAGGGACTCTCAGGAGTCTTCTCCAGCGCCACAGTTCATAAGCATCAATTCTTCAGTGCTCAGTCTTCTTTATGGTTTAACTCTCACATCCATGCAGGACTATTGGGAAAACCCCATAGAAAATCATAGAAAGAGCAAGAGAATTCCATAAAAACATCTGATTCATTGACTATGCTAAAGCCTTTGATGGTGTGGGTCACAACAAACTGTGGAAAATTCTTAGAGATGGGAATAGCAGACCACTTTGCCTGCCTCCCGTGAAACCAGTGTGTAGGACAGGAAGCAACAGTTAGAACTGCACATGGAATAATGAACTAATTCCAAATTGGGAGAGGAGTATTTCAAAGCTGTATATCATCACCTTGCTATTTCTGCGATCCAACAAATGCTGGCAATTTGCTATCAGCTTTGCCTTTAAAAAAAAATTTTTTTTTGATTGTATATATAGCTTGACCAAAGTTCCCCCAAAGTAATTCTGTCAACGTTGGTGTTTTATCATCCTATAAGAGAATCCAAGGATCCCTGTCTTGTCTCACCCCCAAGAATATAACTGTACATATTGGTAGAATTCAGTCAATGTAGGTAAATCAGTGAAGGGGTCTTCCATTACCTGGCCACCCCATCATTCTTGTTTTGGTGGCTGGCATATGATTCAATCAACTCATCTACAGAGATATGGTGATCCAATCAGGAAAAACTAGATGGGGTCTCTATAATCTAATCAGGTATCCCTTTCTGATTGAGTTAGCAGTGGGACAGAGGGATGATGGGACAGGAAAGGCCTATAAAAGTCTTGAGCACTGTAGAAGAGGTGCAGAATTTTCTGGCTTCGGAGACATCAGCTGGGTTCTCCACAGGGACTGAGGACTGAGGACTGAGGACTGAGGACTGAGGACTGAGGACTGAGGACTGAGGACTGAGTACTGAGGTCTGCGGTCTGCGGTCTGCGTGCCCTGCCAGACACATCAGAGCAGTAAGTAACCGCCTTGGTCTAAGGATCCCCTTTTCTGACTATGGTTAGCTAATCTTGAAGGGTGGGTGGCATGTATCTCAGGTCCAAGGGAATTTTTCGAAAAATCAATTCTTTCTGATGAACACATTTCAGATTTTAGTTTTGCCTCTCAGTGTACTTTTGTCTGAATCTCAAACATTTAATTTTTGCTTTCACTGCCATCATACCTGCTTGGCACTTTAGTTTCATGAAATTTAAAATACACTTTTTTTATACAGATGTCATTCATGTTATGGGTAACTAAGAATGGAGGCTGTGTGGGTCCATATGAGTTTCCTCTTTCCCTTGATTTACAGCTCTCAAGGATGATTTGATGTCTTCCCCAAATAAAGAACCGAGTGGGCATTTAGTCTCCTTACCTACTTCCAGGTGGGACTCGAATTCATCAGAGTGGTGGATGGAACTGAATGAGCTTGTGGCTGCCTCTCCTCCTGATGAGTCCTAGGGAGAGCCTTTCTGAGGCCAGTAAGAAAAGGCATAGCTGGGAGCATGTTGAGGCCTGAATGTCATATGATCTGACCGAGGTACTTCCACCCCTGCCAGAGCACTGACCTTAGTCCTGACCACATTCCTGTGAAGGACTGGGAGATTGTCTTGGGCGTGCTCCAGTTTGGCATGACATGGATGTCTTGTTCCTTGCAAGTTTCCACAGGATTCCTTTGGAAGCAGTCAGGATGAGTGCCCGGAACCCTCCCAGACTCCTAAACCTGGCGAGAAAGCATCTGCTCAAGGAAGATGCCTTGGTCTCTTCTGCTCTGGAGTTTCTCCCCACAGAGCTCTTCCCAAACCTCTTCATGGAGGCATTCCATGGGAGACACATCAGGACCCTGAAGGCCATGGTGCAAGCCTGGCCCTTTGTGTCCCTGCCTCTGGGGGGCCTCATGAACCTGCCTCATGTGGGACCCTTACAAGCAGTACTGGAAGCCCTTGATGTCCTGCTTACCCAGAAGGTCCACTCCAGGTGAGTCAGATCAAGGTCCCTTGACAGGGTCCTGGGCATCCTGGAAGAGACACGTGCTGTGGGCTAAGTGGATGGCCAATGCATGGGCCAGCAGGTTCTGAGGATGGCAATGAAGAAGCTCAGAGGTCTTGGCCCACTACGGGAAATGTCCACATGATGTGTAAAGGTGCCAAGATGTAGGAGGATTCAACAAATGAATATGCCCCATCTTCTTCCTAGGATGATTATCTTACTAGAAGTGGTGAACTAGAAAGGAGAGGAGGAGAACGGGAGTGAGAGGACAGAGGCAGAGAGGGAAGAGGGCAAGGAAACAGGGCGTGAGAGAGCCATGACCTAAACCACAAGTGGGCAGTCTGTCTCGGATTCTGAGCCTGTGGTTGCATTCCCTGTGGATTTTAATGCATCCGTGTTTTTAAGGCCTCTGCATTCCAGCTCTCAAGGATGATTTGATGTCTTCCCCAAATAAAGAACCGAGTGGGCATTTAGTCTCCTTACCTACTTCCAGGTGGGACTCGAATTCATCAGAGTGGTGGATGGAACTGAATGAGCTTGTGGCTGCCTCTCCTCCTGATGAGTCCTAGGGAGAGCCTTTCTGAGGCCAGTAAGAAAAGGCATAGCTGGGAGCATGTTGAGGCCTGAATGTCATATGATCTGACCGAGGTACTTCCACCCCTGCCAGAGCACTGACCTTAGTCCTGACCACATTCCTGTGAAGGACTGGGAGATTGTCTTGGGCGTGCTCCAGTTTGGCATGACATGGATGTCTTGTTCCTTGCAAGTTTCCACAGGATTCCTTTGGAAGCAGTCAGGATGAGTGCCCGGAACCCTCCCAGACTCCTAAACCTGGCGAGAAAGCATCTGCTCAAGGAAGATGCCTTGGTCTCTTCTGCTCTGGAGTTTCTCCCCACAGAGCTCTTCCCAAACCTCTTCATGGAGGCATTCCATGGGAGACACATCAGGACCCTGAAGGCCATGGTGCAAGCCTGGCCCTTTGTGTCCCTGCCTCTGGGGGGCCTCATGAACCTGCCTCATGTGGGACCCTTACAAGCAGTACTGGAAGCCCTTGATGTCCTGCTTACCCAGAAGGTCCACTCCAGGTGAGTCAGATCAAGGTCCCTTGACAGGGTCCTGGGCATCCTGGAAGAGACACGTGCTGTGGGCTAAGTGGATGGCCAATGCATGGGCCAGCAGGTTCTGAGGATGGCAATGAAGAAGCTCAGAGGTCTTGGCCCACTACGGGAAATGTCCACATGATGTGTAAAGGTGCCAAGATGTAGGAGGATTCAACAAATGAATATGCCCCATCTTCTTCCTAGGATGATTATCTTACTAGAAGTGGTGAACTAGAAAGGAGAGGAGGAGAACGGGAGTGAGAGGACAGAGGCAGAGAGGGAAGAGGGCAAGGAAACAGGGCGTGAGAGAGCCATGACCTAAACCACAAGTGGGCAGTCTGTCTTCGGATTCTGAGCCTGTGGTTGCATTCCCTGTGGATTTTAATGCATCCGTGTCAACCTCCTCTTCCCTACAGGAGGTGCAAACTGCAGGTGCTAGATTTACGGCGCACTGGTCAGAAGTTCTGGAGCATGTGGTCTGGAGCCAGGACTCATGGGTGCTTGAGCCTAGCAATGGCACCAGTGGATGAGCAGAATGCAAGGGCACACCAGTCCTTGGCTGCCTTAAAGATATACATAGACCTTCACCTGAAGAAAAGGAGCCTGGACAACTTCCACACCTACCTCCTCAGGTGGGTGGAGCAGAGAAAAGCCTCCGTACACCTGTGCTGTAAGAAGCTGACGATCTTTGCAATGCCCACGAAAAATGTCATGAAGGTCCTGAGCATGGTGCAGTTGGACTGTATCCAGGAGGTGCAAGTGAATTGGATTTGGCATGTGTCCACCCTGACCAAGTTTGCCATTCTCCTGGGTCAGATGAGTAATGTGCAGAGAATCCTTCTCTCTAGCATTGTTGTGTCTGTCTATGATGATCACGAGCAGCAAGTTCTACGATTTTCTTCTCAGTTTCTTAAGCTTCATCATCTCCGGCATCTCCATCTGAAGTCTCCCTTCTTTCTTGAAGGGTACCTGGACTGTTTGCTTAGGTGAGTGTGGACTGGTGGCTGGGTAACAGTGAGCACACTGGCTCCTTTGCTGCTCTATCCTGATTATGATATCAGTTCACCCCAAAATCAAGGTAAAGTAACAGACACGTGACGCCAGAAATCTATGAGTGGGGTGGTTTAGATGCAGTGAGGGTGGGCATGGGTTCTTCCTTAGGAAGGGAAATTGACATCAGATGACTTAGGCCAATGGGTGAGTGAAGAAGGCCTTAAAGAAAGGAAACCACCTCAGACCTGAGCAATTTTAAAGAGGACTGGGGAATTCTCTTGTGGTCCAGTGGTTACAATCCTGCTCTTTCATGGCAGAATGTCTAGGTTTGATCCCTGGTGGGGAAAGTAAGATTGCACAAGCTGTATGTGTGGTGTGGCCAGAAAAGAAAAGAAGAAGAAAAGGAAAGTGAGGGAGAGAGACAGAGAGAAGAGCTCATGCCTCCGTGCGGATTCTGAGCCTGTGGTTGCATTCCCTGTGGATTTTAATGCATCCGTGTCAACCTCCTCTTCCCTACAGGAGGTGCAAACTGCAGGTGCTAGATTTACGGCGCACTGGTCAGAAGTTCTGGAGCATGTGGTCTGGAGCCAGGACTCATGGGTGCTTGAGCCTAGCAATGGCACCAGTGGATGAGCAGAATGCAAGGGCACACCAGTCCTTGGCTGCCTTAAAGATATACATAGACCTTCACCTGAAGAAAAGGAGCCTGGACAACTTCCACACCTACCTCCTCAGGTGGGTGGAGCAGAGAAAAGCCTCCGTACACCTGTGCTGTAAGAAGCTGACGATCTTTGCAATGCCCACGAAAAATGTCATGAAGGTCCTGAGCATGGTGCAGTTGGACTGTATCCAGGAGGTGCAAGTGAATTGGATTTGGCATGTGTCCACCCTGACCAAGTTTGCCATTCTCCTGGGTCAGATGAGTAATGTGCAGAGAATCCTTCTCTCTAGCATTGTTGTGTCTGTCTATGATGATCACGAGCAGCAAGTTCTACGATTTTCTTCTCAGTTTCTTAAGCTTCATCATCTCCGGCATCTCCATCTGAAGTCTCCCTTCTTTCTTGAAGGGTACCTGGACTGTTTGCTTAGGTGAGTGTGGACTGGTGGCTGGGTAACAGTGAGCACACTGGCTCCTTTGCTGCTCTATCCTGATTATGATATCAGTTCACCCCAAAATCAAGGTAAAGTAACAGACACGTGACGCCAGAAATCTATGAGTGGGGTGGTTTAGATGCAGTGAGGGTGGGCATGGGTTCTTCCTTAGGAAGGGAAATTGACATCAGATGACTTAGGCCAATGGGTGAGTGAAGAAGGCCTTAAAGAAAGGAAACCACCTCAGACCTGAGCAATTTTAAAGAGGACTGGGGAATTCTCTTGTGGTCCAGTGGTTACAATCCTGCTCTTTCATGGCAGAATGTCTAGGTTTGATCCCTGGTGGGGAAAGTAAGATTGCACAAGCTGTATGTGTGGTGTGGCCAGAAAAGAAAAGAAGAAGAAAAGGAAAGTGAGGGGAGAGAGACAGAGAGAAGAGCTCAGTGCTCACCAGTTTCCTGAACACAATGAACTTGTCGCAAATTACCACTCCCTAAAAGGTTGTCTTTTGCTCCAGATAAGCTACTTAATATTGAAGACATGCACAGTTTGGAGAGGTTCGTAGTGGAACAGGAGCCAGAGATGATACAGAGTGTCAGGTGGCTTGCATGTGATTCAGAGATGCAATGTCGGGCTAAAAGGATGTGGGTCCTTCTGGGTACCGACCTTCAGGAGGCAGTTGGCAGGACCTTGGCTTTGGACAAGTCACCTACTGACCACTCCAAGTCAGTTGTCACCCTGATTTCTCAGACCTAACTGGTTGTTTTCTCTCCAGATGCCTGAGGACCCCCTTGGACTACCTGGCGATAACTGACTGCCAGCTCACAGACTCAGACTTGACCCACCTGTGCCTGTGCCCACACATCGGTCAGCTCAAAGGCCTGGATCTGAGTGGTGTCCTCATGACTGACTTTGGTCCTGAGATCCTCCAAGATCTGCTGGAGCAAGTTACTGCCACCCTCCAGGAGCTGAACTTAGAGCAGTGTGGGATCACAGAATCCCAGCTGGAGTCCATCCTGCCTGCCCTGAGCCGCTGTTCCCAGCTCAGGATCTTCAGTCTGTGTGGGAATGTCCTCTCTGTGGCCGTCATGGAGAAGCTTCTGAGGCAGACCACTGGGCTGCTCAACTTAAGTGATGAGTTCTATCCTGCCCCTCAGGAGAGCTACAGCCCTCAGGGGGCCCTCCACCTGGGCCGTCTTGCCCTGCTTCGTGCTCAGCTCATTCAGATTATGCAGGCTTTAGGACGTCCAAGAGCCTTCTGGCTTAGCTCCAGCCCATGTCCTCGCTGGGGCTATAAGGCCTTCTGTCCTGAGGAGCCCTTTCTGTACTTCTGCTGCACGTCTGCCCAATCGGGTGCATCTGTCAACCATTTCTTCTGGGCACTTGGAAATTAAATTGAGGCGACAGAGGCATCAGGAAAAACAAAAAACAAAAGCCAACTCATGATTTCAGACATCAGCTGACTATGAATGGGGAAAGGAAAGAAGATCCAGTGAAGGTGCAAGATTGTAGGAAAATAAGACCTTCTTGGGGATATGAAAAAAAAAAAAAAAAAGGGCTCAGTGCTCACCAGTTTCCTGAACTTGTCGCAAATTACCACTCCCTAAAAGGTTGTCTTTTGCTCCAGATAAGCTACTTAATATTGAAGACATGCACAGTTTGGAGAGGTTCGTAGTGGAACAGGAGCCAGAGATGATACAGAGTGTCAGGTGGCTTGCATGTGATTCAGAGATGCAATGTCGGGCTAAAAGGATGTGGGTCCTTCTGGGTACCGACCTTCAGGAGGCAGTTGGCAGGACCTTGGCTTTGGACAAGTCACCTACTGACCACTCCAAGTCAGTTGTCACCCTGATTTCTCAGACCTAACTGGTTGTTTTCTCTCCAGATGCCTGAGGACCCCCTTGGACTACCTGGCGATAACTGACTGCCAGCTCACAGACTCAGACTTGACCCACCTGTGCCTGTGCCCACACATCGGTCAGCTCAAAGGCCTGGATCTGAGTGGTGTCCTCATGACTGACTTTGGTCCTGAGATCCTCCAAGATCTGCTGGAGCAAGTTACTGCCACCCTCCAGGAGCTGAACTTAGAGCAGTGTGGGATCACAGAATCCCAGCTGGAGTCCATCCTGCCTGCCCTGAGCCGCTGTTCCCAGCTCAGGATCTTCAGTCTGTGTGGGAATGTCCTCTCTGTGGCCGTCATGGAGAAGCTTCTGAGGCAGACCACTGGGCTGCTCAACTTAAGTGATGAGTTCTATCCTGCCCCTCAGGAGAGCTACAGCCCTCAGGGGGCCCTCCACCTGGGCCGTCTTGCCCTGCTTCGTGCTCAGCTCATTCAGATTATGCAGGCTTTAGGACGTCCAAGAGCCTTCTGGCTTAGCTCCAGCCCATGTCCTCGCTGGGGCTATAAGGCCTTCTGTCCTGAGGAGCCCTTTCTGTACTTCTGCTGCACGTCTGCCCAATCGGGTGCATCTGTCAACCATTTCTTCTGGGCACTTGGAAATTAAATTGAGGCGACAGAGGCATCAGGAAAAACAAAAAACAAAAGCCAACTCATGATTTCAGACATCAGCTGACTATGAATGGGGAAAGGAAAGAAGATCCAGTGAAGGTGCAAGATTGTAGGAAAATAAGACCCTGGGAGTGATGAGACTTTGGGGATATGTGTTTATACAGTCAGATATGAACCTCAGTGTTTGGAAGTGGATATGGGTTTGAGACCCACATGTAGGAAGTTTCCCCAGGTACTTGTTTTGAAAGCTATTGTCAGAAATAAAGAGACCCCTTTGACAACTGACAGCTGCCCTCCATGGTCTATTCCATGTTTTTTCTCTTTGCTTATACCTTAGCATTCTCAGTTATTGATTTAGAAAAGGGCACTGAGTAGTTATGATCCAAAATATTACCATTCCTGCAGATTCTTTATTTGATCTGCAGCATCTCTTACCTCTTGGTTTGTATCTTTTGCTGTTCAGTAGGTTCATAGCCCAAGGGGAGCAAATTCAGTATAATGATCAGCCAGCCAAATGCCAAATTCTGAAATTTTCCACCAAAAATGTGTTTATTTACAAGGAGCCATAGGTGAAATGGGAGAACAAGTGGAGATCTGTCGCTTTAAAGGGAAGGGAGCAAGGATATTCATGGGTGAAGACTAGGAAGGTTGAAGGTTCAGGAAAAGGTGAATGAAGGGAGAAAAAATCTGAGGTAACTGCTGCTCTGTGCAGGTTTATCAGAATTTCATGCCTTTTCATGGATACGTGTTCAGATGGTGGTGGCATTAGCATGCTCCAAGGATAGGGATTTTGGCCTTCTCTTGTAAAAGAAAGTCATCTACTGTACAGTTATGGATGCCCGGTTGAAAGTTGTATGGTCAGGCCTGGGGTGAGCTGGGTAAGAATAGACCCATGACCTGAAGAAAACTTCAAGAACCATTACCATAGTGACCGTATGTCAGAGGTGTTACCTTAGCGGAGGATAAGGGAGTCCTCCCATATACTGTTTAAGCTCTGGGATACTTACAGTGTATGCAGTTTGCTTGAACAGTGAATACAGGATATATTTGTTATTATTGTTCATCTCTAAGTCATATCTGGCTCCTTGCAACCCCATGGACTACACCACGCCAGGTTCCGCTAGTAGGAAAACAAAACAAAAGCCAACTCATGATTTCAGACATCAGCTGACTATGAATGGGGAAAGGAAAGAAGATCCAGTGAAGGTGCAAGATTGTAGGAAAATAAGACCCTGGGAGTGATGAGACTTTGGGGATATGTGTTTATACAGTCAGATATGAACCTCAGTGTTTGGAAGTGGATATGGGTTTGAGACCCACATGTAGGAAGTTTCCCCAGGTACTTGTTTTGAAAGCTATTGTCAGAAATAAAGAGACCCCTTTGACAACTGACAGCTGCCCTCCATGGTCTATTCCATGTTTTTTCTCTTTGCTTATACCTTAGCATTCTCAGTTATTGATTTAGAAAAGGGCACTGAGTAGTTATGATCCAAAATATTACCATTCCTGCAGATTCTTTATTTGATCTGCAGCATCTCTTACCTCTTGGTTTGTATCTTTTGCTGTTCAGTAGGTTCATAGCCCAAGGGGAGCAAATTCAGTATAATGATCAGCCAGCCAAATGCCAAATTCTGAAATTTTCCACCAAAAATGTGTTTATTTACAAGGAGCCATAGGTGAAATGGGAGAACAAGTGGAGATCTGTCGCTTTAAAGGGAAGGGAGCAAGGATATTCATGGGTGAAGACTAGGAAGGTTGAAGGTTCAGGAAAAGGTGAATGAAGGGAGAAAAAATCTGAGGTAACTGCTGCTCTGTGCAGGTTTATCAGAATTTCATGCCTTTTCATGGATACGTGTTCAGATGGTGGTGGCATTAGCATGCTCCAAGGATAGGGATTTTGGCCTTCTCTTGTAAAAGAAAGTCATCTACTGTACAGTTATGGATGCCCGGTTGAAAGTTGTATGGTCAGGCCTGGGGTGAGCTGGGTAAGAATAGACCCATGACCTGAAGAAAACTTCAAGAACCATTACCATAGTGACCGTATGTCAGAGGTGTTACCTTAGCGGAGGATAAGGGAGTCCTCCCATATACTGTTTAAGCTCTGGGATACTTACAGTGTATGCAGTTTGCTTGAACAGTGAATACAGGATATATTTGTTATTATTGTTCATCTCTAAGTCATATCTGGCTCCTTGCAACCCCATGGACTACACCACGCCAGGTTCCGCTAGTCCTCCAGTATGCCCCAGACTTTGCTCAAATTCATGTCCACTGAGTCAGTGATAACTATCTCAGCCTCTGTCAGTCCCTTCTCCTTTTACCTTCAATCTTTCTCAGCATCATCAACAGGGAGAAACCACCACTTTAACTTTTGGTAACCTTTCTTCCTAGATTAGCAGTTTCAAATTTCTGGTCTCAGGACTGCTTCATATTCTTAAAATGTATTGAGGATCCTAAAGAGCTTTGAGTATGAGGGTTATGTCTATCAATCTTTATCATATAAGTTCAAGTAGAAGACTGCTAAAAACTCATTTATTAACTCAATTGTGCATAACCATTCAAATCTATTACATATTTTTACCAGAAGTGGTTCTGTTTTATGAAAAAAAGAGCAGAGTATAAGGTGTTACATTTAGAACCTGTAAGTTTTATTGGAATCTAATTTACATATTTTACAAAACATCCGATTAAGGTTCCCTGGTGACTCAGATGGTTAAGAGTCTGTCTGCAGAGGTGAGCTGAGAGAGCGCAAGGTGCGGTGGGGGGTGGGAATCTAAGAGAGGCCAGCAGAGGGACCCAAGGGAGGGAAGGCGACCATGAGGGCAAGGGGTCCAAGACGGAGATCCGGGATGAAAGGGCAATGGTGCTAGGGGATTGACCTTAAATATCTGGGTGTGGCCAGAGGAGGGGCTGATGCTGATGTGAGAGTCCGCAGGTTGGAAAGCTTTGTGTCCCAGAGGTCATGGTGGGAAGAGGCTGCGGGGAGGGCGAGGTTAAGCCAGCTTTTGCAGTCTTCGCCACCATCAG
The DNA here is from genome assembly GCA_022376925.1 of Tragulus kanchil. NCBI lineage: Eukaryota > Metazoa > Chordata > Mammalia > Artiodactyla > Tragulidae > Tragulus > Tragulus kanchil. The sequence continues at coordinate 154,735,319 of JAIOJX010000032.1, forward strand.
AAGGAGCAGGTCTGGAAAACTCTGTCAAGCCATGTTAGATTTGAGATGATTACATCAATGAGTAAAGAAGAATGTCATGTAAAATAGCACCTAGAATTTGGTCCTATTCATATAAAATCACACAGTCACATTCAAGAGCTGTAGGCAAATGCCTCCCATAGAATTTATCGTCCGTACTTGGTATGGCAGGATTAAGGGCGTTCGGGGCGATTCCAGCCCCGCTAGTTTCAAAGCCAGGCTCACTAACTGAAGTAGGTCTCCGGTCCAGAAGAGCAAAGGCAAGCAGCTTTCCTCTGGTGTCATGAGGGTCCTTGTGGGTCAGGTCGGGGTGCCGTGCTCTACAGTCTTCCTGTGTCTGCGACTGCAGGGCGGTACCCCAAAGGCCATGTATGTCCTCCACACATCCTTTGGAACAATGGTTTGAAAAGTAAGATTTGTGGCCAGAGTTTCAAATTTCTGGTCTCAGGACTGCTTCATATTCTTAAAATGTATTGAGGATCCTAAAGAGCTTTGAGTATGAGGGTTATGTCTATCAATCTTTATCATATAAGTTCAAGTAGAAGACTGCTAAAAACTCATTTATTAACTCAATTGTGCATAACCATTCAAATCTATTACATATTTTTACCAGAAGTGGTTCTGTTTTATGAAAAAAAGAGCAGAGTATAAGGTGTTACATTTAGAACCTGTAAGTTTTATTGGAATCTAATTTACATATTTTACAAAACATCCGATTAAGGTTCCCTGGTGACTCAGATGGTTAAGAGTCTGTCTGCAGAGGTGAGCTGAGAGAGCGCAAGGTGCGGTGGGGGGTGGGAATCTAAGAGAGGCCAGCAGAGGGACCCAAGGGAGGGAAGGCGACCATGAGGGCAAGGGGTCCAAGACGGAGATCCGGGATGAAAGGGCAATGGTGCTAGGGGATTGACCTTAAATATCTGGGTGTGGCCAGAGGAGGGGCTGATGCTGATGTGAGAGTCCGCAGGTTGGAAAGCTTTGTGTCCCAGAGGTCATGGTGGGAAGAGGCTGCGGGGAGGGCGAGGTTAAGCCAGCTTTTGCAGTCTTCGCCACCATCAGAAGGAGCAGGTCTGGAAAACTCTGTCAAGCCATGTTAGATTTGAGATGATTACATCAATGAGTAAAGAAGAATGTCATGTAAAATAGCACCTAGAATTTGGTCCTATTCATATAAAATCACACAGTCACATTCAAGAGCTGTAGGCAAATGCCTCCCATAGAATTTATCGTCCGTACTTGGTATGGCAGGATTAAGGGCGTTCGGGGCGATTCCAGCCCCGCTAGTTTCAAAGCCAGGCTCACTAACTGAAGTAGGTCTCCGGTCCAGAAGAGCAAAGGCAAGCAGCTTTCCTCTGGTGTCATGAGGGTCCTTGTGGGTCAGGTCGGGGTGCCGTGCTCTACAGTCTTCCTGTGTCTGCGACTGCAGGGCGGTACCCCAAAGGCCATGTATGTCCTCCACACATCCTTTGGAACAATGGTTTGAAAAGTAAGATTTGTGGCCAGAGTTTAAAAACTCAATCTTTATAACATAATTTAGTATCCAATGTCCCTTGGGGGAGACTATTATAAGAAAAATGTAGCAACACTAAATGCACCTTCTTAAAGGACATCACTTGGCATTAACTCAGAGGCAGCTTCCGCGAGTGGGGTCCAGCGCCCTCCAGACCTGAAAGGGGTGAATCGGCAGACTAAGTAAGGAGGCCAGCGGTTTCCAAGGAAGAGGAAGGAGGAGGGAGGTCAAACATTTTCTAGCCTAAGTTTGCAATGATAAAGATCTACTCTGAAGCTAACTTTACTGGTAGTTTACGAATGCAAACTCTTTTGCATTAGAATGTCTCTTCTAGTCTCGAGGGCCTGGCAGGAGACCATCCTCTGGCTAATCTTACGTTAACATAGTGGGAGTAGGTCTAGTAGGCAAGACCTTTACAACCTTAAAATTTTCTTTTTATCTGTTGTTAATAAACAACTGAAAAAGTACAAAATGCCTCACCTAAAGTAGCTGCTGGGGTTCTCTTCTTCCGGCTTCCCGTTCCTTTAGCTGGAAGCTTTCTCTATCTTTTTTTTTTCTTGAATAAAACTTTTGCTGCCTGAAGCTCTGAGTGACCAAAGCCAAGTCTTTTCATCTCTAAGTGAAATTGTCTCCTTTGGAGGTCACGAATCCCACGCCGTTCACCTAAGCTATCCGCCGTCATCTATCAGATCTCCTAACTCTCCAGCCATCTTTTGCTCACCCCACCTGTCCTGGGGTAAGGTGGAGGGGCGTTCCTGTCTCCTGCAGGAAGATGCCATCATTAAGGCTGGGGATTTGTATCAGGAAGAGAAGCAAATTGTCCCTCACAACTGCAGTGAACAATGGGTGGAAAGGCCCTGGGGAAAGTTGGGTTTATAGAATTTATCGTCCGTACTTGGTATGGCAGGATTAAGGGCGTTCGGGGCGATTCCAGCCCCGCTAGTTTCAAAGCCAGGCTCACTAACTGAAGTAGGTCTCCGGTCCAGAAGAGCAAAGGCAAGCAGCTTTCCTCTGGTGTCATGAGGGTCCTTGTGGGTCAGGTCGGGGTGCCGTGCTCTACAGTCTTCCTGTGTCTGCGACTGCAGGGCGGTACCCCAAAGGCCATGTATGTCCTCCACACATCCTTTGGAACAATGGTTTGAAAAGTAAGATTTGTGGCCAGAGTTTAAAAACTCAATCTTTATAACATAATTTAGTATCCAATGTCCCTTGGGGGAGACTATTATAAGAAAAATGTAGCAACACTAAATGCACCTTCTTAAAGGACATCACTTGGCATTAACTCAGAGGCAGCTTCCGCGAGTGGGGTCCAGCGCCCTCCAGACCTGAAAGGGGTGAATCGGCAGACTAAGTAAGGAGGCCAGCGGTTTCCAAGGAAGAGGAAGGAGGAGGGAGGTCAAACATTTTCTAGCCTAAGTTTGCAATGATAAAGATCTACTCTGAAGCTAACTTTACTGGTAGTTTACGAATGCAAACTCTTTTGCATTAGAATGTCTCTTCTAGTCTCGAGGGCCTGGCAGGAGACCATCCTCTGGCTAATCTTACGTTAACATAGTGGGAGTAGGTCTAGTAGGCAAGACCTTTACAACCTTAAAATTTTCTTTTTATCTGTTGTTAATAAACAACTGAAAAAGTACAAAATGCCTCACCTAAAGTAGCTGCTGGGGTTCTCTTCTTCCGGCTTCCCGTTCCTTTAGCTGGAAGCTTTCTCTATCTTTTTTTTTTCTTGAATAAAACTTTTGCTGCCTGAAGCTCTGAGTGACCAAAGCCAAGTCTTTTCATCTCTAAGTGAAATTGTCTCCTTTGGAGGTCACGAATCCCACGCCGTTCACCTAAGCTATCCGCCGTCATCTATCAGATCTCCTAACTCTCCAGCCATCTTTTGCTCACCCCACCTGTCCTGGGGTAAGGTGGAGGGGCGTTCCTGTCTCCTGCAGGAAGATGCCATGCAATTTGACCTGAGGCTGGGGATTTGTATCAGGAAGAGAAGCAAATTGTCCCCTCACAACTGCAGTGAACAATGGGTGGAAAGGCCCCTGGGGGAAAGTTGGGTTTCAGAGCCCTCAGGCAGCTCAGCTTCTCCAGTGGTTGTGGGAATCCAGGTCCAGGATAAACATAAACAAACCCAGCAGGAAAGTCAGACTCAGGAGTAGCCCAGGGGTCCTACTATGTCGCAGGGACCTCAGAGAAAATTTCTCTCTCAAAGAACTTGAGGTGCAGGGCTTGAAGTGAGCTTGTGACCAAGGCAAACTCTGGAAGGCACTGGGACCACAGAGAGACCTCCTAAGGGTTCGTAGGTCAACAGGGATCAGCTTTCCAATTCAGGCATGAAATCTCTGAGCACCCCTATATCTAAATCAGCAACAGGCCCCAGATGTTTTCCAAGTAAAGACAGAAAACCACTGGGGAAAAAAAAAAAAGAAAACCACTGGATGGGGAAATCTGATTTAAATTTTCTTTCACATCTACTTCCTGAAGTTAGCGCCAATCAGAGAAACCCTGACGCGGAAGCCCTGTGTGCTATGTGGCTTCAGTCATGTCTGACTCTTGGTGACCTCATGGACTGTAGCCCTCCAGGCTCCTCTATCCTTGGAATTCTCCAGGCAAGAATAGTGGAGTGGGTTGCCATGCCCTCCTCCAAGTTATCTTCTCGACCCAGGAATTGAACCTGCATTTCTTCTGTCTCCTGCATTGGCAGGAAGGTTCTTTACCACTAACTAGTGCCACCTGAGAAGACAGCTGCAGCCAACCTTTTTGCCACCAGAGGGCAGCTACCAAGTTGATCTTCTCGACCCAGGACTTTTTATCTGTTGTTAATAAACTTACTGAAAAAGTACAAAATGCCTCACCTAAAGTAGCTGCTGGGGTTCTCTTCTTCCGGCTTCCCGTTCCTTTAGCTGGAAGCTTTCTCTATCTTTTTTTTTTCTTGAATAAAACTTTTGCTGCCTGAAGCTCTGAGTGACCAAAGCCAAGTCTTTTCATCTCTAAGTGAAATTGTCTCCTTTGGAGGTCACGAATCCCACGCCGTTCACCTAAGCTATCCGCCGTCATCTATCAGATCTCCTAACTCTCCAGCCATCTTTGCTCACCCCACCTGTCCTGGGGTAAGGTGGAGGGGCGTTCCTGTCTCCTGCAGGAAGATGCCATGCAATTTGACCTGAGGCTGGGGATTTGTATCAGGAAGAGAAGCAAATTGTCCCCTCACAACTGCAGTGAACAATGGGTGGAAAGGCCCCTGGGGGAAAGTTGGGTTTCAGAGCCCTCAGGCAGCTCAGCTTCTCCAGTGGTTGTGGGAATCCAGGTCCAGGATAAACATAAACAAACCCAGCAGGAAAGTCAGACTCAGGAGTAGCCCAGGGGTCCTACTATGTCGCAGGGACCTCAGAGAAAATTTCTCTCTCAAAGAACTTGAGGTGCAGGGCTTGAAGTGAGCTTGTGACCAAGGCAAACTCTGGAAGGCACTGGGACCACAGAGAGACCTCCTAAGGGTTCGTAGGTCAACAGGGATCAGCTTTCCAATTCAGGCATGAAATCTCTGAGCACCCCTATATCTAAATCAGCAACAGGCCCCAGATGTTTTCCAAGTAAAGACAGAAAACCACTGGGGAAAAAAAAAAAAGAAAACCACTGGATGGGGAAATCTGATTTAAATTTTCTTTCACATCTACTTCCTGAAGTTAGCGCCAATCAGAGAAACCCTGACGCGGAAGCCCTGTGTGCTATGTGGCTTCAGTCATGTCTGACTCTTGGTGACCTCATGGACTGTAGCCCTCCAGGCTCCTCTATCCTTGGAATTCTCCAGGCAAGAATAGTGGAGTGGGTTGCCATGCCCTCCTCCAAGTTATCTTCTCGACCCAGGAATTGAACCTGCATTTCTTCTGTCTCCTGCATTGGCAGGCAGGTTCTTTACCACTAACTAGTGCCACCTGAGAAGACAGCTGCAGCCAACTGTCAATAATTGTTGGCCACCAGAGGGCAGGCTTGTCCCAGCCAACAGGTTGAACTCCAAATAAATGGAGGGGCGGGGTGGCAGCCAGGGATTTCTTTCCAGGTGCTGGCATCCGCAGTCAAAACATCACATCTAGGCAGAGAGAACGGAGGTATGTGGGCCTCTGCCTCAGGTTCTGATTGTCACTGTGGCCTTGGTGTTGCAAAGGCCAGTAATCTTTGAATGTCAAACGGAGGTATGTGGGCCTCTGCCTCAGGTTCTGGTTGTCACTGTGGCCTTGGTGTTGCAAAAGCCAGTAATCTTTGAATGTCAAACGGAGGTATGTGGGCCTCTGCCTCAGGTTCTGGTTGTCACTGTGGCCTTGGTGTTGCAAAGGCCAGTAGTCTTTGAATGTCAAACAACCACCTTGCCATTGATGGAGGATTTATTCTTCACCAAGCTCTCAGCTCAGGCTTCCCAGGTTGCGCTAGTGGTGAAGTACTAAGGCTCAGTGGTTTTATCTGAGTTTGAGGTCACATGATACCCATTCAATAGAGGGAGAGATAGCTTCAGAGAGGAGCAGTGACTTCCTCCAGGACCCGTAGCCTGTAAGTCGTGAAACTGGAAATTCTGTTGCCCCTTGCTCCTAAATACTGCACTGTGTCCACCTTCACCGGGCAGTGTGCTGCCCGCACTGAGCTTTGTGATAAAACCCTGGGATCGTAGGCTCTTCTATGAACGACCATGAGATTCCGTAGTTGTCCATGTTGTTTTCTCTGAAGAATGTTTATCCCCAAAACTGCACAGATAAAATAACAGTGGAGTAGCTCCACCTGCGACAGTGTTTCCCAGTGTCTGGTCCTCCAATCAGCAGCTTCAATATCAACTGAGAATGTTTCCATTTAATTATTTTTAAAGATTTTATTTATGTATGCTGTTCTTTGGCTGTGACGGGTCTTCACCATTGCTTGTGGACTTTCTCTAGTTGGGGAGAGTGAAGGCTACTTTCTGCTTGCGGCGTGCAGGCTTCTCATCACTGTTGCTTTGGTAGCTGCAGCTCCTGGGCTCTAGATCTTTGACTCCATAGCTGTGTGGGGACCCAGCTGCTCCCCCACATGTGGGACCCTCCCAGACCAGGGATCAAAACTGTGTCTCCTGAACTGCAAGGCACATTGTTAACCATTGGCCCAGTCACCAGGGAAGCTCTGAGGGCTTGATTAAAAATGACTTCTCAGCCCTAGCCTGGACCTACTGATCCGGAAACTCAGAGAGTGGGAACATCATCAGTGGTTTAATAAGCCCCTTCCCCAACCCCCACCACATCTGCCAGAGATGCTGAGAGTCCAGGGGAAGTAGGGATGTAGGATGAAGGTCCTCTCTGCCTCAGTTTCACCCTCATTGCCACTTGTTTCGAGAGAATAGGGAAATCCTCCACCAACCAGGCCACTGCCATCAGTGAGGGAGCCCAATTGTTAATCTGGGAGCAATATTTTAGCCTGACTTTTGAATGCTCAGTAATCCCCCTCAAGTACCCTTGTCGTTGCAGTGTTAACAGCCATTTTGTAGACTCTGTGTGTGTGTGTGTGTGTGTGTGTGTGTGTGTGTGTGTGTAGTGTGTAAGCTCATGGAACACTGGGCAACCGTGAACTCTTGGGTCCATTCAGCGCCACCTCCACCCCCAACCATGACCCTCCACCTTCTCAACTGCCTGGAAAGGACTACATGGACTGAGGCTTAGTGGTGGAACATGTGTGAACCCAGAGGCCTCCTGCCTGGCGTCCAGTCTGCACATGAATCATGTTCCCCCAAGATGTCTACATCCTCCTCCTTGGAATATGTGAGTAAAATTGTTTTTATTCAGGGGAGCTTTTCAATTGTGATGAAGGATTTTGAGATGTGGGGACGACCCTGATGATCCAGCGAGCCCAATGTAATCCCAGGGTCCTCCAATCAGCAGCTTCAATATCAACTGAGAATGTTTCCATTTAATTATTTTTAAAGATTTTATTTATGTATGCTGTTCTTTGGCTGTGACGGGTCTTCACCATTGCTTGTGGACTTTCTCTAGTTGGGGAGAGTGAAGGCTACTTTCTGCTTGCGGCGTGCAGGCTTCTCATCACTGTTGCTTTGGTAGCTGCAGCTCCTGGGCTCTAGATCTTTGACTCCATAGCTGTGTGGGGACCCAGCTGCTCCCCCACATGTGGGACCCTCCCAGACCAGGGATCAAAACTGTGTCTCCTGAACTGCAAGGCACATTGTTAACCATTGGCCCAGTCACCAGGGAAGCTCTGAGGGCTTGATTAAAAATGACTTCTCAGCCCTAGCCTGGACCTACTGATCCGGAAACTCAGAGAGTGGGAACATCATCAGTGGTTTAATAAGCCCCTTCCCCAACCCCCACCACATCTGCCAGAGATGCTGAGAGTCCAGGGGAAGTAGGGATGTAGGATGAAGGTCCTCTCTGCCTCAGTTTCACCCTCATTGCCACTTGTTTCGAGAGAATAGGGAATCCTCCACCAACCAGGCCACTGCCATCAGTGAGGGAGCCCAATTGTTAATCTGGGAGCAATATTTTAGCCTGACTTTTGAATGCTCAGTAATCCCCCTCAAGTACCCTTGTCGTTGCAGTGTTAACAGCCATTTTGTAGACTCTGTGTGTGTGTGTGTGTGTGTGTGTGTGTGTGTGTGTGTAGTGTGTAAGCTCATGGAACACTGGGCAACCGTGAACTCTTGGGTCCATTCAGCGCCACCTCCACCCCCAACCATGACCCTCCACCTTCTCAACTGCCTGGAAAGGACTACATGGACTGAGGCTTAGTGGTGGAACATGTGTGAACCCAGAGGCCTCCTGCCTGGCGTCCAGTCTGCACATGAATCATGTTCCCCCAAGATGTCTACATCCTCCTCCTTGGAATATGTGAGTAAAATTGTTTTTATTCAGGGGAGCTTTTCAATTGTGATGAAGGATTTTGAGATGTGGGGACGACCCTGATGATCCAGCGAGCCCAATGTAATCCCAGGGTCCTTCGACAGGGAGACAGACTGGAAAGAGGAGACTATGCTGCTGGCGTTGGAACTGGAAGCTGGAAAAGGCAAGGAAACAACTCACCCCTAGAGCCTCCAGAGGGAGCGCAGTCCCCACAGCCACCTGTGGTCGTCTCATCTCTAGAGCTGTAAGGGAGTAAATCTGTGCTGTTTTCAGACACAGAGTTGTTGTGGTAACAGCCACAGTAGGACTAAATCCTTCTGGGCCTTCCCAAAAAGGGAAGCTGGGACTCTCCTTCCCAATTCAGAGCCTCATGCGTGGTGTTCTTGCAGCCTGACCCAACCTGTCCCTGCCCCTGGCTGGGGCCTCTCAGCATTCTAGTCTCAGCCTAAATGTCTCCTCTGCAGGGAAGCCTTCCCTGACTAGGATGTGTCCTCATGGCCCCCATTACTGCTATCATCCATCCCTTCACTTCACCACACCCCCAGGGAGTGCCCCGAGGACCCGCTGGCCCCCAGGTGCCCCACTTCTGGAAGCCCGTCCCCCGACACCAGCCTCTCGCATCACTGTTACACATTTCTCTCCTGGATGGAAGGTTCCAAGGCTGGGGACTGGCTGGCCCTGGCTCGGTGGAGGCTTGTCGGTGAATGGATGGTGCAGGAAGTGTGAGGAGGCCCACGGGCTCCAGCTCACCTGTCACCTGTGTCTTGCCCATCCTCCCGTCATCAGTTATTCATTCAACAAACCTTCCTCCTGGAGGGTACGTGCCAAGCTGTGAAAACCTGTAGTGCTGTTATCTCTCTGGGCCTCAGTTTCCCCCTGTGTAAATGAGGGAACTTAACAGTCCCTCCATTCTCTTGACATGCAGGTGTCTCTTCTGCACACGTGTGACACCTGGTGTCAAAGGACTTTATTTGGGGGGTGAAAAAGAAAAGGAACCTGTGGGTTTGGAGGAGGGACGGGAACCGTAAGACATAGGCCATGATTTCGAGGGCCCCTAGATGGGCCTGATTTAAAGCTCTGTGTGTGCCTGCGGCTGGTCGCCGTCTGGAAGGTCTGACGGTGTGGAGGGTCTCCAGGTGATCCCCCCTGTGCTGCGGTAGGGTGACAGATCTCAGAAGTGCAGGACAGGCTTCAGGCGAGGAGGAGGCACGGGAATCGCATGTTCCCGCTGGGACATGGCCCCCGCCGGTGGGCTGGGGTAGGAGGACATGTAAATGGTCTCTCGGCGGGTGACCTCTGATGGCAGGCGCCATCTCCGCTTCAACGTCTCATAGAGTCCGTAGTTTGTAGGGGGAGCTGCAAGACAAACCAGGGTCTGGGTGACCAAGACTTGGAGGAGGAGGCCAGAGTCACAGGGACAGGAGAATGGCTGGCTGGACTCTAGAGTTCCCCAGTCTGCTGGACCAGGGACCTGGGCTGACCATGCCTCCGAGGGGAGAGCGAGGCCTGTAGGAGAGGTTAGTGCTGCCAACCCTTGAAAGCCTCGGGGTGTGGCTCGCTCCCTGATCCTCAGGGGGACCCAGGCTTTGCTGGAGATTGCGGACAATTCAGTCTGGTGACCTGATGGACCGTGGCCCCAGAGCTCCTGGGTCATCGCTGACCCACCCCAGTAGGGAAGGCAGCAGCATGAGCTTGTGAGAGTGATGCGCAGGAGAAACTCTTACAGAGAAACGCACTGTCCCCAGCAGCTCATTCTCTGCCCTGAGCCCCTTCCCGTCTAAGGGTAGAACTGCAGAAAGAAGAGCGCATGCGGGGGGGCGGGAGGGGGGGTGCAGCTTGACATGTCAATCAGATCAAGACCCTCTCCTGGAAAATCGAGCAAAGTCTCATCGCTGCAGGAAGGACACACCCACTCTCCTTGTGGTGGCCTGCGAGCCGCTACCTGGACCTCCTCTCCGCCCGCCTTGCAGCTTTTTCACTTGCTGAGCCCTCCCTGGAACAGTCTCTGCCCAGCTCCTGCGTGGCTCCCTCCTTCTCAGCTCAGCTGTCTCCTCCACCGGGATTGCTCCGTGTCATCCCACCCACAGGAGACTCCACATACCCACCTCGCTTTCTCCCCGTTACCCGCTGGTTTTCTTTTCTGTGTACCGCATAGCCCCGTCCAGCATGAGAGTGTTTCCTAGATCTTGGGCTATCTTCTTCCTGAATGATATCTTCCGTGTCTCTTCACTGGGGTGTCACTTCCCCGAGGGTAGGAATCCCTCCCTGTTTGTCACGGCTGTGCCCCCAGCTGCTTCCGTAGGGCAGGCCCCTGGGCACACTCCGTCCGCATGTATAAAGAGGATGACAGACCTGAGTGTGCAGCGCTGCCGCTCCCCGGGCAGACGCGCTGCTGCAGGCGATAGCCACCTCACCCAGCAACACCTGCCGCAGCCCGGCCAGAGGGCCGGCGACCCGCGGGGAAGCAGGACTCTTCTCCTTTCTTCTTATTCTAATATTCTGCGGGATTCAGCGTCACCTGCTTGGGTCCTTCCGCGTACGATGGGCACACCTCAGCCCTATGCACTTATGAACCCCTTAGGGCCCCATAAAGGGGGCAATCCTGAATTAGAAAAATACCGAGAAGGGGGAAGTCGGTTTTCTCTGGGAGCCACAGCGGCCTGTGTCCATTCCACGTGCGGAGCTCCGGCAAGCCGGGGTTATAGTTGTGCCGGTTGTAATGGTCGTCGTACGTGCTGATCAGATAGCAGTGCGAGGGCTCCTGGTGGTGGGTGATCAGGTGTTTGTAGGGGAGCCCCTGGAAGGGAAGACACAGTGCACATGTTACCAACAGGGCCAAGGCGCTCGCCTGGCTGTGGCAAGAGGCAGAGGCTGCCCGCTGTGGGGTCTGTGGCCTCTGATGGAGAGGGCCCTCCCACGGGGGTGTGACTGCTTGAGTTCTGGGGCCGCTCACAGGAGACAGGCCTGTCTTCCCCGCCCTGACACAGCTCACCTTCCAACACACACCCTAGCTCAGCCGCAGTCAGGTTTCTGTATAAGGAGCCCCGAGCCTGTGCCAGGTCAACCAATCCTGAGAATGAGCTAAGGGGACACATCAGAATGAAAGCCAGGACACCCGGCTGAGCAGGAAGCGTCTGTGCTAACTCATTGCACGCCCTCGTGATCTGAAATTACCCCCTTCTGTCTCAAGTCTCTTCCTTCCAAGTGCCTATTTCCATGGCAAGTGAAGGATGTTTTACGCTGAGTCTAACATCTGTACTTTCTATTTCACTCAGTTACTATGGAAAGAGTCAGAGAACGCTCCGTAAATTGTCTTCTCCTGCAAAGGATTTATGTCTCTCCCAGCTGGAAACTCAGCTTTCAGTTTCTTTGGTGGAGACTTATTTACAGCAAGAAGAAAGCTCTGTTCTCTTGACAATGAGACATTTGCCTGAAACAGTGCCTTTCCTGAGAAAGTCCTCTTGGCCCTAAGAGAATTCTGGTCTGATTTACAGGGGAGGACAGTGTGGATTCCCATGCTCGTCCTCCTGTCTGTGGCAGGCAGGGAGGTCTGTGTCTTCTATGGCCTAAAAGTGCTGGCTGCATCCAGGATTCGCGTGGTGGCTCCATAAACCAGCCAGATCACCATGCTGGGGGGGTCAAAGGGAACGGACACAGGCTTGAGGCTGGATCCACATCACCAAGATCCGCAAGATTCACTTGATCAAAATTCACATCATCAGGTATCCAAAGTGTATTTCCAAGGTCATGGAAAGCAAGTTCGAGGGGCTCCCATCAACCAAGGGGTGTTCCGAAGAGGCAACACAGCAGGGCAAAGAGAGAAGCCAGGAGGACTTTTCTTGCTGTTTGTCTTGGTTTGCAGCATGACTCTGCTGTCTTATCATATACACAGGATTTTTGTCTTGATCTGAAAAAGCTGGCTTAAAACTCAATCATGAAACTAAGATCATGGCATCTGGTTCCATCACTTCATGGCAAATAGATGGGGAGACAATGGAAACAGTGACAGACTTAATTTTCCTGGGCTCCAAATCACTCTGGATGATGATTGCAGCCATGAAATTAAAAGATGCTTGCTCCTTGGAAGAAAAGCTATGACAAACCTAGACAGTGGATTAAAAAGCAGAGACATCACTTTCCTGACAAAGGTCCATGTAGTCAAAACTATGGTTTTCCCAGTAGTCATGTATGGATGTGAGGGTTGGATCATAAAGAAGACTGAGCACTGAAGAACTGACGCCTTTGAACTGTGGTGCTGGAGGAGGCTCTTGAGAGTCTCCTGAACTGCAAGGTCAAACCAGTCAATCCTAAAGGAAATCAACCCTTTATTGAAAGGGTGCATTCCATCTATCAAATTCATTGGAAGGACTGATGCTGAAGCTGCAATATTTTGGCCACCCGATGTGAAGAGATGACTTCCTGGAAAAGACCTTGATGCTGGGAAACATTGAAGACAAAAGGAGAAGAGGGCAGCAGAGGATGAGATGATTAGATACCATCACTGACTCAGTGAACATGAATCTGAGCAAACTCTGGGACAGAGTGAAGGACAGGGAAGCCTGGCCTGCTGCAGTCCATGGGGTGGCCAAGAGCTGGGCATGACTTAGCAACTGAACAACAATAAGAGCTGTTAAGCTGACAGACATAGAGATAACTACCTTTGGTTGGTTTTTGGGGGGTTGCTCTAGTCTTCACTGCCCTGTGCAGGCTTTCTCTAGTTACAGTGAGCAAGAGCCACTCGTCATGATAGTACATGGGCTTCTCTTTGCAGCCATTTCCTTGTTGCTGAGCACAGGCTCTAGAGCACATGGATTTCAATAGTGGGAGCAGAAGAGATCAGTAGCTGTGGCTCTCGGGCCTAGTAACCCCATAGCATGTGGAGTCTTCCTGGATTATAGGGATCGAACCCGTGTCCCTGCAATGGCAGGTGGATTCTTATCTGCTGGACCACCAGGGAAGTCTAAGACAACTACTTTTTTTTTTTGTCTCTAAGTCATTGTTTATTTTGCATCCATCTTTATTCTTTGGCATGTGTGGGCCTCCCATCGCAGTGGATTCTCTTGTTGCAGAGCACTGGCTCCGGGCACATGCACTCCAGAGCACTGGCTCATAATTGGACACACTGGGCCAGCCGTTCCTCGGCGTGTGGGATCTTCCTGGGCCAGGGATCGAACCGGTGCCCCTTGCGGTGCAAGGTGGACTCTTTACCCACTGGACCACCAGGGAAGCCCTAAGACAACTGCTTTTGAAAGAAGAGTTTATTACTTACAACTCCCAAGTAGAGGGGGCGTGTCACATCTCACAGGACCACATGGGCAGCACCAGAGTGAGTCAGGAGGCAAAAGAAGTGAGAGAGATCATAGCCCAGAGTCTTCAATGTGGCTTCCAACAGAGGTACAGGCAAGGCAGGGTGGGCAAGTTTGAGAGGTGTAGGATCAGACAGTTGGAATAATTTCAGGGTGTCTCTGGTTGTTAATGCGTGGCCCTAGAGTGGGGGTTTCTGGCCTGGCTTGTGAACATTAGATAAAGGAGGTGATTGGAGTGATGGGCTGTGGACTGGTTTATATCTGAAATGCATGATGGCAGGCAAGCTGGGTACTGTCCCTAAAGAACTAGTTACCCCTGAGAGGGACAGCGTCTTCAGGATTAGCAAGGCCCCTAAAATATTAAAATATCATAAAATACAGAAAATTAAGGAGAACCATGATTAAACAAGATAAAAATTCCATCAATTCATGGTCAGTTTGATGAGCAGGTGCAGCATTTGCCGAAGGGAAAGATTGAAGTGGGGTAGGGGATGGAAAGCGAGGCCGTGCTGGGGGGCACAGGATGAAGCCCACAGAAGAGCCGACAGAGCCGAGGCAGCCACGTGGAAGTGATGCTGTGTCCAGGGTCCTGACACACAAACAGGCTATTTAAACAGAGTCCCTAGGAATGAATGCCCCATTGCCTGGTTCTGTTTTGTGTGTGTTGGAGGAGGTGTCTTCACTTTAATCAGATATTATGTATGTATGGTTGATTATTCCTTTCATCAGGGTTTCTGACGGGGCAATAAAGGTATTTATAAGAGGGTACCCAATGTGTATTGAGAACCTTATGTGCGTTGATGGTTAGGAGCTGGAAGCCCCAGATTGTGAGTTCTAATTTTGACTTCCTTGTACTAAAATGCAACCAGGAATAAATCTACCATATGCCCCAGCAACCCCACTACTGGACCTAAACTCTGAGAAAACCATAATTGAAAATAGCACATGTACCCAATGTTTATTTTAGCACTATTTACAATTGTCAGGACATGAAAGCAAACTTAGATGTCCATCAACAGATGAATGGATAAAGAGGATGTGGTGCATATAGACAGTGGAATAATACTCAGCCATAAAAAAGAATGAATTTGAATCAGTTCTAGTGAAGTGGGTAAATCTAGAGCCTGTTGTACAGGGTGAAAGTAAGTCGCAAAGAGAAAAACAAATACAGCATATTAGCACATATATATGACATCTAGAAAAACAGTATTGATGTACCTATTTGCAGGGGAGGCATGGAAACAGAGATGTAGAGACTGAACTTGTGGACCCAGTAAGAGAAGGAGCATGCTAAGTTGCTTCAGTCGTGTCTGACTATTTGCAACCCCACGGACTGTAGCCTGCTAGGCTCCTCTATCCATGGGATTCTCCAGACAAAGACACTGGAGTGGGTTGTCCTTTCCTCCTCCAGAAAATCTTCCTGACCCAGGGACTGAACCCGGGTCTGTTATGTCTCCTGCACTGGCAGGCAGGTTCTTTACCACTAGCACCACCTGGGAAGCCCCTGGTGGGAAGGAGAGTAGAACAAGTGGAGAAAGTGGCACTGACATATATGCACTATTGTGTGTAAAATAAACAGCTGGTGGGAAGTTGCTGTAGCACAGAGCGGGCCCAGCCTGGTGCTCTGGGATAACCTGGGGAAGTGGGGTGAAGAGAGAGGAGGGCAGTTCAAGAGGAAGAAGATATATGTATAATTATGGTTGATTCACATTGTTCTATGGCAGAAACCAACACACCATTGTAATGAAGTGATGCTGTGTCCAGGGTCCTGACACACAAACAGGCTATTTAAACAGAGTCCCTAGGAATGAATGCCCCATTGCCTGGTTCTGTTTTGTGTGTGTTGGAGGAGGTGTCTTCACTTTAATCAGATATTATGTATGTATGGTTGATTATTCCTTTCATCAGGGTTTCTGACGGGGCAATAAAGGTATTTATAAGAGGGTACCCAATGTGTATTGAGAACCTTATGTGCGTTGATGGTTAGGAGCTGGAAGCCCCAGATTGTGAGTTCTAATTTTGACTTCCTTGTACTAAAATGCAACCAGGAATAAATCTACCATATGCCCCAGCAACCCCACTACTGGACCTAAACTCTGAGAAAACCATAATTGAAAATAGCACATGTACCCAATGTTTATTTTAGCACTATTTACAATTGTCAGGACATGAAAGCAAACTTAGATGTCCATCAACAGATGAATGGATAAAGAGGATGTGGTGCATATAGACAGTGGAATAATACTCAGCCATAAAAAAGAATGAATTTGAATCAGTTCTAGTGAAGTGGGTAAATCTAGAGCCTGTTGTACAGGGTGAAAGTAAGTCGCAAAGAGAAAAACAAATACAGCATATTAGCACATATATATGACATCTAGAAAAACAGTATTGATGTACCTATTTGCAGGGGAGGCATGGAAACAGAGATGTAGAGACTGAACTTGTGGACCCAGTAAGAGAAGGAGCATGCTAAGTTGCTTCAGTCGTGTCTGACTATTTGCAACCCCACGGACTGTAGCCTGCTAGGCTCCTCTATCCATGGGATTCTCCAGACAAAGACACTGGAGTGGGTTGTCCTTTCCTCCTCCAGAAAATCTTCCTGACCCAGGGACTGAACCCGGGTCTGTTATGTCTCCTGCACTGGCAGGCAGGTTCTTTACCACTAGCACCACCTGGGAAGCCCCTGGTGGGAAGGAGAGAGTAGAACAAGTGGAGAAAGTGGCACTGACATATATGCACTATTGTGTGTAAAATAAACAGCTGGTGGGAAGTTGCTGTAGCACAGAGCGGGCCCAGCCTGGTGCTCTGGGATAACCTGGGGAAGTGGGGTGAAGAGAGAGGAGGGCAGTTCAAGAGGAAGAAGATATATGTATAATTATGGTTGATTCACATTGTTCTATGGCAGAAACCAACACACCATTGTAATGAATAAATAAGAGTTTTAAAAATGCATTTGTGTCTTTGGTGCACACTAATGCTAGCGGCTGGTAGCCCCGTATATCAGCATGGTCCAAGAATGCCAGTGTGGTCCAGGGATGCAAGCATAGAACGAAGTCTGGCACTGCTTATCTTGACATGAATCCGCAGATGCAGAAGTTGTTGCTCAGTCGCTCAGTCGTGTCTGGCTCTGTGACCCCACGGACAGCAGCCCGCCAGGCTTCCCTGTCCTTCACCATCTCCTGGAGCCTGCTCAAATTTATGTCCATTGAGTCAGTGATGCCATGCAGTCATCTCATCCTCTGTCATCCCTTTCTCCTCCTGCCCTCCATCTTTCCCAGCATCAAGTCTTCTCCATGAGTTGGCTCTTCACACGAGGTGGAGAAAGTATCGGCACTTAAATTTCATCATCAGTCCTTCTGATGAATATTCAGGTTTGATTTCCGGTGGATATCCATCCCTCATGTTGTGGCTGCCTGCCCCCACCCTGTATTTAGGCAGAGGTGGGGTTATGTAGGAGCCTCGTGGGCTACAGTCCGTGGGGTCACAAAAGAACCAGACACGACTTAGCTACTGAACGACAGCAACAGGGTAATGTGGGGTTGGGAGTGAGGGGGCAGGCATCACTTCCACGGGCAGCGGACTGGCAGAAGAAACAACTTGGGGGAACACCCAGATCATGGTGGGGACATGGCATAGCTCTGCACCCAGTGGTGGGCACCTACAAGTTTATTCTCAGGCTGAGCCTGATGGCAGTACCCACAAGGGTTGATAATAGGAGCAGACTTTTTCTCCTGTTCCTGTAAGGGTCAGGATTTCTGAGTCAGACACACACTCGCCTATTTTAACAAATGTCTCAGACACTTGGTCCTGGGCCTAGGAGGCATGTTCTGAGGCTGCAGGGCCCTGTTTCCTGCTCTGGAACTCGATCACACTCCCTAACAGGCACTAACCAAGTGAAAGCAAATGGAATGGTCATTGACTTTTTTTTTTTTTGCATGGAATTGAACAGTTATTGTCTTCTACTGCTTATGTAGAAGAATCTTTTCCCTTTACATCTGTTTATGGCCTGCTCATTTCATGGGTGTCATGAGACAAAATGTGAAGCAAAAGAGAGGTGTATATATTTAAAGACCCAGTTACACAATTGTTGTTTAGTTGTTGAGTCACGTCTGACGCTGATGACCTCGTGGGCTGTAACCGGCCAGGCTCCTCTGCTCAAAGGATTTACCAAGCAAGAATTCTGGAGTGTGGTCCTTGACTTTTCATACAAAAGAACAGGACGCTTGGCCATCAGTGACCATCTGTACAAACATCACTGCTCAGTTTTGGAGCACTTGGTGTGATTCCTGACTATACTCATCCTAACTCCACACCTAGATTTGTTCGTTTCCCACATCCTTTGCCTGTTTCCTGTTGGAAGGGTGAGGAGGGATCGGGGAGTGGCCCAGAAAGGTGCTGGGATATCCACCGAGGGAAACGCGACCCACTTGAGTTGAGGCAGACTTCTACCCATCCAGTGAATAAGGGTAAAAGATATCAGCGGTGCCGGCACTTAAATTTCATCATCAGTCCTTCTGATGAATATTCAGGTTTGATTTCCGGTGGATATCCATCCCTCATGTTGTGGCTGCCTGCCCCCACCCTGTATTTAGGCAGAGGTGGGGTTATGTAGGAGCCTCGTGGGCTACAGTCCGTGGGGTCACAAAAGAACCAGACACGACTTAGCTACTGAACGACAGCAACAGGGTAATGTGGGGTTGGGAGTGAGGGGGCAGGCATCACTTCCACGGGCAGCGGACTGGCAGAAGAAACAACTTGGGGGAACACCCAGATCATGGTGGGGACATGGCATAGCTCTGCACCCAGTGGTGGGCACCTACAAGTTTATTCTCAGGCTGAGCCTGATGGCAGTACCCACAAGGGTTGATAATAGGAGCAGACTTTTTCTCCTGTTCCTGTAAGGGTCAGGATTTCTGAGTCAGACACACACTCGCCTATTTTAACAAATGTCTCAGACACTTGGTCCTGGGCCTAGGAGGCATGTTCTGAGGCTGCAGGGCCCTGTTTCCTGCTCTGGAACTCGATCACACTCCCTAACAGGCACTAACCAAGTGAAAGCAAATGGAATGGTCATTGACTTTTTTTTTTTTTGCATGGAATTGAACAGTTATTGTCTTCTACTGCTTATGTAGAAGAATCTTTTCCCTTTACATCTGTTTATGGCCTGCTCATTTCATGGGTGTCATGAGACAAAATGTGAAGCAAAAGAGAGGTGTATATATTTAAAGACCCAGTTACACAATTGTTGTTTAGTTGTTGAGTCACGTCTGACGCTGATGACCTCGTGGGCTGTAACCGGCCAGGCTCCTCTGCTCAAAGGATTTACCAAGCAAGAATTCTGGAGTGTGGTCCTTGACTTTTCATACAAAAGAACAGGACGCTTGGCCATCAGTGACCATCTGTACAAACATCACTGCTCAGTTTTGGAGCACTTGGTGTGATTCCTGACTATACTCATCCTAACTCCACACCTAGATTTGTTCGTTTCCCACATCCTTTGCCTGTTTCCTGTTGGAAGGGTGAGGAGGGATCGGGGAGTGGCCCAGAAAGGTGCTGGGATATCCACCGAGGGAAACGCGACCCACTTGAGTTGAGGCAGACTTCTACCCATCCAGTGAATAAGGGTAAAAGATATCAGCGGTGCCGCCCCCACCTTGACGAGGGAGGGTGATAATGAGACCACTCCGGTGCCCCCAAGAAGGGGCTGGGCCAAGACAGAGCCAGACTGCTAGTGTCTCCTGAGCACTGGGAGGGGGCCAGGCAGAGGGTGGGGCCCTGAGCCCTCCTACCTCCACTCTCCTCTTGCTGGACCACCTGGAGATCTGGTCCGGTTTGTGGTCTGGGAAGGTCACGTACTCTTTTCTGTAAAGGGTCTGGGGTGTTTTCTCAGTGGCTTTAGTGAACTGGGAAAGAAAAAAAAAAACTCTTCAGGACAGTTTCTGTGATGCTCTCTCAGACGTCTGCTGCATGCCCTCTGCTCCTGGCCATTGGAAGGTGGGCAGAGAAAGGGTAAGTATGGACTCCGGGCATCCTATACAGTGCAGACTTGTTTGCGTCCCCTCCTTTCCAGTATTTGGAAAGGAGTGTGTTCAGGGACTTGGCACCCCCATCCAAGACCCCTTGGGAAAGCTGTCTTGGAGTCAACTGACTGCTCATGCTCTACCCCTGTTTCCTTTCTCTGTTCTCTGTCCCTTCCCCTCCTCCCTCCTGCCTGGCTCTTCCCTTTCTTTTTCTTCTGTGTTTCTCACTCTTCCCAGCTCTACCCTTTCTTTCTTCTGTTATATCACAATTCCAGATTGATTTTTTTGGAATTCATTGTGATTAAATATGCATAATACAATTTACCATGCATAATACAATTTACCATTAAACATGATAATTTTTAAATATTTTTAAATATTTTGACTTGACTGCACTGGCTATCAGTTGCAGCACACAAGATCTTTAGTGTGGCAGCTGGCATCTTTTTAGTTGCCATATGTGGAATTTAGCTCAGTGTGTGTGTGTGTGCACACACACATGTTCAGTTGCTAAGTAGTGTCCAATTCTTCTGTCATCCCATGAACTATAGCCCTTCAGGCTCCTCTGTCCGTGGGATTCTCCAGGCAAGAACACTGGGGTGGGTTGCCATCTCATTTTCCAAGAATCTTCCATACCCATGGATCTAACCCTCCTCTCTTGCATCTCCGGCATTGGCAGGCAGGTTCTTTACCACTGAACCATCAAGTAAGTCCTTAGTTCCTTGACTAGGGATCAACTCAAGTCCCCTCGGAGCTCAGGGTCTTAGCCACTGGACCATGAGAGAAGTCCCATTTTTAACTATGTTTAAGTCTACAGCTCAGTGGCATTAAATACATTCACACTGATGAGCAACCACAGCTGTCCATTTCCAGGACTTTTTCATCATCTCAAATGGAAACTCTGTCCCCATTAAGCAACAAATCCCCATTCTTCTCTCCTTCAGCCCTGGCAGCCATCATTCTAATTTTTGTCTCCGTGAATTTGATTATGCCACAGTACCTCAGATAAGTGGGAGTAGACAGTATTTGTCTTTCACTTACATTCCAGTAACAAACATCTCACTTAGCACAGTGTCTTCAAGGTCTATCTACACTGTGACATGTTTCATCATTTCCTTTCTTTTGAAGATTGAGTAATATTCCATTGTATGTATATGCTCCATTTGGCTCATCTGTTCATCATTGAATTTTTCAAACTTAGTCACCTCCCAGTGCAGACTTGTTTGGCCCTCCTTTCCAGTATTTGGAAAGGAGTGTGTTCAGGGACTTGGCACCCCCATCCAAGACCCCTTGGGAAAGCTGTCTTGGAGTCAACTGACTGCTCATGCTCTACCCCTGTTTCCTTTCTCTGTTCTCTGTCCCTTCCCCTCCTCCCTCCTGCCTGGCTCTTCCCTTTCTTTTTCTTCTGTGTTTCTCACTCTTCCCAGCTCTACCCTTTCTTTCTTCTGTTATATCACAATTCCAGATTGATTTTTTTGGAATTCATTGTGATTAAATATGCATAATACAATTTACCATGCATAATACAATTTACCATTAAACATGATAATTTTTAAATATTTTTAAATATTTTGACTTGACTGCACTGGCTATCAGTTGCAGCACACAAGATCTTTAGTGTGGCAGCTGGCATCTTTTTAGTTGCCATATGTGGAATTTAGCTCAGTGTGTGTGTGTGTGCACACACACATGTTCAGTTGCTAAGTAGTGTCCAATTCTTCTGTCATCCCATGAACTATAGCCCTTCAGGCTCCTCTGTCCGTGGGATTCTCCAGGCAAGAACACTGGGGTGGGTTGCCATCTCATTTTCCAAGAATCTTCCATACCCATGGATCTAACCCTCCTCTCTTGCATCTCCGGCATTGGCAGGCAGGTTCTTTACCACTGAACCATCAAGTAAGTCCTTAGTTCCTTGACTAGGGATCAACTCAAGTCCCCTCGGAGCTCAGGGTCTTAGCCACTGGACCATGAGAGAAGTCCCATTTTTAACTATGTTTAAGTCTACAGCTCAGTGGCATTAAATACATTCACACTGATGAGCAACCACAGCTGTCCATTTCCAGGACTTTTTCATCATCTCAAATGGAAACTCTGTCCCCATTAAGCAACAAATCCCCATTCTTCTCTCCTTCAGCCCTGGCAGCCATCATTCTAATTTTTGTCTCCGTGAATTTGATTATGCCACAGTACCTCAGATAAGTGGGAGTAGACAGTATTTGTCTTTCACTTACATTCCAGTAACAAACATCTCACTTAGCACAGTGTCTTCAAGGTCTATCTACACTGTGACATGTTTCATCATTTCCTTTCTTTTGAAGATTGAGTAATATTCCATTGTATGTATATGCTCCATTTGGCTCATCTGTTCATCATTGAATTACTTCTATCTTTTACCTCCTGCAAATAATGCTGTTACGAATTTGAATATGCAAATGTCTCTGTGCCAGATCCTGCTTTCACTCTTTAATGCATAAAGTTTTTAATTTTGATGATGTCAAATTTATCTATTTTTCTCCTCTTGCCTATGTTTTGGGTATCGTATCTGAGAAATCAATGCCAAATTCAATGTCATGTAGCTTTTCTCCTGTGTTTTAGTCTAAGAGCTTTATAGTTTTGGGTCTTACATATAGGCCATTGGTCCATTTTGAATTAATTTTTGAATATAGTGTGAGGTAAGTGCTCAACTTCACTCTTTTGTATGAGTGTGATGTTAGCTGGACTTTTCACATATGGCATTTATTGTGTTAACATAGCTAAATGCCAGTGAAGCCACATAGTCCTGGGCTTTTATTTTGGAAAGGTCTTAGATTACTGATTCATCTCCCTTACTAGTTATAGATCTATTTATAGTTTCTATTTTTTCATGATCCTTTCTTCAATATACCCTGCACTTCTTTGGCTCTTGCAACAATTTTTGACTTAAAGTCTATTTTTTATGAAATTAATATAGAGCCACTTCACTCTCTTTGGGTTACAATTTGCAGGGAATATCTTTTTCTATCCTTTTATTTTCAATTTTTGCATGTCCTTAGATCTAAAAGCAGTCTCATAGATAGCAGATGAGAAAAATCTTGTTTTTTCCCATTCCACAAGTGTACAATTTGGACCATGAGAGAAGTCCCATTTTTAACTATGTTTAAGTCTACAGCTCAGTGGCATTAAATACATTCACACTGATGAGCAACCACAGCTGTCCATTTCCAGGACTTTTTCATCATCTCAAATGGAAACTCTGTCCCCATTAAGCAACAAATCCCCATTCTTCTCTCCTTCAGCCCTGGCAGCCATCATTCTAATTTTTGTCTCCGTGAATTTGATTATGCCACAGTACCTCAGATAAGTGGGAGTAGACAGTATTTGTCTTTCACTTACATTCCAGTAACAAACATCTCACTTAGCACAGTGTCTTCAAGGTCTATCTACACTGTGACATGTTTCATCATTTCCTTTCTTTTGAAGATTGAGTAATATTCCATTGTATGTATATGCTCCATTTGGCTCATCTGTTCATCATTGAATTACTTCTATCTTTTACCTCCTGCAAATAATGCTGTTACGAATTTGAATATGCAAATGTCTCTGTGCCAGATCCTGCTTTCACTCTTTAATGCATAAAGTTTTTAATTTTGATGATGTCAAATTTATCTATTTTTCTCCTCTTGCCTATGTTTTGGGTATCGTATCTGAGAAATCAATGCCAAATTCAATGTCATGTAGCTTTTCTCCTGTGTTTTAGTCTAAGAGCTTTATAGTTTTGGGTCTTACATATAGGCCATTGGTCCATTTTGAATTAATTTTTGAATATAGTGTGAGGTAAGTGCTCAACTTCACTCTTTTGTATGAGTGTGATGTTAGCTGGACTTTTCACATATGGCATTTATTGTGTTAACATAGCTAAATGCCAGTGAAGCCACATAGTCCTGGGCTTTTATTTTGGAAAGGTCTTAGATTACTGATTCATCTCCCTTACTAGTTATAGATCTATTTATAGTTTCTATTTTTTCATGATCCTTTCTTCAATATACCCTGCACTTCTTTGGCTCTTGCAACAATTTTTGACTTAAAGTCTATTTTTTATGAAATTAATATAGAGCCACTTCACTCTCTTTGGGTTACAATTTGCAGGGAATATCTTTTTCTATCCTTTTATTTTCAATTTTTGCATGTCCTTAGATCTAAAAGCAGTCTCATAGATAGCAGATGAGAAAAATCTTGTTTTTTTTTTCCCATTCCACAAGTCTGTATCTTTTGATGAGCGTTAAGTGTTTACCTTTAAATATTGTTCCTTACTCTGGAGAAGGAAATGGCAATCGACTCCAGTATTCTTGCCTGGAAATTCCCACGGACAGAGAAGTGGTAAACCACAGTCCATAGGGTCGCAGTGAGTTGGACATGACTTAGTGACTAAACCGCAGCTGTTACTTACTTTTGTCGTTTTATTATTGTTTTTTGTTTTGTCTTCTAGGGCTTTTTGCCCCCATTGTCTCCATGACTGCTTTTCTTTTTGTTTAATTGGTTTTTAGTAGTGATCCATTTTTATTTCTCATGTTCCCTTGTGTATATTTTAGAGATATTTTCTTTGTAGTTATCGTGGTGATTATATATAACATCTTAAATGTATAGCCATCTATTTTATTTTAAAATTCTTTTTTAACTTTTTACTTTATATTGGAGTATAGCTCATTAACAATGCTCTACTAGTTTCAGGTGAACAGCAAAGGGACTCAGCCCTCCATAAACATGTGTCCATTCTCCTTAAATCTCCCTTCCATCCAGGCTGCTGCACAACCTTGAGTTCCCTATGCTAATTAGTAGGTCCTTGTTGGTTATCTGTTTTAAATATAGCAGAGTGTGCATGTTGATCCCATACTCCCTAATTACCCATTCCTCTTCCCCACCCAGGAACCATAGTCTCAACTTCACTCTTTTGTATGAGTGTGATGTTAGCTGGACTTTTCACATATGGCATTTATTGTGTTAACATAGCTAAATGCCAGTGAAGCCACATAGTCCTGGGCTTTTATTTTGGAAAGGTCTTAGATTACTGATTCATCTCCCTTACTAGTTATAGATCTATTTATAGTTTCTATTTTTTCATGATCCTTTCTTCAATATACCCTGCACTTCTTTGGCTCTTGCAACAATTTTTGACTTAAAGTCTATTTTTTATGAAATTAATATAGAGCCACTTCACTCTCTTTGGGTTACAATTTGCAGGGAATATCTTTTTCTATCCTTTTATTTTCAATTTTTGCATGTCCTTAGATCTAAAAGCAGTCTCATAGATAGCAGATGAGAAAAATCTTGTTTTTTTTTTCCCATTCCACAAGTCTGTATCTTTTGATGAGCGTTAAGTGTTTACCTTTAAATATTGTTCCTTACTCTGGAGAAGGAAATGGCAATCGACTCCAGTATTCTTGCCTGGAAATTCCCACGGACAGAGAAGTGGTAAACCACAGTCCATAGGGTCGCAGTGAGTTGGACATGACTTAGTGACTAAACCGCAGCTGTTACTTACTTTTGTCGTTTTATTATTGTTTTTTGTTTTGTCTTCTAGGGCTTTTTGCCCCCATTGTCTCCATGACTGCTTTTCTTTTTGTTTAATTGGTTTTTAGTAGTGATCCATTTTTATTTCTCATGTTCCCTTGTGTATATTTTAGAGATATTTTCTTTGTAGTTATCGTGGTGATTATATATAACATCTTAAATGTATAGCCATCTATTTTATTTTAAAATTCTTTTTTAACTTTTTACTTTATATTGGAGTATAGCTCATTAACAATGCTCTACTAGTTTCAGGTGAACAGCAAAGGGACTCAGCCCTCCATAAACATGTGTCCATTCTCCTTAAATCTCCCTTCCATCCAGGCTGCTGCACAACCTTGAGTTCCCTATGCTAATTAGTAGGTCCTTGTTGGTTATCTGTTTTAAATATAGCAGAGTGTGCATGTTGATCCCATACTCCCTAATTACCCATTCCCCTCTTCCCCACCCAGGAACCATAAATTCATTCTCTAAGTCTGTGAGTCTGTTCCTGTTTTGTAAATTCATTTGTATTATTTCTTTTCAGATTCTGCACATTCTTCCTCTTTCTCTGAGTTACCTCATCCAGTATAATAATCTCTATGCCCATCCAAATTGCACAACAATCTATTTTAAATTGATACGATCTTGCCTTAATTCATTAAAACACCATTCCTTTATAGCTCTGCCCTCTCCCATTTTGTGTTATTGATGTCATGAATTACATCTATCTATATTGTGTACCCATTAACATGGATTTTTTAATCATGTAGAAGTAATGGAATTACAAAAACCACAATAATAATAGTTTATCTGTTTGTCTGTGCATTTATCTCTACCAGGGGTCTTTACCTTTTCATATGACTTCAAGTTACTGTCTAACATTTCCCCATTTCAATTTCAAGGGCTCCCATTAGTGTTTCTTGTAGGGGAGACATAGTGGTAATGAACTCACTGTTTTTGTTTATCTGGTTTTTTTTTTTAATTTCTCCATTTGTTGAAGGAGAGTTTTGCTGGTTAAAGTATTCTCAGTTAACAGTGGGATGGGGTTTGGGGTTTTTTGTTGTTGTTTAGATTTTGGATTGGGGGTGTTGAGCCCTTTTAAAATATCACCCCACTATCTTCTGACCTGTAAAGTTTTCTGCTGAGAAATATAATGATAGTTGTATTAGGGCTCCCTTGTATGTGACAAGTCATTTTTCTTTTGCTGCTTTAAAGATTATCCCTTTTTCTTCAACTTTCAACAAATTGATATAACTGTCTCTGTGTGGGGATCTAGGGATTTATTTTATTTGGTCTTCATTGAGCTTCTTGGATTTGTAGATTCATATCTTTTTATCTAGCTTGAGAAGTTTTGGGTCACTATTTCTTCAAGTAATCTCTCTGCTCCTTTCTCTCTCTTGTTTATCCCATAATCTGTAGATTGGTCCACTTAATGGTGTACCATAAGCCTGTGGTCTCTGTCCACTTTTCTTCATTCATTTTTCTTTTTTGCTACCTAGACTCAATAATTTCAAATGATCTATCTTCATGCTTTCTGACTCTTACTTCTACCTGTTCAAATCCACAGTTAAGTGTCTCTGGTGAATTTTTTTTCAATTGAGTTATTGCATTTGTCAATTTCATCATTTTTGTGTGGGTTTCCCAGGTGACTGCATAGGACAGGGTCTGCCTGCCAGTGTGGGAGACACGAGTACAATCTCTGGGTTCAGAAGGTCCCCTGGAGTAGACAATGGCAACCTGCTCCAGTATTCCTGCCTGGAAAATCCCATGGACAGAGCAGCTTGGCAGACTACAGTCTATGGAGTTTAAAAGAGTTGGACGTGACGGGGCACACACAAACACGCATTTTTCTTTGATTCCTTTTTGTAATTTCTATCTTTCATTAATATTCTTATTCGGTGTATATATTACTTTCCCAATTTCCTTCCATGCTTTGTCCATATTTTCTTTTAGCTCGTCAGGTATATGAAAACAGTTTCCAGGTGTTTTCTTTTAGTTTTTCTCTAGCACTTCTTCTGCCTGTGATTCTTCAGGGGCTGTTTCTGCCAGTCTATTTTTTCCTTTTAGTCAACCATCTTTTTTTGTTTCTTTGCCTCATGGTTTTTTTGTTAAACATTGAGCACTTAAAGGAAAAATAGCTATCTCTCCTAGTCTTTGCAGACTAGCTCCGCACAAGGGAAGATCTCCACTAAGTAGTGGGCATATTCTGAACCTTGAAGTCAGTCAACTATGAAGATTTTAACTCATCTTAGGACTTTTCTGAACACGAGCACACATCCTGCCTAGGACTGTGTGTGTGTGTGTGTGCACACTTTTTCTTCCTCCTATGTAAATAGCTGCTTTAAAATTCCTTTATTTTTCCTAGAAGCTTCTTCCTGGCTTCCTTTCAGAGTCTTAGAGGTTCTGTTGCATTTCTCTACCTATAATTTCTTGCTCCCAGACATTTGCAAGTTTGTAGCCCCCTGGCAGCTTTCCCTAACTGTGATGATGCTTGCTTCTCAAGCTATTTCTAGCCGGAAATGTGAGCTACTGACTTTCCCCAATAGAAGCTCTGAGTTAGGCAAAACAGAGGCCAACCCCTCCGGCAGCTTCCAGACAGGTTACAGTGTGGTTCCATTCCCTGTGTTCCAGGAAGGGAACTGAGAGCTGGACCACCGTTCCCCTACAGTGTACCAGGCTGTGCTGGGTAAGGAATGGGCAGAGAGCAAGTCAAAGCACCTTGGAGTTTCCTACTACCTTGAATGTGGCTTTTTCTAAAATGGGCATTTGATATTTTTGCTATAGACGTTTGGTTTCCAAAGCAATTTGCTTGTTCCAGATAGACTAATAGTTGCCTTTTAAGTGTTTCCACGGGAGAACAAGGGACCTGGAGCTTCTCAGTCTGCTATCTTTCTTAAATCACTCCAACTCTGCTCTCTTTATGCAGTCTCCTCTTTGTGTAGGATTAGCCCAAGTACTTCCTTACCTGATCAGATTGCTTAGGTAGTCTTTCCTGTCCTTGGATTACACACACCTGCTCTCCAAACAAAGCCAAGTGCAGTCAAAGCTAAAAAATGGCCAAAAGCCATATCAGACCAGAAGGGTGACAAATGCTAATATTCCCTCATAAGAATAGCTTTTCCCAGTTCTCAGAAGTCACCATTAATCTTTCTCACACTTACACCAAAGCTGTCAAGTCTATCTCACCGTTTTTCCCTTATCTGTTTTTAAAGAAGACGCAAAGATGTCTAAATGTCTCCGCGAAACTTAAGTGGGTCAGTCTTGATTGTCACAAGTGAAGATACTCAATTTTATGTTGGCAAATTCAGGCACAGTGTTTTGAGATGGTCTTTAACATGCGTGGGAATACCAAGAGTCCATTTGTTCTGTTTCGAAAGTGACAGCTGAAATGTTCAAGCAGAGCGAGGTTGTGGAACAGGTGCCAGAGAGCACCAGTTCATCCCTGGACATCAAGACAAGGAGTGTCAAGCTTATGTTCTTCAAGTCAAGATGCACCAGAATTAGGGACAGGGGACATCAGATGCCTAGAAATACTCCACCGAATGTGGGACTGCGAGGACAGCCATACTGACACCTGTACTCTGAGTGTTCAAGGTATAAACGGGGACCTGGATGACTGCCTGAGCGTGACTGCTCTGTGGAGAGCACAGAATCCCCAGTGCCTCCTTCTTAAACTTCAGCTGCCTATGACACTTGATTTAGAATTAATAACACCTTCAGGTGGCCCAGTGGTAAAGGAGCCCATCTGCCAGTATAGGAGACGTGGGTTTGATCCCCGGGTTGGGAAGATCCTCCGGAGTACGAAATAGCAACCCATTCTGGTATTCTTGCCTGGAAAATTCCATGGGCAGAGGTGAGTGCCGAGTTACAGCTCATTTCATCATAAAGAGTAGGCCACGACTGAGCACACACACACACGCAACATCCTCACTCCCTGCCACGTCTCCCTCGGAGCCCCCGGTCCACCTTTTCTCTGCTTACCTTCCTCCTCTCTTCCAACCAGTTTCCAGTGAGCACTCTGGGTGAATACTTGGTCTCAACTTTCCAGCTTGGAGTGGAGAATGACTGTGGACTTCCTGCAGTAAGAAATTGCATTTGTCCCAAGGATTTGCCCCAGCTTCTTTGACTTGGCAAACTTTAGGGGTGGGAGATGTTATGAAAAAGCCAAGTGCAGTCAAAGTTTGCAAACATTAACCAGAATGCTGGTAGCTTTTCCCAGCTCTCAGAAGTCACCATTAATCTTTCTCACACTTACACCAAAGCTGTCAAGTCTATCTCACCGTTTTTCCCTTATCTGTTTTTAAAGAAGACGCAAAGATGTCTAAATGTCTCCGCGAAACTTAAGTGGGTCAGTCTTGATTGTCACAAGTGAAGATACTCAATTTTATGTTGGCAAATTCAGGCACAGTGTTTTGAGATGGTCTTTAACATGCGTGGGAATACCAAGAGTCCATTTGTTCTGTTTCGAAAGTGACAGCTGAAATGTTCAAGCAGAGCGAGGTTGTGGAACAGGTGCCAGAGAGCACCAGTTCATCCCTGGACATCAAGACAAGGAGTGTCAAGCTTATGTTCTTCAAGTCAAGATGCACCAGAATTAGGGACAGGGGACATCAGATGCCTAGAAATACTCCACCGAATGTGGGACTGCGAGGACAGCCATACTGACACCTGTACTCTGAGTGTTCAAGGTATAAACGGGACCTGGATGACTGCCTGAGCGTGACTGCTCTGTGGAGAGCACAGAATCCCCAGTGCCTCCTTCTTAAACTTCAGCTGCCTATGACACTTGATTTAGAATTAATAACACCTTCAGGTGGCCCAGTGGTAAAGGAGCCCATCTGCCAGTATAGGAGACGTGGGTTTGATCCCCGGGTTGGGAAGATCCTCCGGAGTACGAAATAGCAACCCATTCTGGTATTCTTGCCTGGAAAATTCCATGGGCAGAGGTGAGTGCCGAGTTACAGCTCATTTCATCATAAAGAGTAGGCCACGACTGAGCACACACACACGCAACATCCTCACTCCCTGCCACGTCTCCCTCGGAGCCCCCGGTCCACCTTTTCTCTGCTTACCTTCCTCCTCTCTTCCAACCAGTTTCCAGTGAGCACTCTGGGTGAATACTTGGTCTCAACTTTCCAGCTTGGAGTGGAGAATGACTGTGGACTTCCTGCAGTAAGAAATTGCATTTGTCCCAAGGATTTGCCCCGAGCTTCTTTGACTTGGCACAGTGAAAGTCTTTAGGGGTGGGAGATGTTATGAAGTTGCTGGGTTTGGGGTGCCTTTCTTTTTTCTTTTCAGCAGTCAGAATGCAGCTGACACCCTGCTATATTCACAGAACTGAAGGGCTCTGAGAGTCCACTTTCAGCCTCCAGAGAGAGGTGATGTGATCTCGGATTCCCTACTGTTGACTGTCTCCATGGAGATAGAATCTGAGTATAAACACTCTCTTTAAGGGTCAGCTGATTCTCCAGGAGTAAAATCGCCCCTGCAAAAGTAAATCAAAGCAACACAACCCCAGGAGAGCAGGAGCCAGAAGGACCTGATTTCCGTAAGAGGTGTCTGCATTTTCACACTGAGACTGAGCCGAGATGATCCCATTCTGCTGCTTAGTGAGTGCTGATGTGCTAGGCCCATGCTTAGACCTTTACCTGTACTCACTTGATTAACCCTCAAAGCAACCCTAGGAAGCATGTACCACGATTATACCCATTTTATGGATGAGGACACTGAGGCAAAAAAGGGATGAAGTAGCAGCCTCTAGTGACACATGTGGAGAGCCAGGATTTAAATCCATCTGATTCAGTTCTACACCACGGGGCTGTACTCGCTGCCCGTCTACCCCTTTCCTAAGGGGCTTGCAGGAAGAAGACTATCTTCGCAGTCAAACCAATACATAGACTCATCCAGATCATCTTCATTCATTCCTTCCACATTCATTCTATCTAGCATTATGCTACATCCTGAGCACTGACCTCGAGCTGACCATCAGTGACTAGACCAGGGCTCCATCCTGATAGAGCTCAGTCCAGTGGGATAAAGGTCCTGATTTTGCTTATTCATTAATTCAAAAAGTCAGGAACCACCTAGATACCGACCAGTGGAGGGCTGGTTCAAGAAACTGTGGCACATCACATAATGAATTACCTTGTGCCACGTCTCCCTCGGAGCCCCCGGTCCACCTTTTCTCTGCTTACCTTCCTCCTCTCTTCCAACCAGTTTCCAGTGAGCACTCTGGGTGAATACTTGGTCTCAACTTTCCAGCTTGGAGTGGAGAATGACTGTGGACTTCCTGCAGTAAGAAATTGCATTTGTCCCAAGGATTTGCCCCGAGCTTCTTTGACTTGGCACAGTGAAAGTCTTTAGGGGTGGGAGATGTTATGAAGTTGCTGGGTTTGGGGTGCCTTTCTTTTTTCTTTTCAGCAATCAGAATGCAGCTGACACCCTGCTATATTCACAGAACTGAAGGGCTCTGAGAGTCCACTTTCAGCCTCCAGAGAGAGGTGATGTGATCTCGGATTCCCTACTGTTGACTGTCTCCATGGAGATAGAATCTGAGTATAAACACTCTCTTTAAGGGTCAGCTGATTCTCCAGGAGTAAAATCGCCCCTGCAAAAGTAAATCAAAGCAACACAACCCCAGGAGAGCAGGAGCCAGAAGGACCTGATTTCCGTAAGAGGTGTCTGCATTTTCACACTGAGACTGAGCCGAGATGATCCCATTCTGCTGCTTAGTGAGTGCTGATGTGCTAGGCCCATGCTTAGACCTTTACCTGTACTCACTTGATTAACCCTCAAAGCAACCCTAGGAAGCATGTACCACGATTATACCCATTTTATGGATGAGGACACTGAGGCAAAAAAGGGATGAAGTAGCAGCCTCTAGTGACACATGTGGAGAGCCAGGATTTAAATCCATCTGATTCAGTTCTACACCACGGGGCTGTACTCGCTGCCCGTCTACCCCTTTCCTAAGGGGCTTGCAGGAAGAAGACTATCTTCGCAGTCAAACCAATACATAGACTCATCCAGATCATCTTCATTCATTCCTTCCACATTCATTCTATCTAGCATTATGCTACATCCTGAGCACTGACCTCGAGCTGACCATCAGTGACTAGACCAGGGCTCCATCCTGATAGAGCTCAGTCCAGTGGGATAAAGGTCCTGATTTTGCTTATTCATTAATTCAAAAAGTCAGGAACCACCTAGATACCGACCAGTGGAGGGCTGGTTCAAGAAACTGTGGCACATCACATAATGAATTACCTTGTAGCTATCAAAAAATACTGACATGGGAAGATGCCTGCAATACATGGTTAAGCTAAAGAAGCAGTACGGCTGTAGTGTTCTGTATAATTCCAGTTTTTAATTCTTTTCATTGTAAAGTGTAACATAAACATGAAAAGTTACATTAAAAATAAATGTACAGGGCTTCCCTGGTGGTCCAGTGAGTAAAGAGTCCACCTTGCAGTGCAAGGGGCGCCAATTTGATCCCTGGCCCGGGAAGATCCCACATGTCACGGTGTGCTTGGACCCATGTGTCCAATTATGAGCCAGTGCTCTAGATAGAGCACGTGTGCCCAGAGCCAGTGCTCTGCAACGAGAGAGGCCACTGCAGTGGGGGGCCCACAGAGGCCAAACAACAAAGATGTATGAAAATAAATAAACAAAAGACCAATAAAAGAGGCCAAAAATTAAAAATAAATAAATGCACATAAAAATCGTTTATAGTCAACTTAGTGATAGTAAATTCCATACTTTCCATAAATGTAACCCTGTAGCCTGTGTTCATCTGAGTCCGATTTGTTTTCCTCAATATGATTAATGTTTTTAAGAATCATCCATGTTGCATGAAGCTGTGGTTCCTATAAATTTGAGGGACACAGAACATGTTTCTTGATGGTCAGGTATTGCCATTCTTTTCTAGGGCAGTCTTCTTCAAATTTTATAGTTTCTTAAAACCTATAAAAGACCCACAAGGCTTTTTAAAGTGTAATTTATATTAGTGGTCTGGAGCCAACTCTACACTTCTATGGTCATGTTGGCTGCTTGAAATCAGTCATAGCAGGACTATTTAAACCAAAGAACTGGACAACCCAAATGAATTATGTTACAATTAGTTAATATTTATGAATTCATGAGTAATAACAAACTTTTGATTTATTGGAGTAAGTTGTTTTGTTCAAGGGAGTAAAATAGTCTTACATAGCTTACTAGCCTTTGCTTTTGCTTTTTGTGGCTGTATATTGAGACTTGTGAGATCTAAATTTGAGACCAGGTGTAGAACCCAGGCCCCCTGCAGTAGAAAGGCACAGTCATAATCACTGGACCACCAGGTGGCAAGATCCTCAACAAAATCCTAGCAAACAGAATTCAATGACACATCAAAAAACTCATACATCATGATCAAGTCAGTTTCAACCCAGGCATGCAAGGACTCTTCACTCTCCTCAAATCCATCAATGTGATACTCCATATCAACAAATTGAGAGACAAAAATAACGTGATCATCTCAATAGATGCAGAAAAAGCCTTCGACAAAGTATAGCATCCATTTATGATAAAAACTCTTCAAAAAATGGGCATAGAAGACAGTATGGAGATTCCTTAAAAAACTAAAAATAGAAGCACCCTATGACTCAGGAATCCCACTATTAGGCTTATATATCCTGATGAAATCAAAACTGAAAGAAGCACCTATACCCCAATGTTCATTGCAGCTCTCTATACAATAGCCAGAACATGGAAGCAACCTAGATGTCCATCGACGAATGAATGGATACAGAAGCTCTGGTACATATATACAATGGAATACTACTCAGCTGTTAAAAGAAATGCAGAAGATTCAGTCCTAATGAAGTGGCTGGCTCTAGAACCTATCATAAAAAGTGAAGTAAGTCAAAAAGAGAAAGACAAATACAGTATACTAACACACATATATGGAATCTAGTAGAACAGTCTTGATAACACACGCAGGAAACTCATGGAAAAACAGACAGAGCATAGACATATGGACATTGTGGGGAAGAAATAGGGAGGGGGAGGCATGGAGGGAGTGACATGGAAACCTTTACTGTTATGTGTGGAAAAGATAGCTATTGTCATTGTGCTAAGGGAATAGGAGTGCTTGCAATGGCTTGAGGCGATGGTCCAGAGGGGTGGGATGGAGGGACTGGGGGTGGGGACCATGGATATGCATATGACTGATCCAAACTCCGTAAAACCTTCAAAATAAAGAATTTAAAAAAAAAAGAAGGAACCTGTCTCTACATAGTGAAAGCCATATATGAGAAGCCCACAGTGAACATTATCCTCAATGGTGAAAAACTGAAAGCATTCCCTCTAAGATCAGGAACATAACAAGGGTGTCCACTTTCACCACTATTATTCAACATAGTCCTGGAAGATCTAGCAACAGCAATAAGAGAAGAAAAACAAATAAAAGGAATCCAGATTGGAAAAGAAGAAGTAAAACTCTCTCTATTCACAGACAACATGATATTATACATAGAAGATCCCAAAGACACTATTATAAAACTACTAGAGATAATCAACAAATTCAGCAAAGTTGTGGGATACAAAATCAATACACAGAAATCACTGGCATTCCTATATACAAACAATGAAAAATCAGAAAATGAAATCAAAGATGCAATCCCCTTCACCATTGCAACCAAAAGAATAAAATATCTAGGAATAAACCTACCCAAAGAAACAAAAGAACTGTACACAGAAAATTACAAGACACTCATGAGAGAAATTAAAGAAGACTTAAACAGATGGAGAGATAGTCCATGTTCCTGGGTCAGAAGAATCAATATTGTGAAAATGACCATACTACCAAATGTCATCTACAGATTCAATGTGATCCCTATCAAACAACCAAAGACATTCTTCACAGAGCTAGACCAAAGAACAATACAGCCCATATGGAAACACAAAAGACCTCAAATAGCCAAAGCAATCCTGAGGAAGAAGAATGGAGCTGGAGGGATCAACCTCCTCAACTTCAGACTCGATACTACAAAGCAACAGTCCTCAAGACAGTGCAGTACTACCAAACAAATAGATCAATGGAACAAGATAAAGAAATACGTATACTAACACACATATATGGAATCTAGTAGAACAGTCTTGATAACACACGCAGGAAACTCATGGAAAAACAGACAGAGCATAGACATATGGACATTGTGGGGAAGAAATAGGGAGGGGGAGGCATGGAGGGAGTGACATGGAAACCTTTACTGTTATGTGTGGAAAAGATAGCTATTGTCATTGTGCTAAGGGAATAGGAGTGCTTGCAATGGCTTGAGGCGATGGTCCAGAGGGGTGGGATGGGGGGAACTGAGGGATGGGGACCATGGATATGCATATGACTGATCCAAACTCCGTAAAACCTTCAAAATAAAGAATTTAAAAAAAAAAGAAGGAACCTGTCTCTACATAGTGAAAGCCATATATGAGAAGCCCACAGTGAACATTATCCTCAATGGTGAAAAACTGAAAGCATTCCCTCTAAGATCAGGAACATAACAAGGGTGTCCACTTTCACCACTATTATTCAACATAGTCCTGGAAGATCTAGCAACAGCAATAAGAGAAGAAAAACAAATAAAAGGAATCCAGATTGGAAAAGAAGAAGTAAAACTCTCTCTATTCACAGACAACATGATATTATACATAGAAGATCCCAAAGACACTATTATAAAACTACTAGAGATAATCAACAAATTCAGCAAAGTTGTGGGATACAAAATCAATACACAGAAATCACTGGCATTCCTATATACAAACAATGAAAAATCAGAAAATGAAATCAAAGATGCAATCCCCTTCACCATTGCAACCAAAAGAATAAAATATCTAGGAATAAACCTACCCAAAGAAACAAAAGAACTGTACACAGAAAATTACAAGACACTCATGAGAGAAATTAAAGAAGACTTAAACAGATGGAGAGATAGTCCATGTTCCTGGGTCAGAAGAATCAATATTGTGAAAATGACCATACTACCAAATGTCATCTACAGATTCAATGTGATCCCTATCAAACAACCAAAGACATTCTTCACAGAGCTAGACCAAAGAACAATACAGCCCATATGGAAACACAAAAGACCTCAAATAGCCAAAGCAATCCTGAGGAAGAAGAATGGAGCTGGAGGGATCAACCTCCCTAACTTCAGACTCTACTACAAAGCAACAGTCATCAAGACAGTGCAGTACTGACACAAAAAAACAAAAATATAGATCAATGGAACAAGATAAAGAACCCAGAGATAAACCCACGCACCTATGGGTACCTTATTTTTGACAAAGGAGGCGAACACATAAAATGGGACAAAGACAGCCTCTTCAACAAATGGTGCTGGGAAAATTGGACAGCTACATGCAAAAAAATGAAGTTGGAACATACCCTGACACCATGCACAAAGATCAACTCAAAATGGATTAAAGACTTAAATGTAAGGCCAGAAACCATCAAACTCTTAGAGGAGAATATAGGCAAAACCCTCAAGGACATCAATCAAAGCAAGATCTTCCATGACCCACCTACTAGAATAGCAGAACTAAAAAGAAAAATGAACATGTGGGACCTAATGAAACTTAAAAGCTCTTGTACAGCAAAAGAAACTACAAAAAAGCTGAACAGACAGTCCACAGAATGGGAGAAAATCATAGCAAATGAAACAAAAGACAAAGAATTAATCTCCAAAATCTACAAGCAACACAGACAACTCAACATCAGAAAAATGAACAACCCAATCAAAAAATGGGAAAAGGACCTAAATAGACACCTCTCTGAAGAGGACATGCAGATGACCAACAAACACATGAAAGGATACTCAGCCTCGCTTATAATTAGAGAAATGCAAATCAAAACTACAATGAGATATCACCTCGCACCTGTCAGAATGGCTGCCATCAAATCGACAGACAATAAATGCTGGAGAGGGTGCGGAGAAAAGGGAACCCTCTTGCATTGTTGGTGGGAATGTAAACTGATACAGCCTCTATGGAAGACAGTATGGAGATTTCTTAAAAAACTAAAAATAGAAGCACCATACGACCCAGCAATCCCACTCTTAGGCTTATACCCTGATGAAATCAAATCTGAAAGAAGCACCTGTACCCCAATGTTCATTGCAGCTCTCTATACAATATTGTGAAAATGACCATACTACCAAATGTCATCTACAGATTCAATGTGATCCCTATCAAACAACCAAAGACATTCTTCACAGAGCTAGACCAAAGAACAATACAGCCCATATGGAAACACAAAAGACCTCAAATAGCCAAAGCAATCCTGAGGAAGAAGAATGGAGCTGGAGGGATCAACCTCCCTAACTTCAGACTCTACTACAAAGCAACAGTCATCAAGACAGTGCAGTACTGACACAAAAAAACAAAAATATAGATCAATGGAACAAGATAAAGAACCCAGAGATAAACCCACGCACCTATGGGTACCTTATTTTTGACAAAGGAGGCGAACACATAAAATGGGACAAAGACAGCCTCTTCAACAAATGGTGCTGGGAAAATTGGACAGCTACATGCAAAAAAATGAAGTTGGAACATACCCTGACACCATGCACAAAGATCAACTCAAAATGGATTAAAGACTTAAATGTAAGGCCAGAAACCATCAAACTCTTAGAGGAGAATATAGGCAAAACCCTCAAGGACATCAATCAAAGCAAGATCTTCCATGACCCACCTACTAGAATAGCAGAACTAAAAAGAAAAATGAACATGTGGGACCTAATGAAACTTAAAAGCTCTTGTACAGCAAAAGAAACTACAAAAAAGCTGAACAGACAGTCCACAGAATGGGAGAAAATCATAGCAAATGAAACAAAAGACAAAGAATTAATCTCCAAAATCTACAAGCAACACAGACAACTCAACATCAGAAAAATGAACAACCCAATCAAAAAATGGGAAAAGGACCTAAATAGACACCTCTCTGAAGAGGACATGCAGATGACCAACAAACACATGAAAGGATACTCAGCCTCGCTTATAATTAGAGAAATGCAAATCAAAACTACAATGAGATATCACCTCGCACCTGTCAGAATGGCTGCCATCAAATCGACAGACAATAAATGCTGGAGAGGGTGCGGAGAAAAGGGAACCCTCTTGCATTGTTGGTGGGAATGTAAACTGATACAGCCTCTATGGAAGACAGTATGGAGATTTCTTAAAAAACTAAAAATAGAAGCACCATACGACCCAGCAATCCCACTCTTAGGCTTATACCCTGATGAAATCAAATCTGAAAGAAGCACCTGTACCCCAATGTTCATTGCAGCTCTCTATACAATAGCCAGAACATGGAAGCAACCTAGATGTCCATTGACGAACGAATGGATCCAAAATCTCTGGTACATACATACAATGGAATACTACATAGCTGTAAAAAGAAAAGCAGAAGAATCAGCCCTAATGAGGTGGCCGTCTATAGAACTTATCATAAAAAGTGAAGTAAGTCAAAAAGAGAAGGACAAGTACAATATACCAACACATATATATGGAATCTATTAGTATGGTAATAATAACACATGCAGCAAAGTGATGGGAAAACAGACATGGACAGTATACATATGGACATTGTGGAGCATGAACAGTGGGTGGGAGGCATAAACGAAGTAGCATGAAAATAGCTATAGTCATTGCTCTTTGAGAAAAGAGGACCCTGCATGGGTGCTGTGTGACAGTCTGGAGGGGTGGGATGGTGGGATATACATATGACTAATCTGGGAGCATACAGATCTGTAAACAACAAAACTCTGTAAAAGTTAAAAGTAAAATAAAAGTTTAAAAATAAATACATATAAGCTATGGCAAACCCAGAAAGCATATTAAAAAGCAGAGATGTCACTTGTATAGTCAAAGCTATGGTTTTCCCAGTAGTCATGTGTGGATGTGAAATTTGGACCATAAAAAAGGCTAAGTGCTGTAGAATTTATGCTTTCGAAT
Source organism: Tragulus kanchil (assembly GCA_022376925.1). Lineage (NCBI taxonomy): Eukaryota > Metazoa > Chordata > Mammalia > Artiodactyla > Tragulidae > Tragulus > Tragulus kanchil. Next base: position 154,774,545 of record JAIOJX010000032.1, read on the forward strand.
TGTTGTGCTAGAGGAGACTCTCAAGAGTCCCTTGGGCAGCAAGGAGATCAAACCAGTCCATCCGAAAGGAAATCAGCCCTGAATATTCACTGGAAGGACTGATGCTGAAGCTCCAATACTGTGACACCTGATGCAAAGAGCCAAGCCATTGGGAAAGATTGATGCTGGGAAAGACTGAGGTAGGAAGAAGGGGGTGACAGAGGATGAGATGGTTGGATGGCATCACTGAGTCAATGGACATGACTTTGAACAAACTCTGGGAGACAGTGAAGGACAAGGAAACCTGGCGTGCTGCAGTCCAAGGTGCCACAAAGAGCCGGACATGACTTAGTGATAGAACAACAGCAATTGATTTGTTGCATTTTTCAGTTCTAAAATTTGTTTGATTAAGAATCTATATACATATGCTTTTACAATTCCAGGGTTTTTTTTAACCTCTGAGTTACCATATTATTCCTTTTCACCCCTCCCCTCAAATGTTCAAATCAAATCTATAGTCTTATAAATCTATAGATTCATATATTACAGTTCAGACTTTCAGAATGTACTTATATATTTTGTTATTCACTAAGTGGTGTCCAACTCTTCAAGACTCCATGGATTGTAGCCCTCCAGACTCCTCTGTCCATGGAATTCTCCAGACAAGAATACTATAGTGGGTTGCCACTGTGTAAAGATTTGTATATTCTATTTATATAGATTGTACTTATAAATGTGTTTATATGACTTTGCTTGCATATAATAAGCAGAGCTATTTTATAGTCTGTGCCTTTCATTTTTGTTTTAACTGTTGTTTCTGTGGGTTTCTGGTGCTAGCTCCTCTCTTGTCATGTGCCTGATAACTGGAAAACTAAATGTGAAAATGGTGTAAGGTCTAGGATGTAGTGTCTTCCTCTGGGAATGATTGCCACTTGCTTTCCCAATCACCTATGCATATTCGAAGTTGGGGATTACTTTAACCCAGCGTAGGAGTAGACATGTTTGGTGCCTGCTCAGCACCACACAAGAGAAGCTAGGGCAGACTCTGCAAGGCCACAGGGCAGGGGCCCAAGAAGGGCCCGGCACCCTTCTATGGTGAAATCTCAAAGGTGAATAATGAACTGACTTCTCTCCCCCCAGTCCAATACTTCCTGGAAACACTTCTTAAAGACAGGCAATCAGCTTTGGGTTACTGCACAAGGAATGGGATTGAGAGTGGATTTTGGGGGCGGGTTCCCCAGTACTCAGACAAATTTGGCTTCTACTTCCAGTTCCCACCTCTTACCCTCTGTTTCCTTTTGCCCAAGTTCCTGGGTCAAGCCAGCCTTGGTTTCCTAATCTATAAATTGGGAGTGATTCCATGGCTGCAGTCACCATCCACAGTGAATCTGGGGCCCAGGAAAATAAAATCTGTCACTGTTTCTACTTTTTCCCACATCTATTTGCCATGAAGTGATGGGACCGGATGCCGTGATCTTAGTTTTTTGAGTGCTGAGTTTTAAGCCAACATTTTCACTCTGTCCATGCACCGTTAGGGCTTCCCTGATGGCCCAGTGGGTAGAAAGTTCGTCTTGCAATGTTAGGGGCATCGGTTCAATCCTTGGCCCCAGTAATATCCCACATGCCGCAGAGTGGCTGGACCGGTGTGTCCAATTATGAGCCAGCACTCTGAAGTGCATGTGCCCAGAGCCAGTGCTCTGCAATGAGAGAGGCCACTGCAACAGGAGGCCCACACAGGCCAAAGAATAAAAGATGAATGAAAAAAGATACAAAAATAGAAGAGGCAGGATAGGGATAAAGAAAAAAAGAGGCTCTTTAGTTCCTCTTTGGAGAAGGAGGCGACAGAGGATGAGATGATTGGATGGCACCACTGATTCAGTGGATGTGTGTTTGAGCAAACTCTGGGAGACAGTAAAGAACAGGGAAGCCTGGCGCGCTGCAGTCCACGGGGTCACAAAGAGTCAGACAGGACTGAGTGACTGAACACAAGGACAGAATCAGGAGTAAATATCCTGTACTTCATAAGATTATGAGAATACAATGAAGTGTCACTTACAAAGCAGTTCATAAAATGCCTGTCACATACAAGGGGTCAATAAATGCTCAACCCATTCTTCCCTCTGTGCTTAAACCAAGTCTGATTCAGTAACAAAATCCATTCCTTTCCCTATATCAGAAGAGTGAATTTGGGAAACTGGGGCAAAAATATCCCAAAGGGAACAATTCTCAATTTTGTTGTTGTTGTTGTTGTTTTTAATTACTTATTTATTTGGCTCCACCGGGTCTCAGCTGCGGCAAGTGAGATCTAGTTCCCTGGCCAGGGATCAAACCCAGGCCCCTCGTATTGGGAACACAGAGTCTTAACCACTGGACCACCAGGGAAGTCCCTTCTCAATTCTTTTTGAAAGTACAATTCCTGAGCACAAAAGCAGCTTGTTACCCCCACCAGGGAATATGTTTTGAGTCTGATAACAAGTCCCTCCGTAACTGTCCACTGAATAGCAGCTACCTAATCACAACCTACACCACATCACCCCGTTTTACACAAACACCCCATGGGCCCGCCATGATTACCCCTATTTCAAGGCGAGAAAACTGAAGGTCTAGGAGGTTAAATAGATGTGGAGCCTCCAGTTGGTTCCAGACTGTGTGTTTTCCATCATTCTGCCTCTTGGGAGTGGCTTTGCAGAAGCCTCAGGAACAAACCCAGAATGCAGTGTGTCAAGAACTCTGAAGTGCATGTGCCCAGAGCCAGTGCTCTGCAATGAGAGAGGCCACTGCAACAGGAGGCCCACACAGGCCAAAGAATAAAAGATGAATGAAAAAAGATACAAAAATAGAAGAGGCAGGATAGGGATAAAGAAAAAAAGAGGCTCTTTAGTTCCTCTTTGGAGAAGGAGGCGACAGAGGATGAGATGATTGGATGGCACCACTGATTCAGTGGATGTGTGTTTGAGCAAACTCTGGGAGACAGTAAAGAACAGGGAAGCCTGGCGCGCTGCAGTCCACGGGGTCACAAAGAGTCAGACAGGACTGAGTGACTGAACACAAGGACAGAATCAGGAGTAAATATCCTGTACTTCATAAGATTATGAGAATACAATGAAGTGTCACTTACAAAGCAGTTCATAAAATGCCTGTCACATACAAGGGGTCAATAAATGCTCAACCCATTCTTCCCTCTGTGCTTAAACCAAGTCTGATTCAGTAACAAAATCCATTCCTTTCCCTATATCAGAAGAGTGAATTTGGGAAACTGGGGCAAAAATATCCCAAAGGGAACAATTCTCAATTTTGTTGTTGTTGTTGTTGTTTTTAATTACTTATTTATTTGGCTCCACCGGGTCTCAGCTGCGGCAAGTGAGATCTAGTTCCCTGGCCAGGGATCAAACCCAGGCCCCTCGTATTGGGAACACAGAGTCTTAACCACTGGACCACCAGGGAAGTCCCTTCTCAATTCTTTTTGAAAGTACAATTCCTGAGCACAAAAGCAGCTTGTTACCCCCACCAGGGAATATGTTTTGAGTCTGATAACAAGTCCCTCCGTAACTGTCCACTGAATAGCAGCTACCTAATCACAACCTACACCACATCACCCCGTTTTACACAAACACCCCATGGGCCCGCCATGATTACCCCTATTTCAAGGCGAGAAAACTGAAGGTCTAGGAGGTTAAATAGATGTGGAGCCTCCAGTTGGTTCCAGACTGTGTGTTTTCCATCATTCTGCCTCTTGGGAGTGGCTTTGCAGAAGCCTCAGGAACAAACCCAGAATGCAGTGCGTCTCTTCACCTTAGAACTGCTCCTTCCTTTGGTGGTGACGCCACAGGGAGTTGTTGCATGATAAGGTCAGACCCACACTTGAGGCACTGTCTTATCAGATTCCACCTTGTACAGCAGTTTGCAAGAAATCAGCTGCAGGGTGGCCGCTGGGGTGATCTAGCCAAGAGCCAGCTCGGGCGACCTGGGAGGCAGGAGCCCGTCGACTGACTCTGGCGTCCTTTTTTCCTTTTTTCAACTCTTTAAGCATTTTGGTTTTTTCTTATGCAAATCTTATTTATTATTATTATATTTTTTACAGGGTTTTGTTGTTTACTGCCACACATCGACCCAAATCCGTTTGGCGTCCTTTACTTTGCTAGAGGGAGACAAGGATGTCAGAGGTAACACATCAGGAACACTGCAGCCTGCCCCGACGCCTCGGCTGATCCTTGGAGAGGTTCTTTTGGGTAAAGGAACTTTCCCTTGAAACTACAGACCTGCCAACCAACTATGTACCACGTGACCAGTTATCAAGCCAATCCATTTTCTTTTTGCTTTTGGTGGTTATAATCCAACTACTTCCTTCCCAGCTGAGACCTGCTGGGGGAAAAAAGGGGGAATGGGGCGGAGACAGGACTCACGCTCCCCCTTCCCAGCACCCCAGGACGCCAGAGGAGAAGCGGCCATGATGGGCAATGGAGTGGGGCCCGGCAAGCCTGGGAAGTGAGAACACCCTGGCGCGGTCAGGGGTTGGCAGACAGGCGGACAGACAGACGGAGAGGGGGACCAACGGGGTACGCTCAGGTGGGCCAGCATCAGGAAGACGTGGCAATGCAAAAGCTGTAGGAGGTTGGGGGCTGGCTGTGGGCCTTCTGACAAAAGAAAACAATTTTGGCTGTAATTTCTCTGAGCGCACTTGCCCCGGGCCAACTGGCAGATCTTCACCGAAAGTGCTGGGAACGTTCCTGGATCATCTGGGCTTAAAGGTGCAAGGTGTCCATCTTCCCTGAGCCAGGTTAGAGGGGTACACTAGCTGTGCATTCCTGAAGAGGAGTTTGGTTACCTATTTCAAAGTCATTGCAAGGTAGAGTAAACTGAAGTCAAGAAAGCCAAAAAAAAAAAAAAAAAAAAAAAGCTGATGGCAGAAAGCCTTGAGGCTTGCTATCAACCTGCCTCAGATGAGAGGGTAGCTGACCCCCTGCAAGATGGGAAATGACTCACCGAAGGTCATATGACTCAGTCATGTCTCTCATTTTAATTCTGAATGATAGAAAAGAGCTAATGGGTCAAGGGGCTTGGCAGAAAGGGTCTGCTGTCAGGTAAACCAGAGCTGCTATGCTCAGTGTCCCAGGGACTACAAGGCCTTGGGTAAACTACTGAATCAGCTCAGCCTGAACCTGACTGCAAAGAGTCAGGAAATGAGTGTTGTTGTTAATATCTCTGGGCCTCAGTTTCCTCATCTGTAAAATGGGCTTAAGACTATCCCCTATGGAATGTCTCAGCTATAAAAAGCAACGCAGAAGAATCAGTCCTAATGAGGTGGATGAATCTAGGGCCTATTCTACGAAGTGAAGTAAGTCAAAACGAAAAGGACAACTAAGGCATACTAACACATATATGTGGAATTTAGTAAGATGGCACTGACAAATACTCACACAGAGCAGCGATGGAGAAATAAATAGACATGCACAACAGACCTATGGACATTGTGGGGAGGGAAGAGTGAGTGAGAGGTATGGAAAGAGTAACATGGAAACCTGCACAATCGTATGTAAAAGGGATAATCATTGTGAATGCTCAGTGGAACTAAGAGATCTTACATGGGGACTATGCAAGAACCTGGATAAGGGTAGGATGGGGGGGATGGGAGGAGGGCTCATGTGAGAGAGGTCAAAGATATACCTATGATGGATTTGGGATTATAAATAGCTGTAAACAACAAAACTCTATAATCGCAAAAAAAAAAAAGGCTATCCCCTGTGTAGAATTCATGTGCACACGTGGCATGCAGGGTGGGGGGAAGGAGCACAGCTGGTGTATGAGGATGCTTGCTGAATGAGGGGGCACCTGCCCCTCCCACAGGGTCAGCAGGCAACTTCCCCCACATCCAGACTCTCTCTTTGGGGAAGTGAAAACCCAGGGATCATTTCAACTGAAGGTGCAATTTCAGTACACTCACATGAAGGAGATGATGTTACAGGATTTATTATTTACAAATCCCAGAAGTGGGAGCACTAAGGTGAGGGTGCACAGCGAGCAGAGTGGGGAGGCAGCCCTCTGTTCCAGGTGGCGAGTGAGCAGGAGATGGAGAACAGGGCAGCCAGTACCTTCTAAGGGAATTGGGGTGGAGGTCACTAACTTTTCACAGATTCAACTCTAAAGCGGTTATTTTAAAAGGTGACCAGGGCAAAGGGGGAATTTGTGGTGGGAATGCTTTATCAAAATGTCCAGACTCTGGTTGTGAGCAGGGCTGACATACCGTGAAATACCTAGGCAGCAATCCAGCATAGCTGTCTCTCATTACAGCGAGGTGGCCAATTTAAGCAGCCCCGTATAGACCCTAGCATGCAGCTGACTCTCAGTGAGCATTCATTCCTACCCCCTTTCCATTTCCTGAGCCTCATGAACAGGTTACAGGAAGGACAACGATGAAGTGGTCAGGGAGAAGAGAGGGAAAGATTGCATCCCCAGATCAAACCAGCCATTGCAAGGGAGAAGGCTTTATCTCCCCACAGTTTGCAGAAGGAAGCAGCCTCAAGCCCACCCAGCATTCTTTCATACCATAATGAAAGCAGGGGAAAGTGTACCCCACTGTCTCCATGGGTACTGTCTTCCTGGGGCTCAGCCACTTATCCCCACACCACCAGGGACAAGCTGACCACCCAGGGTCCCAGAAGGTCAGCTCACGGCCCTCTACCTAGTTCCAGGGACAGGGGTGAATGAAGGCCACGATCAACTTAGAGGCCTGTCTCAGAAGGGATAGTTCTCCCCAACACTTGAGTGGCCAGCATGCTATATATTCTCAGTGAGTGGTTCCTATTTCTCCAACAATGCCACTCTTCCTGCTGTAAATGGACCTAGAAGCCATCCAGTGGAATTCCTCTCCATGCATCAGCATGAACATTCACCTAAATGCAAGTTAAGGGCAAACACAGGATCCTTTGTGCCATAAACTTGGTTCTTGGCCTATAAAACAGCCAGTCAGGAGCAGAGCCTCCTGAAGACCCAGTAGGGCCAAAGCCCCTTCAGCAATTTCAGTACATCTCACATGAAAAGGAAGTGAAAACCCAGGGATCATTTCAACTGAAGGTGCAATTTCAGTACACTCACATGAAGGAGATGATGTTACAGGATTTATTATTTACAAATCCCAGAAGTGGGAGCACTAAGGTGAGGGTGCACAGCGAGCAGAGGGGGGAGGCAGCCCTCTGTTCCAGGTGGCGAGTGAGCAGGAGATGGAGAACAGGGCAGCCAGTACCTTCTAAGGGAATTGGGGTGGAGGTCACTAACTTTTCACAGATTCAACTCTAAAGCGGTTATTTTAAAAGGTGACCAGGGCAAAGGGGGAATTTGTGGTGGGAATGCTTTATCAAAATGTCCAGACTCTGGTTGTGAGCAGGGCTGACATACCGTGAAATACCTAGGCAGCAATCCAGCATAGCTGTCTCTCATTACAGCGAGGTGGCCAATTTAAGCAGCCCCGTATAGACCCTAGCATGCAGCTGACTCTCAGTGAGCATTCATTCCTACCCCCTTTCCATTTCCTGAGCCTCATGAACAGGTTACAGGAAGGACAACGATGAAGTGGTCAGGGAGAAGAGAGGGAAAGATTGCATCCCCAGATCAAACCAGCCATTGAAAGGGGAGAAGGCTTTATCTCCCACAGTTTGCAGAAGGAAGCAGCCTCAAGCCCACCCAGCATTCTTTCATACCATAATGAAAGCAGGGGAAAGTGTACCCCACTGTCTCCATGGGTACTGTCTTCCTGGGGCTCAGCCACTTATCCCCACACCACCAGGGACAAGCTGACCACCCAGGGTCCCAGAAGGTCAGCTCACGGCCCTCTACCTAGTTCCAGGGACAGGGGTGAATGAAGGCCACGATCAACTTAGAGGCCTGTCTCAGAAGGGATAGTTCTCCCCAACACTTGAGTGGCCAGCATGCTATATATTCTCAGTGAGTGGTTCCTATTTCTCCAACAATGCCACTCTTCCTGCTGTAAATGGACCTAGAAGCCATCCAGTGGAATTCCTCTCCATGCATCAGCATGAACATTCACCTAAATGCAAGTTAAGGGCAAACACAGGATCCTTTGTGCCATAAACTTGGTTCTTGGCCTATAAAAGCCACAGCCAGTCAGGAGCAGAGCCTCCTGAAGACCCAGTAGGGCCAGCATGAGAACCTACCCATCCCTTTCAAAGGAATTTTTATTCCTCAGTGGAAAGTGGTCAACTTGCCCAGTGGTCCTTGACATCTCTTGCCACTTCCGAGGACCTTGACTCCAGCTTCAGTTTAGCTTCTGCGGTAGAGTAAGTGTTGATGTGAGGGAGTACCCATCCACTCCGCCATGCTCATCCAAGCACCAGGTGGAATTGACCCCAGCCTCCACTCCAAGGATGGCATGGGACTTGGGACTGGTCACAGTCATAACATTCCATACTCTTAGTTTCAGCAACTAGATGCACCACTCAGAAAACCAACAGAGCCATTGCCTGGCGATGAGATTTCTGCTGGGACTGCTAAGAATTAGGTAAGTTCATAATAATGGACTTGACTCTGGGAGAACGCAAGCATGGAGATAGTCAGGGCCATAATCTAGAGAGGGAGAGGTGAAGTTCACACAGAAAAGCATAGACTATAGGCAAGAAGAAAAGGCATCTGATGATGGGTGTTTAAGTTCCTAGACCAAACCAAGCCTGATTTATCTCTGTAATTTGTAGCTACAGTAGCCAATACATTTTCTCTTTGATTTAGATCAGTTTGAGCTGGTTTTTTGTCTTAATATAGTGATACTTCTAACACATTTTTAGTTCTTGGGCCCGCCTTTGTTTTCCACACTGTGGACACGGTTGAGTTTGGTCAGATTCCATCTTCACGGGTCTCTGTCTTGGGGCTCAGCTTTCCCAGCCTCTGCTCCTTCAACACATATAATGAGAGCCTGACTTTGACTCCAGAGCTCCAGAGCTCTCCCAGTCAGGTGGCTCCAGTCTGTCTTTATCTACCACTAAGTTCAACCATCAGGAAAAACCTACCCAATCCATCTTCCAGTCCAGGCTACTGAGAGCCAGAGCTCAGAGGCAGGGCAGGAAAACATGCTACCGTGTACCCAGAGGAAGGGGATGAAACCAGTTGCTGAATCTCCACCCAGCGCTAGGACATTAGGACTCCTGCCTTCTGAGCCAGACCGGAAGAGCCCATGAGATTGCACATGATGCTCCTGGCTTATTCCAAGGCCCAGCTAAGTAGACACTCCCATTGCTCACAGGCTGGATCAGCCTGGGCAGCCTGAACTCTCCCTTGAGGTGTTCATGAATAGTCTCTACTTGCTCATTCACTCTTGGAAGAGGTCACTGAAGAATTTCAGCTTGACTTTTCTTTGACAGTGACCATGGACAAAGAGCCCTACCCTTCCCCCAAACATGTCTCTTCTGCTGCTCTCCTTTTAGACATCAGAAATGTGCCTTCTAGGATTCTAGAGCCTGGAGCAAGATGAGACGGTAACCCCGACACTCTCCCCAGCCCCACACAGCATCACCTACAAGGACAACAGGAACCCCCAATGAGAACCAGGGGATGGTAGAATCCACACTAGTGCAACTGCAGCAGGAAGGAAAGGTGGTCATAGTCCCTTTATGAACTGGGTCACAGCATCCAGAATTCTCAAGGAGCAAGGGAAGTACAAGAAGGACATGTCAAGGGTGCTCAACACTCCGTGAAAACCATCCTCCATGTGGTGCCAAGTCACTGGGACACCCAGGTCCTCCAGCCTCTTCTTGTACAACAGTGAATCGTCCAGGACTGCATCATACTCACAGCTCACAATGCAAGCTTCAGGGAGCCGAGACATGACTTCATCTTCTGCAATCAAGGGTGAGTTCTGCAAATCCAGAACAACTTTTGTCTCCAGATAGGCAGCCTCATTCACGGGCTCCGGGGTCACTGGCAAGTAGCCTTTCTTCTTAAACTTCTCCGGGATGTTTTCTGCACCCAACCACTTCCTGTACTTTTCCCAGACTTTGGCAGGCAAGTGGGCACCTTTCATTACAGTGCTTATCCAGTAGGGGTCGATGTCCAGGTAATTAAACCAACAGTAGATGATCAAACTCAGGCTAAGCAGTGGAGTGTTCTTGTTCTGCTGATAGGAAGGGGACTGGAAATCCAGCACTTGCAGAGAGCCAGAGCTCAGAGGCAGGGCAGGAAAACATGCTACCGTGTACCCAGAGGAAGGGGATGAAACCAGTTGCTGAATCTCCACCCAGCGCTAGGACATTAGGACTCCTGCCTTCTGAGCCAGACCGGAAGAGCCCATGAGATTGCACATGATGCTCCTGGCTTATTCCAAGGCCCAGCTAAGTAGACACTCCCATTGCTCACAGGCTGGATCAGCCTGGGCAGCCTGAACTCTCCCTTGAGGTGTTCATGAATAGTCTCTACTTGCTCATTCACTCTTGGAAGAGGTCACTGAAGAATTTCAGCTTGACTTTTCTTTGACAGTGACCATGGACAAAGAGCCCTACCCTTCCCCCAAACATGTCTCTTCTGCTGCTCTCCTTTTAGACATCAGAAATGTGCCTTCTAGGATTCTAGAGCCTGGAGCAAGATGAGACGGTAACCCCGACACTCTCCCCAGCCCCACACAGCATCACCTACAAGGACAACAGGAACCCCCAATGAGAACCAGGGGATGGTAGAATCCACACTAGTGCAACTGCAGCAGGAAGGAAAGGTGGTCATAGTCCCTTTATGAACTGGGTCACAGCATCCAGAATTCTCAAGGAGCAAGGGAAGTACAAGAAGGACATGTCAAGGGTGCTCAACACTCCGTGAAAACCATCCTCCATGTGGTGCCAAGTCACTGGGACACCCAGGTCCTCCAGCCTCTTCTTGTACAACAGTGAATCGTCCAGGACTGCATCATACTCACAGCTCACAATGCAAGCTTCAGGGAGCCGAGACATGACTTCATCTTCTGCAATCAAGGGTGAGTTCTGCAAATCCAGAACAACTTTTGTCTCCAGATAGGCAGCCTCATTCACGGGCTCCGGGGTCACTGGCAAGTAGCCTTTCTTCTTAAACTTCTCCGGGATGTTTTCTGCACCCAACCACTTCCTGTACTTTTCCCAGACTTTGGCAGGCAAGTGGGCACCTTTCATTACAGTGCTTATCCAGTAGGGGTCGATGTCCAGGTAATTAAACCAACAGTAGATGATCAAACTCAGGCTAAGCAGTGGAGTGTTCTTGTTCTGCTGATAGGAAGGGGACTGGAAATCCAGGGCTTGCAGAGAGGCATAGATCAGGATCTGAGCACGAATCTTGGGGAGATAAGAACAGTCCACAAACCTTTGACAGAATATCACTGCCATGGTCCCACCCACACTGTCTCCACAGACCACCACCCGGGCTGGATCCACCCCATACATATTCAAGGACTTCAAGAAGTGGATGGTAGCCACCGTGCAGTCTCTTACTAACACTGGAAACCTATGTTGAGGCATCTTGCGGTATCTGAAAAGGAAGCAAGGAATACAGCTTATACTCATTACTCCCCGAGAGCCCAAAGCATCTGTGTCTTACATCCTTCTGCCCCGATTTCTTCCATTGCATTCTTTTTCCAAAGCCTGAGCAGGTGAAGTCAAAGTGGAAGGATTAAATGAGATGACAGACATAAAGCCTTCAGTGCCAAGCACATAGTCTCAGAAACACCTGAGGACTGACTCCTGTAATTTTTACTTACTCTACTGGCTATATCCCCACCATGACACTGGCAGTGGATATCTCCTGGCATGCACATTTAAATGAAACCGCAGGAAGAGCTTGATCAGAAGGAACCAGCCAGGCCCTGGGGGACGATGTGTGAGGCAGTAGGCAGTGGGACAAGCTCACACCACAACAATGACTGTTCCTTGTAGGTGTCCAATTTGCCCGACAGTGAGACCCAGGGCAAGGGCCACCCCAGGTGTCTTGTGCTCCATCAAGGTTCTGGGTTGTGTGGTGACTCTCCCAGATTAGGGAAGAGAGAGTGGCTTTTAAATTTCTCTTGCTTCCTTCAGTGGATCTCACCAGGGTAGACCTCCCTCTTGGGGAACACTGGGGAATGATGTAGCAGTGTTCCAGACTGTCCTGGTTACAGCGCAGGGCACTGTGGGCATTTAGTGGAGGGAAGAGCTCAGTGTGTGAAATGTACACAGCTGTCCAGCTCCACGAAGAGCATTCTACCAGGCATATACCAGTAGTGAACCTCTGCCCCAAATGTACTTCAAGTAGCCCCATCCAGTTGCCAGGTGATGCAGTGCCCAAAGGCATCTGTCAAAGTGCTTATCCAGTAGGGGTCGATGTCCAGGTAATTAAACACGTAGATGATCAAACTCAGGCTAAGCAGTGGAGTGTTCTTGTTCTGCTGATAGGAAGGGGACTGGAAATCCAGGGCTTGCAGAGAGGCATAGATCAGGATCTGAGCACGAATCTTGGGGAGATAAGAACAGTCCACAAACCTTTGACAGAATATCACTGCCATGGTCCCACCCACACTGTCTCCACAGACCACCACCCGGGCTGGATCCACCCCATACATATTCAAGGACTTCAAGAAGTGGATGGTAGCCACCGTGCAGTCTCTTACTAACACTGGAAACCTATGTTGAGGCATCTTGCGGTATCTGAAAAGGAAGCAAGGAATACAGCTTATACTCATTACTCCCCGAGAGCCCAAAGCATCTGTGTCTTACATCCTTCTGCCCCGATTTCTTCCATTGCATTCTTTTTCCAAAGCCTGAGCAGGTGAAGTCAAAGTGGAAGGATTAAATGAGATGACAGACATAAAGCCTTCAGTGCCAAGCACATAGTCTCAGAAACACCTGAGGACTGACTCCTGTAATTTTTACTTACTCTACTGGCTATATCCCCACCATGACACTGGCAGTGGATATCTCCTGGCATGCACATTTAAATGAAACCGCAGGAAGAGCTTGATCAGAAGGAACCAGCCAGGCCCTGGGGGACGATGTGTGAGGCAGTAGGCAGTGGGACAAGCTCACACCACAACAATGACTGTTCCTTGTAGGTGTCCAATTTGCCCGACAGTGAGACCCAGGGCAAGGGCCACCCCAGGTGTCTTGTGCTCCATCAAGGTTCTGGGTTGTGTGGTGACTCTCCCAGATTAGGGAAGAGAGAGTGGCTTTTAAATTTCTCTTGCTTCCTTCAGTGGATCTCACCAGGGTAGACCTCCCTCTTGGGGAACACTGGGGAATGATGTAGCAGTGTTCCAGACTGTCCTGGTTACAGCGCAGGGCACTGTGGGCATTTAGTGGAGGGAAGAGCTCAGTGTGTGAAATGTACACAGCTGTCCAGCTCCACGAAGAGCATTCTACCAGGCATATACCAGTAGTGAACCTCTGCCCCAAATGTACTTCATAGAGATCATGCCCCATCCAGTTGCCAGGTGATGCAGTGCCCAAAAGGCATCTGTCAAAGCTACCTAAGGGCTATCCACAGGAGAAGCGCCCCATCTGTGCCTTTTCCTGCTTCTCTCTTCCTCTCCCTCTTCCTTGACCACCTGCTCACCATCTTCCCATAGGCCATCCCCTACTCCTGGCGTCCCTCGACCCCTGCCTGCTGCAGATTCCTGTCTCCCTCCTCTTGATTGCCCTGGGGTTCCTGGCACCTCCTCACTCTCCCCTTACTCACCCAACTGCTAGAATCACTGAGTCACTCTTCTTGCACAAGGAGCAGCATACACCATGGTGAGTATCTAAAAAAATAAAAGGTTTGAAACATTCAAACTAGGAAGGTTAGTGGGCTCTTTTTGCCAACCATCCTCAACTGCCCCTTCTCATGGATGGATAATCACAGTGGACCAAGGGCCGGGTTGATGCTAACAAGGATTTGCAGATTCTCCTCCAGTTATAGACAACCTTCCTCTTTATCTTCTTACTCTCTCTTCTCTGTCAAGCTGTCTCAACAGCTTTATCTAAGGCTCACCCTCCACGCACCACCCTATCGATTCTTCAGTTCTTTCACAGCATCTGAAAAGCTGTCTGACCATGGAGCACAGTAGTTCCATGATTCAGACCTGAGTGCAAATCCCATGTTTTCCTCCTTTAAGCTTGGCCTCAAGTTGTACAAGGCAAGTCCCTTCACCTCCCTGAGGCTTGATTTCCAAGGGTATAATGACAGCGATAGGATTGTTGGGGGCTTAGATGAGATGCTTTTCAATATATATTAGATGCAGGCAAATATCACTTGATTCCACTTACACGAGATACCTACAATAGTCAAATTCACAGCATCCAAAAGTACAATGGTAGATGCCAGGGGCCACAGGCATGGTGCGGAGGAGGAGTGGGGAGTGAGTGTTCAGTGGGGACAGAGTTTCAGTTTAGGAGGGTGAAACATTCAAGAGAGGGATGATGGGGAGGGTTACACAATGTGGACGCACATGGCGTCCCTGAAACGTACAGTTAAACGTGGTCTGTATCATGTGACTTTCCAGTTCAGTTCAGTTGCTCAGTCGTGTTGGATTCTTTGTGACCTCATGGACTGCAGCACCCTAGGCCTCCCTGTCCCTCACCCTCTCCCGGAGTTTGCTCAAACTCATGTGCATTGAGTCGGTGATGCCATCCAACCATCTTGGCCTCTGTTACCCACTTCTCCTTCTGCCTCCTGTTTATCCCAGCATCAGGGTCTTTTCCAGTGAGCTGGCTGTTTGCATCAGGTGGCTGAAGTACTGGAGCTTCAGCTTCAGCATCAGTCCTTCCAATGAATATTCAAGGCTAATGTCCTTTAGGATTGACTGGTTTGATCTCCTTGCAGTCCAAGGGACTCTCAAGAGTCTTCTCCAACATCACAGTTTGAAGGCATCAATTCTTTGGCACTCAGCCTTTTTTTATGGTCCAACTCTCACATCCATATATGACGACTAGGAAAACCACAGTTTTGACTATATGAACTTTTGTCAGGAAAGTGATGTCTCTGCTTTTTAATATGCTATCTAGGTTGTCATAACTTTTCTTCCAAGGAGCAAGCACCTTTTAATTTCATGGCTGCAGTCACCGTCCATGGTAATTTTGGCACACAAGAAAATAAAGTCTGTCACTGTTTCTATTGTTTGGCCCATTTATTTGCCATGAAGTGATGGCACCGAATGTCACGATCTTCGTTTTTCAAATGTTGAGCCAGCTTTTTCGCTCTCCTCTTTCACCTTCATCAAGAGGCTCTTTAGTTCCTCTTTGCTTTCTGCCATAAGGTGGTGTCATCCATATACCTAAGGTTATTGATATTTCTCCTGGCAATCTTGATTCCATTTTCTGCTTCATCCAGACTGGCATTTTGCATGATGTATTCTATATATAAGTTAAATAAGTAGGGTGATGATATACAGCCTTGACGTACTCCTTTCCTAGTTTGGAACTAGTCCGTTGTCCCATGTCCAGTTATAACTGTTGCTTCCTGACCTACATACAGGCTTCTCAGGAGGCAGGTAAGGTGGTCTGGTATTCCCATTTCTTTAAGAATTTTCCACAGTTTAAAACGCATGGCGTCCCTGAAACTACAGTTAAACGTGGTCTGTATCATGTGACTTTCCAGTTCAGTTCAGTTGCTCAGTCGTGTTGGATTCTTTGTGACCTCATGGACTGCAGCACCCTAGGCCTCCCTGTCCCTCACCCTCTCCCGGAGTTTGCTCAAACTCATGTGCATTGAGTCGGTGATGCCATCCAACCATCTTGGCCTCTGTTACCCACTTCTCCTTCTGCCTCCTGTTTATCCCAGCATCAGGGTCTTTTCCAGTGAGCTGGCTGTTTGCATCAGGTGGCTGAAGTACTGGAGCTTCAGCTTCAGCATCAGTCCTTCCAATGAATATTCAAGGCTAATGTCCTTTAGGATTGACTGGTTTGATCTCCTTGCAGTCCAAGGGACTCTCAAGAGTCTTCTCCAACATCACAGTTTGAAGGCATCAATTCTTTGGCACTCAGCCTTTTTTTATGGTCCAACTCTCACATCCATATATGACGACTAGGAAAACCACAGTTTTGACTATATGAACTTTTGTCAGGAAAGTGATGTCTCTGCTTTTTAATATGCTATCTAGGTTGTCATAACTTTTCTTCCAAGGAGCAAGCACCTTTTAATTTCATGGCTGCAGTCACCGTCCATGGTAATTTTGGCACACAAGAAAATAAAGTCTGTCACTGTTTCTATTGTTTGGCCCATTTATTTGCCATGAAGTGATGGCACCGAATGTCACGATCTTCGTTTTTCAAATGTTGAGCCAGCTTTTTCGCTCTCCTCTTTCACCTTCATCAAGAGGCTCTTTAGTTCCTCTTTGCTTTCTGCCATAAGGTGGTGTCATCCATATACCTAAGGTTATTGATATTTCTCCTGGCAATCTTGATTCCATTTTCTGCTTCATCCAGACTGGCATTTTGCATGATGTATTCTATATATAAGTTAAATAAGTAGGGTGATGATATACAGCCTTGACGTACTCCTTTCCTAGTTTGGAACTAGTCCGTTGTCCCATGTCCAGTTATAACTGTTGCTTCCTGACCTACATACAGGCTTCTCAGGAGGCAGGTAAGGTGGTCTGGTATTCCCATTTCTTTAAGAATTTTCCACAGTTTGTTGTGACCCACAGTCAAAGGCTTAAGTGTAATCAATGAAACAAAAGCAGATGTTTCTCTGGAATTCTCTTGTTTTTGCTTTTTCTATGATAGTAATAGCCAATATTTATTTGTTCACACTTATTAATATTAATATTTACATGACAGATACTGCGGAAGCCGTGTATATGCAGGATCTCTTTTTTTACATGCTTTTATTATTATTATTATATGACTTTTACCTCATTAAATCCCTTATTCTCAAGGGCTACAGTAAAGGGACCCTGGCATTCCACAAAACAAAAAGCACTATGCAAAGGTCATTTTTCTCCCTAATTTACAGTGGAAAAAATTAAGAAATTTAATAATGCTGACTTAATTTTGGTGGGGTTTTTTTCCTCATTAATTTTCTTCAACTTTTTGGTCCTCCTGTTTGTGCCAAAAATTTGTCTTAAGCAATGCCTAGTTTGAAACACAATTGTTTTCATTTTTTAAAATTTTTATTTGCAACTAAATAGTGATAGTCACACATTTGAATGTACTAAACACCACTAAACTGTACACTTTAAAATGATGAATTTTATGTTATGTAAATTGTGTGTATACATAGATATGTATCTATATATATATACATGTGTATATATAAATAGATACATGTACACATTCATATATTTCTGTGTACACATGTACCATATATAAAGTACACATCATGAGAAATCCTGGGCTGGATGAGTTACAAGCTGAAATCAAGACAGACAGGAAGAACATTAGCAACCTCAGATATGTGGATGATACCACTCTAACAGCAGAAAGCAAAGAGAGACTAAAGATCTTCTTGATGATGGTGAAGGAGGAGAGTGAAAGAGCCAGCTTAAAACTGAGTATTAGGGGGCTTCCCTAATGGTCCAGTGGGTAATGACACCACCTTGCAGTGCAAGGGGCGCCAGTTCAATCCCTGGCCTGGGAAGATCCCACATGCCGCAGAACAGCTAGACCGATGTGTCCAACTACCAAGCCGGAGCTCTGGAGTGCATGTGCCCAGAGATGGTGCTCTGCAGCGACATGGGCCACTGGGATGGGAGGCCCACACAAGCCAAAGAGCAAATATGGATGAAAATAGATAAATGAAAGACCAATAGAAGTGGCACAAAATAAAAAAAAAACTAAGTATTAGGGATTTCCCAGGTCATCGAGTAGTTAAGAATCTGCCTTACAGTGTAGGGGTTGCATGTTCAATTCTTGCTTGGGGAACTAAGATCCCACATGCCTCGGAGTGGAGCAGCCAAGCCCTCACACTGCAACCAGAGGGTCCAGGCTGGGCACCACAGTGAAAGATCCCATGTGCCACAACTAAGACCCCACCCAGTCAAATAAATAAAAACTTTAAAAAAACCCAAACACCTAAGTATTAAAAAAATTAAGATCATGGCATCCAGTCCTATCACTTCATGGTAAATAGAAGGGGGAAAGGTGGAAGCAGTGGCAAATCTCCTCTTGGGCTTCAAAGTTACTGCAAATGGTGACTGCAGCCATGAAATCAGATGACAATTGTTTCTTGGCAGGAAAGCTATGATGAACCTAGACAGTGTTTTGAAAAGCAGAGACATTACTCTGCCGACAAAGGTCTGTATAGTCAAGACTATGGTCTCCCCAAGTGGTCATGCACTAGTGTGAGAAGTGGACTTTAAAGAAGGCAGAGCGCTGAAAAATCGATGCCTTTGAACTATGAGGTTGAAGAAGACACCTGAGAGTCCTCTGGACAGGGAGGAGATCAAACCGGTCAATCTTAAGGAAAATCAACCCTGAATACTCGTTGGGAGGACTGATGCTGAGCCTGAAGCTCCTGTATTTTGGTCATCTGATGCAAGCAGCCAACTCATTGGAAAAGTCCCTGATGCTGGGAAAGACTGAGGGCAAAAGGAGAAGAGGGCATCCGAAGATGAGCTAGCTGAGTGACATCACTGATACAACGGACATGAGCTTGGGCAGACTTTGGAGATGGTGAAGGGCAGGGAGGCCTGGTGTGCTACAGTCCATGAGATCGCAAAGAGTCAGATTGGACTGGGTGACTGAATAACAATAACAACATATCTATAGCACATATGTGCATCTGGAAAAGCCTCTGATGCTGGGAAAGATTGCAGACAAAAGGAGAAGAGGGCAGCAGAGGAGTGGATGCTTAGATAGCATCACTGACTCAATAGACATGAGTCTGAGCAAACTCTGGGAGGTACTGGAGGACAGGAAAGCCTGGTGTGCTTCAATCCATGGGCTTGCAAAGAGTTTGACACAATTTAATGATTGAACAAAAGCAACTATCTACACACACACACACACTCACACATATACACAAAACATATATATATAATATCCTTGTATGTATCCTTATATATATATGCATATACCCAAGCCTTATAGTATATGTTTTATATATATTATATATATATATAATCCATACATATATTTCCTTATATATATGCAACTATATATATATACATGTACACATATACATAAAACATATATATAATATCCTGTATATATCCTCACATATATGCATATGTATATAACCCTTATAGTATGTTTTTATATATTATATATAATCCATATGTATATTTCCTTATATATATATATATTCAACTATATATATACATATATGTAAACCATATATATAATATCCTTGTATATATCCTTATATATATGCATATATATAAAACCCTTATAGTATATTTTATATATATCATATATGTAATCTGTACATATATTTCCTTATTTATATATATATGTAAATATATATATATATATATATATATATATATATATTCTTACTTTCGGAAAGTGATCAGTACATTCCATATCTTAGACCCTGAGTAGGGCCCTGAGTGATTTGGCCTCACTCACTGTCCTGGTGCCCTCTGGTCATAAAAGCAGCTTTGAGACTGGGGGGGAGATAATGGAGTTCCACCTCCTGCTGAAAGGTGTGTCCCCCCAACTCTGCTCTGGGACATCACACTCCTGGCATGGGGTCTGAGGAAAGGACCCTTACTCAAGCTCCCCACGATGCCCCCGCCGCCGTGATAGAACACGATGCCAGGCCTCAGGCCGCTGGAGGGTGCCTTGGGCTGGTACAGCCTCACAGGGATGGTCCCAAACCGGAGGTCCTTGACCATCACGTCTGGATCCTTCCTTAGAGGCGCCAGATCGTGAATGAAACGGACAAACTGTGGCATAGAGCAGATTCTCAGCTTCTCAAAAATCATCCCCTGTGGGTGAGAGAAAAAGAAATAGGGTGAGAAGGGTTTCAGAGTGTGCTGTGCCAGGACACAACCACCACGGCCCTTCCACAGAGTGGACCACAAGTCCCCTGCTGCACCTCCATCACTTGCAGAAGGCCCGTCCCCCCCCGGGTCCTCACTGCCCTGATGCCAGCCCCTCTCAGTCCTCTCTCCCCAGACACCAGACTCCCAGCCCCACAAACCAGGCTCCAGCCACCCCACGAGGGACCCTGGAAAGGCTCCCATCTCAGTCTGGGTGCATGGTCTCTGCTCAGGGAGTCCCTTCTGGGTCACTCCAGTCATCACGGCCACCCCAAGCACATTCTCCTGTTTTTAAGATGACAACTGCATGGTGTCCATGTGTTTTTTAAAGGGCTGGTAGGGGGACAGTCCTTATTTTCCTAGAGATATCTACAGAAATGTTTTTAGATAAAATAATACAATATCTGGGACCCACTCATAAGAAAGTGGGAATGAGGGTAAATGTAGGGGTGTGGTTGAAATGAAATTGGTTGGGAATCAATAATCATGAATGCTGGATTACTGGCTGCCTGGGGCTTCTTTATACATGCCTTCTCCTTTGTGTTAGGTCTGGGAGTTTGCATAATAAAAAATTAATAGAAGCAAGTACTCTGGACTCTCCCCTGGGCACTGTCTTTCCAGGAGTTCCTCATCTTTTCTGTTCCAAAGTCATTTTGGTTTTCAGCTAAGGCTGTGGGCCTTTTCACAGAATACCTTTGAGTACATAAAATAAAATACAGGAGATTATTACATTTTACTGAAAAATGGTTATCAAAATATTAAAGCAAATGTATGCTATAATAGTATACCTTAGGGATTTCCTTATTAGCATACCAAATAGAAGATATAATGGCTGGTCTCATACTATCATCATTTCAAAAGAACAAGGTACACATGTGATTGTTTGCAATCTCTGCTGTAGCTGTAATATACTCTGAAAATGTCTGTGATTCCTCTTAGTGACAAAGTCAAAGGTTCTAATCGGGATGGCCCAAAATTGACATCAGGGATCCAGAACTGAATGAAACGGACAAACTGTGGCATAGAGCAGATTCTCAGCTTCTCAAAAATCATCCCTGTGGGTGAGAGAAAAGAAATAGGGTGAGAAGGGTTTCAGAGTGTGCTGTGCCAGGACACAACCACCACGGCCCTTCCACAGAGTGGACCACAAGTCCCCTGCTGCACCTCCATCACTTGCAGAAGGCCCGTCCCCCCCCGGGTCCTCACTGCCCTGATGCCAGCCCCTCTCAGTCCTCTCTCCCCAGACACCAGACTCCCAGCCCCACAAACCAGGCTCCAGCCACCCCACGAGGGACCCTGGAAAGGCTCCCATCTCAGTCTGGGTGCATGGTCTCTGCTCAGGGAGTCCCTTCTGGGTCACTCCAGTCATCACGGCCACCCCAAGCACATTCTCCTGTTTTTAAGATGACAACTGCATGGTGTCCATGTGTTTTTTAAAGGGCTGGTAGGGGGACAGTCCTTATTTTCCTAGAGATATCTACAGAAATGTTTTTAGATAAAATAATACAATATCTGGGACCCACTCATAAGAAAGTGGGAATGAGGGTAAATGTAGGGGTGTGGTTGAAATGAAATTGGTTGGGAATCAATAATCATGAATGCTGGATTACTGGCTGCCTGGGGCTTCTTTATACATGCCTTCTCCTTTGTGTTAGGTCTGGGAGTTTGCATAATAAAAAATTAATAGAAGCAAGTACTCTGGACTCTCCCCTGGGCACTGTCTTTCCAGGAGTTCCTCATCTTTTCTGTTCCAAAGTCATTTTGGTTTTCAGCTAAGGCTGTGGGCCTTTTCACAGAATACCTTTGAGTACATAAAATAAAATACAGGAGATTATTACATTTTACTGAAAAATGGTTATCAAAATATTAAAGCAAATGTATGCTATAATAGTATACCTTAGGGATTTCCTTATTAGCATACCAAATAGAAGATATAATGGCTGGTCTCATACTATCATCATTTCAAAAGAACAAGGTACACATGTGATTGTTTGCAATCTCTGCTGTAGCTGTAATATACTCTGAAAATGTCTGTGATTCCTCTTAGTGACAAAGTCAAAGGTTCTGCTGTCTCAACAGTGGTTTGACCCCTCCATGCATGACGGAAGGAAACATTACATTTGCATTAGAGATTAAGTGAAAATGGGGCAATTTATACCCCATCCAAACTCAGGGACTCCTTGCATTCCATTACCGTTAGGAACTCTGGGTTAAGAAACCCTAGTGTAGGGCTTCCCCTGGTGGTCCAGTGGGTAAGGACACCGCCTTGCAGTGCAAGGGGCGCCAGTTCGAGCCCTGGCCTGGGAAGATCCCACGTGCCACGGAGCGGCTGGACTGATGTGTCCAATCACCGAGCCGGAGCTCTGGAGCGCATGCGCCCAGAGCCAGTGCTCTGCAACGACGCCACCGCGATGGGAGGCCCACAGGAGCCAAAGAACAAAGACGGATGAAAATAGAGAAATGAAAGACCAATGGAAGTGGCCGCCCGCTCCCTCCATCCCCACCCCCGCCCAAAGTAAATAAATAAATAAATCTTTAAAAAAAAAAAAAAAAAAAAAGAAACCCTAGTGTACTCTATAGGGCTTCCCTGGTGGCTCAGATGGTAAAGAGTCTGACTGCAATGTAGCAGACCTGGGGTTTGATCCCTGAGTTGGGAAGATCAACTTGGAGAAGGGAGTGGCAACTCCAGTAATCTTGCCTGAAGGATTTTATGGACAGAGGAGCCTGGTGGGCTGCTATCCATGGGCTCACAAAGAGTCAGATATGATGGAGCAACTAACACTTTGCACACTTCACTGTACTCTACTGTAGCCCTATGGTTTTATTAATAGTAGCAAGTCCTCTCGACTCTCCCCTGGGCACTGTCTTTCCAGGAGTTCCTCATCTTTTCTGTTCCAAAGTCATTTTGGTTTTCAGCTAAGGCTGTGGGCCTTTTCACAGAATACCTTTGAGTACATAAAATAAAATACAGGAGATTATTACATTTTACTGAAAAATGGTTATCAAAATATTAAAGCAAATGTATGCTATAATAGTATACCTTAGGGATTTCCTTATTAGCATACCAAATAGAAGATATAATGGCTGGTCTCATACTATCATCATTTCAAAAGAACAAGGTACACATGTGATTGTTTGCAATCTCTGCTGTAGCTGTAATATACTCTGAAAATGTCTGTGATTCCTCTTAGTGACAAAGTCAAAGGTTCTGCTGTCTCAACAGTGGTTTGACCCCTCCATGCATGACGGAAGGAAACATTACATTTGCATTAGAGATTAAGTGAAAATGGGGCAATTTATACCCCATCCAAACTCAGGGACTCCTTGCATTCCATTACCGTTAGGAACTCTGGGTTAAGAAACCCTAGTGTAGGGCTTCCCCTGGTGGTCCAGTGGGTAAGGACACCGCCTTGCAGTGCAAGGGGCGCCAGTTCGAGCCCTGGCCTGGGAAGATCCCACGTGCCACGGAGCGGCTGGACTGATGTGTCCAATCACCGAGCCGGAGCTCTGGAGCGCATGCGCCCAGAGCCGGCGCTCTGCAACAACCGACGCCACCGCGATGGGAGGACCACAGGAGGAGCCAAAGAACAAAGACCGATGAAAATAGAGAAATGAAAGACCAATGGAAGTGGCCCGCCCGCTCCCCTCCCTCCCCAACCCCCGCCCAAAGTAAATAAATAAATAAATCTTTAAAAAAAAAAAAAAAAAAAAGAAACCCTAGTGTACTCTATAGGGCTTCCCTGGTGGCTCAGATGGTAAAGAGTCTGACTGCAATGTAGCAGACCTGGGGTTTGATCCCTGAGTTGGGAAGATCAACTTGGAGAAGGGAGTGGCAACTCCAGTAATCTTGCCTGAAGGATTTTATGGACAGAGGAGCCTGGTGGGCTGCTATCCATGGGCTCACAAAGAGTCAGATATGATGGAGCAACTAACACTTTGCACACTTCACTGTACTCTACTGTAGCCCTATGGTTTTATTCTCCTCACAGCACCTGCCACTCTGTCATTCTGTTTATTGGTATTTGCTTATTTATCACTGACTCCCCACCATCAATGTCCATCAATGTCCAAACTGCCTTCAGGTCAGCTCTGTCTGGGTTTTCTTTCTCTCACCCATCACTGATCCTTAGAGTTGGGAAGGGAGGATGACACACAGCAGTTATGCAATTTTGTAGGAAAAATAAATAGAGCAAAAAGGCTAATATTTATGGACATCTTATTCTGTACCGGGCCCAGAAAGCCCACTCTGGGTAGATTAACTCATTGTATCCCCACCAAATGCTATCAAGGTGAGTCTATGACTTCCCCTGATTTTGCAGATAAGGAAACTGAGTCACTGTATTTGGAAACCCAACGTGGAGACTATGAGATTCAAGGCCAGGAAAGCCACAGGATTGAGCCATCCCATTTTGTAAAAGTTGACCCCATAAGAAAACTGGCCCCTGGGTTCTCCTCCATCAAGGTTTTCAATGAGAACAGGTGCTTGAAATCACTTTTCACAAAGCGAGAGACTTAAACATATCTTCTGTATTCAATCTCCATCAGCCCTTTGGAAAATCACAGTGAATCCTAATTGGTGACATTTACACAATCCTCGCCACAATCTGCTTATGAGTATCCAATTAAATTATACACACCCACAACAATGAACAGAGTTGGACTATATTACAGAAAGAGTTTTCCATTTCTCAAAAGCAACAAACCATTTTTTAAAAAGTCACATCCTGGAGTTTCCCTCATCTCTGCCTTATTCCTCTGTTGCACCTTTTGTGGTTGGTCGGTTCTAGGCAGCAGGTAGGTAGCAAACAAGGGCCCAAAGTCTGAAAAATTATTCCTATCTTCACAGCTCCACAGAATGGAGGAAGGCCTGAAGAATATAAGACGGGAGGTGGGGTGGAATTTCTCTATTACCTGAGAAAGTGAATTGTTTTTGGAATGTTGTGGCTCGTAGCCTAATCCAGCTTGAGAAACACCAGGAAGAGGCTAAGAACCAAGTTATCCAACAGAAATCATTCAGGTTTGGTAATAAGCTGTCAGCTTCCACATGCCATAGTATGACTGCTAATTTAACCAGAAGTTTCTGGTAGGTCATTCTCCTAGTGTTAATCGCCCAGTCATGTCACGACCTCATGGACTGTAGCCCATCAGGCTCCTCTGTCTGTGGGATTCTTCAGGAAAGAATACTGGAGTGAGTTGCCTTTTCCTTCTCCAGGGGATCTTCCCGACTCAAGGATCAAACCTGGGTCTCCTGCACTGGCAAGTGAATTCTTTACAATCTGAGTCACCAGGGAAGCCCACTGTTTTCCTAATCCTGCCCTTAATTCTCAGGAGGAGGGGACAAATAAAATACAAAACTTACCCATGTCATCAACAGCTGGAAGATGCAGTCGAGGACCCTCAGCCTCACTGGATGGCTGATAGCAGCAGGGATGTTCGCAGTGAGGAAGTGTTTGCCAACGACCCACAGCCCGACCACCATGAAGGCCATGCAGGCTGTGGCAAGGCCAGGAAAGCCACAGGATTGAGCCATCCCATTTTGTAAAAGTTGACCCCATAAGAAAACTGGCCCCTGGGTTCTCCTCCATCAAGGTTTTCAATGAGAACAGGTGCTTGAAATCACTTTTCACAAAGCGAGAGACTTAAACATATCTTCTGTATTCAATCTCCATCAGCCCTTTGGAAAATCACAGTGAATCCTAATTGGTGACATTTACACAATCCTCGCCACAATCTGCTTATGAGTATCCAATTAAATTATACACACCCACAACAATGAACAGAGTTGGACTATATTACAGAAAGAGTTTTCCATTTCTCAAAAGCAACAAACCATTTTTTAAAAAGTCACATCCTGGAGTTTCCCTCATCTCTGCCTTATTCCTCTGTTGCACCTTTTGTGGTTGGTCGGTTCTAGGCAGCAGGTAGGTAGCAAACAAGGGCCCAAAGTCTGAAAAATTATTCCTATCTTCACAGCTCCACAGAATGGAGGAAGGCCTGAAGAATATAAGACGGGAGGTGGGGTGGAATTTCTCTATTACCTGAGAAAGTGAATTGTTTTTGGAATGTTGTGGCTCGTAGCCTAATCCAGCTTGAGAAACACCAGGAAGAGGCTAAGAACCAAGTTATCCAACAGAAATCATTCAGGTTTGGTAATAAGCTGTCAGCTTCCACATGCCATAGTATGACTGCTAATTTAACCAGAAGTTTCTGGTAGGTCATTCTCCTAGTGTTAATCGCCCAGTCATGTCACGACCTCATGGACTGTAGCCCATCAGGCTCCTCTGTCTGTGGGATTCTTCAGGAAAGAATACTGGAGTGAGTTGCCTTTTCCTTCTCCAGGGGATCTTCCCGACTCAAGGATCAAACCTGGGTCTCCTGCACTGGCAAGTGAATTCTTTACAATCTGAGTCACCAGGGAAGCCCACTGTTTTCCTAATCCTGCCCTTAATTCTCAGGAGGAGGGGACAAATAAAATACAAAACTTACCCATGTCATCAACAGCTGGAAGATGCAGTCGAGGACCCTCAGCCTCACTGGATGGCTGATAGCAGCAGGGATGTTCGCAGTGAGGAAGTGTTTGCCAACGACCCACAGCCCGACCACCATGAAGGCCATGCAGGCTGTGGCAAGGAGGAGGAGGAGGACTGAGACCAACATCCTGCTGTTTCTACCACAGGAGAGGCGAAGATGAGACTGTGCTCGAGACAGGATTATTTAGGACATGGTTGGGAGCCAGTAGCCCTCCTACAGTTATACACCACAACCTGCCCTCTCCACCTCCCCATGTCTTTCAAGTATTGGCCCATCCAGGTGAGTCATAGACTCAGGTGAGGGCCTGACTCTAGGATAGGGCCCATGCAGAGGAGAAAGGGGCTCGTGCTTCCTGACCCAACTGGAAAGGAGAGCTGTGAAGTTCAAGCTTACATCAGCACTGCGACCAGAAATAGCCTTGGATAAGTGACTGCAAGGAGTTCAAACCAGTCAATCTTAAAGGAAATTAACTCTGAATATTCATGGGAAGGACTGATGCTGAAACTGAAGCTAAAGCTCCAATACTGTGGCCACCTGATGTGAAGAGCCAACTCACTGAAAAAGAGGAAGATTGAGGGCAAGAGGAGAAGGGGATGACGGAGGATGAGATGGTTGGATGGCATCACCGACTCAATGGACATGAGCTTGAGTGAGCTCCGGGAGATAGTGAAGGACAGGGAGCCTGGTGTGTTGCAATCCATGGGGTCACAAAGAGTCAGCTGCTGTCGTGGCCGAACAATAGCAAAGTGATTGGACATCATAAACACTGTTCCCTCCTCCAACACTCCTAGCTCATCACCACCTCCTGATTCCAATCTGGTTGCACTTATTGATCCTCAGCCTGTCAAGGCAGCCCTGCACCATTGGTGCTTATTGTTCCCTGTGCAAGATTCTTCCTTGAGACTTCATCTAGCCTTGACCACTCCCCTACTGTGGGTCTCCGCTCAAATGTTGCCTTCTGAGTGAGGTCAACCCTTGCCACCCTATTTAACCTTGTAAGTCCCCACCAACATTCCTATACCTACCCTGGCCTCACCTGCATACTCTCTTTCATTGTCTGGGATACCACGTGCTTCACTTGTTCACCTATTGCCTTGAACATAACCTCTGTGAGGACAGGAATTTTTGTTTTTTCCCTTGCTTTATCCTCAAAAGTTAGATCGGGGTTTGGGACTTAGTAGGTGCTCAGCAATGTTTACTTGAAAGAAGGAATGAATAAACAGACTTTGTCCTTTTTGAAAGAAAGAAAGAGAGAGAGAAAGAAAGAAAAGAAAGAAAGGAAGGAAGAAAAGTCTGAGTTCACCTGCCTTTCCAGGTTGGGTCAGAGATTGATAGCAGTGTTCAGAATCTTCCATAACAACACAATCCCTCATCCTCTGTAATAATGATGATATTGGCCATCTCTCCCACCTCCCCCTGCTGGTGTCAGGGCAGTGGTTGTTAAACAAGGGGGTTTCTACCCCCCAGGACACCACTGGCCACGTCTGGAGACATTTTTGGTTGTCACTATGCCATGGGGTAGGGACTAGCACTAGCACCTTGTGTGCAGATGCCAGAGATGTTGGGAAGCATCGCAGGGTCCCCAGGATGGTCTCCAGAGCAAGGAATTATGTGATTCAATGTACCAATAGTGTTGTGGTTGAAAACCCATGTTAGTAAGACTTGGATTTGAATCCTGCCAAATGCCAGGATTCTGATCATGAGCAAGTTATACTCTCTGATCTCCCATTTCCAGATCTCTAAAGTGGGACAAGTAGTGACAGTACCCTCATGGAGCTGATGGGTGCACCAAGGCGCTGTGTCTGTAAGCGCCTAGCCTGAGCCTGGGTGTTCTGTTGTTCCGTCACGAAGTCATGTCCGACTCTTTGCGACCCCAAGGACTGCAGCACAACAGGCTTCCCTGTCCTTCACCCTCTCCTGGAGTTTGCTCAAACTCATGTCCATTGAGTCAGAGACACCATCCAACCAGCTCATCCTCTGTCGTCCCCTTCTCCTGGGTGTGGAAATACTTAATAAATGAGAGCAAGGCTGAGGCATTTCCATGTGTGCTCCAAACCCTTTCACTCCCCTGTGGAGGGAAAGGTGATAACACTTGAGCTAGCCCTGACTGCTTCTAGAGTGCCCACACGAGGTGTTCTGGCCAGGGGCTGTGAGTCACCAGGCTTCCATCCCTTGCGTGCCCAGCTGTCAAATTTCCTCGTGACCTCCATGCTCTCTCCAGAAGGTGTGTGTGGAGGCGAGGGCCCCTGATGGCTAAGCCTCGCAATGGCAGGGCTTGGATCGCTGTGTCGTTCCTGGAGGTGAGACGCTAGGAGGGGGGACCGGCAGGAGCACCCATCAGGTGTTACCTGCTGGACGTAGGTAGATGCGTGGTGTTCAGCGACTGAGATAGAGGATTCTTTGTAATGGCCACCAGCCCCTCCTGGGGCACACTGTTGCAAAGGCAGCGTGAAAGCCAGGAAGGACTTCTGCAGTACCAAAGTCTGAATTTCCTTTAATTCTACATAATTATACTTATTCCCTTGTGCTTTTCTCCTTTGACTGCGGCCACTGATTCTGATACCTGAGGTGGGCACCCACCACCCACAGAAGGGCGTGATGAAGAAACCCGGACTGGTAGACATCCAGGCACCCTTCCAGCTCTGCTCCTGACCTAACACGCTGAGATTGGGCAATAAACTCACCCTTTCTCTGCTGGCAGCTCCTTCATCTGTAAAGTGAAGCTGGGATCCTAGCTCTGTGCCTGGTGCTGAGCCAAACCCTCTGCGTGTGTGAATACCTGAACTGTCCCATCAGCCCCTTCGGTGGACATTTTTCTCGTCCCCATCTTATTGATAAGAAAACTCAGCCTCTGTGAGGTTAAGAAGCCTCCCCAAGGCAACAAAACCCACAAACTGAAGCTGTAGGCAAGTCTCAAAACCAAACAAGGCTGTTCTCAGGACTCTTATTTTAAGCAAGCCCAAAATTTCAACAAACAAAGAAAACCCTCAGCCAATCTTACTTACCAATCTCCCCTTTCCCGGCCTTGTAGTAACTTGACTGAACAGGAACAAACTCAGCAGGAATTGCCAGCTCATTCCATAACCAGCAGCCAGCTTACAAATCTGTGTCAGGCCTAAGATTTATGCCAAAGGTAAAAAATAGTCTATAAGCTATTCACATTGACTGTTTTTGTGCCAGGATCATACTGTCTAGCTTTGTAGTATAATCTGAAACCAAGGAGTCTGTTTCACTCCCCTGTGGAGGGAAAGGTGATAACACTGAGCTAGCCCTGACTGCTTCTAGAGTGCCCACACGAGGTGTTCTGGCCAGGGGCTGTGAGTCACCAGGCTTCCATCCCTTGCGTGCCCAGCTGTCAAATTTCCTCGTGACCTCCATGCTCTCCCCAGAAGGTGTGTGTGGAGGCGAGGGCCCCTGATGGCTAAGCCTCGCAATGGCAGGGCTTGGATCGCTGTGTCGTTCCTGGAGGTGAGACGCTAGGAGGGGGGACCGGCAGGAGCACCCATCAGGTGTTACCTGCTGGACGTAGGTAGATGCGTGGTGTTCAGCGACTGAGATAGAGGATTCTTTGTAATGGCCACCACCCCCTCCTGGGGCACACTGTTGCAAAGGCAGCGTGAAAGCCAGGAAGGACTTCTGCAGTACCAAAGTCTGAATTTCCTTTAATTCTACATAATTATACTTATTCCCTTGTGCTTTTCTCCTTTGACTGCGGCCACTGATTCTGATACCTGAGGTGGGCACCCACCACCCACAGAAGGGCGTGATGAAGAAACCCGGACTGGTAGACATCCAGGCACCCTTCCAGCTCTGCTCCTGACCTAACACGCTGAGATTGGGCAATAAACTCACCCTTTCTCTGCTGGCAGCTCCTTCATCTGTAAAGTGAAGCTGGGATCCTAGCTCTGTGCCTGGTGCTGAGCCAAACCCTCTGCGTGTGTGAATACCTGAACTGTCCCATCAGCCCCTTCGGTGGACATTTTTCTCGTCCCCATCTTATTGATAAGAAAACTCAGCCTCTGTGAGGTTAAGAAGCCTCCCCAAGGCAACAAAACCCACAAACTGAAGCTGTAGGCAAGTCTCAAAACCAAACAAGGCTGTTCTCAGGACTCTTATTTTAAGCAAGCCCAAAATTTCAACAAACAAAGAAAACCCTCAGCCAATCTTACTTACCAATCTCCCTTCCAGGCCTTGTGGTAACTTGACTGAACAGGAACAAACTCAGCAGGAATTGCCAGCTCATTCCATAACCAGCAGCCAGCTTACAAATCTGTGTCAGGCCTAAGATTTATGCCAAAGGTAAAAAATAGTCTATAAGCTATTCACATTGACTGTTTTTGTGCCAGGATCATACTGTCTAGCTTTGTAGTATAATCTGAAACCAAGGAGTCTGATTCCTCCAGCTCCATTCTTCTTTCTCAAGATTGCTTTGGCTATACTCAGGTTTTATAGTAATGGAGTTAGTATATTTTGTGTTTCCATACAAATTGTAAACTTCTTTCTTCTAACTCTGTGAAAAAAAGCTATTAATAATTTGATAGAATTTACATTGAATCTGTAGATTACTTTGAGTAGTATAGTCATTTTGATAATATTGATACTTCCAAAAACATTGTATTTCTCCATCTGTTTGTATCATCTTTGATTTCTTTCATTTTATAGTTTTCTGAGCACAGGTCTTTTGCCTCTATAGGTATTTTATTATTTTTGATGTGATGGTAAAGGAGATTGTTCCCTTAATTTCTCTTTCTGATTTTCATTGTTAGTATATAAGAATGCAAGAAATGTCTATTTATTAATTTTATATTCTGAAACTTTACCAAATTTATTGATAAGCTCTTGTAGTTTTCTGACAGCATCTTTAGGATTTTCTATGTATAATATCATGTCATCTGCAAACAGTGATGGTTTTACTTCTTCTTTTCTAATTTGGATTACTTTTTTTTTCTCTGATTGTCATGGCTAGGACTTCCAAAACAATGTTGAATATAAGTAAAGAGGGTGGATATCTTTGTCTTGTTCATGATCTTAAAGGAAATGTCAAATGTGTGAATAACACCATTAGCGCATAAAACTAAACCAAAGGATTGAGGGTGGTATGAAAATGTTGATAACCAGCCAAACAGTGCAGACTTACTAAAGTACTTGAAGAGTAAAATGATTTCCTCAATTACTATGAAGTTTGAGAGGACCTCTCAGGTAAGGATAATCTTCTCCAAAAGGACTTCAGTCATACAAGAGTCAATAGCCTATCTGTAAGGGAACATTTCTCAGTCCAGTGTGAAAATGTATAGATAAAGACTAAAACATATTTATATCCATAAAGTGGAGGAAGTCATATGAAATCATCTTATAAGGCTGTGAATGATTCAGTAAGCAATTTTAAATGTCCAAGAGTAGTAGAAATAGGCTTTCCTGGGTTGTATTGCTAACTAAGTGGGACAAGTTAGGTAGGCGTTTTTGTACCTTTTAAATGTTCCCTCAAAAATACTGACTCACAAATGCTAGAATTTTGTCAGTTGACCAATGGTTTAATGCACATAGAATGGTGAGGAGTAAAAATTTTAGGAGTAAAAATTAGTACTCAGTCCAGTTAGGACTGGGTTGCATTTTGTTCAAGCCTGAGTTTTCTCTTTTTATCAAATCAATGATTGAATTTCCAATCTTGTTTTTTCTTTTCTAAGGCTAATTGTTGGGCTTCTTTAGCCAGTTTTTCTAAGTTATCACTTGAAGAAATATCCTTCTGTGCCATGACAGAGGTTTTCCTGCTATTGATCCATTTAAGGATAGCATCCCTTGTGCAAGTATCAGCAAAGTGTTTCCTTTAGTTTCCAGAGACTCAAGTTTAGAATTCCCCAGAATCTTAATAATGGTTAAAGCAGTCAGTAAAAGTACCACATCTAATAATTCCTGAACAAAGAAGTCATTTTTAACTTTATTTCTTCTGGAGTAAGGAAACAATACTGTTTTCACAATATTCCAAAATCATAAGTTACTCCAATATAAAACTACCATCATTATAAATATTGGGAGTTTTTTCCTTGGCTGAAGTACAAACCTGTATTGTGGTTGTTGTTATTCAGTCACCAAGTCATGCCCAACTCTTTGTGACCCCATGAACTGTAGCCCACTGGGCTCCCCTGTCCATGGGTTTTCTCAGGCAAGAATACTGGAGGGGGTTGCCATTTCCTCCTTCAGGAGATCTTCCTGACTCAGGAATCTAATCCAGGTCTCCTGCATTGCAGGCAGATTCTTGACCATCTGAGCTACCAGGGAAGCCCACAAGCCTTTAGAGCAGTGAGTAATTCAGTTTGCTGGGCTTAAGTAGCCAAAAGTAAAGATGCAGCCTCAACAACATCAAAAGGAGCTGTAACATCATCCCTTACCCATTGCTGCCACCTATAAATAAGAACCATCAGTGAGCCATGAGAAGTCTGTCCATCAGTCAATCATCTTATAAGGCTGTGAATGATTCAGTCAGCAATTTTAAATGTCCAAGAGTAGTAGAAATAGGCTTTCCTGGGTTGTATTGATAACTAAGTGGGACAAGTTAGGTAGGCGTTTTTGTACCTTTTAAATGTTCCCTCAAAATACTGACTCACAAATGCTAGAATTTTGTCAGTTGACCAATGGTTTAATGCACATAGAATGGTGAGGAGTAAAAATTTTAGGAGTAAAAATTAGTACTCAGTCCAGTTAGGACTGGGTTGCATTTTGTTCAAGCCTGAGTTTTCTCTTTTTATCAAATCAATGATTGAATTTCCAATCTTGTTTTTTCTTTTCTAAGGCTAATTGTTGGGCTTCTTTAGCCAGTTTTTCTAAGTTATCACTTGAAGAAATATCCTTCTGTGCCATGACAGAGGTTTTCCTGCTATTGATCCATTTAAGGATAGCATCCCTTGTGCAAGTATCAGCAAAGTGTTTCCTTTAGTTTCCAGAGACTCAAGTTTAGAATTCCCCAGAATCTTAATAATGGTTAAAGCAGTCAGTAAAAGTACCACATCTAATAATTCCTGAACAAAGAAGTCATTTTTAACTTTATTTCTTCTGGAGTAAGGAAACAATACTGTTTTCACAATATTCCAAAATCATAAGTTACTCCAATATAAAAACTACCATCATTATAAATATTGGTAGTTTTTTCCTTGGCTAAAGTACAAACCTGTATTGTGGTTGTTGTTATTCAGTCACCAAGTCATGCCCAACTCTTTGTGACCCCATGAACTGTAGCCCACTGGGCTCCCCTGTCCATGGGTTTTCTCAGGCAAGAATACTGGAGGGGGTTGCCATTTCCTCCTTCAGGAGATCTTCCTGACTCAGGAATCTAATCCAGGTCTCCTGCATTGCAGGCAGATTCTTGACCATCTGAGCTACCAGGGAAGCCCACAAGCCTTTAGAGCAGTGAGTAATTCAGTTTGCTGGGCTTAAGTAGCCAAAAGTAAAGATGCAGCCTCAACAACATCAAAAGGAGCTGTAACATCATCCCTTACCCATTGCTGCCACCTATAAATAAGAACCATCAGTGAGCCATGAGAAGTCTGTCCATCAGTCAATCTTCTTGTATCACCATAAGCAGTCAGAGGGTTATCTGTCATGAATGGGCTCATCAGATTTTTGTAAGGAAGTCTAAATTTTATTTCAATCCACAGGCTTTGGAAAACCCCAGGCTTTGCCCAGTGAAGTCACTTTAGCCTGGTCATAGAAGTCAGCAGGCTGGTCTTTTGGTTGCAGTTCTAGACCTTTCAGGATATTCACTATGAGTGGTTTTCTTTCCTTTTTAAAATAAATAAACAAAATAAAATTATTTATTTTTGGTTTTGCTGGGTCTTCGTTGCTGTGAGAGCTTTTCCCTTGTTGTAGCGATCAGGTGCAGTTTGTGGGCATCTCATTCTGGTGGCTTCTCTTGTTATGGAGCACAGGCTCTAGGGAGGGTGGGCTTCAATAGTCGTGGTGAGTGGGCTCAATAGTTGTGGTTTCTGGGCTCTAGAGCCTAGATTCAATAGTTGTGGCACATGGATTTAGCTGCTCTGCCACATGTGGGATCTTCCTGAACCAGGGACTAAACCTGTGTCTCCTGCCTTGGCAAGAGGATTCTTTACCACTGATCCACCAGGCAAGCCCCATTAGTGGCTTCCATCCATTGCTTGGTCTGGCCTTCACTGTCAAGCATATGAACTAGCTAATAAAGTCAGAGAAATAAGGTTGATAAAGTTAAATAACTATATTAAATTCCTAAGCAATTTGTAAGAATCTTTGGTTACTTTGGGAAAATCTGTGACTATGGCTAGCATTCAGCTTTAGTCCTGGGTATAAGAATCTAAGAGTTTAGCCTCTGGATCCTTAGACATTTTCATTTTAAATGACAGTCTCTGCTAAATTCAGAGGAATTGAGAGTGGGAAGTATTTCAGATAAAAAAGTTCAGGGATAGAGTTAGTAAGGGCGAACTGAAGGTACAGAGGAGGGTTAGGCAGCATAGAAAGCAAGGAAGAAGTTGGCGTCAGGCAGATTCTTGACCATCTGAGCTACCAGGGAAGCCCACAAGCCTTTAGAGCAGTGAGTAATTCAGTTTGCTGGGCTTAAGTAGCCAAAAGTAAAGATGCAGCCTCAACAACATCAAAAGGAGCTGTAACATCATCCCTTACCCATTGCTGCCACCTATAAATAAGAACCATCAGTGAGCCATGAGAAGTCTGTCCATCAGTCAATCTTCTTGTATCACCATAAGCAGTCAGAGGGTTATCTGTCATGAATGGGCTCATCAGATTTTTGTAAGGAAGTCTAAATTTTATTTCAATCCACAGGCTTTGGAAAACCCCAGGCTTTGCCCAGTGAAGTCACTTTAGCCTGGTCATAGAAGTCAGCAGGCTGGTCTTTTGGTTGCAGTTCTAGACCTTTCAGGATATTCACTATGAGTGGTTTTCTTTCCTTTTTAAAATAAATAAACAAAATAAAATTATTTATTTTTGGTTTTGCTGGGTCTTCGTTGCTGTGAGAGCTTTTCCCTTGTTGTAGCGATCAGGTGCAGTTTGTGGGCATCTCATTCTGGTGGCTTCTCTTGTTATGGAGCACAGGCTCTAGGGAGGGTGGGCTTCAATAGTCGTGGTGAGTGGGCTCAATAGTTGTGGTTTCTGGGCTCTAGAGCCTAGATTCAATAGTTGTGGCACATGGATTTAGCTGCTCTGCCACATGTGGGATCTTCCTGAACCAGGGACTAAACCTGTGTCTCCTGCCTTGGCAAGAGGATTCTTTACCACTGATCCACCAGGCAAGCCCCATTAGTGGCTTCCATCCATTGCTTGGTCTGGCCTTCACTGTCAAGCATATGAACTAGCTAATAAAGTCAGAGAAATAAGGTTGATAAAGTTAAATAACTATATTAAATTCCTAAGCAATTTGTAAGAATCTTTGGTTACTTTGGGAAAATCTGTGACTATGGCTAGCATTCAGCTTTAGTCCTGGGTATAAGAATCTAAGAGTTTAGCCTCTGGATCCTTAGACATTTTCATTTTAAATGACAGTCTCTGCTAAATTCAGAGGAATTGAGAGTGGGAAGTATTTCAGATAAAAAAGTTCAGGGATAGAGTTAGTAAGGGCGAACTGAAGGTACAGAGGAGGGTTAGGCAGCATAGAAAGCAAGGAAGAAGTTGGCGTCAGAGACGGATCCTAAGACAACCCAAAGAAACAGAGTCTGAGGCTTCAGACTCCACTTATCTTTCTTTGTAAGTTTTTCTCAGGTAATCTTAAAATTTTATTTTGTAGAGAGTCAATTTTATGCTTCAGATAAGTTTGGAAATTTCTAAATACCAATCTAAACAAGTGTTTTGCTCACTTTTGGAAATTTTAGAATTATGGTGTCCAATTCAATTTTAAGAAAAGTAAGTTTGGGGAATTCCCTGGTGGTCCAGTGGCTAAGACTCTGTGCTCCCAATGCAGGGGGCCCGGGTTCGATCCCTGCTCAGGGAACTAGAGCCCACATGCTACAACTGAGACTCAATGCAGCCAAATAAATATAAATAAAATATTAAAAAACAAAAAAAGAAAAGTAAGTTTAGGGAATTTGTAAAGTTCTACATAATGCCCATTGCCTATGTTAAGTTGGTCCATTTAGTTAGAAATGTGTATGAGAGAGATGGTGGCCATTAAATATATAATAGGCAACTACAAAATTAAAATATGCTTGTTCCTTAGAAGAAAAGCTGTGACAAACCTAGACATTGTATTAAAAAGCAGGGACATCATTTTGTTGACAAAGGTCCAAATGGTCAAAGCTATGGTTTTCCCAGTAATCATGTGCAAATGTGAAAGTTGGATCATAAGAAGGCTGAGTGCAGAAGAATTGACGTTTTCAAATTGTGGTGATGAAGAAGACTCTTGAGAGTCCCCTGAACTGCAACAAGATCAAATCAGTCCATCCTAGAGGAAATCAACCCTGAATATTCATTGGAAGGACTGACGCTGAGGCTGAAGCTCCAATACTTTGGCCACCTCATGTGAAGAGCCAGCTCATTGGAAACGACCCTGATGCTGGGAAAGATTAAGGGCAGGAGGAGAAGAGGGGACAGAGGATGAGACGGTTGGATGGCATCATCAGCTCAGTGGACATGAGTTTGAGCAAACTCCAGGAGATAGCGAAGGAGAGAGAAATGTAGCCAGTTGCAGTCCATGTGGTGGAAAAGAAACACAACTGAGCGACTGAACAACAACATTAGCCACTTGGTGACCATGATGACTAATAAAAATAAACAAATAAAAATTTTAAATAAGTTTAAAAAATGTAAACTCTTTCACAATCACATCTGAACATAGACAAAACATGAACATTGTTCAAGACACAGTATTCTTCAAAAATGGCTCACGTGAGGGACTGCTGCTGCTTAGGTATGTATAGCTCTAGTCTCTGTCTAGGTGGTTGGATGGCATCACTGTGTCAATGGACATGAGTTTGAGCAAGTTTTGGGAGATGGTGAAGGACAGGGAAGTCTGGCCCGCTGAAGCCCATGGAGTTGCAAAGAGTTGGACATGACAGAGTGACTGAACTAAACTGAGCCTCTCTGCTTCCAAATAAGGCTTATTAAGAATCGTCTGGGGCTTCCCTGGTGGTCCAGTGGGTAAGGACACCACCTTGCAGTGCAAGGGGCACCAGTTCAATCCCTGGCCCAATTCCAGTTCACAACTGGACCAATGTGTCCAACTACTGAGCCAGTGCTCCATGACGAGAGAGGCCACTGCGATGGGAGGCCCACACAGGCCAAAGAACAAAGATAAATAAATGAAAGATCAATAGAAGTGGCCCAAAAGAAAAAAGAATTGCCTAGCTTCCTGAGAAACAGTACCCAATTCAGGGTAAAACCCCCATTTCCTAAAACCTTGACTTCTCCTCTGCTTCTCTGTAGTCCCCCTGCCTGCACTGGGTCTTGTCATTCAGACTTCATTCTGCCTCAGTCCCAGCAATTTCTGCCACATGAAACTCAGTCACTGTTAGCATCTTGTGAGTTCAGAAACTTCACTCAAGAGCAAAGAATGAGAGGACACCCTGCTGCTCCCACCCCAGGTGTGGGCTCCCACTACCTGTATCCCTTCGTCCCCCAGATGCATCCACTCCATGCCCAGCCTCCAACCGCCATTCTGACCTGAATGGCTAGGTGGACCTGACCTCCCAGTCCTACCCAGAAACCCTGGGACCTAAACTGACCTCCATCTGATGGCATGGTTGACTTTTTCTTTCCCGACTGTTCTACAATAACCACAGGATTATAACCTGTCTAATCAAGAAAGAATTTCATAGGGCTTTCCTGGTGACTCAGTGGTAAAGAATCTGCCTGCCAATGCAGGAGACACGGGTTCAATCTGTGGTCCGGGAAGATCCCACATGCCGCAGAGCAGCTAAGCCTGTGAACCACAACTATTGAGCCTGTGCTCTAGAGCCCAGGTCTTTCACAATCACATCTGAACATAGACAAAACATGAACATTGTTCAAGACACAGTATTCTTCAAAAATGGCTCACGTGAGGGACTGCTGCTGCTTAGGTATGTATAGCTCTAGTCTCTGTCTAGGTGGTTGGATGGCATCACTGTGTCAATGGACATGAGTTTGAGCAAGTTTTGGGAGATGGTGAAGGACAGGGAAGTCTGGCCCGCTGAAGCCCATGGAGTTGCAAAGAGTTGGACATGACAGAGTGACTGAACTAAACTGAGCCTCTCTGCTTCCAAATAAGGCTTATTAAGAATCGTCTGGGGCTTCCCTGGTGGTCCAGTGGGTAAGGACACCACCTTGCAGTGCAAGGCACCAGTTCAACCCCTGGCCCAATTCCAGTTCACAACTGGACCAATGTGTCCAACTACTGAGCCAGTGCTCCATGACGAGAGAGGCCACTGCGATGGGAGGCCCACACAGGCCAAAGAACAAAGATAAATAAATGAAAGATCAATAGAAGTGGCCCAAAAGAAAAAAGAATTGCCTAGCTTCCTGAGAAACAGTACCCAATTCAGGGTAAAACCCCCATTTCCTAAAACCTTGACTTCTCCTCTGCTTCTCTGTAGTCCCCCTGCCTGCACTGGGTCTTGTCATTCAGACTTCATTCTGCCTCAGTCCCAGCAATTTCTGCCACATGAAACTCAGTCACTGTTAGCATCTTGTGAGTTCAGAAACTTCACTCAAGAGCAAAGAATGAGAGGACACCCTGCTGCTCCCACCCCAGGTGTGGGCTCCCACTACCTGTATCCCTTCGTCCCCCAGATGCATCCACTCCATGCCCAGCCTCCAACCGCCATTCTGACCTGAATGGCTAGGTGGACCTGACCTCCCAGTCCTACCCAGAAACCCTGGGACCTAAACTGACCTCCATCTGATGGCATGGTTGACTTTTTCTTTCCCGACTGTTCTACAATAACCACAGGATTATAACCTGTCTAATCAAGAAAGAATTTCATAGGGCTTTCCTGGTGACTCAGTGGTAAAGAATCTGCCTGCCAATGCAGGAGACACGGGTTCAATCTGTGGTCCGGGAAGATCCCACATGCCGCAGAGCAGCTAAGCCTGTGAACCACAACTATTGAGCCTGTGCTCTAGAGCCCAGGAACTGCAACTGCTGAGCCCATGTGCCACAACTACTGCAGCTCTTGCATGCTAGAGCCCGTGCTCACAACAAGAGAAGCCACCCTGGGCTTCTCTGGTGGTCCAATGGGTAAAGAGTCCAACTTGCAGTGCAGAGAGCACCAGTTCAATCCCTGGCCGCGGAGCAGCTAGACCAGTGTGTCCAGTTGTGAGCGCATTCCCCCAGAGCCGGTGCTCTGCAGCGAGAGAAGCCACTGTGGGAGGCCCACACTGGCCAAAGAATAAAGCCAGATGAAAATAAACAAGTACAAAATTAATAAAGAGAGGCCAAATAAACGAAGAAGAAAAACAAAAACCACCCCAATGAGAAGCCCATGCACCACAACTAGAAAGTAGCAGTTCTTTGGTCTCTGCAACTAGATCCATGAAGCAATGGGACCCAGCAGAGCCAAAAGTAAATTTAAAAAAAAAAAAAAAAGAATGAATTTTATGACTTTTTTCTACTTAATGGGCATCTGCATTTCTGCATTACAATCAGGCTTCCAACATCTGCTCCTTTCTCTTGGATTTTACCATCAACTCAACCGGGTTGGAAAGGAAGGGCAAACAATATACAAGTCCTGTGACTGATTCCCCTGTTATCACACGTTGGTGGGTCAGGAAATAGACAAAAGCAATACTATTGTCATTACAGAGGTAAGTTGTACTGAGCACATATTAATGTGACCAGAACTGAATCCCACGTGGACACGTGTTCTCCCAGCAAAACTGCACAACAGCCCACAGTCCAGCTGTCGGCCAACAGGGGCCACTCCCAAAAACTTGGGGCACCTGGGTATAGACTCCAGACCTGGCATGGACCTTCCCAGACCCCCTAAACTGACCTCCATCTGATGGCATGGTTGACTTTTCTTTCCCGACTGTTCTACAATAACCACAGGATTATAACCTGTCTAATCAAGAAAGAATTTCATAGGGCTTTCCTGGTGACTCAGTGGTAAAGAATCTGCCTGCCAATGCAGGAGACACGGGTTCAATCTGTGGTCCGGGAAGATCCCACATGCCGCAGAGCAGCTAAGCCTGTGAACCACAACTATTGAGCCTGTGCTCTAGAGCCCAGGAACTGCAACTGCTGAGCCCATGTGCCACAACTACTGCAGCTCTTGCATGCTAGAGCCCGTGCTCACAACAAGAGAAGCCACCCTGGGCTTCTCTGGTGGTCCAATGGGTAAAGAGTCCAACTTGCAGTGCAGAGAGCACCAGTTCAATCCCTGGCCGCGGAGCAGCTAGACCAGTGTGTCCAGTTGTGAGCGCATTCCCCCAGAGCCGGTGCTCTGCAGCGAGAGAAGCCACTGTGGGAGGCCCACACTGGCCAAAGAATAAAGCCAGATGAAAATAAACAAGTACAAAATTAATAAAGAGAGGCCAAATAAACGAAGAAGAAAAACAAAAACCACCCCAATGAGAAGCCCATGCACCACAACTAGAAAGTAGCAGTTCTTTGGTCTCTGCAACTAGATCCATGAAGCAATGGGACCCAGCAGAGCCAAAAGTAAATTTAAAAAAAAAAAAAAAAGAATGAATTTTATGACTTTTTTCTACTTAATGGGCATCTGCATTTCTGCATTACAATCAGGCTTCCAACATCTGCTCCTTTCTCTTGGATTTTACCATCAACTCAACCGGGTTGGAAAGGAAGGGCAAACAATATACAAGTCCTGTGACTGATTCCCCTGTTATCACACGTTGGTGGGTCAGGAAATAGACAAAAGCAATACTATTGTCATTACAGAGGTAAGTTGTACTG
Organism: Tragulus kanchil; assembly: GCA_022376925.1. Classification (NCBI taxonomy): domain Eukaryota; kingdom Metazoa; phylum Chordata; class Mammalia; order Artiodactyla; family Tragulidae; genus Tragulus; species Tragulus kanchil. Next base: position 154,815,809 of record JAIOJX010000032.1, read on the forward strand.
AGCACATATTAATGTGACCAGAACTGAATCCCATGTGGACACGTGTTCTCCCAGCAAAACTGCACAACAGCCCACAGTCCAGCTGTCGGCCAACAGGGGCCACTCAGCGACACCTGGTATTTAAGAAGGAGCGCTCTGGGGACAAGCCATGAGGCCTGTGTCAGTCTCTCCCCATGACTCTATTCGAGACCTTGACCAAGTTACTGAACCCCTCTGGATCTCAGTTTCCTCACCTGTAAAGGGGGGTTGATGTTGCCTTGGCGTATCAAACAAGGCAACATGCAATGGGAGACATTGTACTAATACAGCTGCTTTTCTGAGCACCCGTACCTACCAGGTGAGTTTGAAATGTAATTAACTCGATGAATAAATAACCTCTAGCCTGCAAGCAGAAAGGTTCGGCAGTTGTAGGTGATGAAAAAGTCGGAAGAGGCATGGAAGTGGAGCCCAGCCTTGGTGAGACTGGCACGGGCTGTGGTTCCCATCTGGCAGGCTCCCTCCCAGGGAAGAGAAGCTAGGAGGTAGAGAAGGCAAGCACCGAGAGCCAGAGGGGCGGCAGACAGCACAAAGCCTCTGCCAGGAGGTATTCCTGACGGGGAAGGGAGGAGTTCCTGGGGAATAGTCATATTGTACCCCTACATGTGCCAAACACCTCGGCAAGCACTTTAGGAATATTATCTCCTTCATTCTCCAGCTGAAGAGTGGTAACATAGCATCATCATTCCCATTTCACAGATCAGGAAACTGAGACTCAAAAAGGGGAAGCCCTAGACTAATAAGCGCTGGAGTAGGGGCTTGATTTAGGCAGTTTAATCCAGGTTCACAATCTTAACCATATCATGCCTTCTTCCTGATAGACAATCTCTAGGGGACAGACAGGACAAGGAGAGCTCAGAGCTTTGGGGCCTTAACTCCCAGACTCTTCTCTTCCCATGCCCTTCACCTCATGTAGCTTCCCTCAGACTATGGGTTTAACTTGGCAGATATGGGGCTGCAGACCCCAGAGAGCCGTGAGGACGGCATTGTGAGTGTGCAGCATTGTATGACATTTCCAAAGGCAGAGGAGATGAAAAAGCATACACTCGGGTTTCCCTGGCGGTCCAGTGGATAAAGAGTCCGTCTTGCGGTGCAAGGGGCACCAGTTTGATCCCTAGCCCCGGGAAGATCCAACGTGCGACAGAGCAGCTGGACCGGTGTGTCCAATTAAGAGCCAGCGCTCTGGAGCACATGCGCCCAGAGCCGGTTCTCTGCCAGGAGAGAGGCCACTGTGGTGGGAGGCCCACGCAGGCCAAAGAGTAAAGATGGATGAAAGTAAATAAATAAAAACCAATAAAAGAGGTCAAAATTTTAAAAAAAATTTAAAAGCCTACGCTCTTGGGCACATTCAGTGGAACTGCCTGTGGCTGAAACTCCAGGTGCTTAAAGCAGTTGTGAAATAGTGACCATTTACTGAGACCTGCCAAACCCGTGTCCTACCACGATCCAGCCGAGGTGAATGCACAGACGTGACACCGACTCTGGAGCAAGACTTCATCAGTGTCCCAGGGTGACTGCCAAAGGTGAAGACGTTGCGGCCAAGTGTGTGAGGCCGGATATTCCCTCCGTGTGAGTGCCAGTCACGTCTTAATCATAACAGCAACAATAGCAATTACAACAAGAGTAATAAACAAGGTCCAGCACTGGGTTAGTGGCATTCACTGGCACAGCTGCGAAGTGCCTTGAGAGTGACAGTGTTCGTCACTGAGTCGTATCTGACTCTTTCGTGACCCCATGAACTACAGCCCACCAGGTTCCTCTCTCCGTGGGATTTCCCCATCAAAAACACTGGAGTGGGAAGCCATGTCCTTCTCCAGGGGATCTTCCCGACCCAGGGATTGAACCCTAGTCTCCGGCACTGTAGGCAGATTCTTTACCATCTGAGCCACTGAGAAGGCCCCCTTAAATTTGATTGATGCCAGAAAGCACCTATGAGATAGGTACTGGGATCATCCACATCTGGTTGAGCCGAAGATTACCTAACTTGCCTGTGTTTACAGAGCCAGGAAGCCGAAGGACTCTGCCCATCTACTCCCCAACGGATAGACAGACCGGCAGACAGGTGGACAGATGGACAGACAGGCAGACTCTCCAGGAGCCCTCTGCCTTCCAGGGCCTGTGCCTGCACAGAGGTGTTGCTCCGTACGCCTGAACTGATGCATGTGTGTCCTTCTGGAATCTGAGATCTGGAGGAACCTCACCCATCACAGCAGGGTTTTGAACCTAGCTTCTGAAACATGAACCCAGGGGAGAAGAAAGGTAGAGCACATTCTGGGTGGCGACGAGTGCTTCCTGTGCTCGGCCAGCAGAGATTCCCATTGAGATGTGAGAACAGGGTGTCCTTGCTGGGCCCAGATGTCACTCCATCTCTTGGGGACACCAAACATGGCCCAGAATTCTACCCTATGCTAGTAAGTAATGCTATGAACCCCATTTACCAATGAGAAAATGAGTCTGGGAGGCTGAAAGCTACCTAGATCAAGTGGAAAGCAGACAGCAGTCCAGGTACTAGCTGAGCCCCTGAAGGGCTTAGGGTCCCTCCCTTCCTGGGCCAGGGGTGCTGCGTTTCCTGGGTTGTGCTATGTGGTAGTGCCAGCCCCCAGCCCCCACCCCAGCACAGGAAAAAATTCTGGGATGCCTGCTGGCTGGGGAAGATGAGGTGGGACCTGAGCCCCACCAGGATGCGCTAGCCTCACAGGACAATGGGAATCCCCCCCACACCCCTTGAGTGTCAGCCTGAACCCCATCCTGGGTAAATCAGCCCAGCTGACCCTTGGGAGACATTCCCATTAGCCAAGAATTCCAAGGGCCGGGCCCTTGAGAAAACAGGCCCTCTGGCAAGCTATTTGGGTCCAGGCAGCATTTCCACTGTGGCCTGGGAGGGCTCACACAGCAAAGCTGGGTGCGTCTTCCAGAGGGAAAAACTCAGGCGCGCAGGGCCAAGGGCCAAGGCACACATCCACGCTCCCAGCGCTCAAAAGTGCAGCCTGGGAAAATCCTGAGTAACGTGCTGCGGGGCAACTCTCCTGAGAGTGAGCTTCCCTCTGGAGGTGGAGTAGGGGCTGGCGGTGAAGAGTCAGTATTGCCTCCAGTGCAGACTTGGTTAGGCTTCAGATGCAAAGGCGCTGTCCTCCTTACCAAGTCTCACCTTGAGTTCACCACCACTGAGCATCTTCTAACACCAGTCTATGCATTTACAAACACCGACGGGTCATCCGTCAGTTCAGTCACTCAGTCCTGTCTGACGCTTTGGCACCCCATGGACTGCAGCACGCCAGGCTTCCCTGTCCTTCACCATCCCCTGGAGCTTGCTCAGACTCATGTGCATTGGGTCGATGGTGCCATCCAACCATCTCATCCTCTGTTGTCCCCTTCTCCTCTGCCTTCTATATTTTCCCAGCATCCGGGTCTTTTCCAATGAGTTGTCTCTTCGCATGAGGTGGCCAAAGTATTGAAGCTTCAGGTTTGGCGTCAATCCTTCCAATGAATATTCAGGGTTGGTTTCCTTTAGGATTGATTGGCTTGATCTCCTTGCAATCCAAAGGACTCTCAAGAGGCTTCTCCAGCACCGCAGTTCAAAGGCATCAGTTCTTCAGTGCTCAGCCTTCTCGATGGTCCAGCTCTCACATCCATACATGATTCCTGGGAAAACCCTCTTTGACCATACTATCCACTACAAATTGGCTCTTACCAATTCGTTTGCTGTCCAATGAATGGACAGCAAAGGCGTTTGCCATCTGCCTCTGCGAAGATTGAACACTGCTTTGGGAGTTGCAGACCTTCAACGTCCCCTGAAAGAAATCCGGGTGGAGCAAGGAATCCGGTGGAACAGGTCTTTAGATAGGTAAATGACTTTTAAGAATAGATTTTATCATCTCAATCCTTGCATCTCCTCACACCTAGAAAAGCAATAGACAGACCCAAACAATTTGTAAAACGAAACCCTTAAACTTCTTCCTGTCAGACCCAAACCATTTGTAAAACAAAACCCCCTTTGAAAACCCTTTACTTGATGGCATTTGAATTTCCCCCCACACTGAAACCCTTATATTGCCTTTCCTCCCCTATCTCTTCCGAGCAGTCTCTCAGAGCTTTCTGGGGTGCTGCCTCCCAGGCCGCAGTCCTAATTATGCCGCAGATAAAACTTAACCCACAACTCTCAAGTTGTTTTATCTTTTTTAGTTGACAATATGGACCTTTGTGCAAAGTGATGTCTCTGCTTTTTAATATGCTCTCTAGGTTGTCACAGCTATTCTTCCAAGGAGCAAAGGATAGTAGCATGATAAAAATTATGCCAATTTTATAGGTCAGGAAACTGAGGCACAGAGAGGTTAAGAAATTTGCCCTAGGTCATACAGCAAATGAGTCATAGAACAGGAATCTAAACTCAGGGAGTCTGGCCCAGTGTCTATGGTCAGACCATTGTGAGATCCTGCCATCCTTTTAATGGATTGTTAAAGATGCCATTGCGGGGATCATTACAACCAATCTCCATACTCTGACCTCTGTGAGATCCTGCCCTCCCTTTTAATAGGGTTAAAATGACATCACAAGGGGTCCTTAGCAGCGTTCCCTATTTCACAGCCTCAATAGGCCCTGATGAACCCAAGTCCTGTGCCAGGAGGAACAGAGCATGCGTGGAGGCGGGGGTGAGGGGTTCTAAAATTCCTTTGTGACCCTGCAGTGAGACAGAAGTGGTTGGGGCCAGGTGAAAGGCACGTCAGGAGAGTGTCAAGTCTTTCTCTGAGAGCTTCAGCTAGGTCATTGTATCCCACACTCCCCTGGGCATAGGCACTTGCCGTAACCCCATTGCACAACGGTGGAACCCAAAGGCTCGGGAGCATTAAGAAATGGGCCCCAGGTAAGGCAGTTGGGAAACACAGAAGGCAGGCGTACTAATTTCCTGGGGCTGCTCTGACAAATTCCCACCAACATGACCTAAAATGACAGAAACAGATTCTCACCATTCTAGAGGCCATAAATGCAAAGGTCAAGGGGGGGGCAGGGCACCCGACGCCGACAGCTGCGGGAGACTCGCTGCCCACCTCTTGCAGTTTCTGGCAGCTCCAGGTATTCCAGGCTGGCAGCCCTCTCACTCCAGTCTCCGCTGCCGTCCTCTGTCCTCCTGCCTGTGTCCCTCTCTTCTCTAGGACACGATTTTGGCTTTGGAGTCCTTTGGGATAAACCAGGGAGATAGCGAAGGACAGAGGAGCCTCTAGGAGTGTTAGTATATGAAGAGGATGGTGCAAGGATCACTCCAGGCCACTTCAAAACATTTCGTTTTTTTTTTAGTCAGGTACTATGCTTTTAATATGCTCTCTAGGTTGTCACAGCTATTCTTCCAAGGAGCAAAGGATAGTAGCATGATAAAATTATGCCAATTTTATAGGTCAGGAAACTGAGGCACAGAGAGGTTAAGAAATTTGCCCTAGGTCATACAGCAAATGAGTCATAGAACAGGAATCTAAACTCAGGGAGTCTGGCCCAGTGTCTATGGTCAGACCATTGTGAGATCCTGCCATCCTTTTAATGGATTGTTAAAGATGCCATTGGGGATCATTACAACCAATCTCCATACTCTGACCTCTGTGAGATCCTGCCCTCCCTTTTAATAGGGTTAAAATGACATCACAAGGGGTCCTTAGCAGCGTTCCCTATTTCACAGCCTCAATAGGCCCTGATGAACCCAAGTCCTGTGCCAGGAGGAACAGAGCATGCGTGGAGGCGGGGGTGAGGGGTTCTAAAATTCCTTTGTGACCCTGCAGTGAGACAGAAGTGGTTGGGGCCAGGTGAAAGGCACGTCAGGAGAGTGTCAAGTCTTTCTCTGAGAGCTTCAGCTAGGTCATTGTATCCCACACTCCCCTGGGCATAGGCACTTGCCGTAACCCCATTGCACAACGGTGGAACCCAAAGGCTCGGGAGCATTAAGAAATGGGCCCCAGGTAAGGCAGTTGGGAAACACAGAAGGCAGGCGTACTAATTTCCTGGGGCTGCTCTGACAAATTCCCACCAACATGACCTAAAATGACAGAAACAGATTCTCACCATTCTAGAGGCCATAAATGCAAAGGTCAAGGGGTGGGCAGGGCACCCCGACGCCGACAGCTGCGGGGAGACTCGCTGCCCACCTCTTGCAGTTTCTGGCAGCTCCAGGTATTCCAGGCTGGCAGCCCTCTCACTCCAGTCTCCGCTGCCGTCCTCTGTCCTCCTGCCTGTGTCCCTCTCTTCTCTTAGGACACGATTTTGGCTTTGGAGTCCTTTGGGATAATCCAGGGAGATAGCGAAGGACAGAGGAGCCTCTAGGAGTGTTAGTATATGAAGAGGGTTGTGCAAGGATCACTCCAGTCCACTTTAAAACATTTTCGTCTCCTCCACCAAAAACCCTCCACCCACTATCAGTCACTTCACCATTCTTTCCAAACCTCCTCTCCAGCTCAGGCAACCGCGAGTCTATTTTCTATCTGTATGGTTTTGCCTGCTTTGGACATTTCATACAAATGAAATCATATAACACGTGGCCTTTAGTGTCTGGCTTCTTTTTTTTTTTTCTTAAGATTATTTATTTATTTATTTAGGGTGGGGGTCGGGTTGGGGAGGGAGGGGAGCAGGCGGGCCACCTCCATTGGTCTTTCATTTATCTGTTTTCATCCATCTTTGTTCTTTGGCTCCTGTGGGCCTCCCATCGCAGTGGCCTCTCTCACTGCAGAGCGGCGGCTCTGGGCGCATGCGCTCCAGAGCTCCGGCTCGGTGATTGGACACATCAGTCCAGCTGCTCTGCAGCACGTGGGATCTTCCCAGGCCAGGAATCGAACCGGCGCCCCTTGCACTGCAAGGCGGTGTCCTTACCCATTGGACCACCAGGGGAAGCCCTGGCTTCTTTTTTTTTCAGACGAGGCTTTACTGGGGCCCCTGCTATGGCAAGGGGGTGTCAGTGATAACAAATGGCAGGTTTCCTTGCTTGCTCACTTTCTGGGGATGGGGATCAGGTCTGTTCTTTATATGGGGTGAGGGTAGGGTTCTGTCCAGAGGTCAGGCCAGCTCTAGCAATTTGAAGTAAAGCTCATGATGGCTCAAGGAATTCAGTCCATCCCAGCAGAAAGTGACTCAGGTCCCTGGAGGTCCTTGGAAGAACCAACAAGGGACTTCTACAATCTAGGGTAGGCTAAGTCTGTGGCCCCTGTTCAGCAGGAAGAAGTCTTAGAAGAGACCTTCAGCACCTTGCCCCTTAAGGATAGGGATGCAGAGTGTCTCAGGGGGGCTGAGACAGGCTGGGACCTGGGACTCTCCACTGCAATGCTGCAATGCTTGCACCTCTCCTCAAGCAACAAAATACAAAGGAACTGCATGGGACTGAAAAGAACTGTGGGCGTGTGCACTTGGGACAAATTCTGGACAAAAAGATACAAAGAGCCCAAAAAACCCAACTGTCACTTTTGAAGAATGTCTGGCTTCTTTCACTTGGAATAATGTTTTCAAGACTCATCTGCCGGGTAACATTATATATCAGTACTTTATTTCTTTTTATTTTTTTTTCTACATTTCATTTTTAATATGTTTTTAAATGGCAGAGAATGACTGAACAATATTGCATTGTATGGACACACCTCATTTGTTTCATCCATTCATCAGCTGATGGGCCTTCGTTTCTACTTTTTGGCTATTGTAAATAGTACTGCTACATAAATCCATATGAAAGTTTTTTGTGTGGACATATGTTTTCATATAAAGAAGACAAAGTGCTGGAGAATTGATGCTTTTGAACCATGGTGCTGGGAAAGACTCTTAAGAGTCCCTTGGACAGCAAAAAGATCAAACCAGTCAATCCTAAAGGAAATCAACCCTGAATATTCGTTGGAAGAACTGATGTGGAAGGTGAAGCTCCAGTACCTTGGCCACCTGGTGCACGCAGCGACTCATTGGAAGACACTGACGCTGGGGAAGATTGAAGGCAGAAGGAGAAGGGGGCAGCAGAGGATGAGATGGTTGGAAGGCATCATGGACATGAACTTGGGCAAACTTCAGGAGATGGTGAGGGACAGGGAGGCCTGGCATGCTGCATTCCATGTCCAACAATGTGTTTTCATTCTCTTGGGTGTATACTCAGAAGTGGAATTGCTGGGTCATATGGAAATACCATTTTTAGCATTTTGAGGCCTCTATGGGTTTCTCATGGGAGAATGACTGTCTCTCACCAGCCACATGATGTTGGCCTGGAGACCTGGCCTTCCCAAGCCTTAGTTTCCTCACCTGTAAAATGGGAATCAGCCCACCCACCCTATAAATATTTATTGAACACCTACTATGGGCTGGGCCCCGTTCTGGGGCCTGGGACAAAACAATAATCAGCAGACAAATTCTTGCCACCAGGGAGCTAACACCCAAAGGAAGGACCCGGATGCTAAACAGACAATAGTTTAAACACAGTAAGTCAGATGAGGACTGTTGAAATGGGGCAGATAAAGACACAGAAAATGAATAGGGGTACAAAATAGAGGTGAGGTGGTGTCACAGGGTTAAGGGGCTTCAGGAAGGCCTCACTGAAGAGGTGACATGGAACAAGGGTCCAGAGGGAATGAGAGACTGAGCCCTGAAAGATGGAAGATGTAGATGGAGGATGTTGATTAATAATCCTTATGTTCTTTTATTTTTTTCTACATTTCATTTAATATGTTTTTAAATGGCAGAGAATGACTGAACAATATTGCTTTATGGACACACCTCATTTGTTTTTTGATGGGCCTTCGTTTCTACTTTTTGGCTATTGTAAATAGTACTGCTACATAAATCCATATGAAAGTTTTTTGTGTGGACATATGTTTTCATATAAAGAAGACAAAGTGCTGGAGAATTGATGCTTTTGAACCATGGTGCTGGGAAAGACTCTTAAGAGTCCCTTGGACAGCAAAAAGATCAAACCAGTCAATCCTAAAGGAAATCAACCCTGAATATTCGTTGGAAGAACTGATGTGGAAGGTGAAGCTCCAGTACCTTGGCCACCTGGTGCACGCAGCGACTCATTGGAAGACACTGACGCTGGGGAAGATTGAAGGCAGAAGGAGAAGGGGGCAGCAGAGGATGAGATGGTTGGAAGGCATCATGGACATGAACTTGGGCAAACTTCAGGAGATGGTGAGGGACAGGGAGGCCTGGCATGCTGCATTCCATGTCCAACAATGTGTTTTCATTCTCTTGGGTGTATACTCAGAAGTGGAATTGCTGGGTCATATGGAAATACCATTTTTAGCATTTTGAGGCCTCTATGGGTTTCTCATGGGAGAATGACTGTCTCTCACCAGCCACATGATGTTGGCCTGGAGACCTGGCCTTCCCAAGCCTTAGTTTCCTCACCTGTAAAATGGGAATCAGCCCACCCACCCTATAAATATTTATTGAACACCTACTATGGGCTGGGCCCCGTTCTGGGGCCTGGGACAAAACAATAATCAGCAGACAAATTCTTGCCACCAGGGAGCTAACACCCAAAGGAAGGACCCGGATGCTAAACAGACAATAGTTTAAACACAGTAAGTCAGATGAGGACTGTTGAAATGGGGCAGATAAAGACACAGAAAATGAATAGGGGTACAAAATAGAGGTGAGGTGGTGTCACAGGGTTAAGGGGCTTCAGGAAGGCCTCACTGAAGAGGTGACATGGAACAAGGGTCCAGAGGGAATGAGAGACTGAGCCCTGAAAGATGGAAGATGTAGATGGAGGATGTTGATTAATAATCCTTATGTTCTCATCATATTGGGGATCAATTCCTGTAGAGGGAGCCCCAAGCCACGGTTTTAAATTCATTAGAAACTCAAGGGTGACACACAGTTTGGGATGAACCACTCTGCCTGGGGACAGTCTAGGGGGAGGGGTGTGGGGAGGGGCCTGGGGAGGGTGTGACTCTGGGAAAAGGTGGCATTTTCCTGAGGCTTCTAGGTAGAAATGAGGAGGGACTGGCCACTCTGCAGGAACTCTCTGGGTGGCTTCTGCACCTTCTGAAAGGATCATCTGTGTGAGCCCTTGAGGAGTGACAGGGCTTTCTGAATCCAGGCTGCCTTTGGGGAGTGCCAGTGGTTTAGGTGACCTGAGTTTTTATGCAAAGCAGCAGGCACTTCCCTGCCCCACACCATCCCCTGTCCACAAAAGAAGTCTTTGTTCCCTTCAGGGGGAAGCCTTTCTTACCAGCCCATTCTCCTTCCCCTCCTCCCTAAGCTGCCGGGGTCACAGACAAGGGGCTAACTTGAAACTCCGAATCTAGGGGCAGGAAGGAGGCAGAACGATGAGCCGCTGCTCGGCACTCAGGACAGCCTTGGGGAAGCCTCCGTCCTGGACACCTGGCCCTCTTCTGTCTTGGTTCCGTTGACCCAAAGCAAATAGACTATTCGATATTCCCCTGGCAAAGATGGTTTATTTGGGATCAGCAGAGAATTGCTAGTCAGGTCTGTAACCATGGTGTTGTTGCTGTTTAGCCACTAAATCGTGTCTGATTCTTTGCGATCCCCTGGACTGCAACACGGCCAAGCTTCCCTGCCCTTCACCGTCTCCCAGAGTTTGCTCAGGCTCATGTCCACTGAGTCAGTGATGCCATCCAACCATCTCATCTTCTGCCGCCCCCTTTCTCTTTTGCCTTCAGTCTTTCCCAGCATCAAGGTCTTTTCCAATGAGTTGTCTCTTTGCATCATGTGGGCAAAGTATTGGAGCTTCTGCTTCAGCATCAATCCTTCCAATGAATATTCGGGGTTGATTTCCCTTAGAATTGAGTGGTTTGATTTCCTTGCTGTCCAGGACTCTCAAGAATCTTCTCCAGCAACCATGGTGGGCCACATGCAAGACCCCCACTGCATGTGGGGAAGGAAATGTTTTTATAGAGGGGAAAAGAAAGCTGGGAGGGATCGTTACAAACAAAGAGTACCTGATTTTTCTTTGGCTGATTTGATGCCAGGAAAGAAGTCTTCTTCCTAGTGTGCTCTATCATTGCTGGGTGCGAGGGCTCCCCCTCCTGGTCTCTTGGCTCTCTGCAGCTGAGATTTCCGTGTGTGCCCAATCTTGTCTGGGACCCCAGGGACAGGAGGCGGACCAGACTTCTTTGTCCATCGAGTTTTGCAGGCAAGATAAGGAGTGGATTGCTACTTCCTAATCCTGGGATCTTCTCAACCCAGCAATCGAACCCGTCTCTCTTGCATCTCCTGCACTACAAGAGGATTCTTTGGTGGTGGTTTTTTTTTTTTAACTTTTACAGAGTTTTGTTGTTTACTGCCCCACGTCAACCTGAATCAGCCATAAGGACACATATGTCCCCTCCCTCCCAAACTTCCCTCCCACTGCACCACCTGGGAAGCCTCTTCTGTATATTTCTTTTCTAGAGTTGAATCAATAATCTGTTCATTCATAAGTCAATTTGTGCAACAAGCATTTCCTGCACATATCCACTGTGCCAGTTGCCATGCTGGGTGCTAAGGACTCCACCTACGCCCCTCACAGTACCCAGGCTGGCGATGGAGATCAAAGCATGTAAACACATGTGACATGCCTCTAGTACTCCAACAGTTGTCTTCAATGAGCACAGAGCTGAAATTGTGCAGGATTTCCAGAGCCAGATACGACTGGCTGCATCACTTACAGGGCCCAGTGCAAAAAAAACCCCAAATTTTACTTTCCTTGTTCAGAAACTATTAAGAATTTAAGGATGATAATAATAGAATTCAACCAGTTTGGGACCCCATGTGACTTGCAGAGGTCACATACGCACAAAGCCAGGCCAACAAAGAACTTCAAAAAGCTCTCAACTTGATGGAAGATTTAGACAAGTTGTTTCACGTGTCATCCATTTCTATATCAGTAAATTGGGTTTGTGCCTGCCTCTTACCATGGGCATGTTGTGAATATTACATTATGAGAACAAAATTTAATCTAATCAATTTGAATATCTAATTGACTTAATTCAACGATTCGTGATTCAGGCATCTAAGAGGGGAAAAGAAAGCTGGGAGGGATCGTTACAAACAAAGAGTACCTGATTTTTCTTTGGCTGATTTGATGCCAGGAAAGAAGTCTTCTTCCTAGTGTGCTCTATCATTGCTGGGTGCGAGGGCTCCCCCTCCTGGTCTCTTGGCTCTCTGCAGCTGAGATTTCCGTGTGTGCCCAATCTTGTCTGGGACCCCAGGGACAGGAGGCGGACCAGACTTCTTTGTCCATCGAGTTTTGCAGGCAAGATAAGGAGTGGATTGCTACTTCCTAATCCTGGGATCTTCTCAACCCAGCAATCGAACCCGTCTCTCTTGCATCTCCTGCACTACAAGAGGATTCTTTGGTGGTGGTTTTTTTTTTTTAACTTTTACAGAGTTTTGTTGTTTACTGCCCCACGTCAACCTGAATCAGCCATAAGGACACATATGTCCCCTCCCTCCCAAACTTCCCTCCCACTGCACCACCTGGGAAGCCTCTTCTGTATATTTCTTTTCTAGAGTTGAATCAATAATCTGTTCATTCATAAGTCAATTTGTGCAACAAGCATTTCCTGCACATATCCACTGTGCCAGTTGCCATGCTGGGTGCTAAGGACTCCACCTACGCCCCTCACAGTACCCAGGCTGGCGATGGAGATCAAAGCATGTAAACACATGTGACATGCCTCTAGTACTCCAACAGTTGTCTTCAATGAGCACAGAGCTGAAATTGTGCAGGATTTCCAGAGCCAGATACGACTGGCTGCATCACTTACAGGGCCCAGTGCAAAAAAAACCCCAAATTTTACTTTCCTTGTTCAGAAACTATTAAGAATTTAAGGATGATAATAATAGAATTCAACCAGTTTGGGACCCCATGTGACTTGCAGAGGTCACATACGCACAAAGCCAGGCCAACAAAGAACTTCAAAAAGCTCTCAACTTGATGGAAGATTTAGACAAGTTGTTTCACGTGTCATCCATTTCTATATCAGTAAATTGGGTTTGTGCCTGCCTCTTACCATGGGCATGTTGTGAATATTACATTATGAGAACAAAATTTAATCTAATCAATTTGAATATCTAATTGACTTAATTCAACGATTCGTGATTCAGGCATCTAAATCTAGAAGCGGGACATTCCTGGCGGTCCAGTGGTTAAGACTCCATGCTTCCAACGCAGGTGGCACGGGTGTGATGCCTGGTCAGGGAACTAAAAGCCTGCATGCTGTACCACACGACCAAAAGGAAAAGACGAGGCAAAAAATTTAAAAAGACATAGGTGTTTTAAAATACAAAATAAAACAAAGACTACAGGGGATCCTGAGGAGTACAAAGTGGGCAACTTTTATAGAGAGAAGGCTGCTGGCTCAGAGGTAAAGAATCCACCTGCCAATGCAGGAGACATGGGTTCGATCCCTGGCCTTGTGCCCGAGAGCCTGTGCTCCACGACAAGAGAAGCCACTGTTAATGAGAAGCCCGAGCTCTGCCCCTGGAGAGAAAACACCACTCTCTCCAACCAAGAAAAGCCTGCGTAGTGATGAAGGCCCAGCACAGCCCAAAATAAAGACATAATTTTTAAATATATATTTTTTCAAAAAGGAAAGAAAGTGATATTTGGGGTCAAGACATCTTTGGGAGGAGCAAGGGTCTCTATCATACAGATTGCCTGACCTTGGGCAGCGGGGAATGGAGAGGGCCCACAGAACAGATTACCTCATAGGTGCTGTCCAGAAAACTTCAGACCAATTTAGGTTCCTTCTCTGGGGAAGGCCAGAACTGCAACTAAGTCGGATATCGAGTCTAGGTGTGGCATCACAGGCATTAGCACAAGTGATGAGACGTGTGGTCTTGTGGTTTTCTCTTTAGCAAATGAATTCTATTGATAAATCTGCTAGAACTAGAACAGGTACCTCATATATCCCTAATACATAACAACTAGCATGGTTCGAGCTGGTTCAGAAAAGGGAAACGGGCCAGCTGGAGGTGGGAGAGGTGAGAAACTGTCGTAAGAGCTTCATTGAAAGTGGCGTTGGGTCAACCGAGCCTTGAGATACATACAGCGAGATACGAGTTCCCTGCAAACAGAGACAGACTCCACAGCTTCTGCTCTTGGCTCTCAGGACGTGCTTGTGAATTCACCTTCCTTGTGGTGCTTACATTTAAAAAAATTTCTAATCAAGCGGATTCGTGATTCAGGCATCTAAATCTAGAAGCGGGACATTCCTGGCGGTCCAGTGGTTAAGACTCCATGCTTCCAACGCAGGTGGCACGGGTGTGATGCCTGGTCAGGGAACTAAAAGCCTGCATGCTGTACCACACGACCAAAAGGAAAAGACGAGGCAAAAAATTTAAAAAGACATAGGTGTTTTAAAATACAAAATAAAACAAAGACTACAGGGGATCCTGAGGAGTACAAAGTGGGCAACTTTTATAGAGAGAAGGCTGCTGGCTCAGAGGTAAAGAATCCACCTGCCAATGCAGGAGACATGGGTTCGATCCCTGGCCTTGTGCCCGAGAGCCTGTGCTCCACGACAAGAGAAGCCACTGTTAATGAGAAGCCCGAGCTCTGCCCCTGGAGAGAAAACACCACTCTCTCCAACCAAGAAAAGCCTGCGTAGTGATGAAGGCCCAGCACAGCCCAAAATAAAGACATAATTTTTAAATATATATTTTTTCAAAAAGGAAAGAAAGTGATATTTGGGGTCAAGACATCTTTGGGAGGAGCAAGGGTCTCTATCATACAGATTGCCTGACCTTGGGCAGCGGGGAATGGAGAGGGCCCACAGAACAGATTACCTCATAGGTGCTGTCCAGAAAACTTCAGACCAATTTAGGTTCCTTCTCTGGGGAAGGCCAGAACTGCAACTAAGTCGGATATCGAGTCTAGGTGTGGCATCACAGGCATTAGCACAAGTGATGAGACGTGTGGTCTTGTGGTTTTCTCTTTAGCAAATGAATTCTATTGATAAATCTGCTAGAACTAGAACAGGTACCTCATATATCCCTAATACATAACAACTAGCAT
The DNA here is from genome assembly GCA_022376925.1 of Tragulus kanchil. Taxonomy (NCBI): domain Eukaryota; kingdom Metazoa; phylum Chordata; class Mammalia; order Artiodactyla; family Tragulidae; genus Tragulus; species Tragulus kanchil. Next base: position 154,830,813 of record JAIOJX010000032.1, read on the forward strand.
GGTTCGAGCTGGTTCAGAAAAGGGAAACGGGCCAGCTGGAGGTGGGAGAGGTGAGAAACTGTCGTAAGAGCTTCATTGAAAGTGGCGTTGGGTCAACCGAGCCTTGAGATACATACAGCGAGATACGAGTTCCCTGCAAACAGAGACAGACTCCACAGCTTCTGCTCTTGGCTCTCAGGACTGTGCGGCTTGTGAATTCACCTTCCTTGTGGTGCTTCATGTAGTTCAATTAGTTTTACATTTCCTGGACTTATATTTTCTGACCCTACAGACTCTGGGTCCAAACTGTCTGGCTTCTCTACCTATTAGCTATGTGACAGTAACTCCTCTGTCCTCGGTTTTCCTTATCTGTAAAAAGTGGATACAATACAGCCCTCAACTCAGTGAGTTGTTCTGAGGACTGGAGAAGTAAAACCTTCAGCACAGCCTGGCATATTGGAAGAGCTTCTTCTTTCAGGTATAAATCATTTATTAATAGCACTCCAAATTTAATGAAATAGCAGTCTTTTTTATTAACTTTTTTGGCCTCTTTTACTGTTGTTTTTTTATTTATTTATTTTCATCCATCTTTATTCTTTGGTCTGTGTGGGCCTCCCTTTGCAGTGGCCTCTCTCGTTGCCAAGCACCGGCTCTGGGGGCATGCGCTCCAGAGTGCTGGCTCATAAATGGACACACCAGTCCAGCTGCTCCACAGCATGTGGGATCCTCCCGGGCCAGGGATGGAACCGGTGCCCCCTGCACAGCAAAGTGGACTCTTTACCCACTAGACCACCAGGGAAGCCCTGAAATAGCAGCATTTTTTAAATGTATTTTTAATTGAAGGGTAATTGCTTTGCAATATTGTGTTGGTTTCTGCCCTGCAGCAACATGAGGCGGTCCTAGGGATACATATGGTCCCTCCCTCTGGAACCTCCCTCCCACCTCCCATCCTTTCTCTCCCTTCTGGGTTGTTGTAGAGCCCTGGTTTGAGTCCACTCAGTCATGCAGAAAGTTTCCATTAGCGATCTATTTTCCATGGGGTAGAGTATATGCTTCCATGCTGCTTGCCTCCCACCCTCTTCCTTCCTCCAGCCCCACCCACCCATGTAGCATTTTTAAGACTTTGCTTACAGTCAAAATATAAAGTCCCCATGATTGCTACACGGAGTACATATGTCACTCGAAAGAGCATTGGGTATCAAACTGGTCCCATCCGATGGGGCCATTCACCCTTGTACTATTTACCTGTTGCTTCTACGTGAATGTTGGTACCTGCTTCAGGTAATTTATCTCCAACAGGTAGGACTTCTTCATGTACAAAAGAAAGAAAAGTTATTAATACAAAAAATACGAAACAATGCATTTCAGCACTTTCCACCAAAAAAGAACCTCATTAAGAAGTGTTTCCCTGCTGATTCAGATGGTAAAGAATCCCCCTGCAGCGCTTCCCTGGTGGTCCAGCGAGTGAAGAGTCCGCCTTGCAGTGCAGGGGGCACCAGTTCAATCCCTGGCCCCAGAGGAACCCATGTGTCATGGAGCGGCTGGACCGGTGTGTCCAATTACGAGCCAGTGCTCTGGAGTGCACGCACCCAGGGCCGGTGCTTTGCAACAAGAGAGGCTGCTGTGATGGGAGGCCCATGCAGGCCAAAAGAATCAAGATGGATGAAAATTATAAATAACTAAGAAAAGACTCGTGGCATGAAGTTAAAAAATAAACTTTATAAAAAAAAAGAATCCACCTGCAATATGGGAGACCTGGGTTCGATCTCTGGGTTGGGAAGATCCCCTGGAGAAGGATATGACTATCCACTCCAGTAGAATTGCCTGGAGAATTCCATGGACAGAGGACCCTGGTGGGCTATAGTCCATGGGGTCACAAAGAGTCAGACACAACTGAGTGCTAACACTATCACTTTGGGCTTCCCTAGTGACTCGAGATGGTAAAGAATGCCTTGCAACATAGGAGATCTGGGCTTAATCCTTAGGCTGGGAAGATTCCCTGGAGAAGGGAATGGCTACCCACTCTAGAGTCTTTCCTGGAGAATTCCATGGACAGAGAACCCTGGCAGGCTACAGTCCATGGGGTCTGAAAGAATCAAACATGACTGAGAGACTTTCACTGTGTTAAGAAAAATGGTACATATGGCTTAATGTTGTACCTTATTTGCCCACATTTATGAGTAAAATAAGTCAAAACGAGTGCAGGAACCATCCAGGGATATCCCCGATGACAAGAAGAAACAGCTAAAAATAGGGCACAACCAAGCTGAGGTACGTTTACAGAATAACTGACCCGGGTGCGCCTACGGAGTCTAGCTTAAAGGTAGATTTATGTACTATTTACCTGTTGCTTCTACGTGAATGTTGGTACCTGCTTCAGGAAAAAGGACTTCTTCATGTACAAAAGAAAGAAAAGTTATTAATACAAAAAATACGAAACAATGCATTTCAGCACTTTCCACCAAAAAAGAACCTCATTAAGAAGTGTTTCCCTGCTGATTCAGATGGTAAAGAATCCCCCTGCAGCGCTTCCCTGGAGGTCCAGCGAGCGAAGAGTCCGCCTTTCAGTGCAGGGCGCACCAGTTCAATCCCTGGCCCCAGAGGAACCCATGTGTCATGGAGCGGCTGGACCGGTGTGTCCAATTACGAGCCAGTGCTCTGGAGTGCACGCACCCAGGGCCGGTGCTTTGCAACAAGAGAGGCTGCTGTGATGGGAGGCCCATGCAGGCCAAAAGAATCAAGATGGATGAAAATTATAAATAACTAAGAAAAGACTCGTGGCATGAAGTTAAAAAATAAACTTTATAAAAAAAAAGAATCCACCTGCAATATGGGAGACCTGGGTTCGATCTCTGGGTTGGGAAGATCCCCTGGAGAAGGATATGACTATCCACTCCAGTAGAATTGCCTGGAGAATTCCATGGACAGAGGACCCTGGTGGGCTATAGTCCATGGGGTCACAAAGAGTCAGACACAACTGAGTGCTAACACTATCACTTTGGGCTTCCCTAGTGACTCGAGATGGTAAAGAATGCCTTGCAACATAGGAGATCTGGGCTTAATCCTTAGGCTGGGAAGATTCCCTGGAGAAGGGAATGGCTACCCACTCTAGAGTCTTTCCTGGAGAATTCCATGGACAGAGAACCCTGGCAGGCTACAGTCCATGGGGTCTGAAAGAATCAAACATGACTGAGAGACTTTCACTGTGTTAAGAAAAATGGTACATATGGCTTAATGTTGTACCTTATTTGCCCACATTTATGAGTAAAATAAGTCAAAACGAGTGCAGGAACCATCCAGGGATATCCCCGATGACAAGAAGAAACAGCTAAAAATAGGGCACAACCAAGCTGAGGTACGTTTACAGAATAACTGACCCGGGTGCGCCTGCTCCAGCCACCACAACAAAACACCACAGTCTGGGCAGCTTGCACGACAGAGCGTGTTTTCTTGAAGTTCTGGGGTCTAGAGGTCCTAGATCAAGGTTTGGTTTCTCTCAAGCCGCCCTCCGCAACTTGCAGAGGGCTGCCTGCTCCCTGGGTCCTCACAAGGTTGTTTCCCCGAGCACATGCACCCCCAGGGTCCATTTCTGCATCCAGATTTCCTCTCCTTATGAGGACTGTAGCCAGATTGGATCAGAACCTACGTCACAGCCTCATTGCAACGTAATCACCTCATCACAGGCTCTGCCTCCAAATACAAGTTCGTATCCCAAGGTCCTGGTAACTAGGGCTTCAACATATGCATTTAGGGAAGACACGATTCAGTCCAGAAGAACCTGCACCTTTCAAAAATGTCAAGGTCATGAAAGACAAAGAGAGGTAGAAGACCAGAGACTGAAGGGACTCCAAAGAGGCAAGGCAAGGAAGTACCACGTGTGCCCCGGGACCGGGTCCCAGGCCAGAAAGATTGTTTTCCTGTTGTTATAAAGGATGTTGGTGTCACAAAATCTGAAAAGACCTGTAGATTACATAATGCTGTGGCCATGTCCACTTCCTGATTTTGATTAAAAAGGACTGTAGTTATGTAATAGAAAGTTCCTGTTTTTAAGACATATATGCTGAAGGATTTGAGACTGTTAGGCGGGTCCACAGTGTATTCTCCCCCAAACAAGTGTAGCGATGAATAGCTGGACAGATGGACTTACTGATAGAGCAAACACAAAATGTTAACATGTAGTGAAGAGTACACAGAAATTCCTGGTTCCATTTTCTGCAACTTTCCTGTACAGAGAACCCTGGCAGGCTACAGTCCATGGGGTCTGAAAGAATCAAACATGACTGAGAGACTTTCACTGTGTTAAGAAAAATGGTACATATGGCTTAATGTTGTACCTTATTTGCCCACATTTATGAGTAAAATAAGTCAAAACGAGTGCAGGAACCATCCAGGGATATCCCCGATGACAAGAAGAAACAGCTAAAAATAGGGCACAACCAAGCTGAGGTACGTTTACAGAATAACTGACCCGGGTGCGCCTGCTCCAGCCACCACAACAAAACACCACAGTCTGGGCAGCTTGCACGACAGAGCGTGTTTTCTTGAAGTTCTGGGGTCTAGAGGTCCTAGATCAAGGTTTGGTTTCTCTCAAGCCGCCCTCCCCAACTTGCAGAGGGCTGCCTGCTCCCTGGGTCCTCACAAGGTTGTTTCCCCGAGCACATGCACCCCCAGGGTCCATTTCTGCATCCAGATTTCCTCTCCTTATGAGGACTGTAGCCAGATTGGATCAGAACCTACGTCACAGCCTCATTGCAACGTAATCACCTCATCACAGGCTCTGCCTCCAAATACAAGTTCGTATCCCAAGGTCCTGGTAACTAGGGCTTCAACATATGCATTTAGGGAAGACACGATTCAGTCCAGAAGAACCTGCACCTTTCAAAAATGTCAAGGTCATGAAAGACAAAGAGAGGTAGAAGACCAGAGACTGAAGGGACTCCAAAGAGGCAAGGCAAGGAAGTACCACGTGTGCCCCGGGACCGGGTCCCAGGCCAGAAAGATTGTTTTCCTGTTGTTATAAAGGATGTTGGTGTCACAAAATCTGAAAAGACCTGTAGATTACATAATGCTGTGGCCATGTCCACTTCCTGATTTTGATTAAAAAGGACTGTAGTTATGTAATAGAAAGTTCCTGTTTTTAAGACATATATGCTGAAGGATTTGAGACTGTTAGGCGGGTCCACAGTGTATTCTCCCCCAAACAAGTGTAGCGATGAATAGCTGGACAGATGGACTTACTGATAGAGCAAACACAAAATGTTAACATGTAGTGAAGAGTACACAGAAATTCCTGGTTCCATTTTCTGCAACTTTCCTGTAAGTCTTTTCAGACTTATGGTTTAAAAGCTTTGAATATGTCGAATGTAGAAAAATGGTAAAGATGATCTTATCTGCAAAGCAAAGATAGAGACACAGAAGCAGAGAACAAATATAAGGATACCAAGGAGAAAGGGGCTGAACTGGGAGATTGGGGCTGATATTGGTACACTATTGATACTCTATGTATAATAATAGATAACTAGTGAGAACTTCCTGCATAGCACAGGGAACTCTTCTCAGTGCTGTGATCATCTAAATGGAAAGAAGATCTGAATAAGAGGCGACAGATGTAAACATAGGGCTGAATCACTTGGCTGTACAGCAGAAACGAACACAACTTCGTAAAGCAACCATTGCTGTTGTTCAGTTCCTCAGTCGTGTCAGACTCTTTGGCACCCCCTGGGCTGCAGCACTCCAGCCTGCCCTGTCCTTCACCGTCTCCTTCACTACTGGAGTTTACTCAAATCATGTGAGTAAGTCAGAGATGCCATCCAACCATCTCATCTTCTGTCACCCCCTTCTCCTCCTGCCCTCAGTCTTTCCCAGCATCCAGGTCTCTTCCAATGAATCAGCTCTTCACATCAGGTGGCCAAAGTATTGGAGTTTCAGCTTTAGCATCAGTCCTTCCAGTGAATATTCTGGGCTGATTTCCTTTAGGATGGACTGGTTGGATCTCTGTGCAGTCCAAGGCACTCTCAATAGTCTTCTCCAGCGCCACAATTCGAAGGCATCAATTCTTTGGCACTCAGCCTTCTTCTGGTCCAGCTCTCACAACCATACCCCAAGAAAAAAATTAATAATAAAAACTTTCAAACACAGAGCTATGAAAGCATGGCAGGGGTGGCATGGGAAGGTGGACGAGGGAGGGAGAGAAGGTCGCCAGTCAATATCAGGCAGCCTCCATGGCTTCACAACAGCCCTGCAAGGTAATTTATACAGCCCTCCCTTTCAGTCGGAGGAAATGGAGGCACAGAAGGCTTAGCTGTCTGGCCCAAAGTCACGTCAGGTTTCGTAGGGCAGAACCCCCTCCCCAACGCCACCATCAGTGAGGGCAGCCAGCATTTGCTCCAGTCCAGCTCACCCTGGGCACCCTCATTACCCAGAGCAGCTGCAGCGAAGGTCCAGTCTCACAGAGAGGGCTAGAAGGAGGTAGCTCACCTTTGCTGGATTTACAAACCTTTTGGTGGGCAGGGTGAGTCTCAGCCCTTCCCCCGCTTCCTGAAAAAAATAAGGAAAAACACTGGGAGACTATTGGTACTATTGATACTCTATGTATAATAATAGATAACTAGTGAGAACTTCCTGCATAGCACAGGAACTCTTCTCAGTGCTGTGATCATCTAAATGGAAAGAAGATCTGAATAAGGGGCGACAGATGTAAACATAGGGCTGAATCACTTGGCTGTACAGCAGAAACGAACACAACTTCGTAAAGCAACCATTGCTGTTGTTCAGTTCCTCAGTCGTGTCAGACTCTTTGGCACCCCCTGGGCTGCAGCACTCCAGCCTGCCCTGTCCTTCACCGTCTCCTTCACTACTGGAGTTTACTCAAATCATGTGAGTAAGTCAGAGATGCCATCCAACCATCTCATCTTCTGTCACCCCCTTCTCCTCCTGCCCTCAGTCTTTCCCAGCATCCAGGTCTCTTCCAATGAATCAGCTCTTCACATCAGGTGGCCAAAGTATTGGAGTTTCAGCTTTAGCATCAGTCCTTCCAGTGAATATTCTGGGCTGATTTCCTTTAGGATGGACTGGTTGGATCTCTGTGCAGTCCAAGGCACTCTCAATAGTCTTCTCCAGCGCCACAATTCGAAGGCATCAATTCTTTGGCACTCAGCCTTCTTCTGGTCCAGCTCTCACAACCATACCCCAAGAAAAAAATTAATAATAAAAACTTTCAAACACAGAGCTATGAAAGCATGGCAGGGGTGGCATGGGAAGGTGGACGAGGGAGGGAGAGAAGGTCGCCAGTCAATATCAGGCAGCCTCCATGGCTTCACAACAGCCCTGCAAGGTAATTTATACAGCCCTCCCTTTCAGTCGGAGGAAATGGAGGCACAGAAGGCTTAGCTGTCTGGCCCAAAGTCACGTCAGGTTTCGTAGGGCAGAACCCCCTCCCCAACGCCACCATCAGTGAGGGCAGCCAGCATTTGCTCCAGTCCAGCTCACCCTGGGCACCCTCATTACCCAGAGCAGCTGCAGCGAAGGTCCAGTCTCACAGAGAGGGCTAGAAGGAGGTAGCTCACCTTTGCTGGATTTACAAACCTGTGGTTTTCTCCCGGGCCTGAGACTTCAGGGTGAGTCTCAGCCCCTTCCGGCCCCCAGCCATTCACCATCCGCATAAGATGAAATAGAGGCCCAATGCAATCCAAACAAAGTGTTCTTATAAACTCATGAAAAGAGTCCTTATTAGCAAGGGCTTAGGCAGGAGGCAGGCATGGGGGTTTTGACAGGTGTGATCCTTCTGCAGGCTCCTGGCAAGCTGTGATCATTAGCAGAGTTTGCTCTGGGTAGGCTCAGTGTCAGCTCCACATTAGGGATTTTATGGGATTTCTGCTCAGAACTTTGCTACAAAGCAAGGCATTATAGGACGGATTAGAGAGTTCTAAGAAGCAAAGGTACTGGCTCCCTTGTCTAATTTTTCAGCAGATTTTTTTTTTTTTTAAGAGGCCCATAGTCAGAGGCTCTGCAGCCTTACACCAGAGCTCCCATATCCTGCTGACTCTAAAACAAGCATATTTTTACCAAATAAAAGATCACCGACTGGAGTTTTCTTTACATAAACTCATTCTTGAGCACTGAGAATATGCAAAAAGACACAAGAAGAAGATAAACTCACACATGCCGCAATGAGACTGATACAGCCACGGTGAACATTCTACGTTCCCTTCCTGTGTCGGCACACCTGCGTGTGTGTGTGTGTGTGTGTGTGGAGAGAGAGAGAGAAAGAGAAAGACACAGGTCCAGAGCAGAAAGAGAAAAGAGGCGGAGAGAATGGGCTTTGAAGTAAAACTGAGCTAAATCTGAATTCCATACCTGGTGGACGAGGGAGGGAGAGAAGGTCGCCAGTCAATATCAGGCAGCCTCCATGGCTTCACAACAGCCCTGCAAGGTAATTTATACAGCCCTCCCTTTCAGTCGGAGGAAATGGAGGCACAGAAGGCTTAGCTGTCTGGCCCAAAGTCACGTCAGGTTTCGTAGGGCAGAACCCCCTCCCCAACGCCACCATCAGTGAGGGCAGCCAGCATTTGCTCCAGTCCAGCTCACCCTGGGCACCCTCATTACCCAGAGCAGCTGCAGCGAAGGTCCAGTCTCACAGAGAGGGCTAGAAGGAGGTAGCTCACCTTTGCTGGATTTACAAACCTGTGGTTTTCTCCCGGGCCTGAGACTTCAGGGTGAGTCTCAGCCCCTTCCGGCCCCCAGCCATTCACCATCCGCATAAGATGAAATAGAGGCCCAATGCAATCCAAACAAAGTGTTCTTATAAACTCATGAAAAGAGTCCTTATTAGCAAGGGCTTAGGCAGGAGGCAGGCATGGGGGTTTTGACAGGTGTGATCCTTCTGCAGGCTCCTGGCAAGCTGTGATCATTAGCAGAGTTTGCTCTGGGTAGGCTCAGTGTCAGCTCCACATTAGGGGATTTTATGGGATTTCTGCTCAGAACTTTGCTACAAAGCAAGGCATTATAGGACGGATTAGAGAGTTCTAAGAAGCAAAGGTACTGGCTCCCTTGTCTAATTTTTCAGCAGATTTTTTTTTTTTTTAAGAGGCCCATAGTCAGAGGCTCTGCAGCCTTACACCAGAGCTCCCATATCCTGCTGACTCTAAAACAAGCATATTTTTACCAAATAAAAGATCACCGACTGGAGTTTTCTTTACATAAACTCATTCTTGAGCACTGAGAATATGCAAAAAGACACAAGAAGAAGATAAACTCACACATGCCGCAATGAGACTGATACAGCCACGGTGAACATTCTACGTTCCCTTCCTGTGTCGGCACACCTGCGTGTGTGTGTGTGTGTGTGTGGAGAGAGAGAGAGAAAGAGAAAGACACAGGTCCAGAGCAGAAAGAGAAAAGAGGCGGAGAGAATGGGCTTTGAAGTAAAACTGAGCTAAATCTGAATTCCATACCTGCCACTCATGCGTCCCATGACCTCAGTCAAGCTGCTGAACGTTCAATTCCACAGATGTACATGAGGAATACAGATCCTACCTCAAGGGAACTGTTTTGATTAAACGAGATTACATTCAATGAATACAAAGCATTTAATATTCTGCCTGACACAGAGTAAATCCCGACCAAATGGTAACTAAATAAATATGAACATAGACATTAGGCTTCTTCTTTCCCAAAGTGGAATGAATCATTCTGGCAACACAAATTTGTATCCTAACACTTTAAAGTGATTTTATTTTTTTGCTATAAACTATGGAAAAACAGACTTCTATTCCCATCAAGCCAAAAACAAAAAAAAGTATAAAATTCCCAATTGCACCCTGTTCTTGAGGCAGAATTTTTAATGATGCAGTATGTTGTCAATATTGGGCTTCCCAGGTGGTGCTAGTGGTGAACAACCCATCTGCCAAGGCTGGAGATGTAAGAGACTTGGGTTCGATCCCTGGGCTGGGAAGACCCCCTGGAGGAGGCCATAGCAGCCCACTCCAGTATTCTTGCCTGGAGAATCCCATGGACAGAGGAGCCTGGCCTGCTGCAGTCCATGGAGTCGCAAAGAGTCAGACGCAACTGAAGTAACTTACAGACACTGTCAATATTGTTGGGTTTTAAAATCTTTTTCTTTTTCTTTTTCTTTTTTTGGCCACGCGGATAGGCAGGCAGGCTCTTAGTTTCCCCAGAGATCAGAGTCTTAACCACTGGACTACCAGGGAAATCCTGCTTTGGAGGCTTTATGTTTGATCTTTTCCTTCTAACTGACCATCCAGCATAAGCTGAACAAGCACCAAATGGAGGCCACAGGTTCTCAACATCTAGAAGACTGGATGATTTCGTCAATGTCCCAGCAACTGCACAATTTGGACATGTCACTCTAGGACTCAGTTCCCTCATCTGTTAAATGGGGATGCAATGGGGTCTCCTCAGCAGGTGGCTGTGACAGCTACGCCAGGGAATCCACATGAGGCAGTGGACCCAGTGCTAAGTCCTCAGCAAACGTTAAAATGACAACAAATAGTAGTAAGTTTCTTACACTGGAGAGACATAATCTTAATATTGGGCTTTTCAGGTAGCATTAGTGGTAAAGAACCCGCCTGTCAATGCAGGAGACATAGAGATGGGTGTTCAGTCCCTAGGTCCGGAGGATACCCTGGAGGAGAGAGCATGGCAATCCACCCCAGTGTTCTTGCCTGGAGAATCCCACGGACCAAGGAGCCTGGCGGGCTGCAGTCCACAGGGTCGCAAAGAGTCAGACGTGACTGACGGCTTACTCTTAACCTACTTAACAAACGCGCGCGCCCACTCCATCTTTAGATTATAAATGTATGTACATCCATTTATTTATTTTCTACTTGTTTTTATAAATGGATCAGGGCAACATGCAATAAATGGGTCATTGAAATAATTCCCCAAGCAGGGCTCTTCAAGGACAGAGCCTGTCAGCATCCTCTCTGTGTAAACCTGCCTCCTGAGGGACAGCAGACCAGGTGCAGCGAAGGAACCAGGGGTCCTGCGTGTCTGGACACCGTGCACAGCCAGGGGCCTCCCACCTCTCCCCACCTGAAGATGGGATCGGCACTTTCTTTGCCATCTTTGGGTGGTAAATGGCAGAGATGTAATAAACCTCAAGGGAGGTTTGTAGTTGAGAGAGAAGAAAGGGTGATGACCAGGATCCCACCTTCGACCCGCAGGTTCTGCCTTCTGCTCTAAGGTTCACCAGCTGTGGCCTCGGACAGGCAACTTAAAGCTCAGGGTCTCAGTACCCCCACTTGATAGGACTGAGTGAGCTGGAAACAGCACCAGGATGTCTCAGGCTCTCAGTAAATGTCAGTGAGTTGTGATGAGTTCTCTCTGTCATTAGACTCTCATGTCTTGTTCTCTTTATTTTTGAAGAATTTTTAAAAATTCTATTTATTTATTTATTTTTGGCTATTCTGGGTTTTTTTCACTGCTGTCACAGGCTCTTCTCTTGTTGCAGGAGGTGGGGGCTACTCTCTTGATGAGGTGAGCAGGGCTTCTTATTGCGGTGACTTCTCTTTGGGCTCTAAGGCAGTGGACCCAGTGCTAAGTCCTCAGAAAACGTTAAAATGACAACAAATAGTAGTAAGTTTCTTACACTGGAGAGACATAATCTTAATATTGGGCTTTTCAGGTAGCATTAGTGGTAAAGAACCCGCCTGTCAATGCAGGAGACATAGAGATGGGTGTTCAGTCCCTAGGTCCGGAGGATACCCTGGAGGAGAGAGCATGGCAATCCACCCCAGTGTTCTTGCCTGGAGAATCCCACGGACCAAGGAGCCTGGCGGGCTGCAGTCCACAGGGTCGCAAAGAGTCAGACGTGACTGACGGCTTACTCTTAACCTACTTAACAAACGCGCGCGCCCACTCCATCTTTAGATTATAAATGTATGTACATCCATTTATTTATTTTCTACTTGTTTTTATAAATGGATCAGGGCAACATGCAATAAATGGGTCATTGAAATAATTCCCCAAGCAGGGCTCTTCAAGGACAGAGCCTGTCAGCATCCTCTCTGTGTAAACCTGCCTCCTGAGGGACAGCAGACCAGGTGCAGCGAAGGAACCAGGGGTCCTGCGTGTCTGGACACCGTGCACAGCCAGGGGCCTCCCACCTCTCCCCACCTGAAGATGGGATCGGCACTTTCTTTGCCATCTTTGGGTGGTAAATGGCAGAGATGTAATAAACCTCAAGGGAGGTTTGTAGTTGAGAGAGAAGAAAGGGTGATGACCAGGATCCCACCTTCGACCCGCAGGTTCTGCCTTCTGCTCTAAGGTTCACCAGCTGTGGCCTCGGACAGGCAACTTAAAGCTCAGGGTCTCAGTACCCCCACTTGATAGGACTGAGTGAGCTGGAAACAGCACCAGGATGTCTCAGGCTCTCAGTAAATGTCAGTGAGTTGTGATGAGTTCTCTCTGTCATTAGACTCTCATGTCTTGTTCTCTTTATTTTTGAAGAATTTTTAAAAATTCTATTTATTTATTTATTTTTGGCTATTCTGGGTTTTTTTCACTGCTGTCACAGGCTCTTCTCTTGTTGCAGGAGGTGGGGGCTACTCTCTTGATGAGGTGAGCAGGCTTCTTATTGCGGTGACTTCTCTTGCTGTGGAACTCTAGGGCTCTAGGGCACTAGGACTTACGGACTTCAGTAGTTGCGGTACATGGGCTCAGTAGTTGAGGCTCTAAGGCTCTAGGGCACAGTCTCCATAGCTATGGCTTGTGGGCTTAGTTGTTCCGCAGCAGGTGAGATCTTCCTGGATCAGGGATCGAACTCCTATCTCCTGCATCGGCAGCCGAACTCTCTACCACTGAACTGCCAAGGAAGCCTGTTTTTTTTTTTTTTTTAAGGCTTTTAAAATAACATTTATTTCTTAAAAGTTAACATGTGCATAACAGGAAACCAGAAAACACAAGAAACAAAAAATAAAGTCATTCATAATCACAAGCAGTTTACGGTTTGTCCTTCTAGGTCTTGTTTGTGTATTTTCACAACTGAGTACCCACCCAAGACCATACACGTATGTATCATGGTTTTTCATACATCATGAATATTTATCATTTCGAAGTCCCAAAGCCATGAGTATTTTGATAACCAAGAATACACTATACCAACTCAATCTGGAGAAAAAAAAAATGTTCTTAATTTTTAAAAATGTTCTCAGTAATACTTTGATCTAATACATGGAATTTATTTTTTGTATTTACTGTCATCGACTGAATTGACTTTGCTTTTACTTAAAGAAATGCTAATTACGTCTTATAAATATTGAACTTTGTTTTCCTCCGAATGAAAAAAAAAATTAGTGAACTTGATTTCTCCAGTGACCCTCTACTTCTTTACAGTGGATGTTAACTTGGGTCAATCCCTTTGAATACATTTCCAGAAAGAGGGTCAAAAATCCAGATTTTGCTTTGCTAAGGTTCACACCTCCTTTATTTCTTAAGTCTTCAGAGATGGATTCTTGCTGGATGGTGGGGTCGAGGACTGAAAATGGTCAACTACGGTCCACAGACGGTCTGCCACTGCCTTTTGTGGACCGTCTGCAAGTCTAAGAATAGTCTTTACGTGATGAGATGGTTGGAAAATAATCAAAACAAGAATACTTCGTGATGTGTGAAATACATATGAAATTCAAATTTCAGTGTCCATAAATAAGATTTTGGACTTCCCTGGTGGTCCGATGGTTAAGAATCTGCCTACCAATGCAGGGGACGTGGGTTTGATCCCTGGTCTGGGAAGATTCCACGAGCTGCTGGGTAACTAAGCCCAAGAGTCGTACCTATGGAAGCCTGCACTTAGAGCTCATACTCCACAACATGAGCAATGAGAGACCACCACATCACAACCAAGAGTAGCCCCTGCTCATTGCAACTAAAGAAAGCCCACTCAGCAACAAAGACCCAGCACAACCAACAATAAATATTTAAAACATAATAAAATATAAAGTTTCATTGGAACACAGCCATGCTCGCTAGAGAAGGTATATTACGGCTCCTTACATATCCGTTTTTATGCTGTTTACATTTGGTCTATTTACGCCGTCGATTTACATATCGTTTATATCTACATACCATCTTTCGCTACACAGCAGATTTGAGCTGTTACAACAGACACTGTATGTCCTGCAAAGACCTTTACATGAAAGGTTCAAAAACTCCCTGGCCAGGGTACGGAGTTATCATTCCCGTGGCCCCAGCGCTGGTTCCAGGGAAGACTTCTTTTTTTTTTTTTTTTACTCTTTATTATCTTTTGTTTTTCACTTTTTATTTTTACAGAGTTTTATTGTTTGCAGATATGTATAATCCCAGATTGGTCATATGTATATCCCTGGCCCCCTCCCTCCTCCAGCCCCCTCTGGAGAAGACTTCTTAACATACGGTTTCTTTAACCATTTTTACCTCTCCACCCCACCCCCACCCACCCCCGCCCCAGCCCTGGACAGTGTCCCGTCCCTCAGGCTCTTTACCTGCCCCACTCACCCCAGACCAGACAGTGCATTCCCTGGGGACATTAGAGCCAGGAGGAAGAACACCCACTGGGCATCTTCCTCCTGCCAGACCCCCGCCCATTCAAAGACAGCACCGCTCAGAGATGCGTCTCACAGAGCAAACTTAGGGTTGCTGGGGGCAAGGATGGGTGAAAGGGATACTTAGGGAGTTTGGGGAGGACATGTACACGATGCTATATTTAAAATGGATAACCAACAGGTCCTACTGCATAGCACACTGCTCAATGCTATGTGGCAGCCTGGATGGGAGGAGACTGTGTGGAATGGATGATGTGTGAAATACATATGAAATTCAAATTTCAGTGTCCATAAATAAGATTTTGGACTTCCCTGGTGGTCCGATGGTTAAGAATCTGCCTACCAATGCAGGGGACGTGGGTTTGATCCCTGGTCTGGGAAGATTCCACGAGCTGCTGGGTAACTAAGCCCAAGAGTCGTACCTATGGAAGCCTGCACTTAGAGCTCATACTCCACAACATGAGCAATGAGAGACCACCACATCACAACCAAGAGTAGCCCCTGCTCATTGCAACTAAAGAAAGCCCACTCAGCAACAAAGACCCAGCACAACCAACAATAAATATTTAAAACATAATAAAATATAAAGTTTCATTGGAACACAGCCATGCTCGCTAGAGAAGGTATATTACGGCTCCTTACATATCCGTTTTTATGCTGTTTACATTTGGTCTATTTACGCCGCGATTTACATATCGTTTATATCTACATACCATCTTTCGCTACACAGCAGATTTGAGCTGTTACAACAGACACTGTATGTCCTGCAAAGACCTTTACATGAAAGGTTCAAAAACTCCCTGGCCAGGGTACGGAGTTATCATTCCCGTGGCCCCAGCGCTGGTTCCAGGGAAGACTTCTTTTTTTTTTTTTTTTACTCTTTATTATCTTTTGTTTTTCACTTTTTATTTTTACAGAGTTTTATTGTTTGCAGATATGTATAATCCCAGATTGGTCATATGTATATCCCTGGCCCCCTCCCTCCTCCAGCCCCCTCTGGAGAAGACTTCTTAACATACGGTTTCTTTAACCATTTTTACCTCTCCACCCCTCTCCCCCCACCCCCCGCCCCAGCCCTGGACAGTGTCCCGTCCCTCAGGCTCTTTACCTGCCCCACTCACCCCAGACCAGACAGTGCATTCCCTGGGGACATTAGAGCCAGGAGGAAGAACACCCACTGGGCATCTTCCTCCTGCCAGACCCCCGCCCATTCAAAGACAGCACCGCTCAGAGATGCGTCTCACAGAGCAAACTTAGGGTTGCTGGGGGCAAGGATGGGTGAAAGGGATACTTAGGGAGTTTGGGGAGGACATGTACACGATGCTATATTTAAAATGGATAACCAACAGGTCCTACTGCATAGCACACTGCTCAATGCTATGTGGCAGCCTGGATGGGAGGAGACTGTGGGGAATGGATTTATACACATGTATGTATGTGCATATGTACATGCATATGTATGGCTTAATCCATTTCCTGCTCATCTGAAACTATCACAACATTGTCTGTTAATCAGTTATATCCCAATACAAAACAAAAAATTAAAAAAAAACAAAGACATCATCCATTGGGCGGCAAAATTCCCATTTCAAGGATGACGCTCCAAAAGGGAAATAATCCCCCCTCAAACGGCACAGCCAGTAAGTGGCAGAGGCTGGATTGGAACACAGCCTTGCCACCTCCAGAAGCATCCTCACACCAGCACCCCACACCGATCTAGAACCATCTGATCGACCAACCAGGAGTTAGGAGGAGGTGGGTGACGACTGCTGGGCGCCCCGTGGCCTCGGCCCGAGCGCTCTTGGGTTACACCCACCCACCCCACCCCGGCTGTGTTCCTGCCACGTTCCCAGCCTTGGCTTGGGCCCGCATTTCCACCCAACCCCGGCAGCCAGAGTAAACACGGCCTGTCCCGGCGTCCTCTCCGTGGAGCCCTGGAACCCCCCTCCCTGGACCCCAGCCTGCGATTCAAGGCAGCGATGGAAACGAAAACCTGCGGGTGTGTGGACAGCGGCCCAGGACGGGCCAGGAGACATGTGTCCATGGACAACACTGACCTGTGTGGAGTGGTTTTCCTGAACTGAAAGGAGCCATTCTACCCAGGTTTTTTTGTATTTTTTTTTTTTTAATGTATCCTGTCCTATTAGCCAAGCCTCGCCAAGGAGAAAAGGGGCCTCCTAGGCACATGTTCCGTCTTGGAAAGGGGAGGTATTTTATGAGGTCTCCAGCCTTTGCAGACTGTGTGTTCCTCCTCCCCGCACAGACGCTCCACCGTCAGAAGCCTGCTTCCTCTCTCCGTCTCCTCTGGTCAGACAGCCGGCAGGCCAGCTCACCCAGTTCCTGTCCTCCCAAACATGTGTCTTCATGAGGTCCCCTCAAGGCAGCCCGTCTTAGCTTCATGCAACACTGCTTTCCGTTTGACCAGAAGGTTCTTCAGATCCGACCCTTCAATCAGCACTGCCAGCGGCTCTGCTTGGGGCAAAGTCTCCAATCATCCAGCAGAGCCATGCGGGTGTGAGGGTTGGGGGGTGATGTGTCTCCTTGTGAGTGTGTCTGCATGAGTGTGAGTGTGCATGTTTGTGTGGGTGTGTCTATGGGTGCGTGCCTGAGTGTGTGTGTTTAGCTTTGTGTCTCTGTGTATGTCCGTGCATCTATGTACCCGCTTACTGGTCACACAACCTCACTCCGAGGGATGTCTCTCTCAGGGCAGAGGCCTCTCGGAAAGCCCCCTACTGGGTGCTCAGGGCAGCAGAGCCTCCAGGTTTCCCTGTCCACCTGTCCTTCACCCAGCCGCTGGAGACACCTCACACCTCAGCGTCCCACAACCTCCTCACCACGTGCCCCGCGCCCACTCGTGGCTCCCACAGGCCATTCTGGACGCTGCTTCTAAAACACGGGGCCCATCGAGTCTCCTTCTGCCCTGGTCCTCTGAAAGGGGAACCTGCTCTCATCCCTGAGCTAGGGGACCCTGACTCACTTGCCCCTCATGCATCCGTGTGCACAAGGAGACCCTGGGGCTCACTTAAGTGAAAGGCAGGGTCTGATTCGGGAGGTCTGGGGCGGGTCTGGGAATCTGCATTTCTCGAGCACCAGGCCTCACTGCGCTGCTGGCCCAGGACCTCACTGAGCACAGAGACCCCGGGAGCTGCCCGACCCGGGTGGCCCAGGACCCCCAAACGTGGTTTTCCTGAAATGAAAGGAGCCATTCTACCCAGGTTTTTTTGTATTTTTTTTTTTTTAATGTATCCTGTCCTATTAGCCAAGCCTCGCCAAGGAGAAAAGGGGCCTCCTAGGCACATGTTCCGTCTTGGAAAGGGGAGGTATTTTATGAGGTCTCCAGCCTTTGCAGACTGTGTGTTCCTCCTCCCCGCACAGACGCTCCACCGTCAGAAGCCTGCTTCCTCTCTCCGTCTCCTCTGGTCAGACAGCCGGCAGGCCAGCTCACCCAGTTCCTGTCCTCCCAAACATGTGTCTTCATGAGGTCCCCTCAAGGCAGCCCGTCTTAGCTTCATGCAACACTGCTTTCCGTTTGACCAGAAGGTTCTTCAGATCCGACCCTTCAATCAGCACTGCCAGCGGCTCTGCTTGGGGCAAAGTCTCCAATCATCCAGCAGAGCCATGCGGGTGTGAGGGTTGGGGGGTGATGTGTCTCCTTGTGAGTGTGTCTGCATGAGTGTGAGTGTGCATGTTTGTGTGGGTGTGTCTATGGGTGCGTGCCTGAGTGTGTGTGTTTAGCTTTGTGTCTCTGTGTATGTCCGTGCATCTATGTACCCGCTTACTGGTCACACAACCTCACTCCGAGGGATGTCTCTCTCAGGGCAGAGGCCTCTCGGAAAGCCCCCTACTGGGTGCTCAGGGCAGCAGAGCCTCCAGGTTTCCCTGTCCACCTGTCCTTCACCCAGCCGCTGGAGACACCTCACACCTCAGCGTCCCACAACCTCCTCACCACGTGCCCCGCGCCCACTCGTGGCTCCCACAGGCCATTCTGGACGCTGCTTCTAAAACACGGGGCCCATCGAGTCTCCTTCTGCCCTGGTCCTCTGAAAGGGGAACCTGCTCTCATCCCTGAGCTAGGGGACCCTGACTCACTTGCCCCTCATGCATCCGTGTGCACAAGGAGACCCTGGGGCTCACTTAAGTGAAAGGCAGGGTCTGATTCGGGAGGTCTGGGGCGGGTCTGGGAATCTGCATTTCCCTCGAGCACCAGGCCTCACTGCGCTGCTGGCCCAGGACCTCACTGAGCACAGAGACCCCCGGGGAGCTGCCCTGCCCACCCCTGGGCTGCTCCAGCCCACCAGGCATCCTCCCGTCACAGAAATTCTCTTTGCTCAGATTTCCCCTGGGGTTCACTCCTCACTCCTATGTGGTTCTCTGTCCCATGTTGCTTTAGAGTGCCCGTAGCCACCCCATGAACAGCTGGCCCCCTACCCGCCTCTCTCTGTTCCCAACCATTCTCCCCTCTGCCCCCACCTACCCTCCTCACTCTGCCCCCCACATCATCGCTCTTTCCCAATCTCTCGGTCCCCCACCTGTCTAGATTCCTCCTGGCCCGCTTCACCTCCTGGCAGTGGGGTAATGCCAGCCCCACAAGACAGAGCCTGGCACACCGTTACTGCTCAGTAAATCTCTAGTGGACGAGTGAATAAATGCACGCATGAAGGCACACATCTGGAATCTTCCACTGGCTTTGCCTCCAAGGCTTTGTGTCCACAGCTCCATTTCCTCACTGGTGGACAGCAGGTCCCCCTGTGCTGGGGTAAAGACAGGATGGCCGGTTTCAAGATGGGGACAGCACAGCATCCACTCACGCTCCACTGCGCAGGTCACCCACCCACCAAGCCAGCCCATGAGAAGCACCCAGCGTGCCGTGAGATTCAGAGAAAAGCAGCAATTACAGCGCAGTGCCATTGTGCTGGTGGACAGGAAAATATAGGGGCTGAGCAGAAACCCCTGGGCTAGCCTTGGCTGGGGGAAGGCGGGCATAGGGGACTGGCAGGGCAGTTGGACAGAGCTTCCTGGAAAAAGTACCCCGCGAGCTAAATGGAACCTTTCAAGATGGGTAGGGGTTTACTGGCCAAAGAGAAAGGTCCTAGAGAAAGTTGTCGGTGGGGGCGGGGAGGGAAGGTAACCAGGTGAGGTGAGGAGGCACCGGGCCGAGGCCAGTCCTCTGCAGTCCAGAAGCCCTGCTCTGCGGCCATCCAGGACTCCACGAATGCAAGTCCTGCAACTCTGTCTGCAGCTGAACTGGCTCCTCAGCAAGCAGGCAGCATGCCGCCGCAGCAATGCAAGCTGGCGTTTACTGAGCTCCTGGTACGGGATTTTATGAGTAGCTAATCCCATCCTCCTTATTATTCTCCCTTTACAAATGAATACGCTGCAGCGGGGAAGGGTGGAGCTGGAATCTGAACCCGACTGCCAGACTCCCAACTGGCATCACTGCCCGTCCTCTCTGGCTCATCCTGCCTGACCCCCAACGCAAAGGCTCCTACAGGGGGTGCCGTGGGAGAGACTCCCCAACCCTTGGCTGACTGGCTCCCTGGCTCCCTGCTCCAGCTGCCATGTTCTTCCCTGCTGGGTATCTGTGGAGCCACCGGCCCAGATCACCCCAGAGGTGAGGGTCGGGGCCGTGCCACAGCCTGAGTACCAAGGAGCGAAGCGCTTGCCCAGCGGTGGGAGAGGTGAGGCAGGCTTCGTGAAGGGGCTGGAATGGCTAGGGCCACCCTGAGGCGGGGGAAGACTGACAGCAAAAGGAGAAGAGGGTGGCAGAGGATGAGATGGTTGGACAGCATCACTGACTTCATAGACATGAACTTGAGCAGACTCTGGGGGGCAGTGGAGGACAGGGAGGCCTGGTGTACCCCCTGAACTTGAGAACAGCGACTGAGAGGCAGCACTAGGAGGTCCCAAACGCAGGCACAGCATCCACTCACGCTCCACTGCGCAGGTCACCCACCCACCAAGCCAGCCCATGAGAAGCACCCAGCGTGCCGTGAGATTCAGAGAAAAGCAGCAATTACAGCGCAGTGCCATTGTGCTGGTGGACAGGAAAATATAGGGGCTGAGCAGAAACCCCTGGGCTAGCCTTGGCTGGGGGAAGGCGGGCATAGGGGACTGGCAGGGCAGTTGGACAGAGCTTCCTGGAAAAAGTACCCCGCGAGCTAAATGGAACCTTTCAAGATGGGTAGGGGTTTACTGGCCAAAGAGAAAGGTCCTAGAGAAAGTTGTCGGTGGGGGCGGGGAGGGAAGGTAACCAGGTGAGGTGAGGAGGCACCGGGCCGAGGCCAGTCCTCTGCAGTCCAGAAGCCCTGCTCTGCGGCCATCCAGGACTCCACGAATGCAAGTCCTGCAACTCTGTCTGCAGCTGAACTGGCTCCTCAGCAAGCAGGCAGCATGCCGCCGCAGCAATGCAAGCTGGCGTTTACTGAGCTCCTGGTACGGGATTTTATGAGTAGCTAATCCCATCCTCCTTATTATTCTCCCTTTACAAATGAATACGCTGCAGCGGGAAGGGTGGAGCTGGAATCTGAACCCGACTGCCAGACTCCCAACTGGCATCACTGCCCGTCCTCTCTGGCTCATCCTGCCTGACCCCCAACGCAAAGGCTCCTACAGGGGGTGCCGTGGGAGAGACTCCCCAACCCTTGGCTGACTGGCTCCCTGGCTCCCTGCTCCAGCTGCCATGTTCTTCCCTGCTGGGTATCTGTGGAGCCACCGGCCCAGATCACCCCAGAGGTGAGGGTCGGGGCCGTGCCACAGCCTGAGTACCAAGGAGCGAAGCGCTTGCCCAGCGGTGGGAGAGGTGAGGCAGGCTTCGTGAAGGGGCTGGAATGGCTAGGGCCACCCTGAGGCGGGGGAAGACTGACAGCAAAAGGAGAAGAGGGTGGCAGAGGATGAGATGGTTGGACAGCATCACTGACTTCATAGACATGAACTTGAGCAGACTCTGGGGGGCAGTGGAGGACAGGGAGGCCTGGTGTACTCCCGTCCATGGGGCTGCGAGGAGTCTTAGCAACTGAACAACAGCGACTGAGAGGCAGCACTAGGAGGTTCCCAAACGCAGGCCAAACTGCGCACTCCTGGGCTCCCACTCTAGGATGCTGGCTCAGAACATCTACGCTGCGAGCCCAAGAAGCTGCATGTGAACAAGCTCCCAGAAGATCCTATACAGCCTGGAACACCTTCACAGATAAAGCCAACACGGCGAGCACTTGACCAGGGTTCAGATCCTACCTCCAGCTCTTGGCCACGTGCTCCCCAGTGACTTTCTTAACCCTGTAAGCCTCAGATAAGCAGAAGGCAAGACTTGAAATCTGTCTGTTTATCCAGCTCTCAGCTGTGATGGTGATAATTCCTGGTGAAAGGACTACACAAGAGCCTCCGTGTGCTTGGCACTGTGGCTGCCAGAGGTGTGGGGGTAAATTCTGAACCAGGCACTAACAGACACACTATCCTACAGATAAAACAGATAAAACAGGACCTAATGCACAGCACGGGAACTGTACTATCTTGTAATAACCTAGGAAGGAAAAGAATCTGAAAATATGCATGGGTGCTGGGTTGCTTCAGTTGTGTCCAACTCTTGGCAACTATAGCCCACCAGGCTCCTCTGTCCGTGGGATTCTCTGTGCAAAAATACTGGCGTGGGTTGCCATTTCCTCCGCTTAGGATCTTCCCACCCAGGGATCAACCCTGCATCTCCTGAATCTACTCCATTGGCTGACTGGCTCCTGGCTCCCTGCTCCAGCTGCCATGTTCTTCCCTGCTGGGTATCTGTGGAGCCACCGGCCCAGATCACCCCAGAGGTGAGGGTCGGGCCGTGCCACAGCCTGAGTACCAAGGAGCGAAGCGCTTGCCCAGCGGTGGGAGAGGTGAGGCAGGCTTCGTGAAGGGGCTGGAATGGCTAGGGCCACCCTGAGGCGGGGGAAGACTGACAGCAAAAGGAGAAGAGGGTGGCAGAGGATGAGATGGTTGGACAGCATCACTGACTTCATAGACATGAACTTGAGCAGACTCTGGGGGGCAGTGGAGGACAGGGAGGCCTGGTGTACTCCCGTCCATGGGGCTGCGAGGAGTCTTAGCAACTGAACAACAGCGACTGAGAGGCAGCACTAGGAGGTTCCCAAACGCAGGCCAAACTGCGCACTCCTGGGCTCCCACTCTAGGATGCTGGCTCAGAACATCTACGCTGCGAGCCCAAGAAGCTGCATGTGAACAAGCTCCCAGAAGATCCTATACAGCCTGGAACACCTTCACAGATAAAGCCAACACGGCGAGCACTTGACCAGGGTTCAGATCCTACCTCCAGCTCTTGGCCACGTGCTCCCCAGTGACTTTCTTAACCCTGTAAGCCTCAGATAAGCAGAAGGCAAGACTTGAAATCTGTCTGTTTATCCAGCTCTCAGCTGTGATGGTGATAATTCCTGGTGAAAGGACTACACAAGAGCCTCCGTGTGCTTGGCACTGTGGCTGCCAGAGGTGTGGGGGTAAATTCTGAACCAGGCACTAACAGACACACTATCCTACAGATAAAACAGATAAAACAGGACCTACTGCACAGCACGGGAACTGTACTATCTTGTAATAACCTAGGAAGGAAAAGAATCTGAAAAATATGCATGGGTGCTGGGTTGCTTCAGTTGTGTCCAACTCTTGGCAACTATAGCCCACCAGGCTCCTCTGTCCGTGGGATTCTCTGTGCAAAAATACTGGCGTGGGTTGCCATTTCCTCCGCTAGGGGATCTTCCCCACCCAGGGATCAACCCTGCATCTCCTGAATCTCCTGCATTGGTAGGCGGATTACTTTACCACTAGCATCACTTGAAAAAGTATGTTTATAGAGACGGATCTCTCGCGCGCGCGCTCTCTCTCTCTCTCTATATATATAAAGTGAATAATTTGATGGGTCCCTCAAACATTGTAAATTCACTATGCATAAAAAAAAAATGGCCTCAGCCCTGGCAGCAAGAGGTGGTTACAGAGAAGTGGCCCATCGAGGGCCAGGAAGCTCTCCTGCAGGCCACAGGGCTGGCTGGCTGGGCCCACCTCCAACCGTGAGCTGCTGGCTCTGGGCTGGAAGGCGGCTCCAGCCTGCCCTGCTGGGTCCTCACACCTCCCGGCCCGCCCCACACAGGGAGAGCTGAGTCATGGAAAAAGTTAGGTCTTCAAGCTGAAGCTTACCTCCCTCCTCCATCAAGCCTACAAAGGCTCCTTTCAGGTTTCCAGGAGCGGAGAGAAAACTGTGGGGCCCTCTCCCAGGCTGGGATGTGAAATTTCAGACTTCACCCTGGAGTTAAATTCCCCACCTCTGGCTCCCAACTAAGGGAGGAGGGGTACCGAGAGCCCAAAACACAGGTAGAAGGGGGTGGGGAGGAGGAGGAAGGGTCGTGTCCCATTGAGTTCCTACTGAAGCCAGGTCACAGGGACCCTCTGGACCAGCCTGCTGGACTGGACATCTCCCAGCCCTGCCCCACCCCCCTCGCTTTCATCTTCCCTAGGAACCTGGGGGACCTAGAGGAGGTGACAGACAGAACGTCCCTGGGCAGCTGATGATGGAAGAGGCCGGAGCCTACAGGATGCCAGGCCAGTAAAACCCACATCTTGAAGGTGGAGCAAGTAGGAAAAAGGCGTCCCCAGTCCACCTTTTAGGGCTGCCCAAAGGTTGTGTTATGGGTTTCCCAGGTAGTGCTAGTGGTAAAGAACCTGCCTGCCCTTGCAGGAGACCAAAGAGACGCTGGATCAATTCCTGAGTCGGGAAGATGCCCTGGAGGAGGCCATGGCAACCCACTCCAGTATTCCTGCCTGGAGAATCCCATGGACAGAGGAGTCTGGTGGGCTACAGCCCATATGGTCACACAGAGTCGCACATCATGGAAGCGACTTAGCACACACATGCGCGTGCACGACATGTTCCTTTATACTGTGATTTCACGATGTTCGGGAGAGGTAAGGGGAGCCCCCTGTGTGGCCTGGAGTTGAATGAGTCCCTTAGCCTGCTGAGCCCTGTGTTATCAGTATGCGGTCCAACCCCGAAGAATGTTCTGGAGATGAAGTCAGAGTACATGTAAAGGGCCTGAGATGCTGAAGGCTAATTGGGGCTCTCAACCCCCTTTCCACTCAAACTCACACCCAGGGCAAATGCACGTGGTACCTAGCGGTCCCCCAGCTGGTCCAGCATCTGAACAGGGCTGGGTGGCTGGTGCGCATCGGTGGATTTCAGTGAACATCCTGCTGGACTGATGAGATGCTACGATTTCCTACTCCACGCGGCAGCGAGTGTGTGGGCAAGTGAAGCTATGAGCCGTGTGAGCCTTTTGGGGCTCGGAGCGTTCACCTTTCAGAAAGAAAAGCCTGGAAGGAAAAGGGTAGCTGAGGCTGCAGGCTTGGGCCGCCGGGAGGCACAGTAGTAGCACATCCAGACCGCTAGGCGGCGTCGAGGATAACAGATGAGAACAGGCGAAGCTCAGGGGCTCCAGCTCCAGACTTGCCCAGTTGTGTTCTTGGCAGGCTCCGGACACCGCCACCGCCGGGTGGGGAGGGCCTCTCCAGGGTGGGGATTTCTTTCTCATTTTTACAGACCTCCTAGGTGGGAGGAGGCGGTCACGTTGACCAAGTCCTGCCTTTAGCCTTGGCCTGGGAGGTCATGAAGGCAGTGGCCTGCCTTTGGGTCCTATTTTTGAAGGATTCGATGGCGGCAGGAGGGAGCTAGGTCCTCTCTTCCTGCCGGCGTAGGGTGGGGTGGGAAGAGGAATCTTGCCTGGATCTGGAACCCTCCGTCCTGGAAGAAGGGGATAAGGACACCCTCCCCTGCAAGGTCAGTGGGAGGATTCAGTTTCAGGATTTAAGTCCTCAGTGCAGGGCAGTCTCATCCAGCCACACTCCTCCAAACCCTGCTTGCTCTGCCAGCGGGAGGCATAATGATACCCCAAATTCACCTGAAGGAAGGTCCTCACCGGGAGAGGACTGGGGGTCCTCCAGTACCAGAAGGTCTTTGCAGCCCACCCCCTCCCCAAACCAGCGTTTTCCAAGGTGACCTTCTCACCACATCCTCAGCAGAGCATTAAAGGGACCGATTCCAGCACACCCAGCCCCGCTGAATTGGAAGGCTTCAGCACTGCTCGTCTGAACAAGCCTTTCGCTGGAGAACCGCTGGCCCAGACGACAGGGCCGCTCCCTGGCTCATCCTCCTCCTTCCGGCCCTGGGACCATCAGGGGCAGCAGGAGGCAAGCCCTATCAGTCCTTTGCACTAGCGCTGGTTTTCAGTGACTCACCCCCCAGACTTCCTGCAACAGACAGCTCTTCAGAGCTGGGTCCCACCGTCCAGCAGGGGAGACGCTCTGGTCGGGGGAAAGCAAGACGTTACAAGGTACACCCTCCCCCACCCGGCCGCAGAGCAGCCCAGGGAGACCCAAAGAGATAAGTCCGCCGGCACAGTAGGGCGGGGGTGGGGCGAGGATGGGGGCGGGTGGGGCGAGGATGGGGGCGAGGGTGGGGCGAGGATGGGGGGCGGGGCGAGCAGGTTTACACTGTTTTGTTTACAGGCGTTTGTTATTAAGGAAATTGCTGTCAGTCAAGGTAATTCTAGCCCAGATGAGCAATAAATATGCTCCCAGCTAATCTTATGGGGATTTTATTGGCACCTTGGGGGCAGAGGTTCCCTTACCCTGCCCACCCCCACCCCTCCACGCAAAACCTGGCTCCCCAGCTGTTTCCACCCGACAGGACAGACTCGGGTCAGACTTAGAAAGTGCTCTCTTGGAAGACAGGAGGCGTCTATTCTGAATAAGGGCCATAAGTGGCTTCCAGGTCCTACCTGGAGGCAGGAGATGATCAATTGACCTGAAATATACCCTGGGCGACCTGATAAGTGGCTTCCCCAAGGTCCTACCTGGAGGCAAGGTCAGTGGGAGGATTCAGTTTCAGGATTTAAGTCCTCAGTGCAGGGCAGTCTCATCCAGCCACACTCCTCCAAACCCTGCTTGCTCTGCCAGCGGGAGGCATAATGATACCCCAAATTCACCTGAAGGAAGGTCCTCACCGGGAGAGGACTGGGGGTCCTCCAGTACCAGAAGGTCTTTGCAGCCCACCCCCTCCCCAAACCAGCGTTTTCCAAGGTGACCTTCTCACCACATCCTCAGCAGAGCATTAAAGGGACCGATTCCAGCACACCCAGCCCCGCTGAATTGGAAGGCTTCAGCACTGCTCGTCTGAACAAGCCTTTCGCTGGAGAACCGCTGGCCCAGACGACAGGGCCGCTCCCTGGCTCATCCTCCTCCTTCCGGCCCTGGGACCATCAGGGGCAGCAGGAGGCAAGCCCTATCAGTCCTTTGCACTAGCGCTGGTTTTCAGTGACTCACCCCCCAGACTTCCTGCAACAGACAGCTCTTCAGAGCTGGGTCCCACCGTCCAGCAGGGGAGACGCTCTGGTCGGGGGAAAGCAAGACGTTACAAGGTACACCCTCCCCCACCCGGCCGCAGAGCAGCCCAGGGAGACCCAAAGAGATAAGTCCGCCGGCACAGTAGGGCGGGGGTGGGGCGAGGATGGGGGCGGGTGGGGCGAGGATGGGGGCGAGGGTGGGGCGAGGATGGGGGGCGGGGCGAGCAGGTTTACACTGTTTTGTTTACAGGCGTTTGTTATTAAGGAAATTGCTGTCAGTCAAGGTAATTCTAGCCCAGATGAGCAATAAATATGCTCCCAGCTAATCTTATGGGGATTTTATTGGCACCTTGGGGGCAGAGGTTCCCTTACCCTGCCCACCCCCACCCCTCCACGCAAAACCTGGCTCCCCAGCTGTTTCCACCCGACAGGACAGACTCGGGTCAGACTTAGAAAGTGCTCTCTTGGAAGACAGGAGGCGTCTATTCTGAATAAGGGCCATAAGTGGCTTCCAGGTCCTACCTGGAGGCAGGAGATGATCAATTGACCTGAAATATACCCTGGGCGACCTGATGGGTCAAGGCGAGCGCAAGCTCCCCCGGGCCTGCCCCGCAGGCATGCACTAGCAGTCACCAGGCCGGTAAGCTTCCCTGCTCCGGGAGACCGAGCCCCGGGCCAGGAGGGCCGTCTGGAGGAGGGAGCCAGTTCGCAGGAGTCGGTTCCAGCGTGTGAGAGTTACTGCGGCGAGCCCTCAGAGACACCGCCGGCAAGCCCTTGCTTGCAGCCAGGGGAGCCGGCCCGGAGAGAGTGGAGTCTTGGTGAGCCCGTGTGCGCGCCCGGGCGCGCACCCCGCCACTGCGCAGGGGGAGGGGAGCCCGCGGCAGCCACTCAGAGGAACCGTAGAGAAGCCTCGGAACAACTTTAACTGTCAATCAGACTTAATGGAGTATTTAAAAAAAAAAATGGGGGGAAGAAAGGGCCGCCCTCTCGCTCTGAGCCGCGGCTGCCCGGGGGAGCGAATGGATAAGGAGGCGCAGACCCCGTGGGCCGATCCACTCGCGCTCCGGACCCGGGCCCTCTCCAAGTTGGAAAGGACAAAAAGAAGGCAATAAATGCTAACAAGGGAGAGAGAGGGAGCCGGATCGAGCGGCAACTCCCAGCCTCTGCTGGAAGAGAGAGGGAGGGAGGGAGCCGGAGAGAGCGGGCGCGCGCGAGGGCGAGCCATGCACGTAAAGAAACTGACACCCGGACCCCCCACCTCTCCTGCACGTTGCTGGCAATCAGATCGCGTTTAAGCAATTTCCTGAGCCCGAGAATAGCAATGAGTCGGGAGACTTTCGCGGGCTGAAATTGGGAGCTCCAAGCACTTTTCCCCCCTACTTTTTTTTTTTTTTTTTTTCTGGAGAAGGGGTGGGGGGGGGCGCTACAATTTGGAAACTTTTTTTTTTTTTTTCAATTTTGCACTTTGAAACCGCGGGACTGTAGCAGGGTGCGCGCGTGTGGTTGGTGGTGCCCTTTTTTTTTTTTTTTTTTCTTCCCCTGCCTAAACTCCTCTGTCAGCCTGTAAACATTACCTGAGAATTCCCCAGCCGAAACGGCTGCCGGGGCAAGAAAGTTCTTGTTAGAACTTTCCACCTCTGGCTTCCCCTCCACCCCTCTTACTGTCCCAAGCTTCGGAGACGCTTTTTCTCCTCCGGAGGATTTCTCTTTCTCTCTCACTCTTTTTTTTTTTTTTTTCTCTCCCCCCAATCTTTTTTTATCCTCACCCGGTGCTTGCTTTGCATTTGGGAAGAGGTGATTTCAAGAGCGGCCAGGTGGGACGCCTCTCTGCCCCTTATTCGATTTATTTATTTTTGTTTGGGGGGGTGTTTTCTTTTTTGAAGTTCTGTTTTGTTCGGTCCGGGGAGTTTCGCCCCAGCCCGGCTCCGCGGCGCGGAGGATGGTGTGGAAACGGCTGGGCGCGCTGGTGGTGTTCCCTCTGCAGATCTTCTATCTGGTGGTAAAGGCGGCCGTCGGGCTGGTGCTGCCCGCCAAGCTGCGGGACCTGTCGCGGGAGCACGTCCTCATCACCGGCGGCGGGAGAGGCATCGGGCGCCAGCTCGCTCGCGAGTTCGCAGAACGCGGCGCCAGAAAGGTACTGGGACCCCGCGATTCCAGGGGGTTGGGGGCCGGAGGCCAGGAGGGGGCACGGGGACAGGGGGTGCACCCACTTGCAGCCGCTGCCGGAGCCCGCACCCCCGGTCTGAAAGTCACCGGCCACCCTACTTCTCTGAGCCACCCGCGAGTGCTGAGCTAGTTAGTTTCACCTTGAACATTTCCCCAGCACCGGACTGTGGTCTTTTTTGGCAGGTACAGAGCTGCCCGGCTCCTCTGGGATCTGTGGCTGGCTGCTCACCCCCCACCTCGAAACTTAGCAGAGCCGCCCATTTCCCACATTCCTTCCTTCCCAAAGGAAGGTGTCGCGTCCCTCCCACCCCCCACCCCGCCCCGCACCTCCCCGCTCTCCCTCTTTGCTGCCACCCTGGTAAAGTGCAGGGTGTGTGCGCTCCTGGGTAGAGCGAGGAGCAGCCTGCTCGCTTGCGCTTCGTATTTTCCTTGGCAACCCGCTTCCCAGCTCCAACCTGCGCGGCTGAGGCTCTGGAAGCAGGGAAACAGGGGGTACTCCGTGTGGGTTTGGAAACGGGGAGGCGGTGGTGGCACTTGGAAGCCAGGTGTTCCGAAATCTTTAAAGAGGGGACGGGGGTAACCAGCAGCAGATCAAGAGCTCTTGTTCTCACTTCACTGGTGCCTCCGCGCGGCCACCCACCCAAGTGCAGCCCTGGAGGGGATCCCTCCGCACTAAGGGGAGAGGTGGCGCCGTGGTGACCACCCCTTTCCCTCCGTCCAACACCCAAGCCCTCCCTTTAACTTTCTGGTAGTTCTAGCACCTCTTCCTCCAGTTTTCCCAGACCTGGTGCCCAAGAGTGGGGAGGCTGAGCCAGCTGTCACCCAACGCCAACCCAAGCCAGGCTGACTCACCCAGTGACTAGAGCAATAGAGAGAGAGATTTGAGGCCAGCGGGCTGGGCTGTCTCCAGCCAGCCCTGTGAAGAGGAAGAGCAAAAACAGGGAATTAGTTTGAAATTTAAACTGTTGTGAGCGCGGGGGGTGAAAGGGCCGGCGAAGCCAGCTGATCTGACATGGAGCCACATACCTAGGGGATTAAGTAAATATGTACTGTAGAAAACCAAACCTGCATGTAATTCCAGGTTGCTTTTGTTTTGTTAAATACTGCCCTGAGATTTACAATTCCTCCGGGGTGGCTCTGACTGGGACTGAACTTTGGAGTCTGAACTATCAGCCAAAGCCGATTGCCGATTAACTCTTCCCTCCCCGGGGTGGGTGTTGTCTGGGGAAGGTGGCTGTTGTAGGTTGCAGGCTGTCAAAGCTGGGGAAGCTCGCTGGGGTCGCCTGTCCCCAGGCTCCTGCTTCTCCTTGGGTGGCTTGGACAGCTGTTTGACCTTGCAGTTGGAAGGGGGAGTTCGGAAGTGTGTTTAACCCATGGACGCACCGAAAAAGCAGAAGCAGAAGGTTGTTCTCAGCAGTTTCGTTTCCTTGGAGTGGTAACCCCCAGGATGGACAGGTGGCAGCTGAGGGTGTCCTGGCGGTTGTGAGGGGTGCGGGCTGCAGGGTTTGGGACAAGCTCGTGTGATTGTCATTCCCTAGCTGTTGGCATCCCACAGAAACTTTCTTCTGGCTCTTGCAGCTGGCCCAAGTCCTAGGTCTCTTTCACTGTTCCTGTGACTGGCAGCAGTAGGCATATGAAGAGCTCTTTTAGTCAATCTGGAAAAACTCGACTGACTATAAACAAGCCTAAATTGCAAGAAGTATGTGGCACCGGGGTGGGGGAGGGGCAGAGCGGCACCCACACGGGGAACCATGCCCCACCGAACTTGAAATGTTTAAAAAATAACCAGGCCAATCGCCGTGGTGACCACCCTTCCCCCGTCCAACACCCAAGCCCTCCCTTTAACTTTCTGGTAGTTCTAGCACCTCTTCCTCCAGTTTTCCCAGACCTGGTGCCCAAGAGTGGGAGGTGAGCCAGCTGTCACCCAACGCCAACCCAAGCCAGGCTGACTCACCCAGTGACTAGAGCAATAGAGAGAGAGATTTGAGGCCAGCGGGCTGGGCTGTCTCCAGCCAGCCCTGTGAAGAGGAAGAGCAAAAACAGGGAATTAGTTTGAAATTTAAACTGTTGTGAGCGCGGGGGGTGAAAGGGCCGGCGAAGCCAGCTGATCTGACATGGAGCCACATACCTAGGGGATTAAGTAAATATGTACTGTAGAAAACCAAACCTGCATGTAATTCCAGGTTGCTTTTGTTTTGTTAAATACTGCCCTGAGATTTACAATTCCTCCGGGGTGGCTCTGACTGGGACTGAACTTTGGAGTCTGAACTATCAGCCAAAGCCGATTGCCGATTAACTCTTCCCTCCCGGGTGGGTGTTGTCTGGGGAAGGTGGCTGTTGTAGGTTGCAGGCTGTCAAAGCTGGGGAAGCTCGCTGGGGTCGCCTGTCCCCAGGCTCCTGCTTCTCCTTGGGTGGCTTGGACAGCTGTTTGACCTTGCAGTTGGAAGGGGGAGTTCGGAAGTGTGTTTAACCCATGGACGCACCGAAAAAGCAGAAGCAGAAGGTTGTTCTCAGCAGTTTCGTTTCCTTGGAGTGGTAACCCCCAGGATGGACAGGTGGCAGCTGAGGGTGTCCTGGCGGTTGTGAGGGGTGCGGGCTGCAGGGTTTGGGACAAGCTCGTGTGATTGTCATTCCCTAGCTGTTGGCATCCCACAGAAACTTTCTTCTGGCTCTTGCAGCTGGCCCAAGTCCTAGGTCTCTTTCACTGTTCCTGTGACTGGCAGCAGTAGGCATATGAAGAGCTCTTTTAGTCAATCTGGAAAAACTCGACTGACTATAAACAAGCCTAAATTGCAAGAAGTATGTGGCACCGGGGTGGGGGAGGGGCAGAGCGGCACCCCACACGGGGAACCATGCCCCACCGAACTTGAAATGAGTACCTTCTGACAAAGAATAAACCCAGGGCCAATGAGCAATCTGTCTTAGACTGGTATCTGGTCACCAGAAACAGGGGCCTGTGCGCCTTCCAGTACCATTCACCGTAGGTTCAGTCCTGGGACTAGTCAGGATGACCAAGAGCCCTTCCTGTAACTTGTAATTATCAGGCCAATTACTGGAGCTGCTTGTTTAATGAGCTTTATGCGCGCCGTCATGGCAGGGAATTTAGATTCAAGGTTTCTTGCCTGAGTCCATCCGGGGTCAGTGACAGGGCCTTGGGACCACCCCCAGAGCTGGAGTGTTTGGAGGCTGGGGGGCTTGGTAACAGCAGGGCTGAGTGTGGTGGAGTGGGGACTTTGAGGAAGGTGGCTGAGAGGGTTACGTGGCTGGTGGGCTCAGGGAGGCCCCAGAGCAGCTGGGGAGGGTGGTACCAACCCGCAGCCTGCACCCATGTTAGTTAGCCAGGCCACCTCGATGGACCACATGACCCTCTTCCCCTTGGTGGACGTAGAGGCTGTAGCCAAGGGGGAAAGCCCCTAAAGAGAGAGAAGGGAGGAGAATCAGAGTCCCTGCAGATGGCTGGCATGTCCAAGAGAGGTCCGTGTACCTTTGCGGGGGAATGATGACCCAGTTTCCAAAAATGACCTTGAGTCAAATGATTTGGCAATATTTGTGGGCAGTAGTACAGCTTAGGCTGCCAAGGTGACCCAAATGAGGGTTTTTCTTAGAGGAACCCAAAGACATTGGACGTGGAAAGTTTCTCACCTGGAGATACCTCTGCTTATCCACCGTGTCCAAGGTTCACCCGCGCGGGGCCAATCACTGTCCAGGTCTTCAAGGCAAAGAATCTTGCTGGGTAATTCTCCACTTTACATTTTCTATGTCCTCCCGAAATTCCTTCCATGGAAGGATTCATCAAGCTTGGGCTCACCTATCACCCGCCAAGGCTCTAGGTAGGCTAGTGGTCGGCCTAGCCTCTAGTCTTTGACCTGGTTTTAGCAGGAGAGAAGTGAACTGCTTGGAAGTATTTGCAGGGATTATTCCAGCCTCTGGCTCAGAAGGAGGCCAGTGGCTGGATGAGAGCCCTGGGCCATGATGACAGAACCTTTGAGCAGGGACCTAGTCCCTCTATGGAGGAGGAATAGAGCCGAGACTCAGGGACCTGGTTCAAGAAGCCAATCTGAGGAAAGGTTCAGAGCTGCGCCTGCTTTGTTGCTATTGAATTTATGGTCCATGAGTCTAGCCTTGTTCTTAAAGCAGGCCCTTCACCTAGACCGGTGAATCCTATTCTGTATCACATCCATTCAGCAAATCCCATCTCCTTCCCATCCTGGCACCCAACGACCGCTTGACGACAGTCTCAGAGACTCCTGGTCCAGCATACCTGCCCGAGGTGCCTGTCAAGGGTTCGGGGCAGCACTGGGCCTGGGGAGGGGTGGGTACAACAAAGAAGGCTCAAAGGCACGGCCAGGTGCTTACTGTCGAGGCACAAGTTATAGTGTGCATTGGCTTCCTGTGACCACCCTAACAGACGGTCACGCGGTTGGTGGCTTGCAACAATAGAGGTGTATTCTCTCTCTGTCTGGAGGCCAGAAATCTGAAATCCAGGAATCAGCAGGGCCTCCTTCTTCAAAGACTCCCCAGGGGAGAATTCTTCCTCTCCCTCCCTCCCCGCTGCTGAACGCCTGGAGGCTCCCCCCATGTCTTGTGAAGCCCCCATCTTCCCATGGCTGTCTTCACGTGGCTCTCACCGTGTCTCTGAGTCCTCCTGACATATAATAAGGACCCCCATCACTGGACTAGAGCCCACCTTAAATCCAGCATGACCTCATCTTGGGATTCTTAACTAAGTACATCTCTGAAGACTATTTCCAAATGAGGTCACACTCTGAGGTCTCAGGTAGACATGAATGGGGGGCAGTGCGCTACATAGAGGGCTTGCTGGGTAATTCTCCACTTTACATTTTCTATGTCCTCCCGAAATTCCTTCCATGGAAGGATTCATCAAGCTTGGGCTCACCTATCACCCGCCAAGGCTCTAGGTAGGCTAGTGGTCGGCCTAGCCTCTAGTCTTTGACCTGGTTTTAGCAGGAGAGAAGTGAACTGCTTGGAAGTATTTGCAGGGATTATTCCAGCCTCTGGCTCAGAAGGAGGCCAGTGGCTGGATGAGAGCCCTGGGCCATGATGACAGAACCTTTGAGCAGGGACCTAGTCCCTCTATGGAGGAGGAATAGAGCCGAGACTCAGGGACCTGGTTCAAGAAGCCAATCTGAGGAAAGGTTCAGAGCTGCGCCTGCTTTGTTGCTATTGAATTTATGGTCCATGAGTCTAGCCTTGTTCTTAAAGCAGGCCCTTCACCTAGACCGGTGAATCCTATTCTGTATCACATCCATTCAGCAAATCCCATCTCCTTCCCATCCTGGCACCCAACGACCGCTTGACGACAGTCTCAGAGACTCCTGGTCCAGCATACCTGCCCGAGGTGCCTGTCAAGGGTTCGGGGCAGCACTGGGCCTGGGGAGGGGTGGGTACAACAAAGAAGGCTCAAAGGCACGGCCAGGTGCTTACTGTCGAGGCACAAGTTATAGTGTGCATTGGCTTCCTGTGACCACCCTAACAGACGGTCACGCGGTTGGTGGCTTGCAACAATAGAGGTGTATTCTCTCTCTGTCTGGAGGCCAGAAATCTGAAATCCAGGAATCAGCAGGGCCTCCTTCTTCAAAGACTCCCCAGGGGAGAATTCTTCCTCTCCCTCCCTCCCCGCTGCTGAACGCCTGGAGGCTCCCCCCATGTCTTGTGAAGCCCCCATCTTCCCATGGCTGTCTTCACGTGGCTCTCACCGTGTCTCTGCGTCCTCCTGTCATATAATAAGGACCCCCATCACTGGACTAGAGCCCACCTTAAATCCAGCATGACCTCATCTTGGGATTCTTAACTAAGTACATCTCTGAAGACTATTTCCAAATGAGGTCACACTCTGAGGTCTCAGGTAGACATGAATGGGGGGCAGTGCGCTACATAGAGGGCTTCCAGGCGGCTCCGTGGTAAAGAATCTGCCTGCCAGGGCAGGAGACACGGGTTCATTCTCCGAGTTGGGAAGATTCCCTGGAGTAGGATATGGCAACCCACTCCAGTCTTCTTGCCTGGAGAATCCCATGGACAGAGGAGCCTAGCGGGCTGCAGTCCACGGGGTCACAGAGAGTCAGACAGGATTGAGCACAGCACATTACACAGAAGCCCAGAGCTACTGATCTAAAACAAGAGCACATGGAAGGCTTCCTGAAGGAGGGGGCATTTGAGTGAGCCTTCAAGAAGGTCAAGAGTTTCAACCAGAAGAGATGAGGGGAAGGGTAACCCAGGTGCAAGAAACCCCTGAGGAAAGGCTGTGCCCCTGGCTGAAATTGGGGAAGAGAGGCAGAAGGCAGTGAAAGAGAAATAATAGTGCACGGATGAGGAATCAGTTTGTATCTCAGACTTCGAGTTAGACCAGTACTGATAAGAAGAGGAGAAGGAGAAAGAGAAGAGACGGGTCCAGATATCTTGGGACCCAGACTCATCAGGCGAAAGCAGCTGCATTAAACAACAGATGTGTCATGAAAGTCCCAAAGCTGGGGTGGCGTGGGAGACGGCAGTGACTGGCCTCCCCCATCCTCACCTAGAAGGCCGCCTTTGCTGGGAATTTCTAGGAAAAGTACCAGGCTCTCATTTGGTGCAGCCTGGGAACAGGAAGGGAGGCTGCCCGTCCTACCCGTGACATCTAGGAAATTTGTTCAGCTTGCCCGCCTCTGGTCCTTGGGTTTCAAACAATGGGCTTTACAATTTGAACGGTCACCTGAATAGACAAACACCTCCCTTTTACTGCCCTTCCCACTTCCCCTAGGGAACAAAGGTGCTCACATCTAGGGCCACGCCGCTGTGACCCGGCTCACCTGGTTCTAGACCTGACTTGGATACAACCCTGGAAAAGTCCCTCCCTTCTCCAGGCTGCCACTGAAAAGCACACCTGGACAAATTCACCTGTAAAATGAGAGGGGACACAGTGGTCCCTAAGACCCTGGCACCCAGCCATCCCAGGAAAGCCGCCGTGTGCCAAGCTCTCAGTGACAGACATTTGTCTTCATCACTGCGGAACTGAGCCTTTCATGCTACGCATCAGATCCCACGGAGTGAAAAAGAAGCAACTCAGAGTTGGAAAATGTGCCCTCTGTCTGTAGGCGGCCCCACGTCCGTATCTAGACCCCTTTAACAGCCATCAGCTAGCCGGCTGTCTGATTTATTTCAACTCTGGCAGGAGATGTTAGTGTTTTCAACTTGTGGCTTCCAAGGGAAAAGAGCGCCCAAGTTTCCCAATTGACATGTTAAGTGGAACGTGCAGTGTTCATCCTAAAGTCAGAGAAGGCTCTGTAATCTGGAAATCCTGACCCTGGCTCAGGACATCCATCATCTGCCTACCTGCCCATCGGCTCATTCTTTTGCAAGCTCCAAGCTCTTCTGAACTTGCCACTTTTCAGAGCCAGGGCCATTGGTTCATCCCCGCACAGAGCCCCTCCAAGCTCTTTATCAAACTCCGCCCATCTTCATGATGTCATTTGTTGAGAAAGGATCCTTACACTTTGAGAAAATGACCCAGCCATATTGATGAGAAGGGACCATTAGCCATCCTTCTCCCTGAGGAGAGAGATCTGGTTGTTGCCGTCATTACAACTTGTCCCTGGAGGCCTTATCCCAACCTGCCACCCTCAAAAGCCCACTAAGTTCTGAGCACCCATGCGGGAAGGATTCCTGACCCAACCTGTTCTTCAGTATCCTCAGGCAGAAGTACGACCAACCGTACCTCAACTGTTGCAAGATGTTCTCCTTGCTCCCTTCAGAAGACGTGATCTAAAAAATACACCGACTATATAAGAAAGTTGAAAGGGAAACATTTGAATCATTTTATTCAGATGAACCCAGAAGGTCAGGAAAGAGTTGAAGCCAAATGAAAAGGAGACAAGCAGGGCTTCCCTAGTAGCTCAGTGGTAAAGAGTTCACCTGCCAATGCAGGAGACACGGGTTTGATCCCTGATCCGGGAAGATCCCACATGCTGCAGAGCAACTAAGCTTGTGAGCCACAGCTACTGAGCCTGTGCTCTAGAGCCTCAGAGTTGCAACTATTGAAGCCCGTGTGCCTTAGAGCCCAAATTCCACAACAGGAGAAGTCACCATAACAAGAAGCCTGCTCATTTCAACTAGACAGTAGCCCCCGCTCCCTGCAATTAGAGAAGAACCTCTCGCGGCAGTAAAAATCCAAAATAGCCAAGAATAAATAAATAAATAATTTTTTCTTTTTTTAAAAAAGGAAACAAGCAGGGCTCCCCCAGTGGTCCAGTGGGTGGGGAGTCTGCCTTGCAGTACAGGGGGCACTGGTTCGATCCTTGGCCGGAAGGATCCTGTGTACCGCAGAGCTACTGGACTGGTGTGTCCAGTTATGAGCTGGCGCTCTGGAGCGCATGCGCCCAGAGCCAGAGCTCTGCGGCGAGAGAGGCCACTGCAATGGGAGGCCCACACAGGCCAAAGAATAGAGATGGATGAAAGTCAATGGATAAAAAATTTAAAAAAGAGGTTCCCAAAGGCTCACTTGTCTGCCATGAGAGGAGGGAGGTTCCTTAAAAGGCGTGAAGTCTTAGAATTCTGGATTCTCAAAAAGAAAGTGTTAGGAAACTTCCCTGGTGGTCCAGTGGGTATGACTGCCTGCTTCCATTTGTAGGGTGCATGGGTTTAACTCCTGGTCTAGGAACTAGGACCCCCTGTGCTGCATGGCACAGTCAAAAAAAAAAAAAAGTGTTGTTTTTTTTTAATTAAAATTTTTAAAATGTAAAAGAGAAAGTGCCCAATGCCCACAACGCCCATACAGTTTAGCAAATGAGTGGTTGGTGGGACTCAGGCATTCAGGCCACATGTCCTGGCGCACCCTCTGTGCCCGGCAGGGTTCCAGGCACAGAGACATCCCCACGATGAGCAAAGCAGACCCCACTCCCCACCCACGAGAGTCAGCAGTTTGGTGAGGGAGCCAGATAAAAACAGGATACAGAAAACAGCCCGTCAGATCACACTAAGGAGAAAACAAATGAGGTCCGGCGACAGAAGAGCCCTGCCGGGAATGGAGGGAGCAGCGCTCCCGGGAGAGGCGGGCGAGCGGGGCTCAGAGGCATGTACCTAGGATGTCTGGGGTGCTGCGAGGGGGCCCGTGTGGCTGCAGCGGAGTCAAGGACAAGCGGGTGGTAGGTGGGGAGCGATTTCTTAATGCTGGATGCAGATGGGGGAGCAGGCAGGGCAGATGGGGCCCCACAGTCTCCAGAACCAGCTCTGGCTTTGGCTCCAAGCGAAGCTGGAAGCTCTTGGCAGGTTCTACAAAGGAAAGAAGGAAAGTGACATGATCTAAAACCCAAGTCTTGCCAAGGCCACTCGGCTGTTGGGATGGGAAAATGAGGGGAGGGTCAGGCCAAGGGCAGGATAGGGGTTAGGGTGCTTGCTCAGCTCCCCTAAGAACATGACACCAGATTTGCCCGGGGGTTCCCTGTGAGAGCACTCCAAAGCTCCGGCCTGCTCTCCGCTTGGCGTGTGGGTTTCAGAAGATGCCGCCGTTCTCCTCTGATATCGTTAGTCCAGTGGAAATGGCTGAAGGGGGACCGGGGTTGGCTGATGTGCCCCTGGAGGGGTGGGCGCGAGTCATCCGGGACCCAGGCCTTGAGTCCGCGGGGGAGACCCGCGCTCAGCACGTCGTAATCAGTGCTTACGGACGCCCGGGGTGAAACATGGTGACACACGGCTCTGGGGGAATTGTGACTATGTCAGACTCATTTCTCCGTTCAGCCAGCTCGGCTTAGAGCTGCCCCGGGGAACCCTAGAAACAAGGTTCTCTCTGGCGGCGCTGTGTCCTGGTCCTGCAGTGATGACCGTCTCGAGATACAGCCACGGACGCGTTGGAAAGAGGAGTCAGCTCCCGTAAGAGGACTTTAATGGCAACAGAAAATTAACTCCCTCTGCCAAGAAAATACAAGCGACCGTGGACTTCCCTGGTGGCTCAGGGATAAAGAATGGAGACATAGGTTCTATCCTTGGGTCGGGACGATCCCCTGGAGAAGGAAATGGCAACCCACTCCAGTGTTCTTGCCCGGAAAATTCCATGGACAGAGGAGCCTGTTGGACTACAGTCCGTGGAGTCTACAAAGAGTCAGACACGACTGAGCCGGAGCAAAGGAGCTCAGGGCGGAGGAGACGCTTTTCAGCTGCGCATTGTCGAGGGAGCTCGGGAGCGTCGTGGGCAGTTTTGGTCAACACTTTGAGAGGGTTCTTGAGCAACTGGGGGCGGGGGGCCAGGGAGCAAGCTCCAAATAACAAGGACGAAAAGCCATGACTTAGGTGGAATGGCAAACCCAGGACTGCTTCAGGGGCTGCCTTCCAGGCGGACGGGGCACTGCACCAGGCTGGGGCCCAGGAGCACCTTCGCGCCCTCTGGAGCTTTCCTGGGGTTCACCAGCTGCGGTGGACTCCCGTATCGGGAGAGGGCGGGTTCTGGAGGACCACCTCGGTCCCTTCCACCCCTTAGATTCTGTAAATCATTGTGACCAGAGTGATGTCAGAGGGGAGAGTGACCCAGACAGAATCAGGGGCCAGGGGGAAGCGAGGCCACCAGCACCAATCAGCCGACGCTTAAAACCTAAGAGAAGAAAAGCCTTCTCAGCCTGACCTCACCAGCACCCTTCCGCAGCTGGGGCGTTGCTTTGGGCGGGTTTCTCAGGATGCTAGAGAGAGG
Organism: Tragulus kanchil; assembly: GCA_022376925.1. NCBI lineage: Eukaryota > Metazoa > Chordata > Mammalia > Artiodactyla > Tragulidae > Tragulus > Tragulus kanchil. Next base: position 154,870,541 of record JAIOJX010000032.1, read on the forward strand.
AGAGGAGGAGGGGGGAGGGTGCAGGCCGGGCCTGTTTTCATATCCTTCATTCTGACCTCAGTCATAACTAAGACCCACGCTGGATGCCGATGGCTTCCTTGGGCTCCTAACACGACATGGGACATGTCCATACCCTGTGTGACTGTGGCAGCCTGCGGGACTGGGCTTTTTCACACTCATTGTCCTAAGTACAGAGGCAGATGTGATCCGCAGCCAGCTGCTTTTTTTTTCCTTTTCTTTTTTCCAATTACAAATTTTTTAAAAAAATTCTTACACACTTTTTAAAAATTACTTTTAATTGACCATTATCACAAAATGTTGGCCATATTCCCTGTGTTGTAAATACATCATTGACCCTGTCTTCTACCCAATAGCTTGTACCTCTCACTCCCCCGTCCTTATAACTACACTTCCCCCTCAGTGGTGGCAGTGGTAACCACTAGTCCTTCCTATCTGTGAGTCGGTTTCCTTTTTATTATATTCACTAGTTTGTTGTATTATTTTTTAGATTCCACTTATAAGTGATATCACACAATATATGTCTTTCTCTGACTTGCTTCAGTTAGCATAATGCCTTCCAGATCTATCCATGTTGCTTCAAACAGAAACATTTCATTCTTTTTAATGGCTGAGTAGTATTCCACTGTGTGTTTGTCTGTGTGTGTGTGTGTTTGTCTGTGTGTGTACATGCATGTGCACCACATTTTTACCCACTCATCTGTTGACACTTAGGACACTTAGGTTGTTTCTGTATCTTGGCAACTGTAAATAACACTCCTAGGAACATTGGGATGCGTGTACCTTTTCGAATTAATGTCCTTGATTTTTTTTTCAGATATATACCCAGGCATGGAATTGCTGGGTGATAGGGTAGTTCTGTTTTTAGTGTTTTGAGAAACTCCTGTCTTGTTTTCCACAGTGGCGATCAGCAATCTGTTTCTAAGATGCAAATGAAGTGAGTTGCTCTGGGTAATTGGCCTAAGGCAGATCTTGAACCAAGGATTTTTAGCTTCAAAACTAGGCCCTTTCCCACTGGGTCAAATATTATCAGCCTGGTCCAGCCCACCCCAGTCAGGGTTACGGAGAGGTCAAGAGACAAGCTGTTTAATGATGGGGCCTATCTAGTACACAGAAGGTTCTGGAAAGAGAATTGATGAGCAGTCCAGGAGTCAACAGGATGTACTTAAGTTTGACCTCACCAAAACATTTTTTTAAGCCCCAAGAAGCAGTATTTGCATACAATGAGTGGATTACTTGCCAAAGATTAAGGTAGTCACTGGTTATCAGGCTGTGCTTGGAACAAGTTAACTGATAAGCAGGAAAACAACACAGCTGTATTTCATTCCTTTACAGCCAGGGTGGCACCTCTATCTGGAAGTCAGCTTTGAGGAAAGAGTGAGTGCTGGCTCCTTCCAGCTAAACCTCAGGTCACCCAGCTGGATCCTCCCAAGTGACCTGGAGCTTTGATAATTCAGAGAAGGGAGAGGTCACTGTAAATCAAAGAAATCTTAGAAGACTTCTTGAAGGAGGTGGCAACTGAAGGGTTTGTAGTAAGTCTTAATCTTTTGCTGGCTGTGGAGCCCTTTGAGGGTCTGAAAAAAGTAATATCAACCCAGTTTGAAAAGGAATGTGGAAAAAGACAGCTATTTATACTCTTAAGAGGTCCTTCCCCCCGAGCCGCGATCCATGCCTGGCCCAGATACCAGGTTAAGAAGCTTTGAACTAGGTCTAATCAAAACCCATCGAGCTCCTTCAGGCTGTGATTCAGGACCCAAGACGGGAGCTTATGCCATAGGCAAGAGGCTCTGCAGTCCTGCAACCCAAAGCCAAGGTCAAGCCAGAGTGGACGATATGGATTTGTGGGCTGGTGGTACCTAATGCCAACGAGAGTCAGCCTGGCAAAGGTCGCTCGGCTCAAGCCTGCCTGACTCCACTGGCCACTCTCTGCTTTGGGGAAATCTCAGTGTCTTTTCAGGGAAGGGGCTAGAAAAGCATTTTGAGCAATGAACCGCAGGATCATTTTGTCCACATTGGCACGTGCTCCTGGGAAGTGTTCACAGATAGCTGTCTGCGGGTCATTCTTCCACGGACCTCTGGCCTGAGCTCCAGCAGCCTCAAGACAGACCCCAACGCCAGCGGAGGTTTTAGGACTAAGTTTTCAAACTGGGTTCCAGAGCACCATGGGGTTCCAAGAAGGCGGGAGCACATGGGGTTCCAAGGCAGCCTCACTTCTAGTCACCTAGATCAGATTCACTTAGGTTTTGTAGCTTAGAATTCTGGGAGAAATGTTTCTGTGCATTTTGAAAGAATGCCATTAATTAAAAGAGAAGAAGGGGCTTCCCTGGTGATCCAGTGGGTAAAGAGTCCACCCTGCAGTGCAAGGGGCGCCGGTTTGACCCCGGGCCCGGGAAGATCTCACGTGCCGCAGGGCGGCTGGACAGGTGTGCCCAATTATGAGCTGGCGCTCTGGAGCGCACGCGCCCAAGCCGGTGCTCTGCAACAAGAGAGGCCACTGCAGTGGGAGGCCCACACTGGTCGAGAAATAAGGATGGATGAAAATAAATTAATTTTAAAAAAAAATTAAAAGAGGCCAAAATTTAAAAAAAAAAAAATTGAGAGAGAAAGAGAATGGAAGGCTTGAGAGTACCTGTTCTGGTAAGTTACTTAGGACACACGCCTCCTGTCCAGTCAGTTGTGCCTGACTCTTCTCAGCCCCGTGGACTGCAGCACCAGGTTCCTCTGTCCTCCACTCTCTCCTGGAGTTTGCTCAGATTCGTGTCCATTGAGTCGACGATGCCCTCTACCCATCTCACCCTCTGCCTCCTCCTCCTCGTTCTGCCTTCAGTGTCCCCCAGCATCAGGGTTTTCCTCTTAGCCGCTCCTTGCTTGCCACGTGTCATCTTGTTGGGTCCTCAACTTCCGGTTCTCTACTCCAAGGTGCAGAAGCACGCTTCTTCTAGCTGGTGCCTTTGCCCCTCAAGGGAGGGCCCTGTGTTCACCCCTAGGCATATGGATCCCCGGACCCTGCTCAGCTCCCAGCCAGGCCCCCTCTGCCCCTGAGCCCGAAGCCCGGATGACCCAGCCAGGACCCAGCCAGTCTCCAAAGAAACCCAGCCAACATTCAGCTCCCAGCCTGGGGAAAGGCAGCTTGGCCACCCCAGCTCCAAAGCCAAGGGCTGGCCCGTGGGCAGTGGCACAGCTGCTGAGGTCTTTCAAGTGGTGGAGAGCAGCCCACTGGCCAGAGCACTCTTGCAGTTCACGACGCCAGCCTGCGGTGCCAGGAGCCCGTTCCTAATCCCTTAAATCCTAGGAGGCCTCCCGACAACCTGCTGTGTGACCTTGGGCAAGTAACTATCTCTCTGGGCTTCCCCATCTGAAAAACGAAAGTATGAAGATGCGATGACAGAATGTACAGAAACCCCCTAGTTCAGCCCCAGAGTGTTTGCAAGAAATGACGGCTTCCTGGTGACATTCATGCAGTGCAAGCGCGGTTTGACCCGGCCCGAAGATCTCACGTGCCGCAGGCGGCGGACAGGTGTGCCCAATTATGAGCTGGCGCTCTGGCGCACGCGCCCAAGCCGGTGCTCTGCAACAAGAGAGGCCACTGCAGTGGGAGGCCCACACTGGTCGAGAAATAAGGATGGATGAAAATAAATTAATTTTAAAAAAATTAAAAGGGGCCCAAAATTTAAAAAAAAAAAAATTGAGAGAGAAAGAGAATGGAAGGCTTGAGAGTACCTGTTCTGGTAAGTTACTTAGGACACACGCCTCCTGTCCAGTCAGTTGTGCCTGACTCTTCTCAGCCCCGTGGACTGCAGCACCAGGTTCCTCTGTCCTCCACTCTCTCCTGGAGTTTGCTCAGATTCGTGTCCATTGAGTCGACGATGCCCTCTACCCATCTCACCCTCTGCCTCCTCCTCCTCGTTCTGCCTTCAGTGTCCCCCAGCATCAGGGTTTTCCTCTTAGCCGCTCCTTGCTTGCCACGTGTCATCTTGTTGGGTCCTCAACTTCCGGTTCTCTACTCCAAGGTGCAGAAGCACGCTTCTTCTAGCTGGTGCCTTTGCCCCTCAAGGGAGGGCCCTGTGTTCACCCCTAGGCATATGGATCCCCGGACCCTGCTCAGCTCCCAGCCAGGCCCCCTCTGCCCCTGAGCCCGAAGCCCGGATGACCCAGCCAGGACCCAGCCAGTCTCCAAAGAAACCCAGCCAACATTCAGCTCCCAGCCTGGGGAAAGGCAGCTTGGCCACCCCAGCTCCAAAGCCAAGGGCTGGCCCGTGGGCAGTGGCACAGCTGCTGAGGTCTTTCAAGTGGTGGAGAGCAGCCCACTGGCCAGAGCACTCTTGCAGTTCACGACGCCAGCCTGCGGTGCCAGGAGCCCGTTCCTAATCCCTTAAATCCTAGGAGGCCTCCCGACAACCTGCTGTGTGACCTTGGGCAAGTAACTATCTCTCTGGGCTTCCCCATCTGAAAAACGAAAGTATGAAGATGCGATGACAGAATGTACAGAAACCCCCTAGTTCAGCCCCAGAGTGTTTGCAAGAAATGACGGCTCCTTCCGGTTGGGGTGAGGGAAGGGGTACAGCGGACATCCCCAGGCCCTGGCTCCACACCTTCGGCTTGTTGGGTCAAGCGCTCTGCTGGGCACAGAGACAAAGAAACCACAGGCCAAGCTCACCCTGGTTCTGGGGCGTCTGCGGGAAAGGGAGAATTTTGCTCCTTCACAGAAACCCTTGGGAAGTTGAGCTCTTGACCCTTTCTAGAAGTCAGTAAGAGTGAATCACTCTCCCCTCTGAGGGAGGGCTCAGAGCCTGGCATCTTCCCTCCCCCTGGAGGCCGCCGGCCCCTTTCCTCGTGTTCATGGGCTGGTCCAGTTCAGGACTCCCTCCAGCCGGGCGCGGAGGCTGGTCGCAGGCCGGGCCTCTGCTCCGGTCGCGGCTGCCCACTCCCCAGACAGCCACCCAGCTTCCCCGTGAGTCATCCTCACCTCTGCGTCCAAGGAGCGCATTTGGTCAGGGCTGGGCTGCGGTGAGGCCAGAGTCCTGGGTTACCATGGCGACTCCCCATGCTTGTGGCTGCTTGTTGCCATGTGTCTTCTCCAAAAGACTGAGCTCCTTGGGAGGCAGGGGACGTGCCCTCTGACTCACTGAGTGTCCTAAGCACCTGGCACAGTGTCTGGCACTCAGTAGACGCTTAATAAATGTTTGTTGCTGAGGGAAGGCATGACCGATGACCGAGCCATTGGAGCTAGTTAGAACCCGTGTCCACTGAGCACCTGTGTGCCAGCTCTTGACACATGGTGAACCCATTTATTCTCCACCGTGACCTCTCGTGTAGACCGCGCTATCTTATTCTTTCAATTGGCACCCCCTTATGTTTATCGACTTATGATTTATTTACGGCTGCGCTGGGTCTTCATTACCGCACACAGGCTTTCTCTAGTTGCGGTGAGCAGGGCTTCGTTGCAGAGCACGGGCTCCGATTACGGCTCCTAGGCGCTCGAGCTCGGGCTCCGTGGTGGTGGCGCCCAGGGCTGAGCTGTGCCCAGGCATGTGGGATCTTCCCAGACCAGGGATCGAAGCCGTGTCCCCTTGCATCGGCAGGGTGGATTTTTTTTGACCACTGGACACAGCTTGTGATGGACCAAGTGGGATTTGAACGGGCAGTCTGACTTTCTAGAAGGCCCCCAGTAGGGAAAGGCCCTGGCTCCACACCTTCGGCTTGTTGGGTCAAGCGCTCTGCTGGGCACAGAGACAAAGAAACCACAGGCCAAGCTCACCCTGGTTCTGGGGCGTCTGCGGAAAGGGAGAATTTTGCTCCTTCACAGAAACCCTTGGGAAGTTGAGCTCTTGACCCTTTCTAGAAGTCAGTAAGAGTGAATCACTCTCCCCTCTGAGGGAGGGCTCAGAGCCTGGCATCTTCCCTCCCCCTGGAGGCCGCCGGCCCCTTTCCTCGTGTTCATGGGCTGGTCCAGTTCAGGACTCCCTCCAGCCGGGCGCGGAGGCTGGTCGCAGGCCGGGCCTCTGCTCCGGTCGCGGCTGCCCACTCCCCAGACAGCCACCCAGCTTCCCCGTGAGTCATCCTCACCTCTGCGTCCAAGGAGCGCATTTGGTCAGGGCTGGGCTGCGGTGAGGCCAGAGTCCTGGGTTACCATGGCGACTCCCCATGCTTGTGGCTGCTTGTTGCCATGTGTCTTCTCCAAAAGACTGAGCTCCTTGGGAGGCAGGGGACGTGCCCTCTGACTCACTGAGTGTCCTAAGCACCTGGCACAGTGTCTGGCACTCAGTAGACGCTTAATAAATGTTTGTTGCTGAGGGAAGGCATGACCGATGACCGAGCCATTGGAGCTAGTTAGAACCCGTGTCCACTGAGCACCTGTGTGCCAGCTCTTGACACATGGTGAACCCATTTATTCTCCACCGTGACCTCTCGTGTAGACCGCGCTATCTTATTCTTTCAATTGGCACCCCCTTATGTTTATCGACTTATGATTTATTTACGGCTGCGCTGGGTCTTCATTACCGCACACAGGCTTTCTCTAGTTGCGGTGAGCAGGGGCTTCTCGTTGCAGAGCACGGGCTCCGCAGTTACGGCTCCTAGGCGCTCGAGCTCGGGCTCCGTGGTGGTGGCGCCCAGGGCTGAGCTGTGCCCAGGCATGTGGGATCTTCCCAGACCAGGGATCGAAGCCGTGTCCCCTTGCATCGGCAGGTGGATTCTTGACCACTGGACCACCCGGGGAGTCCTGTCGTCTTGCTTTTACTGGTCTAGACTCTGAGGGGCAATAACAAGGTCACACAGCTTGTGATGGACCAAGTGGGATTTGAACGCTGGGCGTCTGCTCTTGAATTGGTTTCTTTGCCTCTCAGTTAATCATTTTACAGAACAGATCATGCTGACAGCCCGGACCAGAGTCCACACTACATGTGCTTTCAGCCGCTGGGAGTCTAAATGGGTCAGATGGCATGAGCACAGCTTTTCCGGGGGTGAGGCTGGAGGTGCCCTTCAGCCTGGTTGATTGACCCGGGAGACCAGAAGGTCTCTGGAGAGGTCTCCCTCCAGGCCTGGCTCCTGTGGGTCAAGCCGCGTTCTCAGGACTCCGTCTCGCCTTAGGCGGGCCCTCCCCACTGGGGGCGGCTCCCATCTGCCCCTTGCTGCCTCAACGCCCCTCCTCTCCCAGGGGAACAGGCAGGTCAGTGTCTTCCTTCCAGCATTCCTGGAGGGTCCGGGCGTCGAGGCTCCCTGACTGTGACTGGGTTGGGCTGAAGCAGTTACTGGCAGTGGCGTCATCACAGATTGGCCGGCTGTCCGTCTCAGCCACTCAGAGCCTGAGCCAGGCGTGAATGACTCCAGCCAAGGCACAGTGTGTAAGAGGGGAGGTAGGCGTCTGTGGGGGACACTGGGCTGCTGTTACCAGGGGCCGGGGCGTCAGGAACAGATTCCTTCTTGTAGAGGCACCACTCCTGTTTCATCTCAGGCACAGACTTTCAGGAGCTCTGGGTCTTTGAGCTACTCCTCCGGGTCTAGTCCTGCAGACCTTATCAGATCATTTACTGACACTTACTACTAATAAAAAAAGACAGAATTGACTTTTCTGGCTTGATCTGAAACCTGTCTGCCCTCAGGGAGCTTGTACTTCAAAGAAGCATCCTGAGCAGCCACTTAAGGAGGTCGAGCAGGTTGTCCACAGACTTTCTTTATAACCTTTTCTGGAAGATTTAAGGCCGCTGGAGAGGAGAGGAAAAGAAGCCCCTTTGTTGGGTCACTAATGATACTCGTGCTTCCCTGGGTGTGAGAAGCCAGCTCTCTGAGGCAGGGTCCTTCCAAGGTGGGAGGAAGAGTCTCCAGGTGCCTGTAGAGCTCCCCCTGCGGGGAGCTTTCCCTAAGGGACAGAGTTGAGCCCAGCTGGCCAGCCCAGCATGCCCTGACCTCTCACAGGCCCTTAGCAGGCCATCACGGGGAGCCGGGACTAGCCTGGCCACAAAGGGCAGTGTGACCTTCCTGCAGGCAGGTGGCCCTGCTGGACACCCCCGCTGGCGTCACGCCACCCTGGGCTCCCACATGCCGTGGCGTCACGCCTCCCCTGGAGAGGGGGCCGTCTTGCCTGGCCTCCTGAGGCCACTTCCTGTGAACCTACGGCGAGGTGGAGGGGCCTCCAGGCCTGCGAGGGGCACGGGGCAGTATGGGCTAAGAACACCGTGTCCCCTCAGGGTGCATGCCTCCTTGGCTGGCTGACCAGTTGTCCTGGTTCGGGGGCCACCTCTTGAGCCTTCACCTTGGCAGGTGTGTGTGCCCCCACGTTTAGCTTTATTTCTTCCTTAAGGAGCCAGTGTATAGTTGTGATTCACATTTTGAGCTTAGAAGTCACCCAACCAAAATTCATGTGCATGCGCTTCCACTCACTTGCTGAGTGGCCCTAGGGCAAGGAACTGGACCTCTCTGAGTCTCAGTTTCCTCGTCCGTAAAAGGAGAGTTCAATGAGAGACTGTCTGGAAAGTTCTGGCTGGTCAGGTGAGGCTGCGGATCCTGTTTGACTGTCCCTTGCCATGCCTCTCAGTGGGCTCTGCGAAGGCCTCTGGGGTGCGTCTTTATGACCGAGCGCTTATTTTACATGATGCTGACAGGTTAGCGTGGGGAAGGGGCCACGGGGAGCCCAGAGACGTTGGAGAGGCAGGCATGGGTTCCAGTCCCAGCTTCCACCTCTCCATCTGAGCATCCTGCGGCTGCGCTAACAGACCACAGGCTCAGCTGCTGAAAACGCGCAGGTTCGTTTTCTCCCGGTTCTGGACATCAGAAGCCCAACAGTGGTCTCGTGGGGTAAACTCAAGGTGTCAGGGCTGTGTTCCCTCCCAAGCTTCAGGGGGAGAATCCGTGGCCCTGCCTCTCCCAGCTTCTAGAAGCTGCCCACCCTCCTTGGCTCATGGCCCTTCCTCCACCTTCACAGCCAGCAAGGCTGCCTCGCCTGACCTCGCTTCCATGGTCACATCTCCCTCTCTCTTCTGCCACTTCTCAGGACCCTTGTTACTATACTGAGCTCACCTGGATAATCGAGGGCAGTCGCTCTATTTTAAAGTCAGTTGATTAGCAAGTTTAATTCTATCTGCAACTTTAAATCCCCCTTTCCTATGTAAGCAAACATTCACAGAGTCTAGGGATTAGGGCAGGGGCACCCTGGTGTGCTCAGTCGCTCAATTGTGTTCAACTCCTTTGTGACCCAGTGGATGGTACCCACCAGCCTTCTCTGTCCATGAGATTTCCCAGGCAAGAATACTGGAGTGAGTTGCCATTTCATTCTCCAGGGGATCTTCCTGACCCAGGGATTGAACCCTCATCTCCTGCATTGGCAGGCAGACTCTTTACCACTGAGCTATCTGGGAAGCCCCAGGAGAGCACAAGGGAGCCGCAGAGGGTGTCTACAGGGTGCATGACCAGGCAGGTGAGGCTCGAATTTCCTACAGAATTCTCTGCTGTTGGCGCATCGGGGCACTCTCTGGGGATCACTGAAATCCACTTTCCGCAGGGCTGGTGCTAAAGGGAAGCCCCGCCTAGCCTGACTTCCTGGGCCGAGGCCCACGTGGCTTTGCTGTCCGCATCTTGGCCTTTGCAGGATGTGCTGACCAGGTCATTTCCCGTTGCAATGTCCTGCCACTTCCCGAGTCCCCCAGCCCTCCGGGCCCAGATCCCCAGCCTGATAGTGCGACGCCAGCCAGCCGGAAGGGTCAGCTCCATAGTGTCTGACCTTCGTCCAGCAGAGATCAAACTGATTCCTAATTAATAGCCGGTAGAATAGACAGTTACCTTGGCACAGCCTGTAAGTAATTTAAAGCTTGTCTTTGGGAGACCAGTCCATAAATAATGCTTAATTAGCTGGAGGCTTCCCTGGGACGCACCAGCCTAAGGGCCTCTGAACTTCAGGTTGGGGTGGGAAAGCGAATGCTGAAAGAGTTACCCCCATTAAAAGGCTGTCTTTCTTTATCCCAAACAACCGCTGTATTCTCACCTTCACCCGCAGCTCCCCGAAGCGATGCCAGAGTTCCAGATCAGCTGTTTCCTAACCATGCCTTTGACATTTCCAGGACCTCAGTGCCTCTTCTCTAAGGGGGGCCAGCAGCTCAGGTCCACAGCCCCCTGCTGACTTGCCCTAATGAAGGTGTGTGGCAGAGGGAGAATTTTAGAGCTTTTTGGATGTTGGAAATGAGACTGAGGGGCCTCAGTGTAGCAACTTAGCGAAACTCCTGAATAAACACTAAGCATGGCAATGGCTGTCCCATGGTCACGTTGCCCCTAAATCTAATCTGCCTCCGTGTTGCCTGCTTCTGCTTTTTGCTCGTGTCCATTGGGAGCACAGACAACCCTGAATTAGCTAGCTGTGCTCAGCTGTCTGTTTGGGAAGTGTTGTTCCTTCTACCAAAGTAAGTGACTCTATTGCTTTGAGTTTCCTGCAGCCCAGGGGAGGTGGGGAAAGCCTTTGCATTCGGTGTCCTCCGCACCACTCCCCCCCTGGGTATTGCTTCTGAGCACTCTGTGTATGCGATCACCCTGCCCAAGCTGTCCCTCACGGCCCCTGGCTCCCAAGGGCCCCTGCACTTGTCAAGGTTCTGCTGTCGCTATCTTGGAATTCTCAGTACTTTTTCAAGCGGCATCCACGTTTTCCTTTTTCACAAGCCCAGCCAGTGACGTGCGTGACAGCTGTACCACCTGGGCTGTCCACTTTATCCCTCCCAGGGCCTCCTCCAGGGCGTCACAGCCTGTTCCACACGGGAGGCAACACGGTTTCGTTCATTCACTCACATATTCAGCAGGCACCTGATGACCAGGCCAGGTGCAGGGAGCACAGGGTGTGCCTCGGGGGAGGGGACAGACCGTGAGGAAGCAGGAAGTTTCAGAGAGGGACAAAACGCTGGAAAGACAAATCAGGGTGATATGAGACAGGGATTTAAATGTTAACCTCCGTGAAAAGGAAGCTGGAATAGGCTCTGATGCTGCTGGGTTCTTGGGGTGCTTTTGAAAGAGCTAGGGTCATTTTAGGTTCTCCCAACTCCTTAAAGGTAGTGGGATCCAAGTAGGGGAGCCAGTGTGGGGGCTCCTTGGGCCCCAGGAACGGCTTCACCCAGTGAAGGTGGAAGGCTGCATTTGGAAGCGGGGAGGGCTGGCCGCCTAGTTCTCTGAGCAGCTGCAGTCCTCACCAGGCCAGGCCCTTGCACCTGAGGCTTCTCACCAGCCCCGGCAGCCTGGTGAGGATTTCTTGCACTTTTGACCTTCCCCCACACTAGCAGATGGAGGCCAGTTTCAAACCCTCCCCACTTCCCCAGTGGGATTTGGTGAAGCCCAGAGATGCCAAGTGACTCATCCCAAAGTCACACAGCAAATCAACTCCAGAACAGAGTGCTGGCCACCCTGGCCCCAGCCGGGTGGACTTCCATTCCCCAGGGCAGTTCAAAGCCCAGGGCTGCCAAGGGCATGAAGTCCAGGGCCGCTCTGGGGGAACCTCTCTGGAAGAAAGGGTGGCCCCCTGCCCTGTGGAGAGGGGGAGCGGCTGGTGGGCAGCCACGCGACACTGCCGCATCGGCTTCCACCTGGAAAATGGGCCTCCAGGGCCTTCGCATAAAAGGAATGAGCTTCCCAGAAAGCCGAATGCAAAGGCAGGCACTTCCCGAGCTGTTGGGCAGAAAGCCCAAAGTTGACCCCGGAGTCCCAGGTTTGGAGGCCCCCTGGGGAGGCTGGCAACGGGGTGCCTATCGGAGCGGCTGACCCCTGAAGAGTGGAAGCTGCCAGCCCCCAGGCATGCTCCGGAGGAGGGAGGCGGCGCTCCAGCTGGGCCGGTGCCTGCCCGGGGGGCGGCGGAGGAGGCGGCGGGAAGGTTCACGCTGCGGCCAGCAGACTGGCTGCGTGTTGCAATGTCTGGTGGCGTCTGCAGCATCCTGTCCGTGTGTGCAGCTGGGGTAACCTCGGGCCGGCGCGGAGGAGCGTGTGTGGCTCGCAGGCCGCGCGGCCTGGAGGCTGCTGGCACCTTGCATCTCATTTACAGCTCCGGGTTCAGCCGCAGGTCAGCGGCGCGGGTGACATCACGGCGTTTGTTTACCGCTCGGCCGGAGGGAGGAAGCGCGGGCGGTCCCTGCGGCGGGAGGGGACCCTCTCCCCACCCCGCCCCCCGCGCGCGACCCCAACCTGGCCCCTGCCCGCTCCCGTCCAGGCCCCGCTCCTCCGACCGCCCCCTCGACCCCAGCCCCACTCTGCTCCCCACTGTCCCCTGCTCCTTCCCCTTCGGCATCCCCCACCCTATCTCCGACACGACGCCCCTCCCCACCCTCCCGAGCCCCCACCTGCGAAGCCCCTCCTCACCCGACACCTCCGCGACGCAGCCCCGCCCCACACCCTCCCCCTCTATCTCCCAGCCCCTTCCCTTACCTTCTGCACCCCTTCCCCATCCGCCAAGTGGGAACCCAGCCCGATCCCCACCCAGGACTCCAGCCCCGCCCCGCCGCACCCCCTCGCGGGCCCCCCGCGGGCCCCACCCTCCGCCCAGCCCGGGGCCCATTTTCAGAAGGACTTCCTGGAGCGTCCTGCCAGATCCGTTGAGGTTCCCCCGGCGGCTCCTCCTGCCACCCCCACACCCCATCATGTGAGCGCGGACCCGCCTCCCCGCGAGGAGCGGGCTGGGGTGACCGGCCACTTTGTTATTGGAAACTAGTGTGTTTACCCGGCACGCTAGGTGGGTAGCTGGCTGCCTGGCCCGCCGCAGGCACCCTCTTCCTGCGGCGCCTGGCCACCTGGAACCGCTTCCTCCTCCACCGGCCCTCCCCTCCCTCCGCTTAAGCTGGGTATTTTGGAAGCTGAAGGAACCTGGGGATTGAAGTCAGGATATTTCTCTTCCTCCTCTGAACCTGGGGCTTGCCAAAGCTCGCCTTTCCAGGAGAGGGTGGCCTGGGGCCTCAATTCATGGCAGCCCAGTCCTTCCATTTTTCAGGCCAAACTCTTCAGGGTCCTCTGGGCACCACTTTTTCCCTGGCAGCCTGAACCTGCAGCCTCGCTGAATCCTCACTTTCCATCAGCTTCACCCAAGGGCTCCATTCCCCTCCCTCTATGACCTGGGTCACCTGTGGGACCAGCAGCAGCTCCTGGCTGTGGTCTCTGCCCTGGTTCCCGCCCCCATTCTAAACCCCCAGTGCTGGAGTGGAAGCTTGTTCCAGAATCCAGGTGGAGCTGTACACCGTCTGCTCACAACCCTCTGAAGGACATCTCATTTCACTAGAGAGCCCCATCCTCAAAGTCCTGACCTCTTGTCTCCCACTCAGCTCTCACTTGGCCTCCTGGCTGTCCCCTGAGCACACCAAACTCATTTCTACCCCGGGGCCTTTTCACAGGGTCTTCCCTCTGCCTGGAATGTTCCTTCCCCAGAAGTTTGCATGGCCTCCTCCTTCGCTTCCCTTAAGTCTCTGCCCAAATGTTAGCTTAACAGACTGGCTCTCCCTGTCCCCATGTGTGCATACGTGCTAAATTGCTTTCAGTCATGTCCAACTCTTTGCAATTGGCCACCAGCCTCCTCTGTCCATGGGATTCTCCAGGGAAGAATACGGGAATAGGTTGCCATGTATCTTGCCAACCCAAGAATCGAATTCTTGTCTCTTATGTCTCCTGCGTTCACAGGCAGGTTCTTTACCACTGAGCCAGCTAGGGAGCCCCTCCCTGTCCCCATCCCCAGCTCAATATCACTCCCACCGCAGGATCACTCTGTCCAGCGCCCCTACAAAAACTTCCTGTTCCTTTCCTTGGCTTTCGGCCACTTTTCCATGCTGTATGGTCAGCCGTTGATTGTCCTCTCCCATCTTCCCCATTCACACCTGAAAGCAGACCCCAGGAGAGGCACGGTGGATTTATTTCCCACTGTACCCTGGGGCCTCCAACAGCCTGGCATCCGGTCACCGCCCCCCTTCCCGTAATTAACGTCTGGACTGAGTGAGTGAATGAGCACATGAGTGAATGAGGCAGGACGGGGAGTCGTGAGAGCTTGGCGTCAGAGTCCAGGTTCACGTACAGCCTGCGAGGATGTCTCTACACTGGATGTTATGGCCCCATTTCTCAGGATGGTAATACTGAAGACATGCACTAGGCTGGAGCGTGGTCTGCCAATGCTGCCTCTCCTCTCTCCTCCTCGGCACCCCCCACCTCAACGTCTCCAGCGTTCCCCATCGGAAGGGCAAGTGGAGGAACTGGGGCAGTGGTCATGGGGCTTCAGCCCGTGACTCTGACCCAAGTTTCCCCACCCCCGCGTTTGTCCGCGTGTGGGCTGAGGCGGACAGTGAGGAGGCACAGCCCTTGGGTTTCCGGCTGGAAGTGGGACGTGATTCGGCTTTCCCATGGAGTCTGCCTTTGAGATGGTTTTCCTGGTGGCTTTTCCTGGTGGTCTCAGAACCAGAAAGGGTCACAAGACTCACACTCGGGGATGAGATGGGACTTCTCTGAGTTGTCACCCTTGGTTTCGGAGCTGTGGTTCCTGGCAGGTGGCTGTATTTGGTTTTAACAAGGGCGCCCTCTGTCCTTGGGGACAGGAAGCGTTCATCGTGGAGGGAGACGTGTGTCTCAGGGACTCAGAAGAGATCTGGGAAGTCAAAAAAAAAAAAAGCAGCGGGATTCCCTGGTGGTCCAGTGGGTAAGGACACCACCTTGCAGTGCAAGGGGCGCTGGTTCCATCCCTGGCCTGGGAAGATCCCACGTGCCGCGGAGAGGCTGGACCCATGTATCCAACTACCGAGCCAGAGCTCTGGAGCGCATGCGCCCAGAGCTGGTGCTCTGCGACAACAGAGGCCACTGCGATGGGAGGCCCACATGGGCCAAAGAACAAAGATGGGTGAAAATAGATAAATAAAACACTAATAGAAGTGGCCAAAAAAAAAAAAAAAAAGCAGGGACAGATACAAGGGGTATTTATAGGAGCTTTATTTCTAATTACCAAACCTTGCAACCAAGAAGTCCTTCAGTAGGTGAATAAGTGGATAAACTGTGGAGCCTTCAGACAGTGGCATATTATTCAGTGCTGAAAAGAAGTGACCCATCAGAAAGAAATGAACCATCAAGCCGTGGAAAGTCACAGAGGAACTATAAGGGCATGTTCTAAGTGAAAGAAGCCAGTCTGAAAAGGCTACATCTTGATGATTCCAGTGACATGCCTTTCTGGAAAAGGCCACACTATAGTATAAAGATCAGTAGTACCAGGGGTCAGGGGGAAAGAAAGGAAACCCTGGAGGATTTTTAGAGCCATAAAACTGTAGTGGTGGATACATGTTATTATACATTTGCCAAAACTGAGACGATACAGCAGTAAGCGTGAGCCCTCATATACACCCTCATGTAAATGGCCAGTGGGTTCATCAGCTGTAACACAGGTGCCCTTTGGTGAGTAATGTTGATGGCAGAGGAGGCCGTGTGTGTGTATGAACAGGAGTGTGCTGGAAATCTCACATGGCTCTAAAAAATAAAGACTATTAATAAAAAATTATATTTTAAAAGCAGGGGTAGTGTTGGAGAGCAAAAGTCTGGGGGGTGGGTGATCAGGAGGACTTTACATGAAAAGCATCTCATGGAAAGAGACATTTGAGAAGAACCTGTAAGAATAGAGGGCGTGGGGAGAGGTTACTTGGTCCAAGAGGACAGACAACTGAGAGGTACAAAGGCTCCGGGGTAGAAGCAGGCTGGGTGCTTATTCAAGCAAGGAGACCAAGTGGCGGAGACCAGGCAGCCCTGGAAAACGGAGACCCGAGGGCGGAGAGATGGAAGCGCGTCAGAGCAGGAAGGGCTTGTGGTCACAGTGAATACAGCAGATTTCACTCGGAGTGAGACGGAGCCACAGCGAGTTGAGAGCAGAGTGATGGGGTCTGACTTAACGTTCTGGAAGAATCTCTGCAGCTGCTGTGTTGAAACTAGACAGGGGCAGGGGCCAAGGTCAGAGCTGGAAGACCCCTGTGGGCCATGGCTGGGGTCCAGGTGAGGGATGAGGGAGGCTGGGCCCAGAGTGGCGGCAGAAGAGGAGGCGATAGAAGCAAGGATGCTCGGGGAACCCCCCTGGCCGGCCACCATGGCCCAGGACAGCAGCCCTGTCCCCCCCTGTGCTCCCACCTTGTCCCCTGCAGACCCCAGTGTCCTGGCAGTCAGTGAGGATCGTCCGTGTCACCGTTCAGCAGATGCTTGGTAAGCAAGACTGTACCAGGGCAGTGAGGCGTCTTTCCTCACCACCCAGTCCTTGCCCCGCGGCAGGTGCTGGGCGACACCTGTGCAGTGGATGGACCTGTCCTAATTTTAGGGGATCCCTTTGTTCCCACAGATGAAGCATGGAGGCGGAGGGCACAGGACGGGGCATCAGATCGTACAGGCTGGCGTTCTAGCTCAGCTTCCTACCAGCTGAGTGACTATGGGTATATCCCACAGCCTGTATGGGTACAGTACACCCCACCACCACTACCCAGAATTGTCAGGGGACAAGGTGAGAGACCACGGCAGGTGTCGAGCTCGGTGCGGGCGCGGAGCAAGCACTCATGGTCATTCCTGAGCCTCCCCAGGGACGGGCTCCAGGCTGGACAGCGGCCGGGAGGAAGTCTCTGCCCGGCTCCAGGCTGTGGTCAGCAACCTGTGGGAGGAGGACACCGCTGGGCAATCTAATTTGAGGAGCTTCAAAACAGTCCTCTCCAACAGCTGAGCCAGCAGTAGCCAGAACATTCTCGGCAGGCCCGGGCAGGGGACGAGCCTGTGCAATCTGACCACGCGCAGCTCCGTGGGAGGCCCGCTCTGGGAGCTGAGCCGTGGGACGGGGAGGGGAAGGCGGGCTCAGGCCTCAGGCCCTAAGAGAGAGGCCCCGTGGTGACCGCTGAGGTCATGGTGGGACCCACGTAATGAACCCGAGCAGACGGGGCTTGTAGAGTCTGGAAACAGGGCTCCCAGGAGGAAAGACAGAGCAGAGCGAAAGTCCAAGAACCAGGGCTTCCCTGGTGGTCCAGTGGTTAAGACTCCACCCTTCCAATGCAGGGGGCACGAGACGGCTCCCTGGCCAGGGAAGTTCCGCATGCCGTGGGGTGTGGCCAAGAATAAATTACTTCATTAATTTAAAAAGAAAAATCCAAGAAGGAGACACCTGGAGCAGTACGGGATCGCCAATGTCGATCTTGAAGGGTTGCCTTCTGTCTGCGGCCATACCACCCTGCATGCGCCCAATCTCATTTGAAGTGCTGCCTTCTGGGAGAAGAAAGGCTGACGGCTTGTTAGGGAAGCGGGAGGAAGGCTGGCAGTCAGTGAGGATCGTCCGTGTCACCGTTCAGCAGATGCTTGGTAAGCAAGACTGTACCAGGGCAGTGAGGCGTCTTTCCTCACCACCCAGTCCTTGCCCCGCGGCAGGTGCTGGGCGACACCTGTGCAGTGGATGGACCTGTCCTAATTTTAGGGGATCCCTTTGTTCCCACAGATGAAGCATGGAGGCGGAGGGCACAGGACGGGGCATCAGATCGTACAGGCTGGCGTTCTAGCTCAGCTTCCTACCAGCTGAGTGACTATGGGTATATCCCACAGCCTGTATGGGTACAGTACACCCCACCACCACTACCCAGAATTGTCAGGGGACAAGGTGAGAGACCACGGCAGGTGTCGAGCTCGGTGCGGGCGCGGAGCAAGCACTCATGGTCATTCCTGAACCTCCCCAGGGACGGGCTCCAGGCTGGACAGCGGCCGGGAGGAAGTCTCTGCCCGGCTCCAGGCTGTGGTCAGCGACCTGTGGGAGGAGGACACCGCTGGGCAATCTAATTTGAGGAGCTTCAAAACAGTCCTCTCCAACAGCTGAGCCAGCAGTAGCCAGAACATTCTCGGCAGGCCCGGGCAGGGGACGAGCCTGTGCAATCTGACCACGCGCAGCTCCGTGGGAGGCCCGCTCTGGGAGCTGAGCCGTGGGACGGGGAGGGGAAGGCGGGCTCAGGCCTCAGGCCCTAAGAGAGGCCCCGTGGTGACCGCTGAGGTCATGGTGGGACCCACGTAATGAACCCGAGCAGACGGGGCTTGTAGAGTCTGGAAACAGGGCTCCCAGGAGGAAAGACAGAGCAGAGCGAAAGTCCAAGAACCAGGGCTTCCCTGGTGGTCCAGTGGTTAAGACTCCACCCTTCCAATGCAGGGGGCACGAGACGGCTCCCTGGCCAGGGAAGTTCCGCATGCCGTGGGGTGTGGCCAAGAATAAATTACTTCATTAATTTAAAAAGAAAAATCCAAGAAGGAGACACCTGGAGCAGTACGGGATCGCCAATGTCGATCTTGAAGGGTTGCCTTCTGTCTGCGGCCATACCACCCTGCATGCGCCCAATCTCATTTGAAGTGCTGCCTTCTGGGAGAAGAAAGGCTGACGGCTTGTTAGGGAAGCGGGAGGGAAGGCTGGCAGTCCCAGTGGGTGAGAGCTAGCGGCCTCGACATGAGTTCATTCGTAGTAAAAGAAGAAAAAAATCTTTTGCCCTAGAGAGCAATTCAGAGCAGTAGCATCCAAACTCTGTTTTTTAGCAACAGAATCTATGGAAATGGCTATTCCGGAAACCTAATGAAAATACCGCTGCTCTGGATGATGGAGGATGGGGGGATAGGAACCCTGTCTTATCAAGCTCTCCCACCCACAAGCAGCCCCTGAAGCTCCTCACTAGAACCCCCAGGGTCCCTAGAGCTCAGCATGAAAACCTCTCCTCCCAAGAAATCCTCCTAACGGGTGACGCGCAGCCCACTTTGCAGCTGGACAGTTTTGACGCTGGTCTCCTCCTTCCTGGGTCAGGGGCATGGACGCAGGAGGGTCCTCTAATTCTGGGAAAAGAATGGGGATGGGGAGCTCTCCAAGATCTGGGGATTCAGCCCCCGTCAAGGCTGTCCACAGGTGGCACAAAGAAGCCCCGATAGGGATCTTCTAAGCATCCAGCACCCCTGTGACCCCAGTTCTGTGGAGGAGGTGGTGCTCACGTGTCTAGTCCGCTCCAACTCTTCGCGACTCCGTGGACTGTAGAATGCCAGGCTCCTCCATGCACGGACCTTTCCAGGAAAGAATACTGGAGTAGGGTGCCGTTCCCTTTCTCAGGGGTTCTTCCCAACCCAGGGATCAAACTCGGGTCTCCTGCATTGCGGGCAGATTCTTTACCATCTGAGCCACCAAAGAAGCCCTTTGTGGATGATAAAGGAATATTCTGGGAGCAAGGGGGATCTATGTCTGCTTTGGGTGAATAATAATAGTCGTGGTAATAATAAGAAAGGAGAAGGGGGCGG
The DNA here is from genome assembly GCA_022376925.1 of Tragulus kanchil. Classification (NCBI taxonomy): domain Eukaryota; kingdom Metazoa; phylum Chordata; class Mammalia; order Artiodactyla; family Tragulidae; genus Tragulus; species Tragulus kanchil. The sequence continues at coordinate 154,889,801 of JAIOJX010000032.1, forward strand.
TGGAGGATGAGGTCGTTGGATACCATCACCAACTCGATAGAAATGAATCTGAGCGAATTCCAGGAGATGGTGGAAGACAGAGGAGACTGGCGTGCCCCAGTCCACGGGGTCACAAAGAGTCGAACACAACTTAGTGACTGAACAACAGCAATGAACCACAACAGGAATAAAAATAATGACTAGCACTTACCAGGTCCTTCCATCATCCTTCCAAGTGGATGCTTTATAACCTAATTTACAGAGAGGTTAAGTGGGTTTTCCAAGTTTGTGTAGGTGGTGGATCAGGGCATTGAACCCAGCCTAACTGGCTCCAGAGCCCGTGTTCTAGGCTCTTCTGTTCAAGCAAGAGGTCTCGGGACTTCCTTGGTAGTCCAGTGGTTAGGACTCAAGGGGCACAGGTTCGATCCCTGGTTGGGAACTAAGACCCCACATCCCATGTGACCAAAAAGTGAATGAAGTAAATTCTAAAAATGAAATGAAATTAAAAGAAAGCCAGAGAGGTCTGTCTTTTTGGAAATGGAGATGAATGTGAACGAGGAGAAAACTCAAAATGCCCCAAGGCATGTAGAGTCTTCCCCGACCAGGGATCAAACCTGTGTTCCCCTCCCCTCCACTGGCGGGTGGATTCTTAACCACTGGACCATCGGGGGAGTCCTGGATCTCTTTGTTAAGACATCTAGACTCTCGTGGGTGTCTGCTTTCCACTCATTAGAAGTTTATTTAAGAATGGTTTTGTAAAAATGGTTAATATTGTAATGTCTTTATGACGAATTCTCCTCTTATTCTTATCCCACTCATGGCACTTTGTGTCCGACTGCTTTCTCATTTCCTCTCTGTCTTACCCTACACATGTGCCTACTGAGGGGGTGTGTCAGAGTTTCAAATACTGCCTGCCCACCCGCAGTCACCTCCACCCGTCCCTCCTGCCTGGCGCCCTGCTCTGCAGCACACGTTCAGTTTTGCTGCTCACCTGTTCTCATTTGGCCACAGGCTGGATGTTTGTCCTCCTGCTGGAGGTGCTGAGTGTGGAAGAGAGCTCTGTGCCCTTCACACTGTGACCTTCCCACCCTGCCATGCTTTGGGGTCTCCGATGGATATTTTCTTTCCCTCTGAGAAGCCGGCTCAGCACTGCTCTCTCCGAAACCCAGGGCCCATGGGACATGAGCAAGTCTGCCACAGACCTGCCAAAGATCTTCCCAGGGCCAACAATTATAAACAGATGCTCCTTCTGGGACCCACCCGGAGACCACCCAGCTCATGGCCCCTCGGGGACCATGCGCCCCAGCTGAACTCCAGCAATGAGCGCCAAGATCAGGCATTCACATGAGTTCTGGGTGGAGGAGGGGCACCCACTGTTCTTTGGTCAGCAGATCTTTCTCTAGGTCTCCTGGGGCCCGTGCCACGTGACAGTGCTTGTTGGCTTTTACTCTGTACCTGGCCTGTGCTGGATGCTGACTGAGGGCTCCCCAGAGGACCTCTCAAGCTCATGGGGGTGGCAGGGTATCCACAGATACTCACATCTGTGCACTTTGTTGCTTGGTCACTAAATCGTGTCTGACTCTTTGCGGCCCAATGCACTGCAGCACGCCAGACTCCCATGCTTCACCATTTCCCGGAGTTTGCTCAGATTCATGTCCATGGAGTCAGTGATGCCATTCAGCCGTTCCATCCTTGGTTGCCCTCCTTCTCCTCCTGCCCTCCATCTTTCCCAGCATCAGGGCCTTTTCCCGTGAGTCATCTGTTTGCATCAGGCGGCCAAAGCATTGGAGTTTCAGCTTCAGCATCGGTCTTCCCAAGGAATATTCAGGGTTGATTTCCTTTAGGATTGACTGGTTTGATCTCCTTGCAGTTCAAGGAACCCTCAAGAGTCTTCTTCAACACCACAGTTCAAAGGCATCAATTCTTCAGCACTACATTTTTAGAGATGAGATTATCCTATATGGATAATCTGCACTCTTTTATCCTGACTGTTTTCCCATGATGTGAGCTCTCATCATTCCAGTAGTCGCAGAAGATGGTGTACCAAGGGGCAGTGCTATGACTTTCTCAGCTCTTCTCCCTGGAAAATAGTAACAGAGAGAGCACATGCTGAACACAAGGTGAACTCGTCTGCATGCTTCATCCCCACAAGGCCACATGAAGCGAAGAAATGGCTTTTCTCCTACTGGCAAAGGGAATAGTGGTGGAAAATCTCAGTTCAGAGATTTGAATCCCCCCGAGTCAGGAATTGAACCTGGGTCTCCTGCCTTGAGGGCAGATTCTTTACCAGCTGAGCTACCAGGAAAGCCCTCCTTAGATACACAATGGGCATAAGATAGCAAACTTTGAAGTGCCCCAGTTTTAACGACATTCCTCCTTTTATTTTTAAAATATATAGTCATCTGTATTAGAACTTGTGAATACATTAGAAACTGACATGGATCTTTTTGTTTTATGTTCTTGGCTGTGCTGGGTCTTCATTGCTACCTGAGTATTTCTCTAGTTTCGATGAGCAGGGCCTGCTCTCTAGTTGTGATTCTCTGACTTCGCATTGCAGTCATTTCTTTTGCTGCAGAACACCAGCTCTAGGACATGCAGGGCTTAGTTGCCCCAAATCACGTGGAGTCTACCCCAACCAGGGGTCGAACCTGTGTCCCCTCCACTGGCGGGTGGGTTCTTAACCACTGGGCCATCGGGGGAGTCCTGAATCTCTTTATTAAGACATCTAGATTCTCATGGGTGTCAGCTTTCCACTCATTAGAAAGTTTACTTAGGAATGGTTTAAAAACCCCAGTTAATATCGTAGTGTCTTTATGACAAATTCTCCCCTTATTCTTATCCCACTCATGGCACTTTGTTTCCGACTACTTTCTCATTCCCTCTCTGTCTCCTTGAGGAGGCACTATGTCTGTCTTGCTCTCTGTTAATTCCTGGAAGGGCACAGTGCCCAGCCCACAGCTGGCCCTCCAGGTAGTCCTGCTGATGTGAATGTGGATGGAGAGGAAGCTGAGGGCTGAGTGGGGGAGGCACTCGTATGAGATCACATGGGATTTGGGAGCAGAATTCTCAAAGGTCAGAAGACACCCCCCACCCCCAAATCTTGGCTTTCAGGGGTGCATCTGCAGAGGACAAAAGGCTCTGGGTTCAAATCCTGCCCCTCCACCCAGCAAGCATGACTTTGAAAAATTTAACTTCGCCCCTTTGGGCCCTCACCCATAAAAAGTGGATCGTGATAGCCATCAGCTCCAGGAGCTGCTCAGGGGTTTCAGGGTCACTGTGAGGGCAGCTCTGAGGGAGAGAAGGTGCCACCCCAAGGCCTGGGAGGCCAGGAGTCTTCAACTCGCTTCCCCTCTCCTCCCCCAGACAGAAGCTAGCTGTTTGCCCAGAGGGAAGGAGAGGCCACAAGGTGTCGAGCCCCCCTGAGCTCTTATTTCGTAAATCCGGTTTAAGAATAAATCCCGGTCCACTGACCCTCCTCAGGTGCTCCCTGTCCTGGAAGTTAAATAAGAGGAGGCCGTGTTGGGTTTTCAGGACTGATAAATCTGCCTCCTCCCCGAGCTGTTCACCCCACGCTCCTCTCGGACCTCTGCCTCCCGCCTGCCCAGGCCTCACCCTCATTTGGGCACCAGGAGGGACCCTCGTCCTGTCAGGTGTCCGGCGTCCCTCCAGGTGACTCTGGTGAGGAGCCGCCTGGGCGAGCCTCTGAGCTGTACCTGCCAAGATCCTGGTCAGTGACTCTGGGCCCCCAGGGGACGGGAGGAGAAGGAGGGATGGCGGCTGCAGTGTGTCCTCCGGGCAGCACCTACCCAGGAAGGACCCCCATCCTTCCTCTCACTCCCAGGGGCTCCGTTACTTGAAGGCACCATCAAGGTGACCAGCCCTGGCCTGCCCGTCACCTTGGACACACGCCTGGGTCCTTAGGACAGGACCATGCCCAGCCTCATGGGCTGATGGTCAACCCATCACGCCTTGAGCACATCATTGAGCAGGGAGGGTCCCTGTCCCCTGCTCTCTCTTCCCCCACAGGGGCCTCTGCAGCCCGACCTCACCTGTAGGGATGGGAATTCCTGCCTTACACTGGCCTCACAGTACCAGCTTGGCCTGGCCAGACTGGCTGTCGAAGAAGGTTGGGACCAGTGATTGTAGGCCAAGAAGGTGCTAAGTGGGACAGGAGGGAAGGGCCTCTGGGCTGGAGTCTGGTTGCGTCCACTCCACGGTCCACAGGCCTCCTTGGTAGGCAAGTCAGCAGCTCAGCTGCTCCTGCTGCCGTCCGGACCTATTTGAATTGGTTCACAAACAAAAAACGCTATAGAAAAGAAGTCCTTGGCTCTCCAGGGCCTCTGGACATCCACTGTGGCCCGAGGAAACACACAGAACAGCAGGGACCACACACGCCCACGCCACACAGAGACACATTCGGGTAGACATGCACAGAGGGACACCCAGTGAGGCACCCACACCGGCCGGGGCCTCACCTCACACTCAGTCCAGGCCGGTTCTGAGGCTCTGGGGGAAACCCCAGGTCTCGCCAACTCTTAGTCTAAGTAGCCTGTAGGTAGAAGGTTCTGGGGCCCTAAACAGCTCGGTGTAGGAAGTTGGGGCTTGTCTCAGCTTCAGAGAGGCACTTAACCACATCCCAGCCCTTGCCATCTGAGGCCTGGACTTTCATGCATTCGCTCAGCAAATGGCACTTGCGTTGCTGGACCCTGAGATATGACATGAACAACGCAGAATCGAGGGCCTCAGGGAGCTCCCGGCTCAGAGGGATGGAGAGAGGAGAACAGAAAGTAACCCATCCCAGCATGGGCAGAGATGGGAGCTCTGAGCATGCGGAGGCCAGTCCCCGAGTCCGCCAAAGGCATCCTCAACAGACCCCCAAAAGGAAATGGCCCAACTTCAGCATCCCATCTGGGCGTGTCTCCACGCATGGAAGACAGCAGGGCCCAGCCTTTGTTTCGCCTCCCTCACTCCAGCCCCTGTGTTCGGCCCGAGGGTGTCCTTCCAGCCATGCGGACAGTGCCGCCTCCCTCGTTCCCGCCTGCTGGTTTCCCTGTGCTCCCAGAGGTAAAAGCTTGAGCACATTGGCAGGGTCCCTGTCCCTGCTCTCTCCACAGGGGCCTCTGCAGCCCGACCTCACCTGTAGGGATGGGAATTCCTGCCTTACACTGGCCTCACAGTACCAGCTTGGCCTGGCCAGACTGGCTGTCAAGAAGGTTGGGACCAGTGATTGTAGGCCAAGAAGGTGCTAAGTGGGACAGGAGGGAAGGGCCTCTGGGCTGGAGTCTGGTTGCGTCCACTCCACGGTCCACAGGCCTCCTTGGTAGGCAAGTCAGCAGCTCAGCTGCTCCTGCTGCCGTCCGGACCTATTTGAATTGGTTCACAAACAAAAAACGCTATAGAAAAGAAGTCCTTGGCTCTCCAGGGCCTCTGGACATCCACTGTGGCCCGAGGAAACACACAGAACAGCAGGGACCACACACGCCCACGCCACACAGAGACACATTCGGGTAGACATGCACAGAGGGACACCCAGTGAGGCACCCACACCGGCCGGGGCCTCACCTCACACTCAGTCCAGGCCGGTTCTGAGGCTCTGGGGGAAACCCCAGGTCTCGCCAACTCTTAGTCTAAGTAGCCTGTAGGTAGAAGGTTCTGGGGCCCTAAACAGCTCGGTGTAGGAAGTTGGGGCTTGTCTCAGCTTCAGAGAGGCACTTAACCACATCCCAGCCCTTGCCATCTGAGGCCTGGACTTTCATGCATTCGCTCAGCAAATGGCACTTGCGTTGCTGGACCCTGAGATATGACATGAACAACGCAGAATCGAGGGCCTCAGGGAGCTCCCGGCTCAGAGGGATGGAGAGAGGAGAACAGAAAGTAACCCATCCCAGCATGGGCAGAGATGGGAGCTCTGAGCATGCGGAGGCCAGTCCCCGAGTCCGCCAAAGGCATCCTCAACAGACCCCCAAAAGGAAATGGCCCAACTTCAGCATCCCATCTGGGCGTGTCTCCACGCATGGAAGACAGCAGGGCCCAGCCTTTGTTTCGCCTCCCTCACTCCAGCCCCTGTGTTCGGCCCGAGGGTGTCCTTCCAGCCATGCGGACAGTGCCGCCTCCCTCGTTCCCCGCCTGCTGGTTTCCCTGTGCTCCCAGAGGTCTGGACCCCTGCACCTGCTAGCAAGCACTCATGCCCACTCTGAGCTTCCCTTCTCTGTTAACTTGTCCAAAAGTTCTGAGTCCTGGAGGCACCTCTCTCGTCTTCGGCCAGACCCTAGGAAACTGTGCCAGCCCCAGGGTCCTGCTCCCTAGATGAGCTGGAGGTGGGCTGGGGTTAGGCAGGGACCAGAGTAGGAGAAAGGAGGCCAAGGATTTCCTTCACCTCAATGTGACATGTTCAAAAGTTAGACGAACGGAGGGTGGAGTGGGGTGGGTAGATGAAAGGATGGGTGGATGAGTGGATGGACAGAGGTGAGGAAGGATGGGTGGACAGACAGATGGGGTGATGAGGGAGGTTGGAAGGAAACCAGGACTGCAGTGGCCACAAGGCATGGTGAGGTCTGCTCTGAGGGAGGATGACTGAACACACTGAACAGTTTATCTCTTCTGCTTGGAGGGAATGTCTCTAGCCTTTCCTGGAGGAACATAGTCTAAGTCTGTTTTTAGTTCAACGGACAAGAAAATGTCTCTTGGAGCCTGCCTAATTGCAGTCCGTTTGCTCTTGGAAGACTTTTGTCGACGTGGAGGGTGGCTGATGGAATTCTCCCTCATAAAACCCTTCCTGTCTTTCAAGACTTCAATTAAATTAAATAAAGTGGTTGGACAAGGTGGGGTTTCTACGCTGGGCTTTCCCAGAGATGTGGTAGGAGTAGAAGGAACCCTTATTTTCCTTGAAGAAGCATTGTGAAAGTTTTAAAAACTCTAATAAAGGGGACTTCTCTGGTGGTCCAGTGGCTAAGACTCTGTGCTTGCAACGCAGAGGGCCTGGGTCGGGGACGAGATCCCATGTGCTGCAACTAAAGATCCCAAGTATCACGACTAAGACCCAGCACAGCCAAATAAATAATTTAAAAAGAAACTCGAATAAAAAATTCAAATCTGTAGGAGCCATCGACATATCTGTGTGTCCTGCCAGAGACAACCATGTTGCACCCTGCATGGCTATGTGAACGTTCCAAGATTTCAGGGTAAACAGTTGATAAACTGTCGTCCCCAACGGCTGCTTTATCTGTGTGACTTTTCTCCTACCAAGTCCCAGAGCAAAGCAGATCAGGTCTGGTGTGACTGGAGTTACATCCATCACCCCCACTTGGAAATGTTCGCCTTCCCAGATCGGCCTCTTTGCTCTCATTTGTGGCTTTTCGAGTAAGAAAATATGGAATTGGGTGTGTCATTTATTCCTTTACTGGTTTCACACATGGGGTTTCTGTGTTGGGGTTTTTGTTTGTTTGTTTGTTTTAATTTTTACAGAGTTTCGTTGTTCACAGACATGCATGTTCCCAGATCAGTCGTATGCATATCCCTGGTCCCCTCCCCCTGGGTTTTATTTTTAAAGGAGGAATTTCACTGATAATTTTAAAAAGAAGAAACAAAAATAGAAACCCATTAGATTAATCCCCAAGGAGCCTTTTTTATCTCTTCCTTTCTCTGATTCTCTCCAGCCTCCAGGCTTTCTGTCTCTGTGCTGATTAAGCTGGGCCTTGGGATTCTTAGTTCCCTGTTTTACCTGTTTTACCAACAGGGGCCTCTCTGGATCCAACCACTGTTATGGGAAGGAGTATCATTCTCCTGTAGGTCAAAGTTGAGAATTAGCCCACCCTCTCTTCTGAGCCTTTTGTGACTTGCCATTCACAAATTTGTGCAGCTCCCTTTAAGAATTCATGTCTTGGTCCTGCCAGGGTCACTTCCTTGTGACCATAGTTACATTTATTTATTTATTTTTAATATTTTATTTATTTATTTTGGGCTATTTTGGGTTTTCACTGCTGCTGCAAGCTCTTCTGTAGTTGCAGGGAGTGGGGGCTACTCTCTAGTTGAGGTGAGCAGGCTTCTTGTTGCAGTGACTTCTCTCGTTGTGGAACTCAGGCTCTAGGGTACACAGGCTTCAGTAGTTGTGGCACACGGGCTCAACAGTTGCAGCTCCGAGGCTCTAGAGCACAGGCTTAACAGTTGTGGCTCACAGGCTCAGTTGCTCTGCAGCCTGTGGGATCCTCCCGGATCAGGGATCAAACCTATGTTTCCTGCACTGGCAGGTGAACTCTTTCCCACTGAGCTACCAGAGAAGCCCCCCACAGTTACATTTATTAACTGCCGGGTGAGGTCGTGTTGTTTCCTTCTTGGCCACCCATCTTCCCCGCCTTCTTTCCACTGGGACCACAGTTGGGTGGAAGGGGAGGTTTTGTTCAGCCTCCGGATGTCTTATGGCCAAAACCTTGCCATCCATTCACCCACTGACCAGGCTCTAGACCTCAGAGGTGAGATGACCAGCTTGTTCCTAGCCGAGAGCATTCTGGAACATTGTACAGAATGAACTCTGCTGCTGCGTTTAACTGGTAGGATCACTGGAATGGAGCCGGCGGGAGACATCAGCCTAGAGGGAATACACAAGAAAGCTTTGTGAGGGACTTCTCTAAATGGTTCAGTGGTTAAGAATCCACCTGCCAATGCAGGGGACACGGGTTCCATCCCTGGTCCAGGAAGATTCCACATGCTGCAGAGCAGCGAAGGCCAGGGCCACGACTGTTGAGTCTGTACCTGAGACCCTACGAGCCGCAACTCCCGAAGCCCACGTGCTGCAACTGCTGAAGCCCGAGCGCCCTAGAGCCGATGCTCCGCAACGAAAGAAGCCACTGCAATGAGAAGCCTCGCACCGTAACGAAGACTAGCCCACCATGCTCACCGCAACTAAGAAAGCCTGCATCCAACAATGAAGGCCCAGTGCAAACAAAACTACAATAAATTAAAAAAGGAAAGACTTGTGAACCATGCATCCATCGGTGGGGCATCAATGCGCTCAGAAACTCTTGGTTCACTTCAGAATAGGCTTCCTCCCTCAAAAAAAATCATATCGTTACTTTGCCCACTCTCTTTAAATTTAGAATCATGGGGCTCGTCATGGGGCAAATTGCAATTTTCTGATAGCAATTGTTGAACCACGATGGCGTCCTTAATGACCCTCTGTTCAGCACTGCTGCCCTCTCCTTGCAGATTGTTCTGTGGGGTCGGACTGAGAAATGCCTGAAGGAGACGACAGAGGAGATACGGCAGATGGGCACTGAGTGCCACTACTTCATTTGCGATGTGGGCAACAGGGAGGAGGTATACCAGACAGCCAAAGCTGTGCGGGAGAAGGTGAGCAGCCTGGGAGGGCCTGGCCTCAGCTCTGCACAACATGGGGGAATGCTTGCCAAAGGGGCCACTCTCGTGGGGCCTGGGAAAGAGCTTTGCTTATGGTGGAATAGTCGTTTGCAGGGCTTCTTGGGGGGCTTTCCTGCGAAGCTGGCCCAAGTTGTGTGTGTGTGTTCCAAGGGACAGGACCTAGGCACGAGGGTTGATTACGTAACAGGACTCATCACCTGTTGTCCCCTTTGGAAGTTCAGGCCTTGTATGTTTCTGTCCTAGACCCTGGAGGTGGGGGGCACCCTCCTTCCCACCTGGGAAACCCCCATCCCCACCCCGACTCCAGCCATCTATTTAGCTGTTTCAGTGAACTCCAAGAGAGCAGAGCCCACCCAGTTAGATATCCAACACACAGTAAATGTTAATTATATTTATGTCACAATAACCTCATTTATTATAGATGTGCTCTGTGCCAGGTACATTATATGCCATAAATTATTTCTGATCCCCAAAACAACCCGGGTGTGGTTAGTAGGCCCATCTTACAAATCTAGATGGATGCTCAGAGAGGTGATGTGGCCTCTCATGGCCAGGTCCCTCCCCTCCAGGTGCAGGCCCCTGGGGCTGGCTTCCCTGACGGCCCCTCTTGCCCACAGGTGGGCGACATCACCATCCTGGTGAATAACGCTGCTGTGGTCCACGGGAAGAGCCTGATGGACAGTGACGATGATGCCCTTCTCAAGTCCCAGCACATCAACACCCTGGGCCAGTTCTGGGTAAGTTCTGGTCCTGAACCAGAGCCAGCCCCGGGCGCACCCGTGACGTGTTCTTCCCCGCCAGGGAGCCTGGGAGCTGCGGGGGGATGGGGAGAGGCTCACCAGGGCTTGTGCTCAGGTCGAGAGGGTGGCTGGACAAGAGCCGTGGCCGGCTCCCAGGAGCCATCTGGACTTTCTGAAATACAGGCTCAGTGCCCTCGGCCTCTACCCCTACCCTCAGTCCCAGGAAAGCCCAGTGGCTGGAGCAGCGCCTGTGTCCTGGGTGGTCTATTCCCCACGAGAGGGGCAGTTGAGGGGCGGTTGAAGGCTGGGGCTGCTGCACACTGACCTCCCCGTCCACCCTCAGACCACCAAGGCCTTCTTGCCACGGATGCTAGAGCTGCAGAACGGCCACATCGTGTGTCTCAACTCTGTGCTGGCGCTCTCGGCCATCCCCGGCGCCATCGACTACTGCACGTCCAAAGCCTCGGCCTTCGCCTTCATGGAGAGCCTGACCCTGGGACTGCTGGACTGTCCGGGCGTCAGTGCAACCACCGTGCTGCCCTTCCACACCAGCACCGAGATGTTCCAGGGCATGAGGGTCAGGTCAGTGGCAGGGGACTCCCCTCTCGGAGCCAAGTCCCTTTAGCCAATTGGACCGGGGGACTATTATACACAGAGAGACAAAATGTTAAAATAATCCAGAAGCGCTTCTTCTCTGGCGTTTTGGTCTCTTACCTGAGTCTCCATCAGCAAGGCAGTGGGGCTCTATAGTGGTTTAGGGTCCTGCTTCCCTGGTGGCTCCGACGGTAAAGAATCTGCCTACGTTGTGGGAAGTCCTGGGTTCGATCCCTGGGTCGGGAAGATCCCCTGGAGAAAGCAATGGCAACCCACTCCAGTATTCTTGCTTGGAGAATTCCATGGACAGAGGAGCCTGGCGGGCTATAGTTCATGGGGTCACAGAGTTAGACATGACCGAGTGGCTAGTACAGACAGAGTCTCAGGTCAGGGGGTTTGTACAGAGCACCCACGCTAAACGCACACAAGGGAATACTCACCCTACTATGAGAAGGGAGCAAAGTATTGATTACTCGAATGATAAGGATGATTCTCAAAAGCGGCTATGTTGAATGAAAGAAACCAGAGACACAGAGTGCATGCAGCAGGATTCCATCGATCTGCAGTCCTAGGGCGGGCGAAGCTGGGTGGAGGGGCAAGAAATTAGAGCAGCACGCCTAGGGGAGAGAGGACGCGGCCTGGCAGGGAGCACCAGCGAACTTTCTCGGCGTTTAGAAATGTGCTCTCCTCTTGACGTGAGTGGGGGTTACACAGGTGAAAGCTGATCATGCTGGACACTTAGGATCTATGCCTTTTGTGGGTGTTCATTCTCAGTCATGTCTCTTTGCAACCCCTCGGCCTGTAGCCCGCCAGGCTCCTCTGTCCATGGGATTCTCCAGGCAAGAATACTGGAGTGGGTTGCCATTTCCTTCTCCTGTCATGCCTTTTATTGTATGTAAATTATAGGTTAGCTGACAATACTGAACCCCAACCAGCCCTCCTCCAGACCAGTTAAATCAGTGGGGAACGGGAAGCACTGCTTTAGAGCTTGTGCCTTGGAGCCAGACCTCCCGGATGTGTGTGACGCTGGGTCTGGGTCGTGCCTGCTCCGGCCTCTGTTGCTAATCTGTAGAATGGGATGATGGGAATGTCTACCCCTGAGAGTTCCGTACTAAGGATAAAAAGAGGTCTAGCCAGCAATACCCTCTGTGCTGCATTGTAAGTGCCAGTAGACGATGCTACAATGATGCACACTTACGAAAGGACACAAGGTTACAGTTAAATGAAAACGGGGAATCATCTAAAAGCTATTTTTCTTTTTTTTTGCAACACAAATATAATGATAATTTTGCCTTCTAAATTATATGCATAAGTTTCTTTCAAACATGAGGATGGCGTGGAAAGGTCATTGTGAGAATTTCATGAGATTGTATAGGACGCATGCAGCACTGTCCATTCCTGTGGGAAGCACTCAGAACAGCTTAGTGATGATCACTGGGGGTGGTTTTGCGGAACAAGAATCAAAACACCTGGTTTTGGGCTTCCCCTGGTGGTCCAGTGGGTAAAGAGTCCACCTTGCAGTGCAAGGGGCACCAGTTCGATCCCTGGCCTGGGAAGATCCCACATGCTGAGGAGTGGCTGGACTGATGTGTCCAATTACGAGTCAGGGTTCTGGAGCGCATGCACCCAGAGCTAGTGCTCTGCAACAAGAGGGGCCACGGTGATGGGAGGCCCACACAGGCCAAAGAAAGAATAAAAATGGATGAAAATAAATAAATAAAACCCAAAACACCTGGTCTTGTGGACTCAGAGACATACAGAACAGACTTGCCAAGCGGGAAGGAAAGAGGGAGGGAGTGGAGGGGAGAGTCAGGAGTTTGGGATTAGTAAAGGCAAACTATTGTATATAGGATGGGTAAACAAGGTCCCACTGTATAGCACAGGGAACTATATTCCATATTCCATGACAAGCCATAATGGAAAAGAATAGAAGAAAGAATACATATATGTGTGCCTGAGCCACTTAGCTGAATATAAGAAATGAACACAACATTGTGAATGAATTATACTTCCATCAAATTTAGAAAGAGAAGCCAGGGTTTGAATCACGCCTCAGCTACTGTATGGTGGCGAAATCACGAACCAGTTTTGTCCCCAGTCTGAGCTTTACTTTGCTCATCTGTCAAACAGTGGAAATCATATTCACCTTGTCGGATTATTGGGAGAATTAGAAATAACACATGTAACATATCTACTGCAAATCCCAGGGCACACGAGATGCTCAGCATTGTTATTTTTCTAACAATAAACATCCTCGTAAGTGCATCTGCTATTAATCTTCCTGGAAGATTTGAGTTGTCATAGACCTGTGTATTTCCACCTGACTTATGTGCAGATTATCATAGATTTTGAATTTATAGGACGCTGGAATAGTGGCTGTTCATGTGCCGTGTTGGTTTTTTTCCCCCGTGGTGTCTTGGTTTGGTCTCTTCTCATCTGGGCATACAGAAGATGCTTCATAAATGCATACTGGATGGAAATGCAGCCGTGGCAACCCACGGTTCTAACTGGGTGCCCTGAGCCCAGAGGCGAGCGGGACATTCACAGACCTCGCGCCTCTGTGCCTCTTTCACCCTCTGGCACAGTTTCCTCTCCATCACTTTCAGAAGGAAACCCATGGAGCCTTTCAAGTCATTTTTCCACGGTGGTTCAGAGTGCAGGCCCAAGCTCCAGAGACAGGTGGTGGTAGTGGTAAAGAACCTTCCTGTCAATGCAGGAGACATAGGAGATGCAGGTTCAGTCCCTGGGTCGGGAAGATCCCTTGGAGGAAGGCATGGCAACCCACTCCAGTAATCTTGCTTGGAGAATCCCATGGACAGAGAAGCCCGGCAGGCTCCAGTCCATGGGGCTGCAAAGAATCAGACACGACTGAAGCAGCTTAGCATACAACCCCAGCTCTGTGTGACCTCGGGCAAGTTACTTAGCTTTCCTGTGCCTTGGTTTCCTAGTCCATGAGAAGGAATTGATGATGGTGCCCCGACTTCACAGACTAGATGAGTTTCCATGTGTGAATCAACTAGCTGGTTGGCAAGTAGGAAGCACTAGGTGAAGGTTCAGTACCTGTGGATTGCAGGTGAGCCAGGAGGGCTTGGGAGAAGAGCCGTTAAAGTCTGATTGGTACCTTGTTGGGGGGAGGGGCTAGTTGCTCAGTTGTGTCCAACTCTTTGTGGCCTTGTGCACCATAGCCTGCCAGGCTCTTCTGTTCATGGAATTCTCCAGGGAAGGATCCTGGAGTGGGCTTCCCTGGTAGCTCAGTGGTAAGGAGTTTGCCTGCCAATGCAGGAGACGTGGATTTGATGCCTGATCTGGGAGGATTCCCACATGCTGCAGAGTAGCTAGGCCCATGAGCCACAATTATTGAGCCTGTGCTCTGGAGCCTTGGAGCCGCAGCTATTGAGCCCGTGGACCACATCTACTGAAGCCCGTGTGCCCTAGAGCCCAAGTTCCACAACAAGAGAAGTCACCACAAGAAGCCTGCTCACCTCAACTAGAGAGTAGTCCCTACTCCCTGCAACTAGAGAAGAGCCTGTGGCAGCAGTGAAAACCCAGAATAGCCAAAAAGTAAAAATTAATAAATAAAGGTCTTTCTTTCTTTCTTTTTTTTTTTTTTAAGAAAAAGAATACTGGAGTGGGCTGCCATTCCCTTCTCCAGGGAATCTTCCCAACCCAGAGATTGAACCCAGGTCTCCAACATTGCAGGCAGATTCTTTACTGTCGGAGCCACCAAGGAAGCCCTATGTCCTGAAAGAATAAAAAAAGAAAGGAAAGAAAGAGAAGCATTGCCTTCCTCTCCAATTATGCTTAGTAACTTCTTACAGCGGACGGTGGGAGACAGATGTTTAGGACAGAAATTGATGGGTTTTCTGGCAAGAGCAGCCATATCAGGACTTCCCTTGTGGTCCAGTGGCTAAGACTCTGTGCTCCCAATGCAGGGACTCAGGCTCGATCCCTGGTTAGGGAACTAGATCCCATATACCACAACTAAAGATGGAAGATCCCATGTGGTCACAACTATGACCCCACACAGCCAAATAAATAAATATTAATAAAAGGAAAAGAGTGACCATACAGATGGATGTTACTATTTGTAAATTGCTGTTTACTGATACCACAGACTTAAAGATGGAAGATCCGCAGCTGAGTTTCCATGTGTGAATCAACTAGCTGGTTGGCAAGTAGGAAGCACTAGGTGAAGGTTCAGTACCTGTGGATTGCAGGTGAGCCAGGAGGGCTTGGGAGAAGAGCCGTTAAAGTCTGATTGGTACCTTGTTGGGGGGAGGGGCTAGTTGCTCAGTTGTGTCCAACTCTTTGTGGCCTTGTGCACCATAGCCTGCCAGGCTCTTCTGTTCATGGAATTCTCCAGGGAAGGATCCTGGAGTGGGCTTCCCTGGTAGCTCAGTGGTAAGGAGTTTGCCTGCCAATGCAGGAGACGTGGATTTGATGCCTGATCTGGGAGGATTCCCACATGCTGCAGAGTAGCTAGGCCCATGAGCCACAATTATTGAGCCTGTGCTCTGGAGCCTTGGAGCCGCAGCTATTGAGCCCGTGGACCACATCTACTGAAGCCCGTGTGCCCTAGAGCCCAAGTTCCACAACAAGAGAAGTCACCACAAGAAGCCTGCTCACCTCAACTAGAGAGTAGTCCCTACTCCCTGCAACTAGAGAAGAGCCTGTGGCAGCAGTGAAAACCCAGAATAGCCAAAAAGTAAAAATTAATAAATAAAGGTCTTTCTTTCTTTCTTTTTTTTTTTTTTTAAGAAAAAGAATACTGGAGTGGGCTGCCATTCCCTTCTCCAGGGAATCTTCCCAACCCAGAGATTGAACCCAGGTCTCCAACATTGCAGGCAGATTCTTTACTGTCGGAGCCACCAAGGAAGCCCTATGTCCTGAAAGAATAAAAAAAGAAAGGAAAGAAAGAGAAGCATTGCCTTCCTCTCCAATTATGCTTAGTAACTTCTTACAGCGGACGGTGGGAGACAGATGTTTAGGACAGAAATTGATGGGTTTTCTGGCAAGAGCAGCCATATCAGGACTTCCCTTGTGGTCCAGTGGCTAAGACTCTGTGCTCCCAATGCAGGGACTCAGGCTCGATCCCTGGTTAGGGAACTAGATCCCATATACCACAACTAAAGATGGAAGATCCCATGTGGTCACAACTATGACCCCACACAGCCAAATAAATAAATATTAATAAAAGGAAAAGAGTGACCATACAGATGGATGTTACTATTTGTAAATTGCTGTTTACTGATCTTCTGTGTTTGAGCCGCACCAGGCACTTTACAAATGCCGCTGCATGTGGCCCTCTGTAACCTTAGGAGAGCTCTTCTGAAGCCCATTTCCCAGATGAGGGAATTGAGGCTCGGAGAAGCGACGGTACTTGCCCAAGGCCACCTGGCTAGAAGCTAGCTTATCCCGCTCAGTCCTCTTGGAGCTGGGAAGGCTCACCAGCCCTTTGTGGGAGAGAGACCGGAGCCAGCACCATCAGCAGTCCTGCAGCTATGGGGCCAGGAGAGGTGGGACAGACAGCAAGCAGGGCCCTGGCCTGGGGCTTCGGGGGTTGTGGTCTGAATCTCCAGTCCCCCGCCAGCTCCCCAGAGCCCCAGCTTACTTCTCTGTCTGTTGGAGTGAATAATGTCTGTTGATCGCTCAGCACAGGTCTGGCACTTAGGGAGCGTCCCTCTTGGTACGAATCTCAGGTCCGATGCTTCTGAACAGTCATGAGAGGCTCCGGACGTGTGCTTATTCATCCCTTCGCTGATGGATCAACCCCTTGGAAATGCTCTGTAGATGTCTGAGGCAGTCAGCGAGTGGATCCATGAATCAAGGGCTGAGTGAGGGGACCAACAAGTGCAGCAGGCCCCTGCCTCCACTCAGGATGTGCAGGACACTCCAAGGGCAACGCCACATCGCTCAACATCCAGCCCATCTGGCATGCATTTAGTGAGCACCTACTATATCCCAAACCCTACGTTTAGGGCAGACAGCAGGGCGCGAGACCCTCCAGACATCTGCCCTTGGGGAGCTCACAGGTGGATGGGAAAGATGCGCCATGCTTGATGTAGTGCATTCATTCAGTCAAGGCAGTTATCAGTGGGACGAGATCAGAGGCCACTGAGTGCACCGGAGGAGGGAGCCCCGCTGATGGGGCAACAGAGACGGGAAGGATCTTAGGAGAGAGGACTGGCCTGGGTCGCTGGGGCAGGGGAGGAGGAGCGGTGGAACCTCTCTAGGTGGGGCTGGAGTCAGCGCAGAGGCAGGGGATGGCGGCGGGAGCTGGGAGGGAGCGAGCAGGGCAGAAATAAATAAATATTAATAAAAGGAAAAGAGTGACCATACAGATGGATGTTACTATTTGTAAATTGCTGTTTACTGATCTTCTGTGTTTGAGCCGCACCAGGCACTTTACAAATGCCGCTGCATGTGGCCCTCTGTAACCTTAGGAGAGCTCTTCTGAAGCCCATTTCCCAGATGAGGGAATTGAGGCTCGGAGAAGCGACGGTACTTGCCCAAGGCCACCTGGCTAGAAGCTAGCTTATCCCGCTCAGTCCTCTTGGAGCTGGGAAGGCTCACCAGCCCTTTGGGGGAGAGAGACCGGAGCCAGCACCATCAGCAGTCCTGCAGCTATGGGGCCAGGAGAGGTGGGACAGACAGCAAGCAGGGCCCTGGCCTGGGGCTTCGGGGGTTGTGGTCTGAATCTCCAGTCCCCCGCCAGCTCCCCAGAGCCCCAGCTTACTTCTCTGTCTGTTGGAGTGAATAATGTCTGTTGATCGCTCAGCACAGGTCTGGCACTTAGGGAGCGTCCCTCTTGGTACGAATCTCAGGTCCGATGCTTCTGAACAGTCATGAGAGGCTCCGGACGTGTGCTTATTCATCCCTTCGCTGATGGATCAACCCCTTGGAAATGCTCTGTAGATGTCTGAGGCAGTCAGCGAGTGGATCCATGAATCAAGGGCTGAGTGAGGGGACCAACAAGTGCAGCAGGCCCCTGCCTCCACTCAGGATGTGCAGGACACTCCAAGGGCAACGCCACATCGCTCAACATCCAGCCCATCTGGCATGCATTTAGTGAGCACCTACTATATCCCAAACCCTACGTTTAGGGCAGACAGCAGGGCGCGAGACCCTCCAGACATCTGCCCTTGGGGAGCTCACAGGTGGATGGGAAAGATGCGCCATGCTTGATGTAGTGCATTCATTCAGTCAAGGCAGTTATCAGTGGGACGAGATCAGAGGCCACTGAGTGCACCGGAGGAGGGAGCCCCGCTGATGGGGCAACAGAGACGGGAAGGATCTTAGGAGAGAGGACTGGCCTGGGTCGCTGGGGCAGGGGAGGAGGAGCGGTGGAACCTCTCTAGGTGGGGCTGGAGTCAGCGCAGAGGCAGGGGATGGCGGCGGGAGCTGGGAGGGAGCGAGCAGGGCAGCGAGGGGGTGTGCGTGAGGCTCTGGGGGGCCCTGGGCAGTGCTCTGAGCCAGGGTCCCGGGGGAATGGGTGGACAGGAGGCCAGCTGGGAGGAGAGAGGGGAGGAACTCCTGATGGGTCCAGGGAAGCAAGGAAGCTGGAGAGTATTTCAAACAGGTCTCGAGGCTCCACACAGGAGAAGCTAGAGGGCGGACGCTTGGCGGGTTAGCCACCAGCGTTTTCAGCAGCGGTGCTTGCTTCTAAGGAGAAACCCACACTCTCTCTCTGCATGCAGGTTCCCCAACCTCTTCCCCCCCTTGAAGCCGGAGACGGTGGCCCGGAGGACGGTGGAAGCCGTGCAGCTTAATCAGGCCCTCCTTTTGCTGCCGTGGACGATGAACGCCCTTATTATCTTGAAAAGGTACGGGGCTGCGGGAGGAAACTCGGAGTCAGGCTCATGTGGACCGCGTCCCCTCCTCTCAGGGAACCCCGGTGGGGAAGAAACCTCAGACAAGAGAAAGTACCCGTGTGATTGATTAGTCATGTCTGCTGTGAGCATGAAAATGAGAGCTGTGATATACGGGTCATGGAATTACTATCCTTACTATAGGCTTCCCAGATGGCACTAGTGGTAAAGAACCTGCCCACCTAATGCAGGAGATGTAGAAGACGCAGGTTTAATCCCTGGGTCGGGAAGATCCCCTGGAGGAGGAAATGGCAACCCACTCCAGTATGCTTGCCTGGGAAATCCCATGGACAGAGGAGCCTGATGGGCTAGAGTCTCAAAATTAGACACGAGTGCACATCCTTACTATGGAGTGGGGCAGCCAAGCATGTTGCTCTCAAGAACCCTTACAATTTTAAAAATTATTGAAGAACCTAAAGTGCTTTTATTCAGGTGCTTTGTATCATTCTAGAAATTAAAACTGAGAAAAAATGTATGGGATTTATACATTTATTCATTTAGATATAGCAATAAAATTCCCATTCAGTGTTTACATGAATGATATTTTTGTGAAAAGTGAGCATATTTTCCAAAAAATATATAGAAAGAATAGCAGTGTTTTGAGGGACTTCCTTGGTGGCCCAGTGGTTAAGCATCTGCCTGCCAATGCAGGGCACACGGGTTCGATCCCTGGTCCAGGAAGATCCCACATGCTGTAGGGTGACTAAGCCCATGTGCTACAGCTACTGAAGCCTGAGCTCTAGAGCCCGCCCATGCTCTGTAATGAGAGAAACCCATGCACTGCAAACTAGCAAAAGCCCACACACAGCAACGAAGACCCAGCGTGACCAAAATAAAATTAGTTTTTTTTAAAAAAAGAATAGCATTGTTTTACATTTTTGCAAAGCTCTTTATTATCTGACTTAATTGAAAACAAATGGATGCTCGTATCTGCTTCTGATTTCCATCTTTTGTGATGTCACATGTCACGTAGCCTTGGGCAAAGTCCACTGTGCACTCATGAGAGAATGAGAGTTAAAAAGTTGAATCATACAGCAGTATTGTAATAAAAATAGTTAAGAGTTCGCAGACAGACCTCTGAAGAGATCGTTGGTACCCCCAAGGGCTCCTGAACCCCGCTGAGAGCTGCCACTCTAGAGACTGAATCTTGGCCCCAGCCTTCAGGAAGTTTAACCTAATGGGGAAGACAGGCGTCTCTTTGCTGAAGGCTCAGGATTAAGAGAGATGGCAAGGTGCTTGCCAGGTGAGATTCACCAGGGCGGACCACCTTGCGAGGCAGGCTTTACAGACGGGAACTTCCTCCTCCAAAAGTTGCCCAGCCTCACACTGTAGAACTTTCCAGACTCTGGGCATCAAACCCTTCCTGTCGCAACCCCACACAAAGCAGGCCGTTCCGTGTGCCCCTCAGCACGGTTTTCATGGACTGCTCATGCTGTGGCGAGAGGTGCCACCCTGGAGCCCTCGGTGCCCGTGGACTCTTGGCTCCTTTGGGTCCCCAGTCCCCAGCTGACTGAACCCCTTGGGCCTGAAAGATCTCTTCTTCTTTAACGTTTTATTTCATAAAATTGAAGTATAGCTAATGCATGGATTTCGCAGGTGGTGCTCGTGATCTCACACCCACCTGCCAGTGCAGGAGATGTGACCTGCCAATGCCAGCTCTATCCCTGGGTGGGAAAGGTCCCCTGGAGGAGGGCATGGCAACCCACTCCAGTATTCTTGCCTGAAGAATCCCATGGGCAGCGGAGGCTGGTGGACTATTGTCCATTAGGTTGCAAAGAGTCAGACACGACTGAAGCAACTTAGCACGCACGCATGCATAGCCAAGGAACAATGTTATGATAGCTTCAGATGAACAGCAAAGGGCCTCAGCCTCCCTCAGTCCGTCCTAACCATTGTTCTGAGTTTCTCCTGGGCTGCTCCGTGAGCCTTCGGATCAGGGACTTGGATCCTCACCAGAGCCAAGCTGGTTGTCCACTTCAGGGAGCTTCTTAGAAGCTTTTGGGGACATTCTAGAAAAAAGCTAGCATATCTAGAACACCTCAATACTGTCTGCAGTAAGCCCCCAGCCAACATCTCCTGCTCTGTCCCCCACTACTTTCCCACAAGATGCAGAGGCCAGCCCCTCCCCCTTCCCTGGCTTACGCCTCTTCTCACCTTCCCCAAGAGAAATCTTCACAGCCTCAACTCTATTGCGGCCATCTCCAGGAAGCCGTCCTGATTGCTCCAGTTGGAATGAGACTTTCCCATCCTGCACCTAGGATGGGCTGAAGCCCTTTAAGTTGATTCAGCAAGTGAACTGAGGGCATCTCTATGCTGGGCCCTCCCTGTCAGGTTGCAGGTTTGGAGATGAAATATTTACCACACAGACGCCCTTAGGATCAACAAGGAAATAGCAAGCACTACTCCAGGGCTTGTAGGGGAGGCCCAGGGAAGTGGGGAGTCCCAGGAAAGGCTTAGGGTCAGTCTGGGAAGTTTCGCACAAGAGGCAAGAAATTGTGTTGTGCTGAAGAGCAAGGCCTCAAGGTATTGGGTTAGCCAAAAAATTGGTTCGAGTTTTCCATAAGAGGAAATGGAAAACCCTGAACAAACTTTTTGGCCAACCCAATATATGTGGGTGTTTTATTCTCTGGAGGGACGTAAGGGTGAGAAGTAATATATAGCCCACCAGGCTCCTCTGCCCACAGGATTCTCCAGGCAAGGATACTGGAGTGGGTTGCCATTCCCTTCTCCAGGGGATCTTCCTGATCCAGGGATCAAACCTGTGTCTCCTGCATCTCCGCCTTGTGGGCAGGTTCTTCACCACTGAGCCACCAAGGAAGTGAATACATGGAGTTTTTGCAAGGAGGGGAGGGATGGGAGTAAAACAAAGGAGGTGATACCCGCTACTGACTCCTCAGCCTCACACAGTGCACATGTGTGGAAGAAGTGTCATTTGGAGTTCACTGATTTCTGAGATAATTAGGGACCCTAACGTGCTCAAAATATGGCTTTGAAAGTTTGTTTGTACCACCTACCCTTTCTCTTGTAAAGAGCTATTTATACTGGGGTTCCCTGGTGGCTCAGGTGATAAAGAATCTGATCCCTGGGTCAGGAAGATCCCTTGGAGAAGGAAATACAACCCACTCCAGTATTCTTGCCTGGAGAACCCCATGGACAGAGGAGCCTGACAGACTACCGTCCATGGGGTCGCAAACAGTCAGACATGACTGAGCAACTAACCCTTTCACTTGCCTACTTACTTGAAAGCCCACCCTCCGTGGAGGGGTGGGTGGGGTGGCTTGGCGGGGGGAGCCAGTGTGTGTTGGAGAGAGGCGGTGGGGAGAGCGTGAGGGAGCCACGACTCAACGACCTCTCTTGTCGACTACAGTGGGCCGGCCGCTGCCTCCTCCCCCCACACACTGACCGTCTTCTTTGTTCCTTCCTCCCTTCCTAGCATCCTCCCACAGGCTGCCCTCGAGGAGATCCACAAATTCTCAGGAACCTACACCTGCATGAACACTTTCAAGGGGCGGACATAAAGACAGGACGCAGACACGCACTCAAAAGCCGCGGAACCTGAGGAGAGCGTGGGCACCGGGCACACAGCCCCATGCCTGGCTCTTGGCACACTTTGGGGTGAGCAGGATTGCTCACGTCCTGGGGGAGAATTTGGCTGCCGCCCCACCCCAGGCCAGCTCTAGGACCTTTTGGCCAACCCAATATATGTGGGTGTTTTATTCTCTGGAGGGCGTAAGGGTGAGAAGTAATATATAGCCCACCAGGCTCCTCTGTCCATGGGGTTCTCCAGGCAAGGATACTGGAGTGGGTTGCCATTCCCTTCTCCAGGGGATCTTCCTGATCCAGGGATCAAACCTGTGTCTCCTGCATCTCCGCCTTGTGGGCAGGTTCTTCACCACTGAGCCACCAAGGAAGTGAATACATGGAGTTTTTGCAAGGAGGGGAGGGATGGGAGTAAAACAAAGGAGGTGATACCCGCTACTGACTCCTCAGCCTCACACAGTGCACATGTGTGGAAGAAGTGTCATTTGGAGTTCACTGATTTCTGAGATAATTAGGGACCCTAACGTGCTCAAAATATGGCTTTGAAAGTTTGTTTGTACCACCTACCCTTTCTCTTGTAAAGAGCTATTTATACTGGGGTTCCCTGGTGGCTCAGGTGATAAAGAATCTGATCCCTGGGTCAGGAAGATCCCTTGGAGAAGGAAATACAACCCACTCCAGTATTCTTGCCTGGAGAACCCCATGGACAGAGGAGCCTGACAGACTACCGTCCATGGGGTCGCAAACAGTCAGACATGACTGAGCAACTAACCCTTTCACTTGCCTACTTACTTGAAAGCCCACCCTCCGTGGAGGGGTGGGTGGGGTGGCTTGGCGGGGGGAGCCAGTGTGTGTTGGAGAGAGGCGGTGGGGAGAGCGTGAGGGAGCCACGACTCAACGACCTCTCTTGTCGACTACAGTGGGCCGGCCGCTGCCTCCTCCCCCCACACACTGACCGTCTTCTTTGTTCCTTCCTCCCTTCCTAGCATCCTCCCACAGGCTGCCCTCGAGGAGATCCACAAATTCTCAGGAACCTACACCTGCATGAACACTTTCAAGGGGCGGACATAAAGACAGGACGCAGACACGCACTCAAAAGCCGCGGAACCTGAGGAGAGCGTGGGCACCGGGCACACAGCCCCATGCCTGGCTCTTGGCACACTTTGGGGTGAGCAGGATTGCTCACGTCCTGGGGGAGAATTTGGCTGCCGCCCCACCCCAGGCCAGCTCTAGGACCTTTGCACAGGACCGATGGGCGTAACTCTGACCCTCACGGGGAGGCAAGAAACCAGCCAGCAGCTGCCTTGACCCTTTTGTACATTTCTGATTCTGTAGAGTTTATTGTTAAATCACTTCTCAAGTCTAACAAGCCTTGGCAATGTGCATAGACTCTTTCTGGAACAGTCTGTGCCCACCTGCTCCTCCTTTGCTTCCAAAATCCACTCATCCTCAGCTTATGCAAACTGGTTGAACGGCAGGAATACAAAATAAAGAAAGATGGCTTTTGTGAATTCCTTTCTTCAAATCCTTGACCTCTGGTCCTTCGTAGGCCATGGGGAGGGGACCCGTCCCAACCACAACACTCCATCCTTCGAGACAGAATTAGTCTGCTCAGGGTCCTCAGCTGCTAGGGGTGGAGGAGGCAAGAAGAAGGCAGAGGTCAGGGGAGAAATTGGAGCCCAGACCTGTAGGGGAGGTGGGCTGGAGGGCACTTTGCCTTCCTGACTGCGTCCGTGGTGGGACCCTCAGGAGCTCTGCAGAGGCCTGCCCTCTGACTTGACATGTCCCCACCAGCCACCAGGCCACCAACTCAGGAGAGCAAAATCAGGTTTTATCACACCCCTACTGTCTACCTAGCATGTGCTGAGAGGGGAGTGTTTCTGGGAAGCCAAAACCCTGAAGACCACCAGCACAACAGGCCAATGCTAAGGCAAGTGCTGTGGGCCCCCAGGTCAGATCTGATCACGGGGGATGAACTGTCAAAGGAGAACGAGAAGTCTGGGATGGCAGAGGGCTTTGAAGTGGGTTCAGTCAATGGAGAAAATGACGGCCAAGGAGATGTGGGCACAGAGGCCCCAAGATTGCTCCAGTGCGTTCTCTCTCACTGCCGGGGGCAGGTGGACAACAGTCTCCTCTAAGACTCCTCTGTCCACATGGCTCTTGTAGGTGGGTGGCGGGGTCAGGGAGGGGAGCAGGCAGGGGTTCCAGGAGACAACAGAGAAAACCACAGGCACAAATGCAAAGGAGAGGTTTGCTGGAGCATCGCACAAAGCCTGCATCTTCACACAACTCACAGGAGAGGAAGTGCAGTCCTGCAGCTCCGACAGTCATCTGTCCAGTCTGTGCACAGAGTTCCAAGCCATGATCACGTCCACTGTTTACTGAGCACCTACTGAGTAGCCACCGAGCTGCGAAGCTTAACCTCTGAACTGTTATGTATCCACTGCACCCAGCAGCAGCCGAAGACGAAAGTCAACTCTCAGGAACCCCTTAAAGACTTTCAGGAGCCACAATGTGTATCAGACAAAATATGACCCCAGATGTCTGTGGCTTTCTGGAACAGTCTGTGCCCACCTGCTCCTCCTTTGCTTCCAAAATCCACTCATCCTCAGCTTATGCAAACTGGTTGAACGGCAGGAATACAAAATAAAGAAAGATGGCTTTTGTGAATTCCTTTCTTCAAATCCTTGACCTCTGGTCCTTCGTAGGCCATGGGGAGGGGACCCGTCCCAACCACAACACTCCATCCTTCGAGACAGAATTAGTCTGCTCAGGGTCCTCAGCTGCTAGGGGTGGAGGAGGCAAGAAGAAGGCAGAGGTCAGGGGAGAAATTGGAGCCCAGACCTGTAGGGGAGGTGGGCTGGAGGGCACTTTGCCTTCCTGACTGCGTCCGTGGTGGGACCCTCAGGAGCTCTGCAGAGGCCTGCCCTCTGACTTGACATGTCCCCACCAGCCACCAGGCCACCAACTCAGGAGAGCAAAATCAGGTTTTATCACACCCCTACTGTCTACCTAGCATGTGCTGAGAGGGGAGTGTTTCTGGGAAGCCAAAACCCTGAAGACCACCAGCACAACAGGCCAATGCTAAGGCAAGTGCTGTGGGCCCCCAGGTCAGATCTGATCACGGGGGATGAACTGTCAAAGGAGAACGAGAAGTCTGGGATGGCAGAGGGCTTTGAAGTGGGTTCAGTCAATGGAGAAAATGACGGCCAAGGAGATGTGGGCACAGAGGCCCCAAGATTGCTCCAGTGCGCGTTCTCTCTCACTGCCGGGGGCAGGTGGACAACAGTCTCCTCTAAGACTCCTCTGTCCACATGGCTCTTGTAGGTGGGTGGCGGGGTCAGGGAGGGGAGCAGGCAGGGGTTCCAGGAGACAACAGAGAAAACCACAGGCACAAATGCAAAGGAGAGGTTTGCTGGAGCATCGCACAAAGCCTGCATCTTCACACAACTCACAGGAGAGGAAGTGCAGTCCTGCAGCTCCGACAGTCATCTGTCCAGTCTGTGCACAGAGTTCCAAGCCATGATCACGTCCACTGTTTACTGAGCACCTACTGAGTAGCCACCGAGCTGCGAAGCTTAACCTCTGAACTGTTATGTATCCACTGCACCCAGCAGCAGCCGAAGACGAAAGTCAACTCTCAGGAACCCCTTAAAGACTTTCAGGAGCCACAATGTGTATCAGACAAAATATGACCCCCAGATGTCTGTGGCTTCCAACAGCAGCGCTTGTGTTAGGATTGCCTCTGTCTGTAGAGGGTGGCCGCGGTTCCTCTCCGTGTCCCCTTCACTCAGGGGCCCCGGCTGAGACAGGAGCCTCCGCCTGGGACCAAGTCACCTTGGGGCAGGAGTAGACACATCTGGGAACCCATGGGCTGGCTCTGAAATGTTCTACCTGGAAATAATGCACATCACTTCTGCTCACTTTCTACTGATCAGAACAGATCATGTGGCCAAGCTCACCAAGCACACTGCTGGGTATACAATCCCCCTGAAAGAATGGTCAGTGATTTTGAACTATACTGCAATCTGTCACACCATGGACGAAGCTATCTGTAGAAACTTAAGGAAAAATGAAATGTAGGCAGAGGATGGGCTTCCCAGGTGGCGCTAGTGGTAAGGAACCCACCTGCCATTGCAGGAGATAGAGGAGACGTGGGTTCAATCCCCGGGTTGGAAGACCTCCTAGAGGAAGGTATGGCAACCCACTCCAGTATTCTTGCCTGGAGAATTCCACGGACAGAGGAGCGTGATGAGCTATAGTCCATAAGGTCACACAGAGTGGGCACGACTGAAGTGTGCATGCGCTGCTGGACGCAACTTACCTGCATGCAGGCAGGCAGAGGGTGGAGAGAGGCAAACGGTTCCCGTCCTGGCACCGGATGGACACTCACCCAGTTACGCACCCAGTTCTGAGCAGAGCCCCAGCGAGGCACTGGCATTTCAGGAGGGTGGTATTAGAAAGAGCACTCACAGGCTTCCCTGCTAGCTCAGTGGTAAAGAGTTCGCCTGCCAAGGCAGGAGACACGGGTTCGATCCCTGATCCGGGAAGATCCTACATGCTGCGGAGCACCTAAGCCCGTGAGTCGCAACAATGGAGCCTGTGCTCTAGAGCCTCGGAGCAGCGACTATGGAGCCCACGTGCCATAACGACTGAAGCCCGTGTGCCCAAGAGCCCGAGTTCCACAAGAAAAGTCACCGCAACAAGAAGATCCCATAAGCTGCAGAGCAATGAAGCCCGTGAGCCACAACTATTGAGCCTGTGCTCTAGAGCCTCGGAGCTGCAACTATGGAGCCTGTGTGCTCTAGAGCCCGAGTTCCACAACAAGAGAAGTCACTGCAACCAGAAGCCTGCTCACCTCCACTAGAGAGTAGCCTCTACTCCCTGCAACTAGAGAAGAGCCTGTGGCAGAGCCTGTGAATAGCCAAAAATAAATACATAAATAAAATTAAAAAAAAAAAAAAAACACCCACACTCAAGTGGTAAGAAAGCAGGCTCAGAGCAGGGAAATAGTGTGCCCAAGTTTGAAGGGCTTGTGAGCACCCGAGCCAGAATTTGAGCCCAGGTCCACCTGACAGCCTGGCTCACCATAGCCGTTGAGCAGGAGGGGGCACCAAGCTGAGATCCATCCCTTTCACTTCGGTCCTTGAGGATCTGTGTCACCAAAGTGTGCTGGGGGGAAGCTAAGCCTGCAGACGTCCGGTCTGGAAGGCCCGTGCCTGCATCATCACCCCACCTTGGCAAGTGAATACAAGGTAGGTGGGCGCACTGGGCGTGGCCTGGCCCCTGATGTCCCAGTGCACAGACAGGGTCTGGTCACTGGCTCTCCTAGGAGATAGGCTGGGGCGGGAGCACATCTCAGTGGGTAGAAACAGACAAGGAAGAAGTCGGGATTCAGTCTGCAGAGCCACAGCTTTTCTGATCACTGTTGTGGCAGGCCCGCAGTCTTTTGGAGAGAATTTGAGTCCTGAGGTTCCCGTGAAATTGCACTCGACCTGCAGGCCAGGAATTCAGGGAGGACCCCAGGGGTCTGAGTGGATCTGGGGGCGAGGGAGGCCCCACCAGAGCTCCCCAGGGCCCACTGAGAACAGCACCGTGGTCTTGGCTTCAGCGGGATTCCGCATCTTCCCAGAGCCCCAAAGGCTCTTGCCAGCCGGGCGGGGCCGGGCCTGCCCTCCCCCTCCCTCTCCGCTGGGATGCTTTCAGTCTTTTTCTGGATCTTTTCCCAGAGGAACCAGGGAAAAAGCCTTGGGCAGGTTCCCAGGAGGCCGCGGCCCGCTCCCTCCCCCACGGCCGCTTGGAGAGCCTTGAGAGTCGAAGCAGAGAGCTAATTCTGTCCCTTGGCTTCACCAAGCGACGGAGACTGGCAGGCACTGAACGCCGGCTCCCTGAATCTCCCCAGGGGCAGAACAGCGTGTGCCAGCCCTGCGAAGACTTGGGCCCTGGGAAACGACCCAGTTGCCCTGCCTGGGGGCTCTTCACCATCTCCCAAGAGAAGCAGATTCCAGGACAGGAATGGCATTGCTCAAAATACTCCCTGCAACTAGAAAGCCTGTGGCAGAGCCTGTGAATAGCCAAAATAAATACATAAATAAAATTAAAAAAAAAAAAAAAACACCCACACTCAAGTGGTAAGAAAGCAGGCTCAGAGCAGGGAAATAGTGTGCCCAAGTTTGAAGGGCTTGTGAGCACCCGAGCCAGAATTTGAGCCCAGGTCCACCTGACAGCCTGGCTCACCATAGCCGTTGAGCAGGAGGGGGCACCAAGCTGAGATCCATCCCTTTCACTTCGGTCCTTGAGGATCTGTGTCACCAAAGTGTGCTGGGGGGAAGCTAAGCCTGCAGACGTCCGGTCTGGAAGGCCCGTGCCTGCATCATCACCCCACCTTGGCAAGTGAATACAAGGTAGGTGGGCGCACTGGGCGTGGCCTGGCCCCTGATGTCCCAGTGCACAGACAGGGTCTGGTCACTGGCTCTCCTAGGAGATAGGCTGGGGCGGGAGCACATCTCAGTGGGTAGAAACAGACAAGGAAGAAGTCGGGATTCAGTCTGCAGAGCCACAGCTTTTCTGATCACTGTTGTGGCAGGCCCGCAGTCTTTTGGAGAGGATTTGAGTCCTGTGGGTCCCGTGAAAATGCACTCGACCTGCAGGCCAGGGATTCCGGGAGGACCCCCGGGGTCCGCCCGGATCTGGGGACGGGGGAGGCCCCACCAGAGCTCCCCAGGGCCCACTGAGAACAGCACCGTGGTCTTGGCTTCAGCGGGATTCCGCATCTTCCCAGAGCCCCAAAGGCTCTTGCCAGCCGGGCGGGGCCGGGCCTGCCCTCCCCCTCCCTCTCCGCTGGGATGCTTTCAGTCTTTTTCTGGATCTTTTCCCAGAGGAACCAGGGAAAAAGCCTTGGGCAGGTTCCCAGGAGGCCGCGGCCCGCTCCCTCCCCCACGGCCGCTTGGAGAGCCTTGAGAGTCGAAGCAGAGAGCTAATTCTGTCCCTTGGCTTCACCAAGCGACGGAGACTGGCAGGCACTGAACGCCGGCTCCCTGAATCTCCCCAGGGGCAGAACAGCGTGTGCCAGCCCTGCGAAGACTTGGGCCCTGGGAAACGACCCAGTTGCCCTGCCTGGGGGCTCTTCACCATCTCCCAAGAGAAGCAGATTCCAGGGGACAGGAATGGCATGGTTCCAGGGGACCAGGCTCCCCCTGGTCCAGCAAGGGGTCAGGAACGGAGTCCTGTGCCCGCTGCCCTGCTCCTGCAACCAGAAGGCTTGGAGAAGTGGGCTTTCTCCTCCCAGGGCCAAACGCGTGGTGGGGAGGGACCTCGTTGACCAAACACTCCTGGGCTGACCACAAGGCTCAGCCCAGCCCCCACCAAGAGCCCTTCTGATGGGGTGTACAGCCCACGCCTCCGGGGACACCTCCATCTGACGCAGGATACAGAAGAGCCAGGTCACAGATACACAAATCCCGCAGTCCAAGTGCGGAGCAGCACGGAGGATGAGCAGGGCTACCGGCGAGGGGTGGGGACAGAGGTCATTTCAGGGCTCGTATGGTGGGGCGTTCCCACTCCCACCCACTACCACACATCTGGAGTTTCTTCTCTGACTTTCCAGAAAGGCCTTCCACAGTGAAGAGTGGGGGGTTATTAGTAAGAGGCCCAGAGATCTGTGTGAGAAGAATCTGTCCACAGACACCCCTCGCCTGAGGCAAAGCCAGGAGGTGACAATGTCCCTCGGCACAGAACGAAGGCCGGAAACAGCTCATGGGCATCCCGGTTACTCGTGCCCTTTGAGTGGGGCTGTTTTACTACATTTCCATTTATTAACGTTCCTTAAGACACTTCATTCATAAACCAAGGGCGACCAGATCCGAGGCCCGGGTGGGCCCTGTCCCCTGGCCATGCGGGGTCCCGCTGTGCCCCCCTCAGTCCTCCTGATCACCGTGAAGCCCTCTGCTTCCAGCAATGCAGACAACTTCCAACTTCTTCCAGCCCACGGTGAGGCCAGGAGGCTCCCCAAGAGCTAGGAGGCCTCAGTATTTTGGGGAACAGTCCACGCTGGAGCGCCACTAGCTCCGAGATCCCCTATGTGTGACATTGTCTCTCGCACCTGCAGAAGGGCCCCGACGTTCCTGCCCTCCTCCCTCCCGGCGGGGAGACTCTAGGGCTTGAGGTAGCGCCGGTGGCTTCCTCATGGCTTCCTCGGCTCTTTCTGTTCAGGACCCGGCTGCCCCCGTCCAGGACTCGGGAGGCTACTGTCTTAGCCCCAGACTCCCTTGTGGGTGGAGTGGGAGGAAAGTGTGGCTCAGAAGATCCCAGCAAAGCAGTGGGTGCAGAGGCTGGGGAGGCCCTGGGTGGCTGTTCAGTCGCTCTGTCGTGTCCAACTCTTTGCGACCCCATGGACTGCAGCACGCCAGGCTTCCCTGGCCTTCATCTCCCGGAGTTTGCTCAAACTCGTGGCCCTGGGAGGACAGAGCAAAGGGGGCAGTGGGGATGGAGGGGGTTCTTCCTGGAGAACAGAGGCTGCCGTTCCCTGCACACGGGGTGTGGCAAGGGAGGCACTACTCTGGCACCTCCCATTGTCTGCGCCCAAATCTCTCCAGGACCAGGAAGAAAATAGACACAGGAGTCCCACAGGCCTTGCTGGCAGTGGCAGGTTGACCACTGGCCCACTGGAAAGCTGCTCAGGGCACGAGCGTCCCCTCGGTTGGACAGGCTTCCAAGGCAGAGCCCTCAAAGGGCCACCTTCCCAGACCGGCCAGCCGGTCCTCCACGGTGTGACCTGGGAGGCCTCAGAGCTCTCTGAACTGAAGCCACGGTGACCGAGCATTTCTGCAGGGCTCTAAGGCCAGGAGTCCAGGCTACGTGTAGAAAGTCTGATCAGGCGCTAGGCCCCTTCCAGCCTGAGAGACACAGGCAGGGCCTCTGGGAGCCCCCGGGCCTCTGCACACACCTCCCATCTCCGCCTGCCAGCCTCGGACACCAGGTCCGCCCCCACTGTGGCCTCCGGGGGATGCCACGCCCGCCTGCCGTGGCCTGGGGTGCTCCATCTCAGCCTTCCACCTCCCCATTTGCCATGATGATTATTATTCGTATGTAACAGCCTTATTGAGACGTAATTCCCACACCACACGACTCACCCATTGAAAGCCCATGGGTCACTGGTGCTTGGTGTATTCACTGGCTGTGCAACTGTTACCACAAACACACACACACAGGATGTGGCCTTCTGTGTTTGGCTTCTTTCACTCTGTTTTTTTTTTTTTTTTTAAAGATTTATTTATTTATTTACTTTGGGCGGGGGTCGGGTTGGGGAGGGAGGGGAGTGGGCGGGCCACTTCTATTGGTCTTTCATTTCTCTGTTTTCATTCGTCTTTGTTCTTTGGCTCCTGTGGGCCTCCCATCGTGGTGGCATCTGTCGTTGCAGAGCACCGGCTCTGGGCGCATGCGCTCCAGAGCTCCGGCTCGGTGATTGGACACATCAGTCCAGCTGCTCCGCGGCACGTGGGATCTTCCCAGGCCAGGGCATGAACCGGCGCCCCTTGCACGGCAAGGAGGTGTCCTTACCCACTGGACCACCAGGGGAAGCCCCTTCTTTCACTTTGTACCCCGTTTCCAGGGTTCATCCTTCAGGTTGTAGCTCACAGCAGCTTGTTCCTTTGTGTGGCTAAAAAACACCTCCCTTTGTGTGTGTGTCCGCCACAGTTGTTTCCAAGGATGTCAAGGTCGGTATTCTTTGCTTGCTGTCTTGGTCTGTCTAGCCCTCTCAACCAGCCACCCTGGGAGCGGTTCACCTTCCGCAGGACCTGGGAAAGTGCAAGACACTAGTGACCCTCGGTAAATATTTGCTGTATGAGTGAACAGGGTAGGGGGACAGAACCTTCGTCAGAGGCCACCAACATGCCCTGTCCTCCCAGCCACCTTGCTATGAACACCTGCACGGGCCCCCAGAGAAATCAACCCTGCACTAGGATTACACGTTCAGATGCCCCTTCCAGCCTGAGAGACACAGGCAGGGCCTCTGGGAGCCCCCGGGCCTCTGCACACACCTCCCATCTCCGCCTGCCAGCCTCGGACACCAGGTCCGCCCCCACTGTGGCCTCCGGGGGATGCCACGCCCGCCTGCCGTGGCCTGGGGTGCTCCATCTCAGCCTTCCACCTCCCCATTTGCCATGATGATTATTATTCGTATGTAACAGCCTTATTGAGACGTAATTCCCACACCACACGACTCACCCATTGAAAGCCCATGGGTCACTGGTGCTTGGTGTATTCACTGGCTGTGCAACTGTTACCACAAACACACACACACAGGATGTGGCCTTCTGTGTTTGGCTTCTTTCACTCTGTTTTTTTTTTTTTTTTTAAAGATTTATTTATTTATTTACTTTGGGCGGGGGTCGGGTTGGGGAGGGAGGGGAGTGGGCGGGCCACTTCTATTGGTCTTTCATTTCTCTGTTTTCATTCGTCTTTGTTCTTTGGCTCCTGTGGGCCTCCCATCGTGGTGGCATCTGTCGTTGCAGAGCACCGGCTCTGGGCGCATGCGCTCCAGAGCTCCGGCTCGGTGATTGGACACATCAGTCCAGCTGCTCCGCGGCACGTGGGATCTTCCCAGGCCAGGGCATGAACCGGCGCCCCTTGCACGGCAAGGAGGTGTCCTTACCCACTGGACCACCAGGGGAAGCCCCTTCTTTCACTTTGTACCCCGTTTCCAGGGTTCATCCTTCAGGTTGTAGCTCACAGCAGCTTGTTCCTTTGTGTGGCTAAAAAACACCTCCCTTTGTGTGTGTGTCCGCCACAGTTGTTTCCAAGGATGTCAAGGTCGGTATTCTTTGCTTGCTGTCTTGGTCTGTCTAGCCCTCTCAACCAGCCACCCTGGGAGCGGTTCACCTTCCGCAGGACCTGGGAAAGTGCAAGACACTAGTGACCCTCGGTAAATATTTGCTGTATGAGTGAACAGGGTAGGGGGACAGAACCTTCGTCAGAGGCCACCAACATGCCCTGTCCTCCCAGCCACCTTGCTATGAACACCTGCACGGGCCCCCAGAGTAATCAACCCTGCACTAGGATTACACGTTCAGATGCCACCCCAGGGTGGCTCTCTGGGGCCCTCTCACCATCAGTCCCAAAGTCAGTCCTAAATGAAATCAACCCTGAATATTTACTGGCAAGACTGATGCTGAAGCTCCAACACTTTGGCCACCTGATGTGAAGAGCCGACTCATTGGAAAAGCCCCCGATGCTGGGAAAGACGGAAGGCAAAAGGAGAAGAGGGCAACAGAGGATGAGACGGCTGGATGGCATCGTCAACTCAATGGACACGAGTCTGAGCAAACTCCGGGAAAGAGCGAAGAACCAGGACGCCTGGCATGCCACAGTCCATGGGGTCGCAAAGAGTCGGACACGACTTAGCAATGGAACAACGCTTGACCTCTCAGTCAGGAGACTCCCTGCCGGGACCTGGCCTGTGCCCTGGAGGCCGTTGGGCAGCACCCTGACTCTCTCCCCGAGACACCAAGAGCGCCTGCCCTTCTTAGCTGTGACAGCCAGAAGCATTTCTGCAAATGTCCCCAGGACTCCCCCAGCAGAGAAGCCCTGGCCGCACACATTCTCTTCATGTCTTTTTCATCACAAGCCGGAGCAGTGGGAGCCAGAATTATTGGCAGTTGAGGAGTTGCCCTGAGTCGGGTGGTCTGACCACAGAGAGACAAGCAGCAGAATCGGGGCATGAAGCCTCTGTCCCCAGCGGTGGGTCCCGGACCCCCGAGCAGGAGCCAGCAATCCAGGAGACCTCAGACCCCTCAGGCCAGCTCGGCCACCCCTTGACTTTCTCTTTCTTTGGATTGGGTTTGAAAACGCCCTCGCAACACCCTCTTGGTGAACTGAGCCAAGGCTGCAGAATTTTCCAGGCCAGCCTCCTCGCCCCACCCCCACCCGAGCCAAATCCTTATCATTCTTTTCATTTTTCAATGTTCACAAGACAAAGGAAATAAGCCCTTGGAGAAAGCACAAGCTGTGTTTGTTCCTTGCTGCTGCTTCCATGTAACTGGATCCTGCTTGGGGAGGTCACACCGGGGACTGTGAGCAGAGCCAAGGCCCGGGCTGCCCATGGCCATGTTCACGTCCACAGCCCTGGCCTGCGTGAGATGAGACAAGGCATAGCATCTGCCAATGCCACACAGCGTGGGCTTCTTGCTGCAGGTTCTGGCCGGGCCCACACCGTCTCAGCCACACTGGGTCCCCACAGGCTGAGGGCCAGTTGTGGGGCTGGAGGAGCGTTGGGCCAGCAGAGAAGGGGAAAGGCTTTGGATCTCAGCCCCTTGGCCTGAGATTCCAATCCCTGGACCTTGATCTGCTGACCCTCCCTGAGCGTTGGTTTCTTGTCTGTAGGACGGGTCCATAGCCCTCCTCTTCAACGGCTGGATGGCATCGTCAATCTGACACGAGTCTGAGCAAACTCCGGGAAAGAGCGAAGAACCAGGACGCCTGGCATGCCACAGTCCATGGGGTCGCAAAGAGTCGGACACGACTTAGCAATGGAACAACGCTTGACCTCTCAGTCAGGAGACTCCCTGCCGGGACCTGGCCTGTGCCCTGGAGGCCGTTGGGCAGCACCCTGACTCTCTCCCCGAGACACCAAGAGCGCCTGCCCTTCTTAGCTGTGACAGCCAGAAGCATTTCTGCAAATGTCCCCAGGACTCCCCCAGCAGAGAAGCCCTGGCCGCACACATTCTCTTCATGTCTTTTTCATCACAAGCCGGAGCAGTGGGAGCCAGAATTATTGGCAGTTGAGGAGTTGCCCTGAGTCGGGTGGTCTGACCACAGAGAGACAAGCAGCAGAATCGGGGCATGAAGCCTCTGTCCCCAGCGGTGGGTCCCGGACCCCCGAGCAGGAGCCAGCAATCCAGGAGACCTCAGACCCCTCAGGCCAGCTCGGCCACCCCTTGACTTTCTCTTTCTTTGGATTGGGTTTGAAAACGCCCTCGCAACACCCTCTTGGTGAACTGAGCCAAGGCTGCAGAATTTTCCAGGCCAGCCTCCTCGCCCCACCCCCACCCGAGCCAAATCCTTATCATTCTTTTCATTTTTCAATGTTCACAAGACAAAGGAAATAAGCCCTTGGAGAAAGCACAAGCTGTGTTTGTTCCTTGCTGCTGCTTCCATGTAACTGGATCCTGCTTGGGGAGGTCACACCGGGGACTGTGAGCAGAGCCAAGGCCCGGGCTGCCCATGGCCATGTTCACGTCCACAGCCCTGGCCTGCGTGAGATGAGACAAGGCATAGCATCTGCCAATGCCACACAGCGTGGGCTTCTTGCTGCAGGTTCTGGCCGGGCCCACACCGTCTCAGCCACACTGGGTCCCCACAGGCTGAGGGCCAGTTGTGGGGCTGGAGGAGCGTTGGGCCAGCAGAGAAGGGGAAAGGCTTTGGATCTCAGCCCCTTGGCCTGAGATTCCAATCCCTGGACCTTGATCTGCTGACCCTCCCTGAGCGTTGGTTTCCTTGTCTGTAGGACGGGGTCCATAGCCCTCCTCTTCAACGAGGTGTTTGTGAAAATCAAGAGAGTAAAACACGTAAAGATTAACACATGTGTGCTTGGTATTGCTAAAGGCCAGATAAATTATAACGATATGCCAAGTAAATTAATAAATACCAAGTATAGTATAAATTAATACATTTATAGCATACATATTTTATAATAAGAGTAACAAATTAATTGTGATTGGTACCCGACAGACCCTCAGTGCCTCATAGGCATTTAATAACTGTGTGTGCTAAGTCACTTCAGTTGTGTCTGACTGCGACCCCACGGACTGTAGTCCACCAGGCTTCTCTGTTCATGGAATTGTCCAGTATTTTAAAACCTCCCAACACATAGGAAACAGAAGCAGGGGCCAATGCAGGGATCAACCTGAGGCTCACTACACGGCTAGTGATCAGCAGAGCTGGATTCTGAACCCGAGTCTCGCTGCAAAACTCTTGGGCCTAATCCCTGAGCTTCACGGCTTCTTGAATAAGAAGCCTGGAACAGTGGGCCCTCCCTATCCACAGGCTCCACATCTGCTGAGTCGACCAACTGTGGATCAAAAAATATTTTTAAAATTTTAAATTCCAGAAAGTTTCAAAAAATGAAACTTGAATCTGCTGGCCAAGCACCTATTGATGTCGTATTTGGCCTGTGTTTACAGCTTTTACAATAGCATTGACATGGTTTAGGGCATTATAACAATTTTTTACTAGTGTTGTTTGCTGAGTCATGTCCCATTCTTTTGTGACCTCTATGAGCTGTAGCCCACCAGACTCCTCAGTCTGTGAAATTCTCCAGGTGAGAATACTGGAGTGGGCTGCCATTTCCTCCTCCAAAGGAATCTTCCCAACCCGGGGATCCAACCAGGATTCCCTGCATGGCCGGCAGATTATTACCATCTGACCCACCAGGGAAGCCTGGACGAGGTGCAGAGGTTATATGCACAAACTACACCGTTTTATATATGGGACTTGAGGATCTAAGAGTTTGGTGTCCACCAGGGGTCTTAGAACCAATTTCCCCGTGGATACCAAAGGACGGCTGTGGTCAAGCGAGCGGAGCATAACACTTGCATTGTTCATCAGCATCGCTATCTGGCCAGGCAGCCAGGCCTCTTCCTGGCTGATTCACACCTACCACACGGCCAGATTCCAGCTCCTTGGGCCCACCTGTGAGCACTCCCAGGTGGGCCAAGCCAGACCCGCCCAGGTGGGCATCTGAGGCTCTTGTGTGAATACATTTATAGCATACATATTTTATAATAAGAGTAACAAATTAATTGTGATTGGTACCCGACAGACCCTCAGTGCCTCATAGGCATTTAATAACTTTGTGTGCTAAGTCACTTCAGTTGTGTCTGACATGCACCCCACGGACTGTAGTCCACCAGGCTTCTCTGTTCATGGAATTGTCCAGTATTTTAAAACCTCCCAACACATAGGAAACAGAAGCAGGGGCCAATGCAGGGATCAACCTGAGGCTCACTACACGGCTAGTGATCAGCAGAGCTGGATTCTGAACCCGAGTCTCGCTGCAAAACTCT
This sequence comes from Tragulus kanchil, assembly GCA_022376925.1. Lineage (NCBI taxonomy): Eukaryota > Metazoa > Chordata > Mammalia > Artiodactyla > Tragulidae > Tragulus > Tragulus kanchil. The sequence continues at coordinate 154,926,956 of JAIOJX010000032.1, forward strand.
TGGGCCTAATCCCTGAGCTTCACGGCTTCTTGAATAAGAAGCCTGGAACAGTGGGCCCTCCCTATCCACAGGCTCCACATCTGCTGAGTCGACCAACTGTGGATCAAAAAATATTTTTAAAATTTTAAATTCCAGAAAGTTTCAAAAAATGAAACTTGAATCTGCTGGCCAAGCACCTATTGATGTCGTATTTGGCCTGTGTTTACAGCTTTTACAATAGCATTGACATGGTTTAGGGCATTATAACAATTTTTTACTAGTGTTGTTTGCTGAGTCATGTCCCATTCTTTTGTGACCTCTATGAGCTGTAGCCCACCAGACTCCTCAGTCTGTGAAATTCTCCAGGTGAGAATACTGGAGTGGGCTGCCATTTCCTCCTCCAAAGGAATCTTCCCAACCCGGGGATCCAACCAGGATTCCCTGCATGGCCGGCAGATTATTACCATCTGACCCACCAGGGAAGCCTGGACGAGGTGCAGAGGTTATATGCACAAACTACACCGTTTTATATATGGGACTTGAGGATCTAAGAGTTTGGTGTCCACCAGGGGTCTTAGAACCAATTTCCCCGTGGATACCAAAGGACGGCTGTGGTCAAGCGAGCGGAGCATAACACTTGCATTGTTCATCAGCATCGCTATCTGGCCAGGCAGCCAGGCCTCTTCCTGGCTGATTCACACCTACCACACGGCCAGATTCCAGCTCCTTGGGCCCACCTGTGAGCACTCCCAGGTGGGCCAAGCCAGACCCGCCCAGGTGGGCATCTGAGGCTCTTGTGTGATCATACACATTCAAGGTGAGTCTCCTTTCAGAGCTTGCTGGGGTCAGTCTGCTCTTGTGACCATGGGGCTGGGAGGGAGGAAGCGTCCACTACTTGAGCGTCCCAGCCCATTCTCAGACACACTCTCTCCAGCTCCCAAAGGACAAAGCCGAAGGCCTCCATTCCCATGAGCACACTGCTCCCCTCAGCAGTACCTGAGCTGGCAAAGTGTTCCCAGCCCGTCGCCAGGGGCTCGGGGGCGCACCTCACTGATCATGAAGCACCAGCTCCGGGCGTGAACAGTGGTGAACCAGGCAGGAGTCTGACGTGCCCAGAGCCCTTCCCTCTGTGTTTATTCCAGTCCCCAGCCCCTCCCAGAGGGCACAAGAGACGGCTGGCTTCAGCCACAGACACAGGCCCCCACCCTGCAGGGTTTCTAGAGCAGAGGTTGGGAGCCCAGGGTGGCCTGGCAGGCCAAAAATGGGGCTTGAAAACTGGGCAGAGGCCACAGGAGACAGATGACCCCCGGCCCTCAGATCCTGCCGTAGGGAGGTCTGACCCTGGGCCCCCTGCAGGCGCTGGGGCGTCTCTGCTGCCACCTCTGAAGAGCATGAGCCCACCCCGCTTCTCCCTGTCGCTTGCTTGGGTCACAGCCTGGGGAAGATTGGATGGCTGGAGCTACCATCGCATGGCAGGCCACAGCAGTCAAGAGCAGGGAGAGCTGACAGCAGGGGAGCTTGTTTGTCTTCAGTCAAGAGTTCCCCTAGAACCTCCCTGAGCTTCAGACAAGGGTTGGTACCCTGACCAGCATGGGATACTGACAGACGCCCTAAGTGGCTACTGGTCCCTCTCATGGGGATGTTTGCTTAGACAAAAGGTAGAAATAACTGGGTCAAGTAAGTAGAAAGCCTAGTGATAGTCTGTTTCAGGTATGGCTGGATCCAGGGGTGTAAGCAGTGTTTCCAGGACGTGGTTCAGGACCCAGTGTTTCTGTCCTCCGATTCCAAAGTCTCTTGGCTGGCTTTGTTCTCAGATGTCTTATTCCAGTGATGGCAAATTGGCTCTTCGAGTCCAGCTCACACCCTCCCAGATTTCAAGGCAAGAGGGAGGACTTCCCTGGTGGTACAGTGGGTAAGAATCCGTCTGCCAATATTGGGGACACGGGTTCAAGGCCTGGTCTGGGAAGATTCTACATGTTGCGGAGCAGCTAAGCCCGTGAGCTGCAACTACAGAGCCTGTGGGCATGTTCTGCAACAAAAGAGAAGCCATAGCAACGCAAAGTCCACATCCTGCAGCAAAGAGTACCCCCCAACGCTCGCCACTGGCTGCAACTAGAGGAAACCCAAGCAAAGCAATGGAGACCCAGGGCAGCCAAAAATAAATAGTTAAATACATGACTAAAATTTAATCAATCTCACTTATTAAACAAATAGCAGAAGGGAAAAGGAGAGACCGTGTCTTTCTAGTCCTCCAGAGTTAGATCTGATTGGTTCTCAGTGGCTTGATTTGAGTCACATGAACTCAAGAAGAATGCAGTTCTCCAATTGGTCAGTCCCGAGTCATGTGATCTATCTTTACAGCCAGGGAGGGAATCGAGCCCACTGAAACCCATGGGCTGAACACTGGAGAGAAGTGGTTCCCCAGAGGGCCAGTGGTGTTTTCTGGTCAGGAGAGGAGAGAAGGGACACTGGGTAGCACAAACAATCGTCACTAGAATGACCGTTGGCAGGCTCCATGACTTGCTCCTGGGCTTTCTGGCGTGGCAGCTGGCCGTGCACTGACAGGCCGTCCTGAGACCCCAGAGCAGGTCTTCCTCCTCTCCTGACTGACAGTTGGCCTGTGTGGTGACGGGTAGTTGGCAGCCCCTCTCTGGACAGCTGGCCCCTCTGACTGGCAGGGAATGGGCCACCTGGTGGGCAGTTGGCTGGCTCAGTGCTTGGCAAGTGCCTCGTCCCGTCTGGAAGTCTCTCATGGGGCCGCCCTGGAGGAGATCTCTAGGGTCGATGTCTCTCTTCCTGCCTCTGCCGACCACCATCACTCCCCACTCCGGCAGAGGGAGGCGGGCTCTGCTTCCAAAGGCTCTTGCGGAAGCCCCTGTCCAGCGGCAGCAGGAGGCCACTCGGGGCCAGTAGTATCCCCGGGGAGCCAGGGTAGAGGGGTCCCGGAAGGAGGGGACTCTGGAAGGGTTTCATGTCACTCAGCTTTCAACAAATAACTCTGAAAGGCCACCTTGGGTCAGACATGGGCGGTGACGGTGCACTTAACAGACAGCCTTGTGTTCACTGAGCTTCAAGCCTCTCGGGGAGAGGGTCTGGCTCGAGTCGTGACGTGTGAGACAGGGTGGAGACGGTGGTCCCGGGAGCTGACCTGTAAGTGGGGACCCCGGGGGAGACTTCCCAGGAGGAGCGGAGAGCTTCGGGCAGAGGGTGGAGGCTGGGGTGAGAGGTGCGTGGGTGAAGGGCCACAGGGTCCCGAGAGTCAAGGAGGCCAAATTGCGGGGGCACGAGGGGTCCAGGTGAGGGTCTGGGACCTCCTCCTGAGGGAAAAAGCGTTTAAGCGGGGCAGTGCGGCGAGCAGATTGGAATTTTGCTGATGTATTTCTTTATGGTTGTGCGGGATCGCTGTGGCTGCACACAGGCATCCTCTGGTTGCAGCGAGTGGGGACCGCCCGCTAGGGCAGCGCACGGGCTGCTCATTGCGGTGGCTCGTCCTGCAGAGCACGGGCTCTCGGGCACGGGCTTAGCAGCAGCAGCACACGGGCTTAGTTGCCCTGTAGCGTGTGCAATCTTCCCGGACCAGGGATCACACCGGTGTCCCTTGCAGGTCAATCCTTAACCTCTGGACCACCAGGGACGTTCCAGACTTCCATTTGAGAAAGATCCTTCTGGACCTAGAGGAAACTGATTCTGGAGGACACAGGAGGAACAGGAGCGGTGCAGCCATCAGGCTGAGAACCGGAAGTGGCCAGGGGCCGGAGGGGGCAGATGCGGAGAAGCGGGCGATCTGCAGCCTCCCTGGGGCGGAAACGGGACAGATAGGCGGCGAGCTGCCCCCACACCCTGTTGGTACACCAGCCGCAGAGCGGTGTGGGCGCGGGGTGCCACAGGCCTTGCACCGATGAAGGATTCCCTGCTGCTCGCAGCCCATGTGTGCCCACGCTTGAGTGCCCGGCGAGTTGGTGTGTGTCCATGCATGCGGTAGAGGAAGCGGGGCACAGTCCCCTGAAATGTGGGCACGGAGGGCGAGAAGATGGGGTGGCCCATTCTTTGTGCGTCTTTGCGTGTCCTCCGGCTGCTGGAACACGTATGACTTTCCTAGTTGCTAAAAAGGGATTTTAAAGAGAGGATGAAAAGTGAGCATGGGAGAGAGTGCAGTGGCTGAGAGGCTGACTGTGGGTCAGAGCGACCCAGGGTGGAATCCTTGGGCTGTCTGGAATGGCCTGGAGCCTGAGGAGGACACCTCGGCCAGCCCTGGCCCGTCTCCTCTGCAGTGCTGTGTGGATTCGCGAGCTTGCCCAGCCCAGGGGGCGGTCAGTTGTCATTGCTGACGGCTGTCCTGTCCCCTCCCTCCTCCTCCCTGATTTTCTCTGCCCCCATTCATCTCCCTCTGTATTTCCAACCCGACCATGTCCCCGCCCCACAGAAGAAGGAGGCTGGGATGAGGACGGGTCGACAAGACCTGCGTGGCCAGGACGGACGGGAAGCTGGGGCCAGGGACCACCCCAGGGCCGGGGAAGGAGGGGCCCCCCTCTTTATGGTTGTGCGGGATCGCTGTGGCTGCACACAGGCATCCTCTGGTTGCAGCGAGTGGGGACCGCCCGCTAGGGCAGCGCACGGGCTGCTCATTGCGGTGGCTCGTCCTGCAGAGCACGGGCTCTCGGGCACGGGCTTAGCAGCAGCAGCACAGGGCTTAGTTGCCCTGTAGCGTGTGCAATCTTCCCGGACCAGGGATCACACCGGTGTCCCTTGCAGGTCAATCCTTAACCTCTGGACCACCAGGGACGTTCCAGACTTCCATTTGAGAAAGATCCTTCTGGACCTAGAGGAAACTGATTCTGGAGGACACAGGAGGAACAGGAGCGGTGCAGCCATCAGGCTGAGAACCGGAAGTGGCCAGGGGCCGGAGGGGGCAGATGCGGAGAAGCGGGCGATCTGCAGCCTCCCTGGGGCGGAAACGGGACAGATAGGCGGCGAGCTGCCCCCACACCCTGTTGGTACACCAGCCGCAGAGCGGTGTGGGCGCGGGGTGCCACAGGCCTTGCACCGATGAAGGATTCCCTGCTGCTCGCAGCCCATGTGTGCCCACGCTTGAGTGCCCGGCGAGTTGGTGTGTGTCCATGCATGCGGTAGAGGAAGCGGGGCACAGTCCCCTGAAATGTGGGCACGGAGGGCGAGAAGATGGGGTGGCCCATTCTTTGTGCGTCTTTGCGTGTCCTCCGGCTGCTGGAACACGTATGACTTTCCTAGTTGCTAAAAAGGGATTTTAAAGAGAGGATGAAAAGTGAGCATGGGAGAGAGTGCAGTGGCTGAGAGGCTGACTGTGGGTCAGAGCGACCCAGGGTGGAATCCTTGGGCTGTCTGGAATGGCCTGGAGCCTGAGGAGGACACCTCGGCCAGCCCTGGCCCGTCTCCTCTGCAGTGCTGTGTGGATTCGCGAGCTTGCCCAGCCCAGGGGGCGGTCAGTTGTCATTGCTGACGGCTGTCCTGTCCCCTCCCTCCTCCTCCCTGATTTTCTCTGCCCCCATTCATCTCCCTCTGTATTTCCAACCCGACCATGTCCCCGCCCCACAGAAGAAGGAGGCTGGGATGAGGACGGGTCGACAAGACCTGCGTGGCCAGGACGGACGGGAAGCTGGGGCCAGGGACCACCCCAGGGCCGGGGAAGGAGGCTGGCCTCCCCTCTGCGACCGGCTGGTCCTTGCATCCAGTGCCTGCCCCTGGCCAGGATGACAGATGGCCCCCCAAGGGAAGGTCAGTGTCTCGGAGCAGTTGTGCGTTTGGCGGAGGCAGGCGGGTGGGGCGCCCTGCGAACGCTCCCTCGCCCCATGTCTGGCATCGGGGGACCTGGGCCTCGCCAGCAACCCGACTTTATTTTGGTTACTAAGGACGGGAAGGTTCAGCTCATAAATAATGACCTGGCCGGGCCGCCAGCCTCTCCCCCGGGGCCAACCCAAGGGCCTGAGGCCTCTTCAAGGCCAGCGGGGCCCCCGCCTCTGGGCGCGGGGCGGGAGGTCTGGTGGCCGGGCTCGGAAGCCCAGTGGGGAGGCGGGGGAGAGGGAAGAGGGGTCTTGGGGCCTGGGTTCAGAGCAAGGTTAGCCAAATAGTGGATAAATTAAGCGAGGGAAACAGACAGCTCCCCTCGCGGTGAACTTTTCACCCAGTGAACCTGCTCCTCGCCCACTCTCAGGTGGTGGCGGCTTGTGCCCTGGGGCTGTCACCCCTTGTGGGGGGGGTTGTCACCTGCGTCTTCCCCAGCCACCGCCACTGCCACCCCAGTTAAAGGATGTGGGAGGAGCGCACCCAGTATAGGGTCTGGGCCGCAGAATCAGGGCTCCACCAGCCGGAAATTCAGCCCTGGGTAGGACAGACAAACCATCCACCTTCTTCTCCTCTCGTCCAGCATCCTCACCTACGGGTGGCTTTGGAGGCTTAGGGACCCTCTCCCTTCTGTGTTCTCTGCTTTTTTGCCAGCCTGACAACCCCCCAAGGGATCAGCTCTCTCTTTGGGGCGCAAAGGAAGTGGCTCTCCCTGTGGTAAAGTGGGCTTGAGGGGTCCCCTCAGGCAACAGCCCGTCACTGGAGTCTTCTCGAAACCAGGCTTGAGGACAGAAGTGACGTGGGCCATCATCTACACAGTGTGCGATGAGGCGGGCGTGACCACCGGGCAGACCTCAGGGAAGTCACCGGGAGGGAATGTGCAGAAGAGCTGGGCGGTCCCTAGACCCATTCCCTAGCCTCTCCTCCCACTGGCCCGTCCACCGGTGGCCGCACAGCCTGGACACATGGACAGTGCCCAGAGCACATGCACTCCCCGAGCACCCAGAGCAAACAAAAGGGTGCCCGGGGCCAGGAGACGCAGGGGGCCGTCTAGCAGGGACGAGGCACTGGAGGTGGCCCGATCCCCACTCCTCTGCCGGGACTGAGTGCTTGCCAAGGCGCTGAGCCTGACCCCAGGGACACAGAGAGAGAGCGAGAGTCGGGCCGGGGGTGCCCTGCCCTCTCAGGGTGGAGCTAGTGTGGGAGGGGACAGGAGACCGCGATGCGGCGGGAGGCGGATGGACAGACGGGCAGGGACACAGACCACCTGCAGGACAGACGTCCAAGAGTGACTGGGCTGCTCAGGGACGGCCTCAAGGAAGAGGTGACACATGAACTGAGGTCGGAATGATAAGAAGGGGACAGACCAGGACAGGGAGCGGTGTGGGGTGAGGTGGAGGGCTGGGAGCCCGAAGGACAAGGCAGTGTCAGAACCCAGGTCAAGGCCACGACCGTAGGCGTGCCCCTGGTCCTCCTGGTGGATAATCCTCCGCGTGTCTGCCTGCCTGACGGGACCACCGTCTGGTCCTACCCACCGCAGAGGGGCTGGGGGGGTGATCGGGGGTCTGGATGGAGCCCAGGCGGGGTCACTCGCTCAGTGTGCCACGTGGCCACCTGACTTCCGTGCCCGAAGCCTCAGGTTAGGCTTCTGTTAAATGGGAACTTGAAACGGAGCTTCCCAGAGACGGAGGAAGAGTCTAAGAACGCAGCTGCCGGGGAAAGAAGCCTCCTCGGGAGAGGGCGGAGGGGAGGCGTGAACTTGCGGCTCTGTGGAAAAGCTCGAGAACCTGGCCCTCTTCTCACCGCCACAGACAGGGGAAGGTGGCCCACGCCGGGAGGGTGGTGCTCGTGGCAAGGCACCCATCTGCCAAAGCAGGAGACATAGCAGACTCAGGGTCGATCCCCGGGTCGGGAGGATCCCCTAGAGGAGGGCATGGCAGCCCACTCCAGGATTCTTGCGTGGATAAGCCCCGTGGACAGAGAAGCCTTGCGGGTTGTAATCCACAGGGTCCCAAAGAACCAGGAACAACTGAAGCCACTGAGCACGCAGCTGTGAGGAGGAAATGGAGGGCTGAGTGCTCTGGTCCCTACAGTCTGGGAGCTCTATCTTCCACCCCGGGCGAGCAGCCTAGGCTGACGGCCTGAGAGGTCTGTAGGAAGGGAAGACGGGCGTCTCTCCCTGACTGCGGACCCTGAGAAGCTGCTTGCTCCTTTGTTGGACCCAAAGCCATCTTTCCCATTAAACAAATCTATCCAGTTTCAGCCCAGTCATGTAGAGGGGACACATGGTCCCCTCATGTGTGGTCCTAAGAGACGGGCTTGCTCACAGGTAGAATAACTCCCTCCCACCTTCTGGTCCTTCTGGGAGCCTGGCAGCTGGTAGACAGGGAACTACTGGGGATGGACCCCGTAGGCATCTCCCCAGAATCCTAGATCAGAACCTCAGGACCCAAGCCAGACAACTGAGCCCAGGATAAAAAGGATGGAAATGTGTCTCTCTTACAAAGAGACTCACCCCATTTTAGGGAATCCTCCTGGATCCCATCCACCGTCACCCTACCTGTGTCTCCTAACACGAAATTAGCCGTGTTTCCTAATTATAAAGCAATACGTGCGCATTGTCCTTATTTTCTTTCTAAAATGTATTATTTATGTGTATGTGGGTGTGTGGGTGTGTGGGTGCTCAGTCACTCAGTCATGTCTGACTCTTTGCAACCCCAAGGACTGTAGCCTGCCAGGAACCTCTGTCCATAGAATTTTCCAGGCAAGAATAGTGGAGTGGGTTGCCATTTCCTTCTCCATTCCCGCATTTGATCAAGGATCAAACCCACATCTCCTGCACTGGCAGACGGATTCTTGACCCCTGTGCTACATGGGAAATCCCAATTTATTACTTCATTGGAGTTTGATTGCTTTACAATGTTGTGTTAGCTTCTGACGCACAGCCATGTGGATCGGCCCTATGTATACACGTCTCTCCTCCCCCTCGAGCCTCCATCCCACACCCCACGCCCCGTTCCCACCCTTCTAGGTCATCCCAGAGCACCGCGCTGAGCGCCCTGTTCTCTACAGCGGCTCCCCCAGCCAGCTCTTCCACGCACAGTCGTGTGGATATGTCACTGTTACTGTCTCGATTCGTCCCACCCGCTGCTTCGACCCCATCATCCGTTTTTCTAAATTACAATAATTTAAAAGGCATTTAGGTCTCAGTAGACACCTCCCTACATCAGGGCTGCCTTCCCTTGACAGCCCCTGACTGCTGGATCTGTCCCTGGGGACGTGCCCCGTTCAGCTACACCGAACGAGTGAGTCAGTGCATGAATGAATGAATGAGGCAGAGACCCACGCAATCCTTCAAAGAGAGCCAACTGTTTTAAAACGGGCCCTTGTGGCCATCGGCATCTCTCCCCTCCACCCCTCACCAAAGAAACAGGTTCCCCTTCCGGCTGGGCAGCCAAACAGTGGGATTTCCCGAGGCCCTGGTGACCTCTCGGCTTCCTGCCTTTCCCACAGTTCTGGGCCAGGGGCTTCCCAGAGCAGATGGTCCGTCCATGGGCTCATTGTTCTAAAATATTTATTTAGTATTATTAAAGAGATGGTGCCATGACAAGAAAGAAAAAGATGAAAAAATACATATATTTAGCATTTACCAACTGCCTAACAAGTAGAGCTTTTTGCCTATAGATGGTCCTTGGGGCCCAGCACAGATTAATTTGTCTGTAATCACACTTTCTAAAGTCATTTTACAATTTAGAATTTCTACATAGCACTTCAACAGATTCTTTTTAATTTGACAAAATTTGCAATATTCTTACCTTATTTTAGGGTTTTCCCGGTGACTTAGTGATAAGAATCTGCCTCCCAAGGTGCGAGGCATGAGTTCAAGCCCTGGTCCAGGAAGATCCCACATGCCACAATACAATGAAGCCCATGGGCCACAACTACTAAGCCCATGGGCCACAACTACTGAGCCTGGAAGCCGCAGCTAAGCTCATGTACCGCAACTACCGAAACCTAAACACCCTAGAGCCCGTGCTCTGCAACAGGAGGAGCCACTGCTGTGAGAAACCCAGGCACCACAACTAGAGAGTAGCCCCAACTCGCCACAGCTAGAGAAAAGCCCATGCCGCCACAAAGACTCAGCACAGCCAGATAAAATTATTTTAAAAAGACCATGTGAATAGCTTTATCCCATTCCTTCATATGGCTCTCCCATACTGTTGATAAGTTCTTTTTCTAATGGACATACAAGTTGTGTCCAATTTTTCACCATTGACAACAATGCAACTGTGAATATTTTAGCAACTGCGGCTCTTGTACCTTTTAAACCTTTTCTTGGGGATGAATTCCAGTAGACGTTACATAGCTCAAGAACATAACAGCCTTGTGGCTTTTTTTCCCTGGGTGTCATTACATTGCTTTTCAAAAGGGTGACACCAGTTTGCAGTGCTGTCGCCCACAGGGGAAGGATAGGAGCTTCTCTGAATGCTTGCCAGGGCTGGCTGTGGCTGTAACACCTTTTTTGTTTTCTTCGCTAACTTAGGAAATATGGCCTTTTGGCACTGCCTTAATCTGACTTTCCTTGGATGATTAGCCGTGACGAGCCTTTCCAACATGGTGGCTCAGAGTAGGGGAGCTTGACAAACTTCAGAGCCCCGTACGATACACACAATGAGACCACCTCCTCATAGTATGATTGTGATATTTTTCTAATTCATCCCATCATTTGATTTTTATTTGCATATTTATATGCCTTGGATACAAGCAGTACTATTTTCAAAGCATGGCCTTTGGTTTGAGAGCTTACACTCTGTTTTCCCATTTCCAGTATTTCTCAGAACTGCCCTAAATGAGTCTTTTAAGGGTAACCTGAGTATACCACAGTACGAGTGTACCTTGAGGATAATGCCGTCCAGACCACTGAAATCAAGAAAATGCTGCAATAAAGCAAATCACACTGGGTTTCCCAGTGCATATAAAAGTTAGGTTTACACTATACTGTAGTCTACCCTGTGTGCAGTAGTATTATATTTTTAAAACATGTCTTGTCTGGTCTTGTTCTGTCACTCAGTTGTGTCCAGCTCTTTGTGACCCTATGAACTGAAGCACGCCAGGCTTCCGGGTCCTTCACTATCTCCTGGAGTTTGCTCAAATTCATGTCCATTCAGTCAGGGATGCCGTCCAGCCATGTCATTCTCAGTTGTCCCCTTTCCCCGCCCTCCCTTCAATCTTTCTCAGCATCAGGGTTTTTTCCAGTGAGCTGGTTCTTCGCATCAGGTGGCCAAAGTATTGCAGCTTCAGCTTCAGCATCCGTCCTGCCAATGACTAGTCGGGTTGCCAATTTTTCACCATTGACAACAATGCAACTGTGAATATTTTAGCAACTGGCTCTTGTACCTTTTAAACCTTTTCTTGGGGATGAATTCCAGTAGACGTTACATAGCTCAAGAACATAACAGCCTTGTGGCTTTTTTTCCCTGGGTGTCATTACATTGCTTTTCAAAAGGGTGACACCAGTTTGCAGTGCTGTCGCCCACAGGGGAAGGATAGGAGCTTCTCTGAATGCTTGCCAGGGCTGGCTGTGGCTGTAACACCTTTTTTGTTTTCTTCGCTAACTTAGGAAATATGGCCTTTTGGCACTGCCTTAATCTGACTTTCCTTGGATGATTAGCCGTGACGAGCCTTTCCAACATGGTGGCTCAGAGTAGGGGAGCTTGACAAACTTCAGAGCCCCGTACGATACACACAATGAGACCACCTCCTCATAGTATGATTGTGATATTTTTCTAATTCATCCCATCATTTGATTTTTATTTGCATATTTATATGCCTTGGATACAAGCAGTACTATTTTCAAAGCATGGCCTTTGGTTTGAGAGCTTACACTCTGTTTTCCCATTTCCAGTATTTCTCAGAACTGCCCTAAATGAGTCTTTTAAGGGTAACCTGAGTATACCACAGTACGAGTGTACCTTGAGGATAATGCCGTCCAGACCACTGAAATCAAGAAAATGCTGCAATAAAGCAAATCACACTGGGTTTCCCAGTGCATATAAAAGTTAGGTTTACACTATACTGTAGTCTACCCTGTGTGCAGTAGTATTATATTTTTAAAACATGTCTTGTCTGGTCTTGTTCTGTCACTCAGTTGTGTCCAGCTCTTTGTGACCCTATGAACTGAAGCACGCCAGGCTTCCGGGTCCTTCACTATCTCCTGGAGTTTGCTCAAATTCATGTCCATTCAGTCAGGGATGCCGTCCAGCCATGTCATTCTCAGTTGTCCCCTTTCCCCGCCCTCCCTTCAATCTTTCTCAGCATCAGGGTTTTTTCCAGTGAGCTGGTTCTTCGCATCAGGTGGCCAAAGTATTGCAGCTTCAGCTTCAGCATCCGTCCTGCCAATGACTAGTCGGGGTTGCTTTCCGTTAGGATTGATGGGTTTGGCCTCCTTGCTGTCCAAGGAACTCTCAAGAGTCTTCTCCAGCACCACGGTTCAAAGGCATCAATTTTTCGGCACTCAGCCTTTTTTATTACCTTAATTTTAAAAACGTTTCATTCTTTAGTCAATACTCTTTAATGACCTATATGGGAAAAAAGAATCTAAAAAAGAGTTCATAACAGTGTATGTAAGACTGGTTCACTTTGCTGAAGAGCAGAAAGTAACACGACATTGTTGATTAACTCTACACCAATGGAAAAAGAAAACAAAATTTAAACAATTGCCAAAGGTAAACATTGTATTGCTAAAAAATGCCAACCATCATCTGACAATGCAGCGTTGCCATACATCTTTAATTTGTTAAAAAAAATGCTCAGTATCTGCTAAGTGCCATATGGCAAAGTGAAACCAAACAAGATGTGCCTATAATTGCGTTACCTACAGAACCCAGACAGCTCAGAACCAAATGAATTTCATCCCAGACTCAGCTGTCAGGGTTGTGAATATGGAAACTGTTTCCAGACGTTCACACCTGCGTGCAAGAAATTACAACTTGCAGAAACCTGCTTGGGTGAAGAGATTTAATTAAGATAGGAATGCTTGAATCTTCTTAGGACAAATAAAAGGATTATGGCATTTTGTAGATAATATAGAAAAATTTAGGAACGTGTCATCGTCCCCAGACTTCACATGTGTTGGTTGGATTTTCTTGCTGTATTTCTATTGCAATGTGAATCTAATAAATTTCTTACCACAGGGTAACGAATGCCAACACTTGACTCCAAGTTTCTTTTTATTTGAATGATCTTTCCATGCTCTTTGCTCATATATATTGGACTTGATGTTTTTCTTCTTCTTCTTCTTTAAAAGAAATGTGTTTATTTGGCTGTTTCAGATGTTACTTGCATTATGCCAGAATCATTTTTTTGTTGCAATGTGCAAGCTCCTCTCTAGCTGTGTCCGGAAGGTTCCAGAGCATGCAGGTTCAGTAGTTGCCGCATGTGGGCTTAGTTGCCCTAAAGCATGTGGCTCAGTGGTGAAGAATCTGCCTACCAATGTAGGAGACATCGGGGACGTGGGGTCGATCAGGAAGATCCCCTGGAGGAGGAAATGGCAATCCACTCCAGTATTCTCGCCTAGAAAATTCCGTGGACAGAGACACCTGACAGTCTATACTCCACGGGGTATAGAGAGTGAGACGCGACTGAGCACACAGGCACAGGGAGGGATCGAACCCGCACCCACTGCATTGGAAGGTGGATTCTTCACTACCGGACCAACAGGGGAGCCCCTGTTTTCCTTGCTTGTATTCATGAACTCTTTATATAGCTCAGTCATTCTTCTTTAACCTCAGGTTTCCTGACATTCAACTTTGTTCACAAAATTTAGACCATTGAAAAACTGGTGGGTTTGACATCTGTTCCTTCTCAGCACCGTCCTGGGTGGCATTAAAGCCCCTGTCCCGCCAGCACTGTCTAAAGGAAGTGGGCAGATACGTGGGTCTGCAAGTCTACTGCTCAGAGTGATCTAGCTGATTTTGCCTTGGGCTCAGTCAGCTTTCCTGATGTCATGGTTCCCCGGTGACTGGGCTCATCGAAGCACGTGCCACAGCTCCTTTGAAATGAAGGGGCTCAGAACTCCTCACTCTGAGGGGCTCTTGCCCCAGTCTAAGTCAGGTTTCTTGATTCTGTCGTGGCAGCTATTTTCGCTTTCTTTTTCCTTTTGCAGCAAAATCATTTATTTATCGTCTCTCTCGACTTCTCTGTGTAAGACTCTGAGCTGTTGTTGTTCAGTCGCTCAGTCATATCTGACTCTTTTGACCTCATGGACGGCAGCACGCCGGGCTTCCCTGTCCTTCACTGTCTCCCAGAGTTTGCTCAAACTCATGTCCATTGAGTCAGTGATGCCATCCAGCCATCGCGTCCTCTGTTGTCCTTTCTCCTCCTGTCCTCAATCTGTCCCGGCATCCGCGTCGGGGGTATAATGGTGAGTGAAAGACACAGCCCTGCCCTTGTGGAGCCCATGGTCTGTGGGGAGATGCACACTGGCCAAGCAGCACCTGGCTATTTACTGAGCACCTACTGTGTGCCAGGCTGGCTGCCAGGGACTATGGACACCCAGGTGAGTGCGTAGTGATGGCCCTCGTTATCCTTAAACAAATAACCATGCAAAGAGATGGCAAGTGATAAAGGGAGCAGCAATTTCAAGCCCCTAGTCAGCCCGGAGCAGAGTGGGGCTGAAAGGCAGGTTCCCTCCCAGTCTGCTAGGTCAGTGTTTAGAGGACCCCTCTTTCGGTTCAGCCCACCCTCAGGGTCCCATCTGCCCCTGCCCCACCTGGGCAGCTCACCTCCTATCTGAGGGGTGGGCGAGATGTCAGAAGACCCCAGGGCAGACTCTATTCTGGAAGGATGGGAGGCAGAGAGCAGAGAGGGCCACATGGCCTCACTGTCACCCTGCTACTTTCTCTGACCTCAGCTGGGGCTTGGCCTCCGGCCGTCAGAGTTCACGGGAGGTGAAGTTTCCTCCAGGGAGGCCTGGAAGGCCCCTTTCTCCCCTTCCAGGGCTTACAGGGATCTGGAAAGCCATCCATCCAGCTCTGTCCTGTCCCCTCCCCAGCTCTAGGGACCAGGCAACAGGGGCTTCCACAACTGTCCTGTCCCAGGCCTGGGCTTGGTGGGAGGACTCCAGACCTGGGGACCCTGGCGCTAGGCCAGACCACAGTGACTTCCCCAAGCTGGAGGGGCTGCATTTTCCCGGGTGGTCCCACTCTGCGGCCCCAGGATGGCGAGCGTGACCTCCCACTGGGCAGTGCAGTCTGTGAACCGCTCTGCAAAGGCCCAGGGGCTGTCACTGGCTCTCACCTATCCCTGCCAGGAAATTTGAGCCTATCACTCAGGGCCTCGGGGACATCTCCAGAGATCTTGGAGCCAGACAACTCTGGGTGGGAATCCTTGATCTATCTCTATACACCACAGGATCCTGGGCAGATTTACCCCATGGAGACTCGGTTTTCCCCATCTGTAAAATGGGTTCACCCCTGCCCTTGTGGAGCCCATGGTCTGTGGGGAGATGCACACTGGCCAAGCAGCACCTGGCTATTTACTGAGCACCTACTGTGTGCCAGGCTGGCTGCCAGGGACTATGGACACCCAGGTGAGTGCGTAGTGATGGCCCTCGTTATCCTTAAACAAATAACCATGCAAAGAGATGGCAAGTGATAAAGGGAGCAGCAATTTCAAGCCCCTAGTCAGCCCGGAGCAGAGTGGGGCTGAAAGGCAGGTTCCCTCCCAGTCTGCTAGGTCAGTGTTTAGAGGACCCCTCTTTCGGTTCAGCCCACCCTCAGGGTCCCATCTGCCCCTGCCCCACCTGGGCAGCTCACCTCCTATCTGAGGGGTGGGCGAGATGTCAGAAGACCCCAGGGGCAGACTCTATTCTGGAAGGATGGGAGGCAGAGAGCAGAGAGGGCCACATGGCCTCACTGTCACCCTGCTACTTTCTCTGACCTCAGCTGGGGCTTGGCCTCCGGCCGTCCAGAGTTCACGGGGAGGTGAAGTTTCCTCCAGGGAGGCCCGGGAAGGCCCCTTTCTCCCCTTCCAGGGCTTACAGGGATCTGGAAAGCCATCCATCCAGCTCTGTCCTGTCCCCTCCCCAGCTCTAGGGACCAGGCAACAGGGGCTTCCACAACTGTCCTGTCCCAGGCCTGGGCTTGGTGGGAGGACTCCAGACCTGGGGACCCTGGCGCTAGGCCAGACCACAGTGACTTCCCCAAGCTGGAGGGGCTGCATTTTCCCGGGTGGTCCCACTCTGCGGCCCCAGGATGGCGAGCGTGACCTCCCACTGGGCAGTGCAGTCTGTGAACCGCTCTGCAAAGGCCCAGGGGCTGTCACTGGCTCTCACCTATCCCTGCCAGGAAATTTGAGCCTATCACTCAGGGCCTCGGGGACATCTCCAGAGATCTTGGAGCCAGACAACTCTGGGTGGGAATCCTTGATCTATCTCTATACACCACAGGATCCTGGGCAGATTTACCCCATGGAGACTCAGTTTTCCCCATCTGTAAAATGGGTTCACCCCTGCCCTGCAGAGCATGGTACTGATGATATGGCCCCTGGTAACAGATCCTGGTAGCAGCTGTGGGGGAGGCTTTGTCATTAGTGGTTGCTCTCAAGCTGTCATCAGCACTGGCCTGGGTGCCCCAGAAACCCTAACTGTCCAGAGACAACTAGGCAAACTGAAGCCTTGCTCGTGGGACCCAGCCTTTGGGGAGGGAGGCTCTGCCAGCAAGTTTCATGTTATCCTCACAAGAACTTGGTCGTGATGGAGACAGAAGCAGTTATTAGGCTCTTACAGATGAAGGCTTTCGAGTTCAGAGAGGTTGTTAAACCCACACAGGACTGCACAGCTGGCTAAAAGGCCTGGCTGGGATCTTCCACAGTTGTTGGACTCCAGACTCCATCTTTGAAACAGTCAGGAGGGCCCTTTGCTGAGAACCCAGCCAGTCTGGGACCCTGAAGCCAGGAGCCGAAGAGGATGAAGTCCTGTGGGCCAGCCTTGCCCAGTCCTGTGAGTCCAGAATTCCCTGTCCCACCCTGGACCCCAGGATGCTTGCTGCAGCCTGCTGGGCTCGGCCCCAGGCCTGTCCTTTGAAACTTGGCGTTGCCGTTGGGGGAGGGCGAGAGGAGGGAACCGGCCTCTGGGAGCTGCAGTCACTCTTCCGAGCCAGGAGGAGCGGGCGGGCGGGCCAGGCCGGGCGCCTTTGTTGCGAGCTGACACTTCAGCTGCCAGCTCGCCGAGGCCACTCAATCCATCACCGAGGGCGGGGGCTCCTGGCCGGCCGCTCGCCTGCAGTGTTGTTCTAGTCTGCCCGGAGCTGTGAGATAAACGGGGCATGAACTGGCCCCCTGGCAGGGGGTCAGCCCCTTCTGCCCTCATTAAAGTGCCAATCAAA
The DNA here is from genome assembly GCA_022376925.1 of Tragulus kanchil. NCBI lineage: Eukaryota > Metazoa > Chordata > Mammalia > Artiodactyla > Tragulidae > Tragulus > Tragulus kanchil. Next base: position 154,944,136 of record JAIOJX010000032.1, read on the forward strand.
AAGAGGAATGGCGACAAGCAGCGGTGCTCTGCCTCCCCAGCCGAGCGGGAGCGGGAGCCGGACTCCCCACCCCCGCCAGGAGCGCCTGGAGCATCCCACCCCTGCCCCAGCCTCGGGCTGCAACTTCGCTCTCTGTTTTCCCTGCCATGAGAGCGGCTGCGTGGGGTGGGGGGCGGAAATTCGAGGCAGAAGAGCGGCCCCTGTGGCTTGGGTATTTGCTGCTGCTCGGTTACCTGCTGCCACATAGCAACCTCCCCAAAGTTGAGGGGCTTAAAACCACCACGGTGTTATCACTGCTTGACCCTGAGGGTTGACTGGGCTCAGCCAGGTGCGTCTCCTGCTCTGTGAGATGTCGGTGGGAGTGGGCACCCTCCAGGGCGCCGCTGGGCTGGAGGGCTTCCGCGTGGCTCCTGAACAACCTGGTACCTTTGTGGAAACACCTGGAGGGTTGGCTCACCTGGTTCCCTGGAGTGACTGGATGACTCACCATCCCTGCGGAGTCTCTAGGTCTCTCCCCGTCCACGTGACCCCTGAGGTTTCCACAGATGAGGTTGTTAGAAACCCCTGCACAGCTGGCTAAAAGGCCTGGCTGGGATCTTCCACAGTTGTTGGACTCCAGACTCCATCTTTGAAACAGTCAGGAGGGCCCTTTGCTGAGAACCCAGCCAGTCTGGGACCCTGAAGCCAGGAGCCGAAGAGGATGAAGTCCTGTGGGCCAGCCTTGCCCAGTCCTGTGAGTCCAGAATTCCCTGTCCCACCCTGGACCCCAGGATGCTTGCTGCAGCCTGCTGGGCTCGGCCCCAGGCCTGTCCTTTGAAACTTGGCGTTGCCGTTGGGGGAGGGCGAGAGGAGGGAACCGGCCTCTGGGAGCTGCAGTCACTCTTCCGAGCCAGGAGGAGCGGGCGGGCGGGCCAGGCCGGGCGCCTTTGTTGCGAGCTGACACTTCAGCTGCCAGCTCGCCGAGGCCACTCAATCCATCACCGAGGGCGGGGGCTCCTGGCCGGCCGCTCGCCTGCAGTGTTGTTCTAGTCTGCCCGGAGCTGTGAGATAAACGGGGCATGAACTGGCCCCCTGGCAGGGGGTCAGCCCCTTCTGCCCTCATTAAAGTGCCAATCAAAAAGAGGAATGGCGACAAGCAGCGGTGCTCTGCCTCCCCAGCCGAGCGGGAGCGGGAGCCGGACTCCCCACCCCCGCCAGGAGCGCCTGGAGCATCCCACCCCTGCCCCAGCCTCGGGCTGCAACTTCGCTCTCTGTTTTCCCTGCCATGAGAGCGGCTGCGTGGGGTGGGGGGCGGAAATTCGAGGCAGAAGAGCGGCCCCTGTGGCTTGGGTATTTGCTGCTGCTCGGTTACCTGCTGCCACATAGCAACCTCCCCAAAGTTGAGGGGCTTAAAACCACCACGGTGTTATCACTGCTTGACCCTGAGGGTTGACTGGGCTCAGCCAGGTGCGTCTCCTGCTCTGTGAGATGTCGGTGGGAGTGGGCACCCTCCAGGGCGCCGCTGGGCTGGAGGGCTTCCGCGTGGCTCCTGAACAACCTGGTACCTTTGTGGAAACACCTGGAGGGTTGGCTCACCTGGTTCCCTGGAGTGACTGGATGACTCACCATCCCTGCGGAGTCTCTAGGTCTCTCCCCGTCCACGTGACCCCTACACGTGGTCTGTCCCACTGGGAGCCACACAGCTTACCATGACCGAGGGCTCCCGGAAATGGAGGGTCAGCTCCTTCTAAAAGAGATTGACCTAGGGCAGGTGCACCATATCCTAAAGTGAGCCACGGGCCAGCCCAGATTCAGTGTGGGAGGGGAGCGGATGCTGGGAGGCATGGTCCCTTAGGGCCAGATTGGCTGCCACAGTGTGAACCACAGTGAGGGTGCTTTGCACAGCAGAGGGATGGGAGGAACTGCGTTTTTTCCTGGGTTCTCTGCCTGAAGGCCAGGGGGGCCAGGATCCTCTTGATGAAGGGAGGCTATAATTCTCCCCTCCCATAATTCTCCCTCATCCATTCTCTAGAAAGATCTCCAAACCCAGGCTTCCCTGGTAGCTCAGTCGTACAGAGTTCGCCTGCCAATGCAGGAAACATGAGTTCAATCCCTGATCTGGGAAGATCCCACATGCTGCGGAGCACCTAAGCCCGTGAGCTACAACTATGGAGCCTGTGCTCTAGAGCCTCAGAGTTGCAACTCTTGAGCCCATGTGCCACAACTACTGAAGCCCGTGAGCCCTAGAGCCCGAGTTCCAAACAAGAAAAGTTGCCGCAATAAGAAGCCTGTTAACCTCAACTAGAGAGTAGCCCCCACTCCTTGCAACTAGAGAAGAGCCTGTGGCAGCAGTGAATACCCAGAAAATAAATAAATAAATAAATAAATAAAACTTTAAAAAATAAAAAACAAAGCTACTATAAACATTCTCATACAGGGTTGTTTTCTTTCTTTTTTTAAAAAATATCTAGGCCCTATAGCAAGACATTTCTTTTTTTATTGATTTTAAAATTTTATTTATTTATTTATTTTATTTTTGACTACTCTGGGTTTTCACTGCTGCCATATGCTCTTCTCTAGTTGCAGTGAGGGGGCTACTCTCTAGTTAAGGTGAGTAGGCTTCCTGTTGTAGTGACTTTTCTTGTGGAACTCGGGCTCTAGGGCTCATGGGCTTCCGTAGTTGAAGCACATGGGCTCCATAGTTGTGGCTCTGAGGCTCTAAAGCACAGGCTCAATGGTGGCTCCCGGGCTTAGTTGTTCTGCAGCGTGTGGGATCTTCCTGGATCAGGGATCAAACTCGTGTCTCCTGCATTGGCAGGCAAACTCTTTACCATTGAGCTACCAGGGAAGCCCATTTATTGATTTTTTATTTATTTATTTTCATCCATCTTTATCCTTTGGCCTGTGTGGACCTCCCATTGCAATGGCCTCTCTCACTGTAGAGCACCGGCTCTGGGTGCATATGCTCCAGAGCGCTGGCTCATAATTGGACACACCAGTCCAGCCACTCTGTGGCATGTGGGATCCTCCCAGGTCAGGGATCAAACCGATGCCCCTTGCACTGCAAGGTGGACTCTTTACCCACTGGACCACCAGGCAAGCCCCAAACACTTCTTTTTTAAAAAAATATTAATAGCATCATTTTGTATCTATTTTAAATACTAAATAATAACTATTACCATAGCTTGAGAACTTCATGAGATGCCAAGCATAGCTCTAAGCTGTTATGTCTTACTGAATTTTCCCAACAACTCCATGGAGATGACAGTGCTGTGACCCTTGTATTACAGAAGTATCCGTTACATGGGTGACACTGTTGTAACAAATAGATTCCTAAATATTTTTTAACTCAAACATGACAGAGGTTTGTTTCTCCCTTACATAATCAAGATGAGGCCTCCTGGATGGCAGGCAGCTGTGCTCCACTCAGTGTTTCACAGACCCAGGCTCCATTCAGCTGGGGGCTCTGCTGAGCCCCGAGCTGAACAGATCACTGATGCTGTGTGGAGAACAGACCATGGTGTGGCCATGTGGGGGGACGAAGATGGGGTTTGGTGGGTATTCCCCTCTAGCCCTCTGAATCCACCATCCCTTTCCCACCCTTCTCTCTGCCCCTAGGAGGCTAACTGCCAAAGCCTATTTCAAAAAACTCCCGACACACTGACTTCCAATTAGGTTCAGCCAATGCTTGATGAGGTTGAAAGAGGAGAGTGAAAAAGCTGACTTAAAACTCAACATTCAAAAAACCAAGATCATGGGATCTGGTCCCATCACTTCATGGCAAATAGGTAGAGGGAAAAATGGAAACAGTGACAGACTTAATGTTCCTGGGCTCCAAAATCACTGCAGACAGCAATTGTAGCCATGAAATTAAAAGAGGCTCGCTCCTTGGAAGAAAAGCTATGACAGACCTAGAAGCGTATTCAGAAGCAGAGATAACAGTTTGGCGACAAAGGTCTGTATGGTCCAATCTATGCTTTTTCCAGTCATTTGTACAGATAGGAGAGTTGGACCATAAAGAAGGCTGAGAGCTAGAGAACTGATGCTTTCAAACCGTGAAAACATCTGATTCTAGCCATAGCAGAGTAGCTCGTATTCGGCTTATCTGCCTGACATAAATAAGTATAAAATAAACTGGACAAAATATATGAAACAGTAACAGGCACTGGACCACGGGCAATGCAAGGCTGTCTATGATCCTTAAGAGAAGGCAAGCAGACCAAGCTGAGCTCCACATTCACCTTGACCTTTTGCCCAAGAGGAGCTTTTGAATTGTGGCGAAGGGAAGGAAATTCCAAGCAAAGAATCTCACTGGGTGGTCAGGAGAGTTCAGAGTTTAAGGCTGCTAAAACAGTGAGAATTTGGGGGGAGATAACCAAAGAAAAGAGAATCAGAAGAAAAGCGGCAAGGATGGAGCCCCACATTTTTCAGGGGGATTCTGCAAGGTCCATAACTAGATCCTAAGATGAGGCCTCCTGGATGGCAGGCAGCTGTGCTCCACTCAGTGTTTCACAGACCCAGGCTCCATTCAGCTGGGGGCTCTGCTGAGCCCCGAGCTGAACAGATCACTGATGCTGTGTGGAGAACAGACCATGGTGTGGCCATGTGGGGGGACGAAGATGGGGTTTGGTGGGTATTCCCCTCTAGCCCTCTGAATCCACCATCCCTTTCCCACCCTTCTCTCTGCCCCTAGGAGGCTAACTGCCAAAGCCTATTTCAAAAAACTCCCGACACACTGACTTCCAATTAGGTTCAGCCAATGCTTGATGAGGTTGAAAGAGGAGAGTGAAAAAGCTGACTTAAAACTCAACATTCAAAAAACCAAGATCATGGGATCTGGTCCCATCACTTCATGGCAAATAGGTAGAGGGAAAAATGGAAACAGTGACAGACTTAATGTTCCTGGGCTCCAAAATCACTGCAGACAGCAATTGTAGCCATGAAATTAAAAGAGGCTCGCTCCTTGGAAGAAAAGCTATGACAGACCTAGAAGCGTATTCAGAAGCAGAGATAACAGTTTGGCGACAAAGGTCTGTATGGTCCAATCTATGCTTTTTCCAGTCATTTGTACAGATAGGAGAGTTGGACCATAAAGAAGGCTGAGAGCTAGAGAACTGATGCTTTCAAACCGTGAAAACATCTGATTCTAGCCATAGCAGAGTAGCTCGTATTCGGCTTATCTGCCTGACATAAATAAGTATAAAATAAACTGGACAAAATATATGAAACAGTAACAGGCACTGGACCACGGGCAATGCAAGGCTGTCTATGATCCTTAAGAGAAGGCAAGCAGACCAAGCTGAGCTCCACATTCACCTTGACCTTTTGCCCAAGAGGAGCTTTTGAATTGTGGCGAAGGGAAGGAAATTCCAAGCAAAGAATCTCACTGGGTGGTCAGGAGAGTTCAGAGTTTAAGGCTGCTAAAACAGTGAGAATTTGGGGGGAGATAACCAAAGAAAAGAGAATCAGAAGAAAAGCGGCAAGGATGGAGCCCCACATTTTTCAGGGGGATTCTGCAAGGTCCATAACTAGATCCTAAGATGTTCACGCAGAGGCCAAAGCCTAGCAGAAAATGGGCTTGGAGACTGAGGGTTGAACAGAGATTTCAGAGGTTTCAAAACTGGAGTGAGATGGAGTTCTGAGCCATCCAGAGAGGACAGACCTTAGTGAATACTCTAATAATGCAGCCGAAAATCCAAAAAGACTATAGCCTAGAAGGGTTCACTCCAGTAAAGCTGAACAAGACTCGTCTTTACAAAGTCTAAAAAAAATCTTCAGTAAGATCAAGATAATCCTCCAGTTATTTAGCTGCTTAGTGGAATCAAAAAAAAAAAAAAAAAAAAAAAACCACACCACTTTAGAGGATGATATAATTCAGGATCTCCAAAATGTAACATTCAAAATGTTCAACATGTTTTTTTTAAATTACTAGACAAAGACAGAGGCAGAAAATGTGATCCATCGTCAAGAGAAAAAATAGTCAATAGCAGTAAACTCAGTCTGATCCAGTGTTGGAATTGGCAGGCAAAGATGAAAATATATAAATGTACTAAAGGATTTAAAGGAAAAGGTGAACAAAACAATTACCCAAATGAGGAAATTCAGCATAGAAACAAAAGGTTTTAAGTGGACATTCTTGAACTGAATAACACAGTATGCAAAATGAAGAATTCTTTGGAGTCACTTAATAAAATACTGAACATGAGAATTACAAGGTTCTGTGAATTCAAAGACAAGTCACCAGAAAGCAGACCTCAGTGTAGTGCCCTTCACAGGTGTTGATCTGCCTGACATAAATAAGTATAAAATAAACTGGACAAAATATATGAAACAGTAACAGGCACTGGACCACGGGCAATGCAAGGCTGTCTATGATCCTTAAGAGAAGGCAAGCAGACCAAGCTGAGCTCCACATTCACCTTGACCTTTTGCCCAAGAGGAGCTTTTGAATTGTGGCAAAGGGGAAGGAAATTCCAAGCAAAGAATCTCACTGGGTGGTCAGGAGAGTTCAGAGTTTAAGGCTGCTAAAACAGTGAGAATTTGGGGGGAGATAACCAAAGAAAAGAGAATCAGAAGAAAAGCGGCAAGGATGGAGCCCCACATTTTTCAGGGGGATTCTGCAAGGTCCATAACTAGATCCTAAGATGTTCACGCAGAGGCCAAAGCCTAGCAGAAAATGGGCTTGGAGACTGAGGGTTGAACAGAGATTTCAGAGGTTTCAAAACTGGAGTGAGATGGAGTTCTGAGCCATCCAGAGAGGACAGACCTTAGTGAATACTCTAATAATGCAGCCGAAAATCCAAAAAGACTATAGCCTAGAAGGGTTCACTCCAGTAAAGCTGAACAAGACTCGTCTTTACAAAGTCTAAAAACAATCTTCAGTAAGATCAAGATAATCCTCCAGTTATTTAGCTGCTTAGTGGAATCAAAAAAAAAAAAAAAAAAAAAAACCACACCACTTTAGAGGATGATATAATTCAGGATCTCCAAAATGTAACATTCAAAATGTTCAACATGTTTTTTTTAAATTACTAGACAAAGACAGAGGCAGAAAATGTGATCCATCGTCAAGAGAAAAAATAGTCAATAGCAGTAAACTCAGTCTGATCCAGTGTTGGAATTGGCAGGCAAAGATGAAAATATATAAATGTACTAAAGGATTTAAAGGAAAAGGTGAACAAAACAATTACCCAAATGAGGAAATTCAGCATAGAAACAAAAGGTTTTAAGTGGACATTCTTGAACTGAATAACACAGTATGCAAAATGAAGAATTCTTTGGAGTCACTTAATAAAATACTGAACATGAGAATTACAAGGTTCTGTGAATTCAAAGACAAGTCACCAGAAAGCAGACCTCAGTGTAGTGCCCTTCACAGGTGTTGCATATCTTCTAAATTGAAGGTTCGTGGCAGCCTTGTATTGAGCAAGTCTATCGGTGCCATTTTTTCCAATGCCATTTGCTTACTTCATGTCTCTGTCCACATTTTGATAATTCTCACAATATTTTAAATTTCCCATTATTATTATGTTTGTTATGGTGATCTGTGATCAGTGATCCTTGATGTAACTACTGAAAAAAGATTATGACTCACTGAAGCCTTGGATGATGGTTAACAATTTTTAACAGTAAAGCACTTTTCAATTAAGGGTTTCTCTGATGGCTCAGTGGTGAAGGATTCACCTGCAATGCAGGAGACTCAAGTTTAATCCTTGGGAAGATCCCTTGGAGAAGGGAATGGCCACCTACTTCAATATTTTTCCCTGGAGAATTCCATGTACACGGGAGCCTGGTGGGACATAATGCATGGAGTTGCAAAGAGTTGGACACGACTGAGCAACTAACACGGCACACTTGTTACTTAAGGTATGCACATTATCTTTTTAGTCATAATGGTTTTGCACACTAAATAGACTACAGGAGAGTATAAACATACTTTTTTAAAAAAATATGGAGCACTTCACGAATTTGCATGTCATCCTTGTGCAGAGGCCATGCTAATCTTTAAACATGCTTTTATATGTACTGGGAAACAAAAATTCTTATGACTCACTTTATTGCAGTATTCATCTGATTGCAATCATCTGGAACTGAACCTACAGTGTCTCTGAGGTGTGCCTGTTTACACATGTCGAATTGTTATATTATACAAATGAAACTAATATAGTATTGTGTGTCAAATACACTTCAATTTTTTTAAGAAAGGGATAATTTGGAAATATTTATCAAAATTATAATTGTGTAAAAGTCCAGAAATTCCTTTTTGAACTTTACATACCTTATGCAAGGTGATTCATTGTAGCTTTGTTTGTTGGTAATAGCAAGAAGACTGGAGTTTTTGTGGAGTTTGGTTGCACAGCATGGGTGTGTTAAAAATTTTTTAAGTGGACATTCTTGAACTGAATAACACAGTATGCAAAATGAAGAATTCTTTGGAGTCACTTAATAAAATACTGAACATGAGAATTACAAGGTTCTGTGAATTCAAAGACAAGTCACCAGAAAGCAGACCTCAGTGTAGTGCCCTTCACAGGTGTTGCATATCTTCTAAATTGAAGGTTCGTGGCAGCCTTGTATTGAGCAAGTCTATCGGTGCCATTTTTTCCAATGCCATTTGCTTACTTCATGTCTCTGTCCACATTTTGATAATTCTCACAATATTTTAAATTTCCCATTATTATTATGTTTGTTATGGTGATCTGTGATCAGTGATCCTTGATGTAACTACTGAAAAAAGATTATGACTCACTGAAGCCTTGGATGATGGTTAACAATTTTTAACAGTAAAGCACTTTTCAATTAAGGGTTTCTCTGATGGCTCAGTGGTGAAGGATTCACCTGCAATGCAGGAGACTCAAGTTTAATCCTTGGGAAGATCCCTTGGAGAAGGGAATGGCCACCTACTTCAATATTTTTCCCTGGAGAATTCCATGTACACGGGAGCCTGGTGGGACATAATGCATGGAGTTGCAAAGAGTTGGACACGACTGAGCAACTAACACGGCACACTTGTTACTTAAGGTATGCACATTATCTTTTTAGTCATAATGGTTTTGCACACTAAATAGACTACAGGAGAGTATAAACATACTTTTTTAAAAAAATATGGAGCACTTCACGAATTTGCATGTCATCCTTGTGCAGAGGCCATGCTAATCTTTAAACATGCTTTTATATGTACTGGGAAACAAAAATTCTTATGACTCACTTTATTGCAGTATTCATCTGATTGCAATCATCTGGAACTGAACCTACAGTGTCTCTGAGGTGTGCCTGTTTACACATGTCGAATTGTTATATTATACAAATGAAACTAATATAGTATTGTGTGTCAAATACACTTCAATTTTTTTAAGAAAGGGATAATTTGGAAATATTTATCAAAATTATAATTGTGTAAAAGTCCAGAAATTCCTTTTTGAACTTTACATACCTTATGCAAGGTGATTCATTGTAGCTTTGTTTGTTGGTAATAGCAAGAAGACTGGAGTTTTTGTGGAGTTTGGTTGCACAGCATGGGTGTGTGATAAGTCATGTCTGACTCTTTGTAACCCCATGGACTGTAGCCCACCAGGCTCCTCTTCCATGGAGTTCTGTAGGCAAGAATACTAGAATGGGGCTTCTTCGGTGGTCCAGTGGGTAAGGACACCGCCTTGCAGTGCAAGGGGTGCTGGTTTGATCCCTGGCCTGGGAAGATCCCACGTGCCACAGAGTGGCTGGACCAATGTGTCCAACTACTGAACCAGAGCTCTGGAGCACATGCACACAGAGCCAGTGCTCTGTGGCAACAGAGGCCACTGCAATGGGAGGTCCACACAGGCCAAAGGACAGAGATGGACGAAAATGAATGAATAAAAGACCAATAGAAGTGGCCAAAACAAAAGAAAAAAAAAAAAGGAATACTGGAATGGGTTGATATTTCCTTCTCCAGGGGATTTTCCCCACCCAGGAATTGAACCCACATTTCTTATGTCTCCTGCATTGGTGGGCAGGCTCTTTACCACTTGGCTTTTTCTTGTATAACGTGCCACATGGTTTGCAACCTGAATGATCATAGATGAAGAATGGTTAATACGGAAATCTCGTGTTATCTAAGAAAATTAGAAAGTTCTTTATGTGCTGATGTAAAATGATGTCCAAGACATTATTAAAGAGCAAGAAAGTCTCCTAATGCAGCTGAAGCTTTGAGAAGGCTTGATCTAGCAGATGTTGGTCCTCCTCCACAAAGTGGAAAACCAAAGGAAGTGAGATAAGGGACAGGGATCCTAGCGTAAGGTGGGTGGCAAGCTGGCTGGAGCATCATAAGATAGAAGAAGAAAGGAAAACTAGATTGGCGGAACTCAATGATTCTTCTCCAAATTATTTTAAAATAGGCCTTGAAGATTAGCATGTTTCATTTCCAGAATGTCTCTGCAGTGATTCAGACGGTGGAGTAGAAAGGCTTGAGCTTATCTCCTCTCATGAAAACACCAAAGTCACAGGTAACTTCCAAACAACCACTGACCAAAGAAGGCTGTTGTTTAGTCACTAAGTCGTGTCTGACTCTTTGTGACCCCATGGACTGTAGCACACCGAGCTCTTTTGTCCTCCACTGTCTCCCGTACCTTGCTCAAATTATGTTCACTGAGTTGGTGATGCCATCTAACCATCTCACCCTCTGTTGTCCCCTTCACCTCCTTCCCTGAATCTTTCCCAGCATCAGAGTCTTTCCTGAGTCAGCTTTTCACATCAGGTGGCCGAAGTATTGGAACTTCAGCTTCATTTTCAGCCTCAGTTCTTACAATGAATATTCAGGACTGATTTCCTTTAGAATTGACTGATTTGATCTCCTTGCTATCCAAGGGACTCTCAAAAGTTTTCTCCAGCACCACAATTCAAAAGCATCTGTTCTTTGGCACTCAGCCTTCTCTATGGTCTAACTCTACATCTGTATATGACTACTATAAAAGTCATAGCTTTGACTACATGGACTTTTGTTGGCAAAAAAGATATCCTACATTCAAAGACAAAAAAGAAGCCACAATGAGGCACAGTGAGAGTTCTGAGCCCACGCCAAGCTCCCCAAGGGTCTAGTATCAGGAGCAACGCCCAGAGCATATGACTTTGAAGGCCAGTGAGGCTTGAGTGCAAGAGCTTCATAGGACTAGGTGAAACAGAGACGCCAATCTTGGAAGGGGCACACAAGGCTTCACGTGCACTGGGACCCAGGGCAGAGCAGTGACTCCATAGGAGGTTGGACCATACCTGCCTGCAGGCTTTGGTGAGGGGCAGGTTGTGCTCCAGTGTAGGGGCAAGGACTCTAGTGACAGAGGCCCCTAGGAAATATTCCTTGGTGTGAGCTCTCCTAGAGGTTGCCAGTTTGGCAGTGGCCTCACCCAATGGCCTGCAGGTTCTAGCACTGTTACACCTCAGGCCAAACAACTAACAGGGAGGGAACACAGCCTCACTCTTGAGCAGACAGTCTGCCTAAAGTTAGCATGAGTCCAGTGTCAACTCTAGACATGCCAGTTGACAAGGCTGGCCCACTGGAAGAAAAGATGCAGCCGCACCCACCAGTAAGAAGGCCTCAGTCCCTCCCTAGACCAGCCTCACCCACCAGGAGGCAGCCACCAGAAGCAAGAAGAACTACCAGCCCACAGTCTGAGAAACAGAGCCCACAAACACAGAAAGTTAGAGAAAACGAGATGGCAAAGAAATACGTTCTAGATGAAGGAACAACAGGAGTGGAGATAGGCCATCTGCCTGAAAAAGAATTCAGAATAATGATCGTAAAGATGATCCACGATCTTGAATATAAAATGGAGATCCAGGCTGAAACTATACAAGAAATGTGTAACAAAGACTAGAAGATTAAAAGGATAAACAAATACAGATGAGCAATATAGTAACTGAAATGAAAAAACACATTAGAAGGAATCAATAGCAAAATAAATGAGGCAGAAGAATGGATAAATGAGCTGAAAGACAGAACTGTGTAAATCACCACTGCGGTATACAATAAAGAAGAAGAATCAGAAGAAATAAGGACAGTCCGAGAGACCTCTGCGACAACATTAAACACACCAACATTTGCATTATAGGGGTCCCAGAAAGAGATGCTTCCCTGGTGGCTTAGACGGTAAAGAATATGCCTACAATGCAGGAACCTGGGTTCAATCCCTGGGTCAGGAAGATCCCCTGGAGAAGGAAATGACTACCCACTCCAGTATTCTTGCCTGGAGAATTCTACGGACAAAGGAGCTTGCCAGACTACCGTCCATGTGGTTTCAGAGAGTCAGACATGACTGAGCAGCTAACACTTTTACTTTTCTGAAAGTAGACATAACCCTGGCTGGCATAAAACCCAATCTGGTCAGCCTCTGGGCACTTTCTGATGGCTCAGATGGTAAAGAATCTGCCTACAATGTAGGAGACCTGGTTCAGTCCTTGGGTAGTGAAGACTCCCTGGAGAAGGGAATGGCTACCCAATCCAGTATACTTGCCTAAAGAATCCCATGGACAGAAGAGCCTGGAGGGCTACAGGGCATGGGGTCACAAAGAGCTGAACACAACTGAGTGACTAACACTTTCTGAGAAGGAGAGAGAGAGAGACAGTCCAGAGAAAATATTTGCAGAGATAATAACTGAAAACTTCCCTAACATGGTAAAGGAAACACTCACTCAATTCCAGAAAGTACAGAGAGTCCCATAAAGGATAAACACAAGAAGAAACACACTGCAACACAGAAAGTTAGAAAACGAGATGGCAAAGAAATACGTTCTAGATGAAGGAACAACAGGAGTGGAGATAGGCCATCTGCCTGAAAAAGAATTCAGAATAATGATCGTAAAGATGATCCACGATCTTGAATATAAAATGGAGATCCAGGCTGAAACTATACAAGAAATGTGTAACAAAGACTAGAAGATTAAAAGGATAAACAAATACAGATGAGCAATATAGTAACTGAAATGAAAAAACACATTAGAAGGAATCAATAGCAAAATAAATGAGGCAGAAGAATGGATAAATGAGCTGAAAGACAGAACTGTGTAAATCACCACTGCGGTATACAATAAAGAAGAAGAATCAGAAGAAATAAGGACAGTCCGAGAGACCTCTGCGACAACATTAAACACACCAACATTTGCATTATAGGGGTCCCAGAAAGAGATGCTTCCCTGGTGGCTTAGACGGTAAAGAATATGCCTACAATGCAGGAACCTGGGTTCAATCCCTGGGTCAGGAAGATCCCCTGGAGAAGGAAATGACTACCCACTCCAGTATTCTTGCCTGGAGAATTCTACGGACAAAGGAGCTTGCCAGACTACCGTCCATGTGGTTTCAGAGAGTCAGACATGACTGAGCAGCTAACACTTTTACTTTTCTGAAAGTAGACATAACCCTGGCTGGCATAAAACCCAATCTGGTCAGCCTCTGGGCACTTTCTGATGGCTCAGATGGTAAAGAATCTGCCTACAATGTAGGAGACCTGGTTCAGTCCTTGGGTAGTGAAGACTCCCTGGAGAAGGGAATGGCTACCCAATCCAGTATACTTGCCTAAAGAATCCCATGGACAGAAGAGCCTGGAGGGCTACAGGGCATGGGGTCACAAAGAGCTGAACACAACTGAGTGACTAACACTTTCTGAGAAGGAGAAGAGAGAGAGACAGTCCAGAGAAAATATTTGCAGAGATAATAACTGAAAACTTCCCTAACATGGTAAAGGAAACACTCACTCAATTCCAGAAAGTACAGAGAGTCCCATAAAGGATAAACACAAGAAGAAACACACTGCAACACATATTAGTCAAACTGACAAAAATTAAAGACAAAGGGACAGTATTAAAAGTAACAAGGGAAAAGCAATGAATAACATACAAGGGAATCCCCATAAAGTTATCAACTGATTTTTCAGCAGAAACTCTGCAGGACAGAGTCGAGTGGCACGATAGATTTAAAGTGGTGAAGGGGAAGCACCTACAACCAAGAATAGCCTAACCATCAAGGCTCTCATTTGGATTCAATAGAGAAATCAAATGCTTTACAGACAAGCGAAAGCAAAGAGAATTCAGCACCACCAAACTAGCTTTACAACAAATGCTAAAGGAACTTCTCTAGGTGGAAAAGGCTAACTAGAAACAAAAAAATATCACAAATAAGAAAACTCACTGGTGAAAGCAGATATACAGTAAAGGTAATAAATCGTCCACGCACAAATATGGCACCAAAACCAGCAATAGTGAGGAGAGGAGAGAACAGGGACTTTCCTGATGGTCCAGTGGCTAAGACTCCAAGCTCCCAATGCAGGGGGCAAGTTTTGACCCCTGACTGGGGAGCTAGATCCCATATGTTGGACTTAAGGACAGGTGCAGCCAAATACACAAATAAAAACAAAATATTAAAAAAGAAGAGGAGAAGGTTTTCCTGGTGTTCCAGTGGATAAAGAGTCTGCCTTACAGTGAAAGGGGCATCGGTTCGATTCCTGGCCCAGGAAGATCCTCTGTGCCATGGAGCAGCTGGACTGGTATGTCCAAGTACAAGCCAGTGCTCTGGAGCGCATGCACCCAGAGCTGGTGCTCTGCAATGAGAGAGGCCACTGCAATGGGAGGCCCACACATGCCAAAGAATAAAGATGGATGAAAATAAATGATGACTTAGAGGCAAAATAAAAAAAAAAAAAAAAAGGAGAGTACAAATGCAGGATATTGGAAATACATTTGGAATTAAGTGACCAGCAATTTAAAACAAATCTTCTCTATTTATCTATTCATGCTTCTATACCAAAACCTCATGGCAACTGCAAACCAAAAAGCTACAATAGATACACACACCCAAAAAGAAAAAGCAACCCAAATATAACACTAAAGATAGTTATAAAATCAAGAGAACAAAAAGAGGAAGGGAAGGAAAATACCCTAAAAAACAAATCCTAAACAATGAACGAAATAGCAATAAGAACATTACCTTAGGTCTTCTCTGGTAGTCCAGTGGTTAAGGCTCTGCTCTCCCAATTCAGGAGGCACAGGTTCAATCCCCTAGTCGAGGAACTAAGATCCTGTATGATAGAAGGCACGGCCAAAGAAAATTACCTTAAATGGATTAAAATGCTCCATTAAAAGACATACACTGGCTGAATGGATACCAGAACAAAACCCGTGTTAGTGCTGTCTATAAGAGACTCAATTCAGATCTAGGACACACACAGACTCAAAGTGAGGAAATGGAAATAGCTATTCTCTGTAAATGAAAATCAAAAGAAAGCTGGAGTAGCAATACTCATATTAGACAAAATTAACTTTAACAATTGTTCTAAGAGACAAAGAAGGACACCACATAATGATCAAGGGATCAATTCAAGAAGAATATATAATAATTGTTAGTATATATGTGATAGGTGATAGACAACGGTAGGTTACCGTGAACGGTGTCAGACTCTTAATCTCCAATGGAAAAGAATTCACATTGGGATCAAAAGACTTGGTGATGGTCACTCAGAACTTCGTGTAGTGAAAAGTTTGTTAAAGTAAGAAAGGATAGGGAAAAACTTCCAGTTAGACACTGGAAGCGGGGTAGAAGAGTATTCCCCTTTGCCATTTGAAGCATGACAGTTTGTATCTTTCAGCCAGTTACCAAAACAATAAATCAAAAGACTATCTTAAGGTTGTAAAGGCCCTCTAGGCCCACACCCACTGTATCAACCTGAGACTAACTAGGACAGTCTCCAGGCCTCAGGGCTAGGTGAGACATTCTAATGTAAACGCCCAGATTAACATAAGACCAGAAGTTTTCAGTTTCAACATTGAAGATCTTTGCCTTTAGTTCTCCTTGTCCTTTCTCTTCTCCTCCTTGTCCTTGGGACCTGCTAGCCTCCTTGCCAATTCTACCTATGAACCCCTTTCATTCTGAACCCCTTTCATATGCACCCAACATAAGAATATGTCAATTATAAAGCAAATGCTAACAGCCATCAAAGGAGAAATTGAGGAGCTTCCCTGGCTGTTCAGTGGTTAGGACTCCTTGGTTCCACTGCTGGGGGTATGGGTTCAATCCCTGGTTGGGAAACTAAGATCTCACATGCCATGTGGCCAAAACAAAAGCAACCAAAAAAGAAAAAGGAAAAATTGACAGTAACACAATAATATAGGAGACTTTTGGAAACCTACTTACATCAATGGACAGATCACCCAGACAAAAAATCAATAAGGAAACACAGGCCTTAAATGATACATTAGACCAGATAGACATATATACACTACTATACATAAAATAATCAACAAGGTCCTGCTGTATAGCACAGGGAACTCTACTCAATATTCTGTAATAAACTATATGGAAAAAGAATCTGAACAGAGTGAATATAGGTATATGTATAACTGAATCACTTTGGTATACACTTGAAACTAATATATCATTGTAAATCAAATATACTACAACAAAAAATAAAATTAAAAAAAACCCCCAAACCCCACAAATACTATTATGGAAGAATTTTAATTAATCTTTAAGTAACTTTTCAATCAGAATTTTATTTTTTTAAATATTGCTTGAATATATAGGTTGGGATTGCAACTTAACATTTCATAATATTTAGAAAAGTTATTTAGAAAGTACTATTGCACCAAAATGTGTTACACAATTATACTTTTGTTCATATACTTCTGTTCACTGAAGCTCTAAACTTACCTCCAGACTCAAAACCATTTGTATCCATTCATCTGTGTAGAATACACATTAGGCCCCTATAAATCCTTTTGTTCAGTGACTTGAAACATAAGACCAGAAAAAAAGTTCTTAAGGTTGTAAAGGCCCTCTAGGCCCACACCCACTGTATCAACCTGAGACTAACTAGGACAGTCTCCAGGCCTCAGGGCTAGGTGAGACATTCTAATGTAAACGCCCAGATTAACATAAGACCAGAAGTTTTCAGTTTCAACATTGAAGATCTTTGCCTTTAGTTCTCCTTGTCCTTTCTCTTCTCCTCCTTGTCCTTGGGACCTGCTAGCCTCCTTGCCAATTCTACCTATGAACCCCTTTCATTCTGAACCCCTTTCATATGCACCCAACATAAGAATATGTCAATTATAAAGCAAATGCTAACAGCCATCAAAGGAGAAATTGAGGAGCTTCCCTGGCTGTTCAGTGGTTAGGACTCCTTGGTTCCACTGCTGGGGGTATGGGTTCAATCCCTGGTTGGGAAACTAAGATCTCACATGCCATGTGGCCAAAACAAAAGCAACCAAAAAAGAAAAAGGAAAAATTGACAGTAACACAATAATATAGGAGACTTTTGGAAACCTACTTACATCAATGGACAGATCACCCAGACAAAAAATCAATAAGGAAACACAGGCCTTAAATGATACATTAGACCAGATAGACATATATACACTACTATACATAAAATAATCAACAAGGTCCTGCTGTATAGCACAGGGAACTCTACTCAATATTCTGTAATAAACTATATGGAAAAAGAATCTGAACAGAGTGAATATAGGTATATGTATAACTGAATCACTTTGGTATACACTTGAAACTAATATATCATTGTAAATCAAATATACTACAACAAAAAATAAAATTAAAAAAAACCCCCAAACCCCACAAATACTATTATGGAAGAATTTTAATTAATCTTTAAGTAACTTTTCAATCAGAATTTTATTTTTTTAAATATTGCTTGAATATATAGGTTGGGATTGCAACTTAACATTTCATAATATTTAGAAAAGTTATTTAGAAAGTACTATTGCACCAAAATGTGTTACACAATTATACTTTTGTTCATATACTTCTGTTCACTGAAGCTCTAAACTTACCTCCAGACTCAAAACCATTTGTATCCATTCATCTGTGTAGAATACACATTAGGCCCCTTATAAATCCTTTTGTTCAGTGACTTAATGTTTGCCTTCTGTTTTCATGCATTTTATTTTTGTGACTTCAGACTGCATACCATTTAATTTTTCATTGCCTGAATGTTCATGCCTGAATGTTAATCAAGTCACTTACATCAGGGGGAAAAAAATCAAGGAAATAGTATGCTAAAAGCTAAAAAAGTATATAGATGTATATATAATTGCATGGATAAATAAAAAAGATAGATGATAGATAAAGAGAGAGAATCTATGTGAATTTTTTTAGTTTGTGGTTGTTTAGCCTCCAAGTACAGTCTGACTCTTTGAGACCCCACAGACTCTAGTCCTCCAGCAGCCTCTGTCCATGGAATTTCCCAGGCAAGAATACTAGAGTGGGTTGCCTTTTCCTTCTTCCTGACCTAAGGATCTTCCCCACCCAGGGACTGAACCCTCATCTCCTGCATTGGCAGGTGGATTCTTTATCACTCAGCCACCTGTGAAGCCCTACCTTCCTGGTAAAATACACAAGAAATTGCAGAGTTGGGGGACAGGGACAGATACTGGATGGTACAAGTGGGAGAGAAGGAAAAGATAAAGAGACTATCAATAAAAACAACCACAGAGTGCAGGAGACAGAGTTGAACAGACAACACTCAGTGCAATCTACTCCACTTGTCACCCTGCTTATATGAAGAGTACATCACGCGCAATGCAGGCTAGATGAATCACAAACTGGAAATCAAGACTGCTGGGAGAAATATCAACACCCTCAGCAACGCAGATAATATCACTCTAATGGCAGAAAGCAAAGATGAACTAAACAGCCTCTTGATGAAGGTGAAAGAGGAAAGTGAAAAAGATGGCTTAGGGGCTTCCCTGGTGGTCCAATGGGTAAGGACACTGCTTTACATGCTAGGGATGTCAGTTCGATCCCTGGCCTGGGGAGATCCCACGTGCCGCGGAACGGCTGGACCGATGTGTCCAACTACGGAGCCGGGGCACTGGAGCGCATGTGCCCAGAGCCGGTGCTCTGAAACGAAAAAGGCCACTGCGATGGGAGGCCCACACAGGCCAAAGAACAAAGATAAATAAATGAAAGATCAATAGAAGTGGTCAAAAAAAAATTAAAAAAAAAAAAAGATGGCTTAAAACTCAACATTCAAAAAGCAAAGATCATGGCATCTGGTACCATCGCTTCACGGCGAACAGAAGGGGAAAAAGTGGAAATGATGGCGGATTTTATTTTCTTAGGGTCTAAAATTACTGCTGATGGTGACTGCAGCCATGAAATTAAAAGACACTTGCGGACTTCCCCTGGTGGTCCAGTGGGTAAGGACACCGCCTTGCAGTGCAAGGGGCGCTGGTTCGATCCCTGGCCTGGGAAGATCGCGGCTGGACCGATGTGTCCAATCACCGAGCCGGAGCTCTGGAGCGCATGTGCCCAGAGCCGGTGCTCTGAAACGAAAAAGGCCACTGCGATGGGAGGCCCACACAGGCCAAAGAACAAAGATAAATAAATGAAAGATCAATAGAAGTGGTCAAAAAAAAATTAAAAAAAAAAAAAGATGGCTTAAAACTCAACATTCAAAAAGCAAAGATCATGGCATCTGGTACCATCGCTTCACGGCGAACAGAAGGGGAAAAAGTGGAAATGATGGCGGATTTTATTT
Organism: Tragulus kanchil; assembly: GCA_022376925.1. NCBI lineage: Eukaryota > Metazoa > Chordata > Mammalia > Artiodactyla > Tragulidae > Tragulus > Tragulus kanchil. The sequence goes on from JAIOJX010000032.1 coordinate 154,963,626, forward strand.
TCTTAGGGTCTAAAATTACTGCTGATGGTGACTGCAGCCATGAAATTAAAAGACACTTGCGGACTTCCCCTGGTGGTCCAGTGGGTAAGGACACCGCCTTGCAGTGCAAGGGGCGCTGGTTCGATCCCTGGCCTGGGAAGATCGCGGCTGGACCGATGTGTCCAATCACCGAGCCGGAGCTCTGGAGCGCATGCGCCCAGAGCCGGCGCTCTGCAACAACAGACGCCACCGCGATGGGAGGCCCACCGGAGCCAAAGAACGAAGACGAATGAAAATAGAGAAATGAAAGACCAATAGAAGTGGCCCGTCCGCTCCCCTCCCTCCCTAACCCGACCCCCACCCAAAATAAATAAATAAATAAATCTTTAAAAAATAAATAAATAAAAGACACTTACTTCTTGGATGAAAAGCTATGGCAAACCTAGGCAGTGTAATAAAAAGCAGAGGCATCACTTTGCTGACAAAAGTCTAGAATCAAAGCTAGGTTTTTTCCAGTAGTCATGTATGGATGTGAGAGCTGGCTCATAAAGAAGGCTAAGTACTGAAAAACCCATGCTTTCAAGTTGTGGTGCTAGAGAAGTCTCTTAAGAGTCCCTTAGACAGCAAGGAGATGAAACCAGTCAACCCTAAAGGAAATCAACCCTGAACATTCATGGAAGGACTGATGATGAAGTTGAAACTCCAATCCTTTGGCCACCTGATGTGAAGAGCCGACTCATTGGAAAAGACTCTGATGCTCGGAAAGACTGAAGTAAAAGGAGAAGGGGGCAACAGTGGATGCGATGATTAGATGGCATCATTGATGCAACGGACATGAGTTTGAGCAGACTCCAGGAGACAGTGAAGGGTAGGGAAACCTGGAGTGCTGAAGTGCATGGGGTCACAAAGAGTCAGCACGGCTCAGCAATGGAATGACAACAGCAACATTTTACCTTCTAGACAGATTTGTTTCAAGAGTCCAATCAAGAAAATCTGAAAAACATGGAAATGGAACAATCTGACCATAAATAACTAGGCTACATAGAGAAAGGAGCTGAGTTGTAGTCAAGTCTGCCTGCCATGTGTGCTGAGTGCCTGTTTTGTGCTTAAGATGGAAACATTCTCTCCAACCAGTAAAGACAGTTTACAACCAATGCCTCATCATTCCCATTTTCTGTTGACATACTTGAAATATGACAGATTATTGCCTTACAACACTAATATTCATAGCAATTCTCTTTAGTCATTTGTGAGGCCTCTCTTGAGGTGAGAACTAGATTAATGGAACAAAGCCAAGGGCCAAAATGGAAGCTGTGGACTGGTGGAATTTCTCCTCTCCCAGGAGTCATCCTCTGACATAAACCAGATGAAGGTTGTAGCCAGTAAGTCCTGTGCGGAGATGCCCTGGGACAGATGGGCCCAGGGGAGCCTTCGGGTCAGATGCGGCGCCCCAGGCCCCTGACGGGCATGCTCCTCCCCTGTCCTGTCTCACTCGTGGTGTGTCCACGTGCTCGCCTCTGGTCTCTGTGCCTGGCATTTTGTACACCATAGGAAGCTGGCCAGTGGCCTTGGTTTTGTTTGCAGAGTTGCCTAATCTGACACTGGTGTTTAGAAACAGAGCCAGGCTCCTGGAGGCCAAACAAGGGAGAAACAGAGGCCTTCTGGGCTCTTCTGAGCCCTAGTGAACACGTGACACACCATGAGGTGATCCCAAAGTTTTATGACTAAATAGATTTGGACTAATCTTCCCTAAGGTTGACAGAGAGTCTTCAGAGGGGCCAGGCCTCTCCACCCTGGGTATCCAGCTATGAGAAAACCGGCTCCTCCTGCCTGGACTGGTCTGGGCAACCTGGGGCTGGGGACAGGCTGCTCACATCACCTCCACACCCTCACCCTCTGGTGCCATCTGCCTCCTAGGCAATGAGGAGACTGTGACCTCGGTTCCCCCATGGCAACTTTGCTTCCTTCCTTGATTGTTCCTCACTGTTCTCTTTTCCAGATGTATGTTCCCACAGAACCCCCAAATGAAACACATTCAGGACCCCACAAGCCGAGGCTGAATATCCGATAGCAATCTGCTCCAAAACTTGGACCACCTGATGCCAGGAGCCGACTCACTGGAAAAGACCCTGATGCCGGGAGAGACTGAAGGTAAAAGGAGAAGGGGGACAGCAGAGCCATCTCATCAGATGGTTGGACGGCATCACCGACTCAGTGGAGAAGAATTTGAGCAAACTCCAGGAGACAGTGGAGGACAGAGGAGCCAGGCATGCTGCAGTCCACAGGGGGCGCTGAGCTGGATGCAGCTTAGTGACTGGGCAACAACAATCTGTGACTTGTCCACCAAGAAAACTCCCCAAGTGCCAAGGCCTTAACTCAGAGACATGAACCTGCATGGTCGCCTTTATGGTCATGGCTGGGAACCCAGGATGGCCTGGGGAAGAGAAGCCTTGACATACGATTGTGCCCAAACTCTAGTACCCACCGCCACTCTGGCTGGCTCAGTTTCCATCCAGTACGGGAAGGACAACCGTGGCCTTTGGGACCGCCTCCAGCCACCCTGCCATAGTCGAGCACAGCCTCCATCTTGGGGGACTTGCAACTGTCCTGCCCATTCCAAGGGGTGATGTTTGAGTGAGGAGTCATGTGGGATCACAGCCACGGGCCCTCGTTGGTCTCTCTCAGGCTAGACGGGGAACAGGGAATGTATTTGCCAAGAAGGATGAAGGCCGCTCCCCAGTCAGGCCAGACACGGGTTCCGTGAATCCGCTCTTCACATCCAGCCCAGGCCTGCAGTCCCTGAGGGCCCGAGACCGGGCCACTTCTGGTTTCTTTGTGTTAACAACCAACACCAGATTGTCCTACCTTCTACTTCTGTCCTTTCCTGTGTGGCAGCTGCCAGCTATAGCGGACCACTGAACTGTGCCTACTCTGGACTGAGATGACAAGCGTCTAACCCTCGCCAGACATTTTGGGGGGTAGGTTGGTATTATAACATTTATTAAAATAAGGCTGGGGGTAATAGAAACAGCAAAGAACCAAAGAATTAAAATGCAAGCTATGTAAAATCCCAACTAAAGCCCAGAAGTGCTGAATGTATTTATTCATTAGCTAACTAAAAGCCCAAGACAGATCCAAAATAATGAAGTACTGTGAAACAGTTGGCGATTTGCAGTCATCAAAGTTTTGGACTTTTGTCCCCTTGAAGATGTGCAGAGTAAGAATGCAAAATATCTCATCAGTAATTGGTCTATTGATAATATTTTGGACATTTGGGTTAAATAATTAATGCAATATCAGTAGCTTTAAATTCCTTTTTATTTCTTTGTAAAAATGTGACTTCTGGAAATTTAAGATGTGTGTATGACCTGTCCCATATTTCTACAGAATAGCACTGGTCTGCTTGGTAATGCTAAGAGCTCTGGGTCCTGGGATCCCTCTCCTGTATGATTCCAAGGCAGAGTTGCCAAAAAGGGAAGGTGCATGCAATTTAGGGGGTACAGGTGAGCAGCAGCCACTGTGCTTTCAAGGTCATTGTTAGATTGAGGCAGTGGGAGACAGACAGTGGGGTGCTGGAAGGTGAGGCTTGGTTCTTGCTCTTGTCCTGCAGGCAGCTCTTAGCCCTGATGGCCGGCCTCAGTGATGCACACTGACCCCAGGGCCTTTGCTGCCAACTCTCAGAGGGCAGCCCCAAGGAGCCAAGAGCCTTCCAAAGACATCGCCCTGGCGCCTCCCTAGCCTAGGTCTCCTCCCCACACTGTGTTGGGTCCGCCTCCCTTAACACCACCTGGTGCCCCGGGAAGCCCCGAGGTTCTGCTTTCCTGGTGGCTCCACCCTCAGGGGGACACTGAGGCCTCAGAGCCTCTTGGGAGTTCAAACTCCAAAACACAAACCTGAGAACATAAAACACCTTGGTTAATGTGTCAAAAAACAACTGGACACGACTCAAGCAAGAGACTAGCTCTTGGCTGTCAGGCCTCCTGCCCGGGTCTCTAGGATCCCATTTCTTCCGGTTCCACTCACCTTCGGTCAGGCCCCCCACCCCTTTCCTCTGCCTGCTGCTCTCCTCTTCACAAGCACACCACCTCCCTGCTGTTTCTTTTGAATTTTTATTTTATTCATTTATTTACTTATTTGGTTGCATTGTGTCTTAGTTGCACCACTCAGGATCATCATTGCGTTATTTGGGACCGTTTCATTTCGACACAGAGTCTCCCGTTGCAGTATGCAGGCTGAGCCTCTCTGCAGCATGTGGGATCTTAGTTCTCCAGCCAGGGATCAAACCCACATGCCCCACATAGCGAGGTGAATTTTTTAACCACTGTTAGTGCCTCCCTGCTGTTTGTAAAGCAGCTAAAAGGAAAAAACAACACCCTCCCTCTTTCTCTCCTACAGACAGATTTTAATCAGAGATCTTGCCACTTCACCTTTGGATCCTATTTCAACACCTGCCATTCCCAGGGCCGCCGGGTGCAGGTCACCTGTGGCCTGGTTTCCAAATGCATTGACTTTTCAGTCTTGCCCAGCCTGACCTCCAAACAGAGCTGGACACCACAGCCGAATCTCTCCCTCCAGAACGTTTGCCCTGCCGTCCTTGCCTTTCTACAGACCTTCCCTGGCTCGTCCTCTTCTCCCAGCCTCTCTATCAGGTCTCTCCCGGGTCTGACCTTAGCCCTCGTCTGTCCTCGCTTTACGCCCTCTCTGAGCGTGTCATCTACTCCGAGGTAGATTTCAACTATCTTCTTCAAAGGAATGACTTCCAGCCCAGATCTCAATCTTTCTAACACTGCCCACTGGAGGTCCCGCACGGTCCCAGGTTCGATGTGTCCACAATGAAGCTTGTCACCTGCCCAACCTCGCCCACTTTTCCATCTTCATGTAATCAAGACCCTTCCTGTTCCAAGCGACTGACACAAGTCAATGGACCTCTGCACAGATGTAAGCAAATCCTAGGGCCTCGAGCGATGTCCTCAGGGCCTGGCCTCTCTCCGTTTTGCTTCACTCTGGGGCACCCTGCTTCCCCGCAGCTCCAGGCTCACAGCTTCCAGGTTCAAGTTCAGTGGAGAGAAAGTCTCTCTTCCTGGTAACGTCTACCCAAGTCCTGGATTCCCTCTTAACTGGAGCACATCCATTCTAGAACCAATGCCTGTATCCAGCGATGGGACTGCACTGATCTGGCAACTGGATTATATACAATCCGGGAAGAGTTGATTCTGGTCAGACAAAAGGGTTTTTCTCCCCCGCCAGGCACATATGCCCATCAACATACTAGGGGGATGTTTTTCCCATGTGTTTTGTCTCCTCTCCATTTCCTTCGTTGAACCCCTTCTTATCTTCTCTTGTCTGGACTATTTGAGTGGTTCCCTAAGGAGAACGTCTCCTTCCAGTCAGTTCCGTTCCACCCACCATCCACACCACCGACATGGTTATCTTCTGAAGGCTAGGCTTGGATGTCACCTTTTTGCTCAGCACGATGTCATCCCTGTGGTTTTGCATGTCCATTGTTTCATGTCTCTTGCTATCATTGTGTGTTTTAACTTTACTCCACAGGTATGCAGCAGTATTTCACTGCAGTTTTAATTTGCATTTCCTTGAGAGTGGGATATTGCACATTCTTTGTGTGCTTTGCAGCCTTTTGTATATTTCTTTTGTGAAATGTTTGTTGAGATGTTTGCTTATTTTCCATTGGGTTTCAGGACTTATTGAATTAATTTGTTAAAAACCTGTTAAGACATTAATTTTTCATCTATGTCCATGAGGAATATCAGTCTTTCGTTTTCTTATAAAAAGTTCTGTTTCTTTTTGGTATCAGAGTAATGCTAATCTCATAAAATGACTTGGAAAGTGCTCTCTGCTCTATTTTCTGAAGGAATTTGTATAGGATTGATATCAGTTTTTCCTTAATGGGTGATGGAATTCTTAAGTAATGCTATCTGGGCCTGGAGCTTTCTTTGTGGGAAAATTTTTAATGACAAATTTGGTTCCTTTAATAGATACAAGGCTATTCAGATTTTCCATTTCTTCTGTTGGTTATAATAATTTGTGCCTTTCAAGACATGTGTCCATTTTATGTGAGTTGTAAGATTAAAAAGCACAAAGTTGTTTTGTACTATCTCCTTATGGTCCTTTGAATGTCTATAGGATTGGTAATGACGTCCCTTTTTTTGGGAGGTGGGTGAGTTGGGGAGGGAGGGAAGTGGGCGGACCACTTCTATTGATCTTTCATTTATCTATTTTTCATCCATCTTTGTTCTTTAGCCCGCGTGGGCCTCCCATCACGGTGGCCTCTGTTGTCACAGAGCACCGACTCTGGGCGCATGGGCTCCAGGGCTCCAGCTCGGTGATTGGACACATGGGTCCAGTCGCTCTGCGGCACGTGGGATCTTCCCAGGCCAAGGATTGAACTGGCGCCCTTTGCACAGCAAGGCAGTGTCCTTACCCACTGGACCAGCAGGGAAGCCCGATGTCCCTTTTTCTTTTCACAGTGCAGTTCCGTTCCACCCACCATCCACACCACCGACATGGTTATCTTCTGAAGGCTAGGCTTGGATGTCACCTTTTGCTCAACGATGTCATCCCTGTGGTTTTGCATGTCCATTGTTTCATGTCTCTTGCTATCATTGTGTGTTTTAACTTTACTCCACAGGTATGCAGCAGTATTTCACTGCAGTTTTAATTTGCATTTCCTTGAGAGTGGGATATTGCACATTCTTTGTGTGCTTTGCAGCCTTTTGTATATTTCTTTTGTGAAATGTTTGTTGAGATGTTTGCTTATTTTCCATTGGGTTTCAGGACTTATTGAATTAATTTGTTAAAAACCTGTTAAGACATTAATTTTTCATCTATGTCCATGAGGAATATCAGTCTTTCGTTTTCTTATAAAAAGTTCTGTTTTTTTTTGGTATCAGAGTAATGCTAATCTCATAAAATGACTTGGAAAGTGCTCTCTGCTCTATTTTCTGAAGGAATTTGTATAGGATTGATATCAGTTTTTCCTTAATGGGTGATGGAATTCTTAAGTAATGCTATCTGGGCCTGGAGCTTTCTTTGTGGGAAAATTTTTAATGACAAATTTGGTTCCTTTAATAGATACAAGGCTATTCAGATTTTCCATTTCTTCTGTTGGTTATAATAATTTGTGCCTTTCAAGACATGTGTCCATTTTATGTGAGTTGTAAGATTAAAAAGCACAAAGTTGTTTTGTACTATCTCCTTATGGTCCTTTGAATGTCTATAGGATTGGTAATGACGTCCCTTTTTTTGGGAGGTGGGTGAGTTGGGGAGGGAGGGAAGTGGGCGGACCACTTCTATTGATCTTTCATTTATCTATTTTTCATCCATCTTTGTTCTTTAGCCCGCGTGGGCCTCCCATCACGGTGGCCTCTGTTGTCACAGAGCACCGACTCTGGGCGCATGGGCTCCAGGGCTCCAGCTCGGTGATTGGACACATGGGTCCAGTCGCTCTGCGGCACGTGGGATCTTCCCAGGCCAAGGATTGAACTGGCGCCCTTTGCACAGCAAGGCAGTGTCCTTACCCACTGGACCAGCAGGGAAGCCCGATGTCCCTTTTTCTTTTCACAGTGCAGTTTTTGGAGGCGGGCTGGGGGGATGAAAAGACTCAGATTTTAATCTTCCACGGTAGGAAATCAGTAGATACCACCTCTGATGGAAAGAAATCAAGAAGAGGTGGTGGAAACATAGTGTTCTAAAACAAAAGGAGGTTAATTCAAGAAGAAATTGGAAGAGTTTGAAGCAGTTGCCTCTGTGAACAGGATTGAGGGTGGGCATGGTGTGGAAAGGATGCAATGCAGTTCACTCTAAACTAGTCCAAGTTCAAGTTCAGGGCTCTTCCAGTCTAGATCTTGACTCTCCTTTTTGTTTCTCTCCCCAACTCAGGCTTCACTGAAGACAGACTCCTGGCTTCACTCCTTCAGTGAGAAGATGCTTCTCTCATTAGCATCATTAGGGCCTTGGCTCAGTTTGATTTCCCTGGTCATCAGGCTCAACTCCTCCCCTATTTACAGAGAAGGAAGACTCGGACATCCTCAAGGACCCTTCGCTTGGGCCGGTGGTGTACCTGGTATACTTGAAACCCAGAGGATCTTTTTTTTTTTTTTTTCCATTCATTTTCATTTATTCTTCTCTGGTTGCCCTGGGTCTTCGTGGCTGGGCACGGGCTTTCTCTGGCTTTAGAGAGCAGGCCCTATGCTCTAGTTGTGGTTACTCTGGGCTTCTCATTGCAGTGGCTTCTCTTGTTGCAGAGCACAGGCTTGAGAGGCCTGGGTTTCAGTAGTTAAATCTCACAGGCTGTAGAGTGTGTGCTCAGTAGTTGTGATGCATGGGCTTAGGTGCTTCAGGGCATGCAGAATCTTCCCGCATCAGGGACAGAACCGGTGTCCCCTGTGTTGACAGGCAGATTCTTATCTGCTGTACCACAGGGAAAGGCTGAGGATCATATTTTAACTCTTCCCTCTTTGAGATGACAGAATCATCTTCAGTAATAATCATGAATGAAGTAACAAGAAATGCAGACAGGGAAAACATTTTATGAATTTTAAAAATCTATAATTATGCCAGTAAAAATTAAATAAGCATCACAGTACAGAATAGAACACAATTACTTAATCTTTTTATATGTGTATAACAATTTATATATTCACTTACTGGTTTTAATTTTGATTATTTTGGTAAGAGGCCTATATAAAAATGTTTATTTAAATAATTGTCCAGGAAGTAGTAAGTAAAATTTAACAAAATCAGTACATCTGCCAAAGGTAAAATTTGAACAACTAATACATCACATGATTGATATCACACTTGATTTTCTTTCTGTTTCATTTGCGAACTAAAATTTTTGGTTTCCAAACAGAAATATTACAGTCCATAGTCTGTCCTGTTTCACTGCTTAAAATGTTAAACACCAATAAAAACTGTAAGTGGTCACACTGAAGGACAGAACTGGGGCCATTCAAGCTCTACTGCTTCACCTCTACAATCCCTTTCTATTACCGTGTACTTCAAATATGTTACTTAACTGCAGGAATATGTGGGAACACAGGGGTTGGAGACGTGGACTGCGCCCCAGTAGGCTCGAACGATTCCAAAACAGTAAACGTTGTCTCTATCCCTATCAAACTTCCAATGACATTCTTCACAGAACTAGACCAAAGAACCACACAGTTCATATGGAAACACAGAAGACCTCGAATAGCCAAAGCAATCCTGAGGAAGAAGAATGGAGCTGGAGGGATCAGCCTCCCCAACTTCAGACTCTACTACAAAGCAACAGTCATCAAGACAGTATGGTACTGGCACAAAAACAGAACTATAGACCAATGGAACAAGATCGAGAACCCAGAGATAAACCCATGCACCTATGGGTACCTTATTTTTGACAAAGGAGGCGAAACTATAAAATGGGACAAAGACAGCCTCTTCAACAAATGGTGCTGGGAAAATTGGACAGCTACATGCAAAAAAATGAAGTTGGAACATTCTCTGACACCATACACAAAGATCAACTCAAAATGGATTAAAGACCTAAATGTAAGACCAGAAACCATCAAACTCTTAGAGGAGAATATAGGCAAAACCCTCAAGGACATAAATCAAAGCAAGATCTTCTCTGACCCACCTACTAGAATAGCAGAACTGAAAAGAAAAATGAACACGTGGGACCTAATGAAATTTAAAAGCTTTGGTACAGCAAAAGAAATCACAAAAAAGCTGAATAGACAGCCCACAGAATGGGAGAAAATCATAGCAAATGAAACAGACAAAGAATTAATCTCTAAAATCTACAAGCAACTCAGACAACTCAGCACCGGAAAAATGAACAACCCAATCAAAAAATGGAAAAGGACCTAAACAGACACTTCTCCAATGAGGACATACAGATGGCCCAAAAGCACATGAAACGATGCTCAACTTCACTTATAATTAGAGAAATGCAAGTCAAAACTACAATGAGATATCACCTCGCACCCGTCAGAATGGCCGTCATCAAGAAATCTAGAGACAATAAATGCTGGAGAGGGTGTGGAGAAGAGGGAACACTCCTGCGTTGCTGGTGGGAGTGTAAATTGATACAGCCTCTATGGAAGACAGTATGGAGATTTCTTAAAAAACTAAAAATAGAAGCACCATACGACCCAGCAATCCCACTCTTAGGCTTATACCCTGATGAAATCAAATCTGAAAGAAGCACCTGTACCCCAATGTTCATTGCAGCTCTCTATACAATAGCCAGAACATGGAAGCAACCTAGATGTCCATCAACAAACGAATGGATACAAAAGCTCTGGTACATATATACAATGGAATACTACACAGCTGTAAAGAGAAATGCAGAAGAATCAGCCCTAATGAGGTGGCTAGATCTAGAACGTATCATAAAAAGTGAAGTCAGTCAGAAAAAGAAGGACAAATACAGTATATTAACATATATATATGGAATCTAGCAGGATGGTGATGATGGCGCATGCAGTGAAACAACAGAAAGACAGACATGGACAGTGGACATATGGACATTGTTGGGAAGGAACAGAGGTGGGAGGCGTAAAGGAAGTAGCATGAAGGCCTGTACTATCATAACTGAAGAAAATAGCTGTAGTCATTGCTATGTGAGAAAAGGGGATCCTTCAGGGTAAGACCAGAAACCATCAAACTCTTAGAGGAGAATATAGGCAAAACCCTCAAGGACATAAATCAAAGCAAGATCTTCTCTGACCCACCTACTAGAATAGCAGAACTGAAAAGAAAAATGAACACGTGGGACCTAATGAAATTTAAAAGCTTTGGTACAGCAAAAGAAATCACAAAAAAGCTGAATAGACAGCCCACAGAATGGGAGAAAATCATAGCAAATGAAACAGACAAAGAATTAATCTCTAAAATCTACAAGCAACTCAGACAACTCAGCACCGGAAAAATGAACAACCCAATCAAAAAATGGAAAAGGACCTAAACAGACACTTCTCCAATGAGGACATACAGATGGCCCAAAAGCACATGAAACGATGCTCAACTTCACTTATAATTAGAGAAATGCAAGTCAAAACTACAATGAGATATCACCTCGCACCCGTCAGAATGGCCGTCATCAAGAAATCTAGAGACAATAAATGCTGGAGAGGGTGTGGAGAAGAGGGAACACTCCTGCGTTGCTGGTGGGAGTGTAAATTGATACAGCCTCTATGGAAGACAGTATGGAGATTTCTTAAAAAACTAAAAATAGAAGCACCATACGACCCAGCAATCCCACTCTTAGGCTTATACCCTGATGAAATCAAATCTGAAAGAAGCACCTGTACCCCAATGTTCATTGCAGCTCTCTATACAATAGCCAGAACATGGAAGCAACCTAGATGTCCATCAACAAACGAATGGATACAAAAGCTCTGGTACATATATACAATGGAATACTACACAGCTGTAAAGAGAAATGCAGAAGAATCAGCCCTAATGAGGTGGCTAGATCTAGAACGTATCATAAAAAGTGAAGTCAGTCAGAAAAAGAAGGACAAATACAGTATATTAACATATATATATGGAATCTAGCAGGATGGTGATGATGGCGCATGCAGTGAAACAACAGAAAGACAGACATGGACAGTGGACATATGGACATTGTTGGGAAGGAACAGAGGTGGGAGGCGTAAAGGAAGTAGCATGAAGGCCTGTACTATCATAACTGAAGAAAATAGCTGTAGTCATTGCTATGTGAGAAAAGGGGATCCTTCAGGGGTGCTGTGTGATGGTTGGGAGGGGTGGGAAGAGGGGGATATACATGTGACTGATCTGGGAACATGCATGTCTGTAAACAACAAAACTCTGTAAAAGTTAAAAGTAAAATAATGGTTTAAAAAAAATAAAAAATAACAATAAAAAAAGTCGTCTCTAAATGAAGCTGTGGAGCTGAGGCTGTGTTGGGGGGACCCTTCATGCCTGGGGGTTCTCAGTTTCCATGTGAAATACAAGCTTCACGAAGGGACAGGTACGATAAACGTGCTAATTGGACACTTTCATACATACTATCAAAATAAAACAGAACTTAGACCCGCTGAAGATGTTTAAGAGGAGGAGAATTTTATCACAGATCTTGTTTAGAATTGCTAAGGGTATGGTGATTAAAACGCAGACTGGCTTTTAGTCTTAATTTCCTGATTGTTTTTAATTGCTTGCAGGCAGCCACCCACCTTAGTGTGTCACAGTCGCGGGCCAGTCACTCGATGGCTGCTCTGTCACAGGGAAGAACACTCACTGCTCTACTCAACCCACCATCCACGCCTCACCTTCTCAACTTCTGCTCCCAACACAGCTTTCTTGCAGCAGGGTCCCCATGCTGTTGAATCCAGCACACGTCTTACTGGGCTTGTCTCCAGCACACAACCCGTTGACCGTGTCTTCTTTCGGGAAACATTCCCTTCTACTTTTCCCCCATGTGTCCACTGGCTCCTTCCCAGTCTCCCTTATGGGGTCACCTTCCTACACGTGTGCACCCAGTGAATGTTGGCGTCCCCAGGGCCTGGGTCCAGTCCCTCTTTTCTCCTGTTCTATGCTCACTACAACTGAACTGACCCCCATCACACCAAATACCCTTTGTGGGCAAGCCACTGTCTCTCGAGTTCTAGGCTGCCTACTTCCCGTCTCTGCTCAGCACGTCACTGACACAGCAAATATGCCCATAACCTAAGACACTCATTTACTCATTTGACCTTCAATAGATATGTGTGTGTGTGTGCTCAAGTCACTCAGTCGTGTCTGACTCTTTGTGACCCCGTGGACTGTAGCCCACCAGGATCCTCTGTCCATGAGATTGTTCCAGCAAGAATACTGGAGTGGGTTGCCATTTTCTTCTCTGGGGGATCTTCTCAACCCAGGGATTGAACCCACGTCTCCTGCAGCTCCTGCATTGGCAGGTGGATTCTTTACCACTGAGCCACCTGGGAGGCCCAATCTTACATGGAATCCTCTGCTTCAAACCTTTCCCCAGGGACTCCCCTGGTGGGTTCGTGGTTGGAACACCAACTTCCACTCTAGGGAGCACGGGTTTGATCGATCCCTACTGGGGGAACTAAGATCCTGCCTGCCGCATGGTGCAGCCAACAAAACAGAACAATACAAAACGCCTTCCCCTGGGTGGTTTACAAAGCCCAGCATGGCCTGGCCCATCTCTCTAGCCTCATTCCGCTGCACTGCCACCAGGCCGGAGACCCTGGCCTCAACCCAGCGAGCAGCGCCTCACCTCCAGGACATCACATGGGCACTGCCCTTTCCTCTTTGCCTCACTTGTTCTTCTCAGTCCTTCTGGGCTCAGATGACCCACCCCTTCCCCAGGATGCCTGCCCTGAGCCCCTCTGGAGGTCCACTAGCTCAGGGAGGGCAGTGAGCGTCAGCTGACTCACAGCAAGGCCTGGAAGTGCCAGAGGAACAGAGGCTTAGTGGCGCTGGTGCCAGTTACCCAGGCTGTCTGGGAACCCACCTGGGGAAGGGTGGTCTCTGTGGACGAATCATCGAGCAGGATGGAGACATGCCTTTCTGCAGGGCTGGTCCTCCCCACACCACCCCTTCTGGGGGGCTCACTCGCCCAGGGTTTCAAGGATCACACTGGCCTATACCCACACATTTCCCCCAAGGCAAAAAGTATCCATGACTTTTTTGTGCTTTGGAGTCAGACCCAGAGTAAGCCTGAGGTGTGAAGTTTCACCACCCCGGGACCTGTTTACACCAGTAAGGACCGTGGGGACGCACGGGCTGGCCTGAGAGCACGAGGTGGGCGGGCGCAGGGCCGGCGGCTCTGCAGGGCCATTGTTCCAGCAACAAACCCTTCTAATGTTTCAATGGGATTACTTGGGGGCAGCTTAAATAAGGCTGCTGTGTTTTCTTTTTCTCTCCTTTCCTCTCACTTTGTTTAAGTTCTCACTGCAGTTCCAGAGGAATACAGAGAACCTGCTGCTTCTTGGGCTACTTGGAAGATGTAGATCAGAGTTCTTTTGTGGAAAAACAAGTCAAGTCATACAGGATTTGATGAACAGAGTCCATAAACTTTACTGGTAAGTGTGTATGTGCCCAATCTGTTTTCAGTCTGTCCATCCACCTATTCATCAATCCATCCATCCTTTTTGCCTACTTTTTGATCTTTCTTTATAAGCCTCAAAGAGAATATCTTTGTTTCATATGATCATGGTGCGTTTATAAAAACTGATCAAGTAACTGGACCAAAAAATACAAATTTTTTAAAATGTAGAAAATGTCAGACTGTATATCTTGAAATCCAGTAAAATTCAAACAGCTTATTTCTGGAGGATACTTTTTTTTAATATTTAGAAATTACAAATACATTCCTACATAGTTCTTATATGAAAGAAGAAATCCAAAAGAAATTAAAAACTACACAGAAAGCAATTTAAGAACACTTAATACCAAAATTTATGGGATAAACAAAGCTGCATTTTGAAAAAAACTTATAACCCTGAAATGTCATCATTATTCAAGAAGATAGGGGGGAAAACCCAAATCTAAAGTAAAAACTTATCTTAAAAAGCCAGTAAAGAACAGTAAAGATAAATCAATCCAGGTGGCAGGAACAAGAAATTAAAGATACAATCAATAGAATAATAAAAACAAAGCAGCAAAGAGAAACCAGTCCCAAACTTCTCCTTTGAAAAGAACAGTAACTTCTTCAAAAACTTAATCTTGAAAAAAAAGTAAAGATACACAGGATTAGGAATGAGAAAGGAGAAATGATCAGATACAAGAGGTATTATAATAATCTTTAGAGAATACATATAAAGGTATGGCAACATATTTTAAAAAACATAAGTGAACTGGATAATTTTTAAATAAATTATCATTTAAATTGACCTATGAAGCAATGTAAAACTTGAATATTCCAGTTATCAGAGGCCACGCACATTGAGGGGGTTGGGAGTGGAGAATGAAGATGAAAGGGAACCACTTAAAAAGATTCTAGAGCCTCACGCGTTTGTGGCCTGAGGCTCCCAGGTGGCTCAGTGGTAAAGAATCTACCTGCCAACACAGGAGACACAAGAGCTATGGGTTTGATCGATCCCTGAGTCAGAAAGATCCCCTGAGAAGGAACTGGTAACCCACTCCAGTAATTTTGCCTGGAAAATTCCATGGACAGAGGAGCCTGGAAGGCCACAGTCCATGGGGTCACAAAGAGTTGGACACAAGGCTGGGGTGGGGTCTGAGAAAAAAAAAAAGAGTTGGACACGACTGAGCACAGCACAGGGTTTATGGCCTCCTTCCATCTAACTTTTGGAAACCCAGAACGGTAAATCCTATTGTCATTTAAGTATCACAAGCCCCAGAAAATGGCGGAGAGTTCTCCTTTCAGGAAGGCAGCATAATTTGAATTCTAACATCTGATGAAGAGAGAAACTGACAGCTCCTCCTTTCACTATAAAGATGCAAAGACTCAAAAATACTCACAAGAACCAGGAAGCATATCAGAAGAATAACAAACTTAACACACTGACCAAATGGGGCTTACTCTAAGGGAATAAAGGTGGTGTAATACCCTGGAATCTATCAATGTATTTCATTAAAAAAAAAAAAAATCAAAGGTGAAGAAACACTATAGTTACAGTAACAGAGGCTGAAGGGCCTTCTGCTATAATTCTGCAGCCTTTCCTAACTTAAATTCCTAAAAACAAGTGAAAAGATGTCCGTTTCACTGCTGGTAATTCACTAAAGAAAGAATGAGATGCAACTTTGTCCCTATCAGACCGGTGAACATTTCTGGCAGGGGCACAGGGAGGCCCTCATAGGGGCCGAGCCCTCCACATCCCCACCAGCATGTTTGGAAAGTGATCTTTGTGCACCCCGGGAGACAACTGGCTGCTGGGAATCTACTGCCCGGAAATAAAACTAGTGCAAAATCGCCTAAGCAGGAGGGTCTGTCCTTAGTGCGCTCGGTGGCCTGAGAACTCAGGGATTGCCCGTCACTGCGGGAAACGGTGCGTTCACACACCAGTCACACCAACAGTGGTGCTGCATTTAAGAGAACTGCAACACACCCATCTGAAGGAAAGGCTGAGCAGAAAAGTACATGATTTCACCTTCGTGAAGACCAATGTTGGGAAGGCTGTATGACTGTATCTGTCCGTGTTCCATGTCTGCATAAAGTCACATGACCGCAGGGAGCAAACAGGCCATCCACGGGGTTATCCTCATATGCTGTAACATAGACATGAGACTGTATTTTTTGTTTTGCATATATGCAAACATTTTTAATCAGATGCTTAAAGTTTCAGCAGGAGTATTCTGCAGTAGGGTCCTTTATTTTTGTTGTTGTTTGGTCGCTCAGTCGTGTCTGACTCTGTGACCCTCTGGACTGTAACCCACCAGGCTCCTCTGTCCACGGGGTCTCCCAGGAAAGAATATGGGAGTACCACTTCCTTCTCCAGGGGATCTTCCTGGACCAGAGATCGAGCCCAGGCCACCTCACTGGCGGGGCAGTCACTTTACCACTGAGCGACCCGGGAAGCCTCTTCTTCATCATCCACCTTTGTTTTAAGGCACCACCCGGCCAGATGGATGCGCCTTGGGTAGTGACCTGGTGTCCAAGTCACAAGCCCTTTCTGTGCCCACAATGCCTCTGTGCCCTGGCATGATGGGACAGCTTGTCTTCAGAGGCTGTCCCCCTGCCCCAGGAGCCCCTGAAATAGCCAGCTGTGCTGTTGTGTGCGGGTGTGAGCTTCACCTCCAAGCCCCTTCCACGTATTAATACAAGAGGCGTGGTCTCTACACACTGCACTTTGGTTTGGGAAGTCCAGCCCCTCTCTTCTAGTAGAGTTCAAATTACTGTCTGATGCTTTTTAAAATTTTGACACATTATTATTATTATTTCTTGGCTGCACTGGGTCTTCAGTGCTCTGTGCAGGCTTTCTCTAATTGCAGGGAGCAGAGGCTACTCTCTAGCGGCAGCGCATGAGCTCCGGGCCTCTAGGGCTTCAGTAGTTGCAGCACTCGGGCTGTTTAGTTGCCCTGAAGTATCTTGCTGGGTCAGGGCTTGAGCTGGTGGTCCCTGCGCTGCCAGGCAGACTCTCAACCATTGGATCACCAGGGAAGCCCTGACATTTGGCTCTGACTGACTCTTGTTGGGTGCAAGTGGGCCGTGGTGACGGATACGTGAATGGAGCATGGCGTGACTAAATCCAATTCTTGGCCTCTTTCAGCTGAATATGTAGCTGGAGAAGAGCACCAGGGGCCCTGTTGGCCTGGGGGGCCTTGACTTCTCCCTTCCACGGGGTTATCCTCATATGCTGTAACATAGACATGAGACTGTATTTTTTGTTTTGCATATATGCAAACATTTTTAATCAGATGCTTAAAGTTTCAGCAGGAGTATTCTGCAGTAGGGTCCTTTATTTTTGTTGTTGTTTGGTCGCTCAGTCGTGTCTGACTCTGTGACCCTCTGGACTGTAACCCACCAGGCTCCTCTGTCCACGGGGTCTCCCAGGAAAGAATATGGGAGTACCACTTCCTTCTCCAGGGGATCTTCCTGGACCAGAGATCGAGCCCAGGCCACCTCACTGGCGGGGCAGTCACTTTACCACTGAGCGACCCGGGAAGCCTCTTCTTCATCATCCACCTTTGTTTTAAGGCACCACCCGGCCAGATGGATGCGCCTTGGGTAGTGACCTGGTGTCCAAGTCACAAGCCCTTTCTGTGCCCACAATGCCTCTGTGCCCTGGCATGATGGGACAGCTTGTCTTCAGAGGCTGTCCCCCTGCCCCAGGAGCCCCTGAAATAGCCAGCTGTGCTGTTGTGTGCGGGTGTGAGCTTCACCTCCAAGCCCCTTCCACGTATTAATACAAGAGGCGTGGTCTCTACACACTGCACTTTGGTTTGGGAAGTCCAGCCCCTCTCTTCTAGTAGAGTTCAAATTACTGTCTGATGCTTTTTAAAATTTTGACACATTATTATTATTATTTCTTGGCTGCACTGGGTCTTCAGTGCTCTGTGCAGGCTTTCTCTAATTGCAGGGAGCAGAGGCTACTCTCTAGCGGCAGCGCATGAGCTCCGGGCCTCTAGGGCTTCAGTAGTTGCAGCACTCGGGCTGTTTAGTTGCCCTGAAGTATCTTGCTGGGTCAGGGCTTGAGCTGGTGGTCCCTGCGCTGCCAGGCAGACTCTCAACCATTGGATCACCAGGGAAGCCCTGACATTTGGCTCTGACTGACTCTTGTTGGGTGCAAGTGGGCCGTGGTGAACGGGATACGTGAATGGAGCATGGCGTGACTAAATCCAATTCTTGGCCTCTTTCAGCTGAATATGTAGCTGGAGAAGAGCACCAGCGGGCTGCCTGCTCTCACTGTAAACTCCTGACCACCAGCCTCAGAAGAGCGGACACCCGGCACCTCCCTGATCCGTTCACTTCCCCTCTCCCTTCTCTCCCCTCCTTCCTTGTCCTTCCTCTCCGCCGATCTCCCTGGGAAAACTGAAGAAACCAAAGGAGCATCCCCTGCAGGCTGGACCTCCCCTGTGCATCTCGCTGGCCAGCCAGGCTCCCTTCCCGCTGTGGCCATCACCCCTTCAAAGCACCAGCCGTCTCTCCCTTCAGTTTATGGCCAGATCACTCCGGAGAGCTGTTACTATTCATCTCCTCCAGCCTCTCTTCACTTTCGCCTTGAATCTGTCCACTCTATCAAAGCAGCTCTTAGAAAGATCTCCAGTGCCCTCAGTGTTACAAATCCAGTATTAACTGTTGGTCCCTATCATGCTTCCCAGAAGCTAGTCTCCCTCCTCGGTGGATCTTTCTGGACTCCGCTTCCAAGACCCACGCCTGCCAGTTCTACACCCGAAGGTGGAAGGTAGAGGGTGCTGCTCCTCTCCGTCTGCCTAAACTCTTCCACGCTGGGGACCCCAGGACTCAGACCCGGGATCTCTCGTCTTTGCCCCTCCCACCCTGCACCCCCTCCTTTGAGGATCTCATCCAGGCCCTGCTTGTCCCATGTGCACCATGACTCCCAATCTTGCACTTCTGGCCTTCACTCATCTCTGGAATGGCAGATTCCAGTGCCCACCTGGCTGCCTTCTTGACCTGTCCAGGGACACCATGTAGGTACCGTGAATGTAACCAAACCTGCTCCTCCCAAACTCTCCTTCTCAGAGATGACACCTTCCATCCTGCCAGGACCCGGACCAGCAACCTCAGAGAGGTGGGGCGAGCGTGGTCAGCACGAAGCCCGGCCCCAGCGGACAGGAAGTTAAGCCAGACCCAAGGTGCAGGGCTGGCCTGGGAATGCGGTCACTCTTCTGGCACTGGTCACTGGCGATGGTGCTAGAATCTACGGGACAGCAAGACACCAGAAGGAGACAACATGTTTGGAAGTCAACGGAGCATTTTATTCCACAGGAAGAAAAATAATGACTCTGACATGAGGAACAGGTTCTAGAGTCTACGGACAGGCGGCCGTGACGCTGTTCACACAGTGCAGACCCAGGTACTTTATTTTCAGGATTTTATCAAGCAGCTGCGATGGTATTTCGAGGCACAGAAGAGGCTTATAAACAAAGTGGCCCGGGAGCCGATCGAAGGCCGAGGTGCCTCCGCACCGCGGGGCAGGCGAGGCGCTCGGGCCGACGAGAGGTTGCGCGTCTGTGTCCAGGTCAGTGGCGAGCAGGTCCAGAGGCGGGAAGCACTGGCCGGCCCGTCTCGTGGGCGATGAAAAACAGCTCTGAGCAGGTGGCGATGTGACCAGCTGTGCCAGGTCAGGGCATCCAGTGGGCTTCGCTTTCCACGGGCCCAGGTTCTCCTGATTCAATGCCTTCTTTCCGGGGAGTGCAACTGGGTACTTGAGGCAGCAAGAAAATCAGCAGAAAATGATCGTAACAAAGTCTTGGATATCACTGGCTAAACACCGATTTAACAGGAAAGGGGGCATCCAGACGCCACTGCCAGGCCTGCTTCCTCCAGAGCTCGCCAGGTAGGCCTGGCAAACCAGGAACCTCTGTCCAGAAGCCCTGAAGCCGAATCCTCACGCCTGGCCCGGGGCGGCAAGGCCAGAGGGAGCTGGAGCAGCTCTCAGTTGGCACCCACCTGCTTTGGATCCCGTTTGAACATCTGCCTCTCTCAAGGCCCCGTGTGAGAGAGGGCTGTGCCACTGGGAGCCGAGCCAGTATTCCGAGCGCTGATGAGATCAGAACGGGGCCGGGAGGAGGGCACATGAATGCCCCTCGGAGTCTCTGGGAAGCACGGTTCATTCCACAGCACAGCCCTCAACCTACTTCCCACGGGCAGAGAATGCCGGCTGCCGCTGGGGCCCAAGGCAAGCTTCCTTTACAATACGAACCCCGAGCTCCTCAATCCAACAGAACTTACAAGTGACTTCATTCCAGAAAGTGATAGAAGGCTCACTGACGCAAACCATCAACCCTCTGAGAGTCTCACTGAGAGGAGGTCGGGATCTCAGGCCGTGGGCGAAGGGTGACAAAACCCACAGGGCACACTTGTGGGCTGCTGAGCAGGAGGCTGGTGGGGGGACGAGCAGCCTGCAAAAGGCAGCGCCTGGAGCCATGGGGGCTGCCAGGCAAACCACCAGCTGACCCACCCGAGCCCCACCCCACCCCTCCCAGAGCCAGGTGCCAACCCTGCCCTCCACGAAGGCAGAGTTCAGGGAAGACCACATATAAATCCCAGAGCTCAAGAAGAGCCTTCAAAATACTGCTTTGTCAAAGCACGAAGGACTGGGGTTAGAGCTCCCTTTCTGTTTCTTTGAACACACACACACACCTGCCCCCCAAGCAGGGAGGGAAGGACAGATCAGCTTCATTTATGTCTTGGAAGGATCTGGGTCAGGAGTTAAGAACGCCAAAACCTTCCACACATCCACTGACCCCAGGAGTCCCTTTAGATCTCAGCTACATTCGATATGGTTGTAGAGACTGAGCAGATTTATTAAAATAAAAGTTTTTTGAATCACAAGGCTTGTCATTCATTCCAGCGTGAGGCCTCCCACTCCCCAACTGGTTGTTCCATACAGAAAAGAAAACCCCACCACCAAGGCCCAGGAAGAGGAGGGCACCCACTCCCGCCACTGTCTGGGATTTAAAACCAAGGACAAGAGTCACGGTGGCCAAATCTTGGCCCCAAACTTACACAACAGCTTAATACTCAGGTTTCGCTCCCTTTTCTAAGACTCTCTCCTTCTCCCTTTACAGGCCGGCGCTCCTGTCACCGGGTCGCCGGGCCGTGGAGCTGGGTGTCTGCCCGCGGCTTTACCAGAAGAGAGTCCTGGGACCTCCCCCCGACGGCTGCCCAGAGGGCGGCCATTCTTACTGTGGGCTTCGGAAAGTTTCTGGACTTCTCATCTGTCACCCATTTCTATGGGACCTTTTTTCCCTTCCAAGTTATCAGAGCTTCCCACCGCTTCCGACGGGCCTCTGCCATACTGACTCGAGGAAGACGTACGTTGCTGGGGTCTGTGCCCAGGAGCAGACAGAACATGCCTCAAAGTTTTACTTCAAAGTCTGGCAAGCCCCATCAGGAGAGAGCCAGAGAGACAGGCAGATTAAAAGCCATCTGTGACACTCTACGAACCATCTTTAAATGGGGGGGGGCAGAAATAAGTAAAAGGGGTGTCTGAGTCACTCCCCTGGGCCTCGTCGAGGGCCGGCTCTGGGTCTGGACGCTTTGGTTTGAGGCTCCCGCCTGGATGAGTGTGGGTGTCAGAGGCATCATTCTCGAGGTGCCCGTCCCCTCACCTCACCTCAGCCCACCCGACGGTGGCACCCTTGCTTCCCGGAGTAAGGCACGACATTCTGCAACTGGCAAGAATCCCTCTTCGCGGATAGTACCCTGAATTAGACGTGGAGAGTTAGTGCAATAGAAGATCCAATATAATTTTCTATTACTTTACAATTAAGAAACCTTTACACGTATCACAGTCCCTGCTCAGAAATGCTCCTGTGTATTTACAAACACGCAGTTGTATATATCTTAATATATACACGGTAACAAAATACAGGGCAATCTAAAAATTAGATTGATCTTGGTATGCTTTCTTTTCTTCTTTTTTTAAAACGTTATTCAACCGATGCTTCTTACAAATTACCTCCCCGTAATCTGAAGCAATCCACTGTCCCACAAATGACCATAGCTCTGTCTGCACCCTCCTTGTCGTCCCCCAGGCCTTATTCCAGTTCCCTCAAATTTAAGCCAAGCCCACGGGCCCCTCTCCTCCTGACTGGTTCGGGGTCTGTGTCTGGGAGCGTCCCTCTGGCAGCTGGGGTTTCTCAGGAGTCCAGCTCCAACTGCTCTTGGTTTTCGTTGAGTCTTAACATCAGTTGCTGTTCATAGTAGAGGCTCTTTGCATAGTTTATTTCTTGTGACAACTTGATAGCGAGGACCTCTGACTTCACATGGACCTGAGGAAAAGGACAGAATGGAAACCAAAGAGAAACACAGGACACAGGCCCTGGAGACCCACACGGGCGGCCGCTCCCTGCCTCGGCGGGGCCCGAACAGCACAGGCGGACTGCTAGGAAACGCAGCCCCGGGGCCCTACTCCTACTTAACGCCGACTCAGGATCTGGGGCTGAATTCCGGGGCGACTGAGCAGGCGAGCCACAGTATCCCGACCTCAGGGACCCCCTGAACCTGGGGCGCCCCAGGGAGGCAAGGGGCGTACGGAGCAGCTGAGGGGAGACCAAGTGAGAGCAAAGACCTGGGACTCAAATCTGAAGTCCGCTGAGGTTTTATGCACACAAGTGCCTCGAGGCCTTTTTTATCAACGACACTGGCTGGCCTTGAAAGGGGGAAAGCCTCCCACCTCCGGAAGGAACTCGTGGAAATTCTCAGTCTTTGGGTGTCAGCTCATCTACCAGCCCCAACCCAAGCCCACGACCCCAGGGGAGCCCGCACAAGCCAAACCAAACCCAGGCACATTCCTGGGGAGGGAGAAGGTCAAGGGAGAGAGGCCCAGTCAGGCTGGTTGCGGTTTCTGATCTGCAGGAAGCCGGAGATAAAGCAGGGCCATTCTGAACAGCATGTCACTCTCGAATGCCAGGCTTGAAAACCCTAGCATTCCAGGTGAAGGCTGAGCAGAGCTAACACCTGGGGTTCATGAAAAGCTTCCAAGCGATAGCACAGCTGGAGACGGGGTCCCCTCACATGTGCTTCCCACGAGCCCTGAGCAGAGGCAGTGACGTGGTCCACACCGCCAGCTCTGGAGCCTCGCGGGCATGTGGCTTTGAACCCCAGCTCCTCCTGGTGCCGGGCTTCCCTGGCAGCACTAAGGGTAAAGAACCTGCCTGCGGATGCAGGAAACACAGGAGACGAGGGTTCGATGCCTGGGTTGGGAAAGATCCCCTGGAAGAGGGCATGGCAACCCATTCTAGTATCCTGGCCCGGAGAATCCCATGGACGGACGGGCCGGGCAGGCTACAGTCCATGGGGTCACAAAGAGTCGGACACGACTGGAGCGGCTGAATAACCCTGAGCAGGTGGCTGCCCTCACCAAGCCTCCTTACCGCTCAGGTGGGGGAAAGAGCCACACAACATCAACTAATCTCTAAGCGCTCAGAGTCCAGCCCGGCACACAGTAAGCCCTTACTGAATGCTGGTTTTTAAAAGGAACGGCATTATTTAAAAGTCCTGCCATAACAGTACCTTGTGTCCTTTGGAGGCAAAGTGCAAATTTTATTTACAAATATTTATTGTGCTTGTGCCTGGGTTGGGGCCTATGCTGCATATTGTTTCTTTGTGCAGAAAAGAAGTTAGCTTCCAATCATCCTAGAGGGGAGGCTACGAAGAAGCCAGCGTGCGCTCTAACACCTTCCTAGACCCGATGCACCAAAGGGGCCCATTTGAGGAATAAAACAGCCCCATGCATCGTGTCAGCTGGCCCTCACGCTCGTCACAGGCGGTAACCCTACCTGCGCTGTATGGGGGGGAAGCCGAGGCACGGGTGTTGAGCAACCTGCCCGGGGTCATCGGCAGTGACCTGGAGGGTGGAGCTGGGAGGGCAGCACCGCCCCACCCACCACACTGAGCATCTTCTGCCTGCGAAGAGGCAGGACCCCCGGGGTTCACAATAGCCGCCCGCTGCCAACGCCTTCCCGCCGAGAAGCATCGGGGGCCGTGGCGGGCCGGGGCGACGGGCCAGGCGGGTGCTCACCATGGGCTTCTGGTGGGAAGGGCCGGGGATGGACACGCCGCTGCTCGTGTTCACCGCCTTCTTGGTCACCTGCACGTACACCTTCCCGTGGTCTCTGGAGACGAGGCAGTGGTACAGGTCGTCGTACTTGACTTCCAGGAAAATGGCCTCTCGGTCCACATAGTCCCCGCTTCTCAGGAAGTAGACGGCCTTGGAGGAGATGAGCACGCAGTAGCTGTCGATGTTCTCCACGGCGATGAAGCTGCAGGGGGCGGGCAGGAGTGAGACGGGCCGTGGGGCTCCAGGGCGGCGCCCCGAGGTGTGGGCCCGGCTCTCCGGAGGCCACCTTAACACCAGCCTCCCCGCCTCCCTCCCTCTGAGCCTGGTCTCCCTGTTGGTCAGTTAGGAGGAGAGGTGGCACCAGCCCTCAGGGCTTCTGGGAGGCCAGCACACAAAGCACAGGGCCCTTACACAGGGGGCCCGAGAAACAGGAGGGTTTTTTGGCCTTTCCAGAGGCCGAGGCTTAGAGAAAACCGTGATCATGCTTTGTGGGCAGAGGACAGGAAGAAAACACAATGCTTGGCATCGTTTATTGGATGAAGGGGCAGCGTCAGAAGCCTTGTGGGGGAGGCCTGGTGGGGAGGGCAGACATGGGCCAGAGGCCCGGGCAGGGGACGGAGGGGCAGGAGGGAACGGGATTAAAGAGTCACCAGACTGGACGCGTGAGAGGGTGACATGCTTCCTGAGCCGTACACCGACGTCTACCTTGTTTTTGTCACGGTCCTAAGAAGAGGTCGCCCGGCCTCAGCTCCACCCCTCGAAGGGCAGGGGACTGACGGGTGAGCCCACGGCCACGTTCTCAGAACCCCACGAGTTGCTAGGAGGTGTGCTTTCTCAGGGTAAGCTGTGATCCTCATTTTCATAACTCTCAGTCATCGATTCTAGAGGCTTCGGGGCCATTCAGAAAAAACGAAAAGAACCTCCTCTCCCCCACCCCGAACCCTGGGGTTGAAGTGGGAATTTACGCGTGTCAAAGCTCTCAGCTCGGCTTCAATGAGGAGCAGTGACCCTTGGAAATGGCTGCGACAGCCCTCCCAGGCCTGGCTGCCGCCACCGCGTCTTGTGACAGCCTTCCACAACGGGCCGGCCACACTGGCGACGGGGGTGACGGCAGGAATACTAAGAGCTGACGACAGGCGGGCTGTCAGGCCCTGGCCCCCTGGGCCCTGACGTCCTGAGAGGCATTGCCACAGCGCCGTTGCTCGGAGTCACGGCTCCCCTGGGATGGCTCGGGACCGGGTCTCAAGGCAGCTTTGTTCTGGGGTCAGTGGTCGTCAAACTCTGATGGGACGGGGCAGGCCAGCCCGCTGCCGGACAGGCTGGTTCTCTCTCCGTCCCAAGCGGGGGCCCCCTGGGCTCAGAGAGCCCCCATTCTGGACACACCTTGTCCCTCAGCCCATCTACCTCCCCGACAGCCTGAGGAGTCACAAGAGTTCTAACTTCTCTTGAAGCTTCCCCAGAAACGCTCAACCCTGCCCCTACTTGTGAATGCTTCCTTGCTTACCTTTGACAGCACTACCAAGCGTGAGTTCGTTCTCATTCTGTGTCCCAGATGGGTCACCCGCTCCCTGGCTACGCTGATGTCCTCTTAGAGGCCGCCCCGCCCACACCTTCCTGAGCACCCGCCGCTGAGCCGGCCATCTCCGCACTCCAGTGAAAAATCTGCCCGGTTCCAGCTGCCATTTTAATTACAGTCTCACATGACAGAAGTTGCAGTTGATTGTTCTATTCTGACTGGTGGGCAATGCCAAGAATGTAGACTTGTAAAGTCTCAATGCCCGAATGAGAACTACCCAGCAGCGCTGGGTGCTCAGACCACTGAGCGGAGAGTCTCCCACACCCCAGGCTCGTGACGGTATCCAGGGGCAGCAGCACCCCTTGAAGAGGCCGAGTGATGTCTAAAGTGGCTGCTCCAGTGGAAGGAAAGGTGAGAGGAAGAGACAGAGGACGATGGGAAAAAAAGCTTCCCGACATAAAGAGGAGGGATCAAGGGCCAGCTGGAGCTTGCTGGCGGAAGCCAGCTGAGACGCTGAACGTGGCCCAGGGCTTCTGAGCACAGGTGAGCTGGCGCATGGCGACCGAGGCTGTCACAGGGGCTGGGACGTGGCCCCGAGGGCTTCTCGAGGCAGGCATGGGCCACCGCGTCTTGTGACAGCCTTCCACAACGGGCCGGCCACACTGGCGACGGGGGTGACGGCAGGAATACTAAGAGCTGACGACAGGCGGGCTGTCAGGCCCTGGCCCCCTGGGCCCTGACGTCCTGAGAGGCATTGCCACAGCGCCGTTGCTCGGAGTCACGGCTCCCCTGGGATGGCTCGGGACCGGGTCTCAAGGCAGCTTTGTTCTGGGGTCAGTGGTCGTCAAACTCTGATGGGACGGGGCAGGCCAGCCCGCTGCCGGACAGGCTGGTTCTCTCTCCGTCCCAAGCGGGGGCCCCCTGGGCTCAGAGAGCCCCCATTCTGGACACACCTTGTCCCTCAGCCCATCTACCTCCCCGACAGCCTGAGGAGTCACAAGAGTTCTAACTTCTCTTGAAGCTTCCCCAGAAACGCTCAACCCTGCCCCTACTTGTGAATGCTTCCTTGCTTACCTTTGACAGCACTACCAAGCGTGAGTTCGTTCTCATTCTGTGTCCCAGATGGGTCACCCGCTCCCTGGCTACGCTGATGTCCTCTTAGAGGCCGCCCCGCCCACACCTTCCTGAGCACCCGCCGCTGAGCCGGCCATCTCCGCACTCCAGTGAAAAATCTGCCCGGTTCCAGCTGCCATTTTAATTACAGTCTCACATGACAGAAGTTGCAGTTGATTGTTCTATTCTGACTGGTGGGCAATGCCAAGAATGTAGACTTGTAAAGTCTCAATGCCCGAATGAGAACTACCCAGCAGCGCTGGGTGCTCAGACCACTGAGCGGAGAGTCTCCCACACCCCAGGCTCGTGACGGTATCCAGGGGCAGCAGCACCCCTTGAAGAGGCCGAGTGATGTCTAAAGTGGCTGCTCCAGTGGAAGGAAAGGTGAGAGGAAGAGACAGAGGACGATGGGAAAAAAAGCTTCCCGACATAAAGAGGAGGGATCAAGGGCCAGCTGGAGCTTGCTGGCGGAAGCCAGCTGAGACGCTGAACGTGGCCCAGGGCTTCTGAGCACAGGTGAGCTGGCGCATGGCGACCGAGGCTGTCACAGGCTCTCCGAGGAGCTCCGGGAGCGGGCCGTGGCGAGGCGAGGGCAGGACGGGTGTTCGACCCCCGCCGAGGGCTGTTCTCCCCACTCTGGTCCCGCCAGGACACGGCACTTCTGTCCGGCCGCCTGCGCCTCCGTTCTCCCGTCGGGTACCTGCTGCTGGCGACCCCAACACACAGCCTCGAAGAGGGCTGAGGCCTTTCCACCGGGGCAGCGGCTCGGACGCCCCAGCGGGGTGACTGACGTGCCTAGTGCCCTTTCCTCGTGGGCCTGCTTTAGAGCAGACTCGCTCCTAAGAGGCCACCGACGGCGCAGGCCCTCCGTCCGGCCAGCACGACTTTGTGGGGGGTGGGCAGGGAGGAGGGAGGGTGGTTCTGGGCTGGGAAGCTCAACTCAAACGAGCTCCACAGGGCAGTGGGGATGGAGGCTGAGCGGGCAGGGAGGCCCACGGGTGGCGCAGTTCCAGCCGGGCCAGCGGCTGTTTTCGTGGTTCAGTTTCTCATCTGATCGAGATGACGCTCCCTGGCAGCCTCGGTCACACAGTTAGTAAGCCCGTGGTCAAAACTCAAAGTCACGAGAATTCACGGCCATTCTGAGAAACGTGAGACGGGGGGAGCCTTTGCACGTCTCCAAGTCCTCGCCTCAGGAGGCTGGAGACACGTGTGTCCCTCTGAGAGGCTGCAGCAAACAGGTTCAGGACCAATGAATCACTCCTTAGGGACAGAGGAATCTGCCAGTTACTTCCGCTGCCATTTTCATTTGGATTTCTTTCTTTTCCCCTCACTCTCCTGGTTTTTGTTTGTCTGTTTTGGCTTTATTAGCTCTGTTTATAGATCGATGTGTTTCACACTTTGCAGGCACTTCACAATCAGAAGAGTGGGGAGCTCCCCAGGAGGGTCAGTGGTTATTTGACAGATGATTTCCTGGCTCAGAAAATGCGACCCAATGAATTCTATCCCACTCCTCAGAAGATCTGATCTTTCATTTTTGCTTTGAGACTGCATCTAGCACTTTGTTATATGCTATTAGAATAAACAGTACAAACCTGTGCTCAGAAAAAAAAGTTCTGATTTGTATCTTTATCTGTTGTTTCTTAAGAAGAGCAGATATCAAATATCATGGGGTGCATACAAGAGGGCAAAAAATGAGACTTTTATTCTTAAGTTTTTCTGTACTCTGTGAATTTGCTAACTGTGTACTTGAGTTTGCACTGGTGGGTTTACAAGCTATTTTTGTTCTCCTTTTTATACTTTTTGTATTAAAAAAATATCTCAATTAAAGAAGAAAAAAGAGGAGGAGCGGACTCGAACAGACGGATATAACCGCTCAACTCACAGATGAGGGAGTTCCCTGGCTCGGCGGAGATCAAGTGGTCCAGGGACCCCGGGAGAGTCTCCGAGACACCGCCTAAACTCAAGGGGCCTTCTGTGGGTGACTTTCAAGTTTCCCCAAAGGTAAGCACCACCTTCAAAGTCATGTACAGGAGCCTTGCCGTCTGGAGCCACTTTCCCAGGTCTGGCTGCCCTTCGAGGGTTT
Organism: Tragulus kanchil; assembly: GCA_022376925.1. Lineage (NCBI taxonomy): Eukaryota > Metazoa > Chordata > Mammalia > Artiodactyla > Tragulidae > Tragulus > Tragulus kanchil. The sequence goes on from JAIOJX010000032.1 coordinate 154,992,502, forward strand.
GTAGTTGTTGCTCTTCACTCATTCCTTTTCCTCTCATCTGTAAATATACCTGCATATTTCTCTAAAGTGTAAGGACTCTTTATGTTAGCACAGTCACAATACTAAAAAATAATAATCTTGAATAATTAAAAATGTCAAACATCTAGAAAGACTCCTAATTTCCACTTAGAACAGAAGCTCACACGTTTGCTGTGTTGTACTCAATCGTGTCTGACTCTGCGACCCCTGGACTGTAGCCCACCAGGCTTCTCCGTTTGTGGGATTCTCCAGGCAAGAACACTGGGGTGGGTTGCCATGCCCGCCTCCAGGGCATCTTTCCGACCCAGGGATTGAACCTGGGTCTCCTGTATTGGTAGGTGGACTCTTTACCACTGTGCAACCTCCTGCCGCAGAAATAAATAATAATTTTGAACAATGAAAAATGTCAAACATAGAAAGGCTCCTAATTTCCAATCAGAACAGGAACTCTCAGCATTTTTGGATCATGGACTGGGCGGTGGGGGGTCCATGATCTTCAAGTTGGCTTTGTGGGGAGGTCCATAATCCCTTTCTAAGGATAACGCTGATTTTAAATGCATAAAATAAAATGCTTAGAAGTACAAAGGAAATCAATTATATTTAAATATATCTACTAAAATAGTAATATCTAAAAAGGCTCACAAATTAAAAAATATTTCCTAAAACTGGGCCATAGCATACTCAATGTAGAAGAATTGCAAAAAGCATTTGGGAAAAGGAAAGCTTTTATTCTTAAGTTTTTCTGTACTCTGTGAATTTGCTAACTGTGTACTTGAGTTTGCACTGGTGGGTTTACAAGCTATTTTTGTTCTCCTTTTTATACTTTTTGTATTAAAAAAATATCTCAATTAAAGAAGAAAAAAGAGGAGGAGCGGACTCGAACAGACGGATATAACCGCTCAACTCACAGATGAGGGAGTTCCCTGGCTCGGCGGAGATCAAGTGGTCCAGGGACCCCGGGAGAGTCTCGAGACACCGCCTAAACTCAAGGGGCCTTCTGTGGGTGACTTTCAAGTTTCCCCAAAGGTAAGCACCACCTTCAAAGTCATGTACAGGAGCCTTGCCGTCTGGAGCCACTTTCCCAGGTCTGGCTGCCCTTCGAGGGTTTGTAGTTGTTGCTCTTCACTCATTCCTTTTCCTCTCATCTGTAAATATACCTGCATATTTCTCTAAAGTGTAAGGACTCTTTATGTTAGCACAGTCACAATACTAAAAAATAATAATCTTGAATAATTAAAAATGTCAAACATCTAGAAAGACTCCTAATTTCCACTTAGAACAGAAGCTCACACGTTTGCTGTGTTGTACTCAATCGTGTCTGACTCTGCGACCCCTGGACTGTAGCCCACCAGGCTTCTCCGTTTGTGGGATTCTCCAGGCAAGAACACTGGGGTGGGTTGCCATGCCCGCCTCCAGGGCATCTTTCCGACCCAGGGATTGAACCTGGGTCTCCTGTATTGGTAGGTGGACTCTTTACCACTGTGCAACCTCCTGCCGCAGAAATAAATAATAATTTTGAAAAATGAAAAATGTCAAACATAGAAAGGCTCCTAATTTCCAATCAGAACAGGAACTCTCAGCATTTTTGGATCATGGACTGGGCGGTGGGGGGTCCATGATCTTCAAGTTGGCTTTGTGGGGAGGTCCATAATCCCTTTCTAAGGATAACGCTGATTTTAAATGCATAAAATAAAATGCTTAGAAGTACAAAGGAAATCAATTATATTTAAATATATCTACTAAAATAGTAATATCTAAAAAAGGCTCACAAATACTATTTCCTAAAACTGCATTTAACAAAACACAATCAAGTTGTCCAACTCCAGAAAACAGCATGTGAGGGGACCTACTTAGCTTCTGGAAATGGTAAAAACCTACCCCGGTGCTTACATTGCTAGTAGGTGATCCAGTCCGTGATGGTAGGTTGGGAATACATACTTTTTCTTTTAATGAAAATGAGGTGTCTGGCTGCTCACGAGACACCAGTTACACAGAAGAATTGATGGAATCAGACTGAACAAATGTCCCTCTCCCACCGTCTTATCCCAGAATCCAACTTCAGAACCGAAATTAAGAAAAACGGAAAGTGACGGCAACTGCGCAGCCTATCAGAGAGACACCGGACCATTCAAAACTGAAGCCTTCCCAGGGGCCAGACCTTCACTCACATGTCAACAACTATCTTCTGAATACTAATTAACTGGATAAAATAAAAAATTTAATGCAACTTGAACTGGCAGAACAAAGTTGAAGCAACCACAGTACTGCAGATGCTGTGGGGTTTTCATGGCATCGGGAAGTAATTACACAATATTTTCCAGAAGTGAAACAGTGAGTCTAACTGGAAAAAAATGTGGAAACATTTAGTTAGAACAGTAGAGCAAGGTATTAAAGACCCTTTTAAGGGGTTAACTCTGAAGGAAAATATGCAAATAATTAGGTCTTTCAGCATGCTTTTAATTAGGATTCTAGGATAAAAGTCAGAGGTGTATTAGGGTGCTCCTGTGTTTTTCGTGAAAACCCCTTTCTCACAAAGTGACGCCTCCACGTGAAGACCCAGCCCGACCACGGAGGACACTTCAGAGAAGAAATACGTGCCGGGTGCCCCGAAGACCCCCTCCTCGGGCACTGGAGAAGGCCAGGGTCACGTGGCTCCTCCAGCGTTCATGGGCAAGATTTAACACAAAACTGGGGGAAAGACACATGGTTTTCATCTTAAGAGTCAAAAGTCATTCATGCCAACATCTTCTCTGAGTTCTTATGAATTTCCAGAGTTTCATGGAATCTGTTTTACTGACTTTGCTTTGATTCCGGCTTCCAGCTTTCCCATGGCTCTGTGTTCAATGCCTGCATTTCATTGGAAGCAGTCCTATGTTAGCGGTGCTACACAATTTCTCCCTGTGTTTCTGGCATATGTCACTGTATTGAAAATGAAATTCACAAGGACCAGATACAGTTTGACTTGAGGAAGGGTGAGCCAGGAGAGAAAATGAAAAGCACAAAGTGTACAGCAACTCTCCAGCAAGTATCTGTGGAGGACCTAGCATGTGCCGAGCACTTTTCCACGTACTGGGGATTCTTCAGTGAAGGGAAAAGACACAAGCCGCAGCTCTCGTGGGCTGCCATTCTAGTGGACTCCGCACCATGTCTGACCAGACCTAGGGAACGACTTCCTGAGCCTCCAACTCAAAGGTCCCAAGTTTCATTGGTAAAGTCTATAAAGGGCAGTGAGGGCACCAGATTCTCACCCAAGGCGTCCAGGAATATACAGTCCTTCCTAGAGGGAAATGCGGGGGATTCGGGTTCCTGGAGCGACGGCCAGAACTGAAGCTGGACTGAAAGAGCAGACTTATGTCCCCACAGCTCCCATGCTGACACACTCCCCGTAGTGTGTCCGTATGGAGCAAGGGAGAATGAAGGCTACATGACGTCATCAACATGGGGCCCCAATTCAACAGGATTAGTGCCTTTATAGGAGACACCAGGGGTCTGGCTCAGTCTTTCTCTGTCATGTGAGGACACAGTCAGAAGGTGGCCGTCTGCAAGCCAGAAAGAGAGCCTTCACCGGGAACCGACTCTGCCGGCACCCTGATGGTGGACCTCCCAGCCTCAAGACTATGAGAAATGACTCTCTGTCACTTGGGCCACTCTGTCTGTGGTGTTTGGCTCTGGGCGGCCTGCGGGGACTATCATAATGTCACACGCCTTCATCACTGACTTTCCAGTGCCACTGCAGGGAGCTCTAAGTTACAAAAAGCCACGTCCAAGAAGATGCCATCCCATGCAGCAAGCAACGTGTAAATTCTGGCTTCGACTTTCGATATCCCCATTCAAATCGTACTATAAAACTAAGAGACGAGGGCAGCTTAACACCATCTTTAACAACGACACTGAGAGCTCACCTCTACTTCAGATACTCCTCCACCAACCCCAACCCCAACCCCAACCCCAACCCAACCGCAACCCCAGACCCTCACGGTCCTCTCGACCCTCCTTACCTTGCTTATCTTAAGAGAGAGAAATAAGTATTCACAGAAATTAAATTAGCATCTGGCTAATTACTTTCTTTGGTCTGGTGGTTCTAACAACTATTTAGGTTATAGAGCATTTCATGCTAAAGGGGCTTCTGAAGAATATTATAAAATACTGATACATTAAATTCTATCAAAGCAACTGAAGAAGACTCTTGAGAGTCCCTTGGATGACAAGGAGATCAAACCAGTCAATCCTAAAGGAAGTCGACCCTGAATATTCACTGGTAAAGTCTATAAAGGGCAGTGAGGGCACCAGATTCTCACCAAGGCGTCCAGGAATATACAGTCCTTCCTAGAGGGAAATGCGGGGATTCGGGTTCCTGGAGCGGGCCAGAACTGAAGCTGGACTGAAAGAGCAGACTTATGTCCCCACAGCTCCCATGCTGACACACTCCCCGTAGTGTGTCCGTATGGAGCAAGGGAGAATGAAGGCTACATGACGTCATCAACATGGGGCCCCAATTCAACAGGATTAGTGCCTTTATAGGAGACACCAGGGGTCTGGCTCAGTCTTTCTCTGTCATGTGAGGACACAGTCAGAAGGTGGCCGTCTGCAAGCCAGAAAGAGAGCCTTCACCGGGAACCGACTCTGCCGGCACCCTGATGGTGGACCTCCCAGCCTCAAGACTATGAGAAATGACTCTCTGTCACTTGGGCCACTCTGTCTGTGGTGTTTGGCTCTGGGCGGCCTGCGGGGACTATCATAATGTCACACGCCTTCATCACTGACTTTCCAGTGCCACTGCAGGGAGCTCTAAGTTACAAAAAGCCACGTCCAAGAAGATGCCATCCCATGCAGCAAGCAACGTGTAAATTCTGGCTTCGACTTTCGATATCCCCATTCAAATCGTACTATAAAACTAAGAGACGAGGGCAGCTTAACACCATCTTTAACAACGACACTGAGAGCTCACCTCTACTTCAGATACTCCTCCACCAACCCCAACCCCAACCCCAACCCCAACCCAACCGCAACCCCAGACCCTCACGGTCCTCTCGACCCTCCTTACCTTGCTTATCTTAAGAGAGAGAAATAAGTATTCACAGAAATTAAATTAGCATCTGGCTAATTACTTTCTTTGGTCTGGTGGTTCTAACAACTATTTAGGTTATAGAGCATTTCATGCTAAAGGGGCTTCTGAAGAATATTATAAAATACTGATACATTAAATTCTATCAAAGCAACTGAAGAAGACTCTTGAGAGTCCCTTGGATGACAAGGAGATCAAACCAGTCAATCCTAAAGGAAGTCGACCCTGAATATTCACTGGAAGGACTAATGCCGAAGCTCCAATACTTTGGCCACCTGATGCAAACAACTGACTCACTGGAAAAGGCCCTGATACAAAGGAGAAGAGGGTGGCAGAGGATGAGCTGGTTGGAGAGCATCACTGACTCAACAGACTTGAGTCTGAGCAAACTCCAGGAGACAGTGGAGGACAGAGGAGCCTGGCGTGCTGCAGGTCATGAGGTCGTAAAAGGTCAGACACAACTTAGTGACTGAACAACAACAATCATAACAACTAGGAAAAACTTTACTAACTGAAAATATAACAGGATCCCAAGCACATAAGGCTCCACATTCAAAGAGCAGCAAAACAACCTTAAGAATGTTGCATTTCCAGAATTTTCAGCTACTAGTCGTTTGTCATTTGTTAATCTGTTTTGCTTTACTAGCATTCTGCTGCCAAAAAAGAACACCAAAGTTTAGGAAAACTTTACAGGGCAAAAAACCTCTGGATTGAGAACATTTTATTTGCTCTTTTTGAACTAATTAGAAGGAGAAGGCCAACATTGAGGTTCTGCTGCCGAACTCAGTTTGAAAACCACTGTTACATCTAAATGTATAGAACATCTGGGCTTGGGGCTTCCCTGGCAGCCCAGTGACCAGGACTCTGTATTTTCAATGCAGAGGGCATGGGTTTGATCTCTGGTGGGGGAACTAAAATCACACATGCTGTCTGGCATGACAGGAAAAAAACAAAACCAAGACAAAACAAAAAACCATGTGGGTCAAGGAATCTCTGACCAGTTCTGAGGCCTCAGAGTCCAATAATACTCAGAAATGGACAGAAACTTCTTAGACTCAAGACAGAGAAGATGATCTGGTGAACCAAAAGGGCTTGGATCCCATGGCTCCAACTTACAATTCGTCTTGTATGTTGTCTGTTAGTTTGAAGAGCTGTTCCTGCCCTTCCGCCTGGCTCTCCGAGTAGCGGGGAAGCAGGCCCTGGGGCCCCGTGCAGCAGCGCGGCTTCCGTACCCGCTGTGCCTGAGTCCTGGTGGGGAGGTGGACAGAAAAGCCAAGAGGTCACGTGTTAATGTCAAAATGATTTCCCTTCCATCCTCATCTAAGATTTAAAAAATGCCACTTCATACAGGACGTGCTCTGAGTCCGGTGACCAGCATTAAACGACACTCAGTACCCCCTGTGAATGCATTTGAAGAAAGTGGTTGAAGTCTCCAGTTTTGAACAAGAGCCGCTCCGTGGCCATTTCCCAGCCATGTGATCACGGATGAGTCAGTTCACTTCTTCAGCCCCAAGTGCCAATTCCCTCTGTAAAATGGGAGGACAGCACTGACCTTGCAGGATTGCTATCGAGGATCAAAAAACCATGCCCACCAAGCCCATGCTAGACAGAAATGGTGCTCTCTTGTCACATCTCTTATGACTGAACTTCCACTTGGTCACCCTCTATTTTTCTGGGGTTCTCTTCTGGGGAGGCACCCCTGGACTTGGAAAGGGGTGAGAAGAAGGGTAAGAGGCTCTGGGTGTGCGTGAGGAGCTCAGTTGCCTGGGCGTCGGGTGAGGGATGCAGGCGTATTTGTTAATCTGTTTTGCTTTACTAGCATTCTGCTGCCAAAAAGAACACCAAAGTTTAGGAAAACTTTACAGGGCAAAAAACCTCTGGATTGAGAACATTTTATTTGCTCTTTTTGAACTAATTAGAAGGAGAAGGCCAACATTGAGGTTCTGCTGCCGAACTCAGTTTGAAAACCACTGTTACATCTAAATGTATAGAACATCTGGGCTTGGGGCTTCCCTGGCAGCCCAGTGACCAGGACTCTGTATTTTCAATGCAGAGGGCATGGGTTTGATCTCTGGTGGGGGAACTAAAATCACACATGCTGTCTGGCATGACAGGAAAAAACAAAACCAAGACAAAACAAAAAACCATGTGGGTCAAGGAATCTCTGACCAGTTCTGAGGCCTCAGAGTCCAATAATACTCAGAAATGGACAGAAACTTCTTAGACTCAAGACAGAGAAGATGATCTGGTGAACCAAAAGGGCTTGGATCCCATGGCTCCAACTTACAATTCGTCTTGTATGTTGTCTGTTAGTTTGAAGAGCTGTTCCTGCCCTTCCGCCTGGCTCTCCGAGTAGCGGGGAAGCAGGCCCTGGGGCCCCGTGCAGCAGCGCGGCTTCCGTACCCGCTGTGCCTGAGTCCTGGTGGGGAGGTGGACAGAAAAGCCAAGAGGTCACGTGTTAATGTCAAAATGATTTCCCTTCCATCCTCATCTAAGATTTAAAAAATGCCACTTCATACAGGACGTGCTCTGAGTCCGGTGACCAGCATTAAACGACACTCAGTACCCCCTGTGAATGCATTTGAAGAAAGTGGTTGAAGTCTCCAGTTTTGAACAAGAGCCGCTCCGTGGCCATTTCCCAGCCATGTGATCACGGATGAGTCAGTTCACTTCTTCAGCCCCAAGTGCCAATTCCCTCTGTAAAATGGGAGGACAGCACTGACCTTGCAGGATTGCTATCGAGGATCAAAAAACCATGCCCACCAAGCCCATGCTAGACAGAAATGGTGCTCTCTTGTCACATCTCTTATGACTGAACTTCCACTTGGTCACCCTCTATTTTTCTGGGGTTCTCTTCTGGGGAGGCACCCCTGGACTTGGAAAGGGGTGAGAAGAAGGGTAAGAGGCTCTGGGTGTGCGTGAGGAGCTCAGTTGCCTGGGCGTCGGGTGAGGGATGCAGGCGTCACAGGAGGGAGGAGAGGCTCTGTGGACGGCCCCAGCCGCAGGCTGGGCTCTAGCTCAGGGCCCTCGGCTGTCAGTTGCCCAGAGGAATCTGCTTTGCTATGGCGTTCAGGGTAAGCTGGTGTTGTCTTTTTCCACAAACCATATACAGGGTAATTGATAAGTACTTTCTGGTGTTTTCCTAGAAACAGGAGTCCATATTTGTTTTGGAAAGGCTCTGCATATTTCAGATGACTGATAAGAGTGTGCCTGGGCTGTCCTCGGCCTTGTACTTGGTGTACTTTTCATTATTTGTTCCTGGATTCCATTGAAGCAAAACACCCCTCTCTAGACACATCCAAACGAGAGCCCGAGGCTTACGCACTGAGTCAGCACTCCAGAATCGTGAGCTAACAGCAGCGTAGAGACTGACCTGCAAGGGCAGCAAAGTGCCTGGTGGGCAAATCAGGGTAAAAACAGGGCCAGAGACAGAAACTGGCCACAGGCCACGCCACCAGTGAGCCGTAAGCCCAGAACAACTCTAAGCCCTCCTGGGCCCACGGCAACGCTCTGCCTACCAGGCCACGGTGTCTCAAGCTTTGGACCTGGGTAATGCTTAATTTGGGCCTGAAAACCAGAAATCCAGTGATTAATTTTTTATAAGTTCAGTAACAAGGATGTCCCAAGTATTCATTGTATTCTCCGAGTGAGACTAGAAAGAAGTTTTGACCACCTGTACCAAGGGAATGGGTAAAAACCCACCAATTGTATTTATCTGATATAGTCACATACTCCTGCCGTGCACAGTCTCAATTCCTTTGTCGGAACTGAGGTCTACCGCTAGCTATTTGGATCCCAGCAACTGACTGGAGGGAGATTCCCACGTGGCTCAAGAGTAAAGAATCTGCCTGCCAATGCAAGAGATATGGGTTTGATCCCCGGGTTGGGAAGATCCCCTGGAGAAGGGCATAGAAACCCATTCCAGTATTCTGGCCTGGAAAATCCCATGGAGCAAGCAGGCTTCAGTCCATGGGGTCACAAAGAGCTGGACATGACTGAGTGACTGAGCACGAAACTGCCTGAATGTACAGAGGGCAGCAGAGGGACCTGGCATTAACCCTTGTAGAGAAGCCTGACCACTGTTGTAAGGATGCTAGTAAGACACCAGGGGAAGGAGCGTGGAGTGCTTTTCCAGGTCACCCGAATCCTGTTTTTGTTTCCTTGCCCAGTGAACTATCTACTGTCGTTTCAAACACTGCTTGGGACAGGCTAAAAGAACGTCTTTTCCTCAAGGCAGTCTTACTATTCGGTCAACCCTGAGGCTCCTGGAAGAGGCCTGGGCGTCGCAGCCAAACCCCAGAGGCCCCAGGGAGAAGTGCCAGGCCCGCTCCCTTCTTTGAATGTAAGTCTGCATCCTGACTCTTCTCCCCGAGTCGGCCCGGGTCTACTGGGAGGTCCATAGGCTCGCCTTCCACACGTGCCCCAAATCTCGGTCCTTCTCCATCACTCTCACAACTGACAAATGATCACTGGATTGGGAATGGATCGCTTCAATAGTTTCCTAACTTATTCTTTCTGTTTCCACTCCTGCTCCCCACAGCAAGTTGTTTCAAAAACGAGTCAGATGAAGTTGGCCATGAGCTCAAAACACATTTGTTCCACATCCCACTTCAAATATTTGCTTATTGCTTGGCTCTCCACTCGGAATGTAAGCTCTGTGAGAGGAGGGATTCTGTTTCATTCCTGGGTTCGTGGTTAAGAAGCAATAAGGATTAGTTGAATAAATCAATGAAGGCATTTGGAGGTGGGGGTGGGAAGCGCTATGAAGGCCATTTTGACTACTGAGCTAAAAACAAGAGATGACTTTGGTGGAGAGATTACAGACAATGAACGCTGAGCTTTGAAAGTCCAGCAAAGTTAAAGCAAAATGTGAACCAGCTCGAATCCCAACTTCTGGATGCGAAAAGGGCAAGGGTGTGCCTGGCCAGTCAACTAGTCAAAACAAAGGCAGCACACGAAGGCAGAGACAAGGCAGTAACATCCCTGTTGACACACATTTTCCTTAGAAGAAACAATCCTTTCATGAGCTCCCAAAGCCTGCTCTCAAGGGGGACAAACACGCTCCCAGAAGAAGACTCAGTAAGTGTCCTGACCTCCTCAAAGGGGTGAGGGAAAACCCGTAAGGAACGACCACAGAACAGCTGTGCATGTGAGTAAGCTGGCCCCAGACTGTTGTCACATGCAAGGGAGAGGTAAGGATGCTAGCCGGGGGTGGAGTGCTTTTCCAGGTCACCCGAATCCTGTTTTTGTTTCCTTGCCCAGTGAACTATCTACTGTCGTTTCAAACACTGCTTGGGACAGGCTAAAAGAACGTCTTTTCCTCAAGGCAGTCTTACTATTCGGTCAACCCTGAGGCTCCTGGAAGAGGCCTGGGCGTCGCAGCCAAACCCCAGAGGCCCCAGGGAGAAGTGCCAGGCCCGCTCCCTTCTTTGAATGTAAGTCTGCATCCTGACTCTTCTCCCCGAGTCGGCCCGGGTCTACTGGGAGGTCCATAGGCTCGCCTTCCACACGTGCCCCAAATCTCGGTCCTTCTCCATCACTCTCACAACTGACAAATGATCACTGGATTGGGAATGGATCGCTTCAATAGTTTCCTAACTTATTCTTTCTGTTTCCACTCCTGCTCCCCACAGCAAGTTGTTTCAAAAACGAGTCAGATGAAGTTGGCCATGAGCTCAAAACACATTTGTTCCACATCCCACTTCAAATATTTGCTTATTGCTTGGCTCTCCACTCGGAATGTAAGCTCTGTGAGAGGAGGGATTCTGTTTCATTCCTGGGTTCGTGGTTAAGAAGCAATAAGGATTAGTTGAATAAATCAATGAAGGCATTTGGAGGTGGGGGTGGGAAGCGCTATGAAGGCCATTTTGACTACTGAGCTAAAAACAAGAGATGACTTTGGTGGAGAGATTACAGACAATGAACGCTGAGCTTTGAAAGTCCAGCAAAGTTAAAGCAAAATGTGAACCAGCTCGAATCCCAACTTCTGGATGCGAAAGGTCAAGGGTGTGCCTGGCCAGTCAACTAGTCAAAACAAAGGCAGCACACGAAGGCAGAGACAAGGCAGTAACATCCCTGTTGACACACATTTTCCTTAGAAGAAACAATCCTTTCATGAGCTCCCAAAGCCTGCTCTCAAGGGGGACAAACACGCTCCCAGAAGAAGACTCAGTAAGTGTCCTGACCTCCTCAGGTGAGATCCAAGGAAACCAGAGCAGGCAAGGAGAGGTGGCCTGCTTCTGGATCTGAGCTTCTGGGAACCACATCCCGTAAGGAACGACCACAGAACAGCTGTGCATGTGAGTAAGCTGGCCCCAGACTGTTGTCACATGATCAAACAGCTCTCTCTGGTGCCTACAGCTAGTCCTGACGTGGTGGCCTCCCTCCAGACCTCCCCTAGAGTTCACTGATCCATGCTCATCTCCACGCGGGGAACTCTCAACCCACCCGAGTGCCAGAGAATACAAGTGCATACCCTTGTGGGTACGCACGGCCTGTTAAGTTTCTTTTCTTACCTGCCTTCCCAACAGGCTGCAAACTATCTTCCTATTTCCAAGGTCCTCACTCTGTGATCAGCCAAACACCAAAGGCTGGAGGGTTCAGGTCCCTCTTCCTGGAGGCGCTTGCACACAAGGCTCACTGTCCACACAGACACGAGAGAGAGTTCAGCTCTGCCACCAGAGGACATGGCACTGCTCTACCAGTCTCATGAGTATAAGGGCCAGTTCCTGGGGTGGGGGATTTAGGCACACTCTTGCTAGAAACAGAGACGGATGGAAGGACTTCTTCCCATAGCCCTCTACTTTCTTATCACTGCTGGTAGGCAAGAAAGGATTCCCCCATTCCAAAACTCAAGTGAAACGATAACTTCTGAGGTCCAAGCTGGGAGTCTAGGGAATATGGGCGTTAAAACCATTTGCAATGTGAACAAATCTAGTCCCAGACTTCAGCCCGCAGAAAGCTTAAGGAGACGTTCTTCAGGGCAGGCCGCTGTGTGTGATGGGAACTGTTTTCTTCACATACTGACCAAGCCCCTAAAAATTCAAATCAACCCTTCGAGACTGGGGTGCCTGTGCATGGCGCAATCCTAAACCTGTTCCCGCTGGGATTCAGGAACAGTGCTGGTGTTCAAAACAAAACAAAACAGAACAAAACACTGCTCAGTGACTGTTCCTAAATCACTTTCCTGTATGTTCCACTGAGCCTATGAGCATCTGGAAGGAAGGGACTCCGTTCTTTTTTGTTGGAAGCTGGACTTTCGGGCTGGATGCATTATCACCCTCGGTTTAGGGCCCATGATCATCACGGGCCTTCTCTTTAAATGACATAATAAACATCTGTGAAAATCACTATCCCTCGCACGAAAACCCCACTGTCTGACCCTAACTCGAATCTTTCTGTGTGGTCCTCTGCCTCCCCACGCCTGCCGGCCGGCTCGCCCCTTTCCCCCCTCCGTCTGAGACAGCCACAGCGCCCAGCCTTGTGCGTCTCATCCCCTTCCTTGTCTCCTGCACGGCGTCTCACATGTCAAAGTATGCTCCAGGATAGCCTTGTCACACTCTCTGCTTTTCATTGTTTGCGGCTTCTGAGAAAGGATGGCAACACTTCTTTATGTCTGGGAACTTACTGCTTCCTCCCTGAAGTCATATTCCTAAGATTCAATCCTCCTTTTGTGTGCAGCTCTGATCACTTATAATGATTCCACTGTATGAATACACTGACATTCACCCAGGCTCCTGGTGCTGGCCCAGAGCTATGTCCGGCTGTGTACCTTCCTGGACCTGTCTCCTGGTGAACCTGCGCAAGGGTTTCTTTGGGTACATATTTAGGAGGTGTTTGCTGGACCACAGGACATGCATGTTCACCTAACAAGGTAATCCACACTGTCTTTTAGAGAGGCTGAACCAATGTGCGCTCCCACCAACAAGGCGTTTCAGAGAGCCTAGGAATCTGTACACCTCCCGACACCTGGCACTGTCCAGGACAGCCTGGTCCAGCACAGCCATGAGTCACCCGTGGCTGCTGACACTTGAAATGGGGCCAGTGTGACTAAGGAACTGAATTTAAATCTTTTCATTGAAATCAACTCAAATTTAAATGGTGTATTAGCTAGCCCACCTGACCAAGCCCCTAAAAATTCAAATCAACCCTTCGAGACTGGGGTGCCTGTGCATGGCGCAATCCTAAACCTGTTCCCGCTGGGATTCAGGAACAGTGCTGGTGTTCAAAACAAAACAAAACAGAACAAAACACTGCTCAGTGACTGTTCCTAAATCACTTTCCTGTATGTTCCACTGAGCCTATGAGCATCTGGAAGGAAGGGACTCCGTTCTTTTTTGTTGGAAGCTGGACTTTCGGGCTGGATGCATTATCACCCTCGGTTTAGGGCCCATGATCATCACGGGCCTTCTCTTTAAATGACATAATAAACATCTGTGAAAATCACTATCCCTCGCACGAAAACCCCACTGTCTGACCCTAACTCGAATCTTTCTGTGTGGTCCTCTGCCTCCCCACGCCTGCCGGCCGGCTCGCCCTTCCCTCCTCCGTCTGAGACAGCCACAGCGCCCAGCCTTGTGCGTCTCATCCCCTTCCTTGTCTCCTGCACGGCGTCTCACATGTCAAAGTATGCTCCAGGATAGCCTTGTCACACTCTCTGCTTTTCATTGTTTGCGGCTTCTGAGAAAGGATGGCAACACTTCTTTATGTCTGGGAACTTACTGCTTCCTCCCTGAAGTCATATTCCTAAGATTCAATCCTCCTTTTGTGTGCAGCTCTGATCACTTATAATGATTCCACTGTATGAATACACTGACATTCACCCAGGCTCCTGGTGCTGGCCCAGAGCTATGTCCGGCTGTGTACCTTCCTGGACCTGTCTCCTGGTGAACCTGCGCAAGGGTTTCTTTGGGTACATATTTAGGAGGTGTTTGCTGGACCACAGGACATGCATGTTCACCTAACAAGGTAATCCACACTGTCTTTTAGAGAGGCTGAACCAATGTGCGCTCCCACCAACAAGGCGTTTCAGAGAGCCTAGGAATCTGTACCCCTCCCGACACCTGGCACTGTCCAGGACAGCCTGGTCCAGCACAGCCATGAGTCACCCGTGGCTGCTGACACTTGAAATGTGGCCAGTGTGACTAAGGAACTGAATTTAAATGTTTTCATTGAAATCAACTCAAATTTAAATGGTGTATTAGCTAGCACTGGTCTAGCCTCTTCATATTTTTGCTGCTCAAGTGGGTTTAAAATAGCATCTTGTCTTCTCACGCCCATCTTCTCCTTTCAACCTACAGCCTAATGGATTCCATTTAAAAACGAGGTGCAGGCGTGGAGCGCGCCTGCAGGTACCCAGGCAGAAAGCTCAGCTTCCAGGCTGCCGCCGCCCGTCCGGGCTGGGCCATCCTGGGACTGTCCCCTGACTTCTCCCCTCACCAACACCTTCACTGTCAGGACATGCTGCCTCTTAGGCAAGGGCTTGGTGCCACCACTGGGGTTAATGGGTCACTCAACGAGAGGTGGCACGACCCTACTTGCTCGCCTCTCACGGGGGCCAGCGTCTCTCATGGGACACACACACACACGAGAGCTCACAGCGTGTGTTTGCTAAAGCATACACAGCAGCTCTGCCTCCACAGACCTTTGCTGAGCCGAAGGGCCGCGGTGCACTTAACTGTTGCCAGCTGGGGGTCTGCCGGCCATTTTAAGCCCTCGGCTGCTGTGGTTTAGAAATTTCACAGTGTATAGCAAGAGGCCGGCCTTCCAGTCAACCAGCTAATCCAGAATGTCAGCACCAAGTGAACTGGGGCTTTCAACTCCGTGGAGATGTCAGGGAGTTGGCTGTGCAGCGTGGACGACTCTGCTCCCCGGGGGAGAAGGGGCTGCTGACACAGGGGCTGCTCCACGACAGACGCCCACCGAGTGCAGGCGATCCACACGGAGCGGCTCTGCATCTGGCCACGGCTATCTGACGGTCGCTGGAGCCAAAGCCAGAGATCAGAGTAACGAAAACAATCCCTGTCATCTTCTTGAAGCAGCAGTAAATCCAAACAAGGGGACACGGGGAGGTCTGACCCATTCCATCCTCTTGGCTGATCCCGCCTTTCAGCCGGAGGGTCAAGGGCTGGCCAGCTATTATTTGTTCCTCGCTTCTATGATGAGTAACCATGCCATAGTTCTCGTAGCTGAAGACAGACGTTGTACACACACACACACACACACACCCCTGTTCAGCTTGAGCTAAGATGCTAGTCGGCCTTGTCATGGCTGACGTCTATCAACCAAGCGAGGTTCAAAAACAATCAGTAAATGAGGAGAAAGTGTGTGTGTCAAACAGGCAACTTCCTAGCGTAACTGAATGTTTATCCAACTGGTGACTGCCATCTTCCTTAGGGACTGCAAGATGATGGGATTGTGCTCGCATTTACTTTACGAGTGTGTCTGAGACTTTTGTCTCAATTAAATATTTTTTCTGTGTTATTGGGCTAGGCTGAGCACAAACAATTGGGCTGAGAAGAGAAGGTCAACCCAGACTCTCTCTTTAAATACTACCTGTTAGTGAATGACGGGCTTCCCTGATGGCTCAGACAGTAGAGAATCTGCCTGTGACGCAGGAAACCCAGTTTCGATCCCTGAAGAGGGAAATGGCTACCCACTCCCGTATCTGGCGTCTGGTCCCATCATTTGTGCATGTGTACATGCTATGTCACGTCAGTCATGTCTGATTCTTTGAGCCCCTATGGCCTGTAGCCTACCAGGCTCCTCCAGGCAAGAACACTGGAGTGGGTTGCCATGCTCTCCTCCAGGGGATCTTCCCGACCCAGGGATGAAACCTTGTCTCATATGACGTCTGCATTGGCAGGCAGGTTTTTTACCACTAGTGCCACCTAGGAAGCCCCGATTCCATCATTTCATGGCAAATAAGTGGAGAGAAATGTGGAAGCAGTGAAAGGTTTCATTATCTTGGGCTCCAAAATCACCTCAGACAGTGACTGTAGCCATGAAATTAAAAGATGCTTGCTCCTTGGAAGGAAAGCTACGACAAACCTTAAACAGGTCTTAAAAAGCAGAGACATCATTGTGCCGACAAAGGTCCGTATAGTCAAAGCTATGTATTTTTCCAATAGTTAGGTATGGATGTGAAAGTTGGACCATAAAGAAGACTGAGAATGGAAGAACTGATGCATTCAAATTGTGGTGCTGAAGAAGACTCCTGAGAGTTCTCTGGACTGCAAGGAGATCAAACCAGTCAATCCTAAAGGAAATCAACCCTGAAGAGCCACTGGAAGAATTGATGCTGAAGTTGAAGCTCCAATACTTTGGCCACTTGATGCAAAGAGCTAACTCACCAGGAAAAACCCTGGTGCTGGGGAAGATTGAGGGCAGGAGGAGAAGGGGGCGACAGAGGATGGGATGGCATCATCGACTCAATGGACATGAATGGGAGCAAACTGTGGGAGACGGTGAAGGACGGGGAAGCCTGGTGTGCTGCAGTCCAAGGGGTCACAAAGAATCAGACACAACTTAGTGACTGAACAACAAATGAAAGACAACTACAAAGTACTAGAACTCTTGACTGAATGAGTCAAACATCTATCGGTTCTCTAAAAGGAATTCAACAGTCTGTTTCAACAGTATTCTCCACACTGGAGCATATGAACCAGTTAAAATCTCCTGATATCCACTGCAGTCCAGTGTCTGGACGATCACCACGCCTGCCACGCCATGGATGACTCCTGACCTCTGACCTGTGCCCTCTCCTCACGACTGTATCCACTTCCAAAGATTAATTGGAAAAGGATTTCTCTGCTAACACATTTTACTCTTCAGTGCAAACTGTAATCAAAGACGATTCCATTAGAGGACGGCATCCTCTGAAGTGTGGCTCGGTTTATAGAGAAACTCTTCCACACAGCTGCAGGACAGACAGCATTCCACTTTTTAGCCTACTCCAGCTTTCCAGGTGGCACTAGTGGTAAAAACACAAAACAAAAACCTGCCTGCCAGTGCAGGAGACATGAAAGACGTGGGTCCATCTCTAGGTTGGGAAGATCCCTGGAGGAGGGCATGGCAACTCAATCCGCTATTTTTGCCTGGAGAATCCCATGGACAGAGGAGCCTGGTGACTTACAGTCCATGGGGTCACCAAGAGTCAGACACGACTGAAGTGACTTAGCACAGAACCTGCTTAGAGACAATAGTCTACCCATAGGTTTACTGACAACCACTGGGCTCTAGCTGCGTTAAATCTTGAACCAAGAAACTTGTACCAAATATCCAACCAGTCTGTATTTGAACATACGAAAAAAAAAAAAAAAACACAAAAAGTTCTCTGGACTGCAAGGAGATCAAACCAGTCAATCCTAAAGGAAATCAACCCTGAAGAGCCACTGGAAGAATTGATGCTGAAGTTGAAGCTCCAATACTTTGGCCACTTGATGCAAGAGCTAACTCACCAGGAAAAACCCTGGTGCTGGGGAAGATTGAGGGCAGGAGGAGAAGGGGGCGACAGAGGATGGGATGGCATCATCGACTCAATGGACATGAATGGGAGCAAACTGTGGGAGACGGTGAAGGACGGGGAAGCCTGGTGTGCTGCAGTCCAAGGGTCACAAAGAATCAGACACAACTTAGTGACTGAACAACAAATGAAAGACAACTACAAAGTACTAGAACTCTTGACTGAATGAGTCAAACATCTATCGGTTCTCTAAAAGGAATTCAACAGTCTGTTTCAACAGTATTCTCCACACTGGAGCATATGAACCAGTTAAAATCTCCTGATATCCACTGCAGTCCAGTGTCTGGACGATCACCACGCCTGCCACGCCATGGATGACTCCTGACCTCTGACCTGTGCCCTCTCCTCACGACTGTATCCACTTCCAAAGATTAATTGGAAAAGGATTTCTCTGCTAACACATTTTACTCTTCAGTGCAAACTGTAATCAAAGACGATTCCATTAGAGGACGGCATCCTCTGAAGTGTGGCTCGGTTTATAGAGAAACTCTTCCACACAGCTGCAGGACAGACAGCATTCCACTTTTTAGCCTACTCCAGCTTTCCAGGTGGCACTAGTGGTAAAAACACAAAACAAAAACCTGCCTGCCAGTGCAGGAGACATGAAAGACGTGGGTCCATCTCTAGGTTGGGAAGATCCCTGGAGGAGGGCATGGCAACTCAATCCGCTATTTTTGCCTGGAGAATCCCATGGACAGAGGAGCCTGGTGACTTACAGTCCATGGGGTCACCAAGAGTCAGACACGACTGAAGTGACTTAGCACAGAACCTGCTTAGAGACAATAGTCTACCCATAGGTTTACTGACAACCACTGGGCTCTAGCTGCGTTAAATCTTGAACCAAGAAACTTGTACCAAATATCCAACCAGTCTGTATTTGAACATACGAAAAAACAAAACAAAACAATGTCTGTGCAGAAAGAAAACCTCTGGTTCCTAAATGAAATTCCTAACTGAGAAGCCAAACTGAGAGCCTTGAGAATGGCTTGTACCTGCCTCTGCCCTGCACCATCAGCCCAATTAATGAAGTTTTCCTGAGCACAGGCATTTCTAGGCCTTTACGAAGACAGAGATGAATGGAGTTTCCAGGGAGCTTCCTGGAGTCTAAAGGAAGAGAAACAGAAACAAGCAATTATAATGCAGCAAGGGAGCCTGAGGACAGAGAGAGTGTAACAGGGTAGCTGGGTCTGAGTCCCAGCTCCACCATTTAGACTGTGTGACCTACGGCAAGCTGTGCAACCTAATGGGGCTGCTAACAGGGTTGTCGTGAAGAGGAAGTCAGTATGTGTACAGTGCTTATAACACATTCTGGTGCATAACAGAGTTAGTCACTTAATTGTATCTGACTCTTTGCAACCCCATGGAGTGTAACCTGCCAGGCTACTCTGTCCATGGAATTTTCCAGGCAAGAACAGGTGAGTGAGTTGCCATTCCCTTTTCCAGGGAATCTTCCCAACCCAGGAATAGAACCCGGGTCTCCTGCATTGTGGGCAGATTCTTTACCATCTGAGCCACCAGGGAAACCAATGGTATATAACAAGCACTCAGTAAAAGGCAACGGATGATTATCACGATGCAGCATCTGCAGAGGGTGCCATGGGTGCAGGAGAGGGGCCATGACTTAGCTTAGCCTCGGGGGCCGAAACCGAGAGGGGCAGGAGCCAACATCCAGTCTTTCCCTGTTAGTTTTCTTATTTGGGAAACCGCCTCAAGCGGAAATATTCCCCTTTCCCTCCTCCTTTCCTGTTAACATTCTACTTACCTCTCCCTAGAGTTCTGCAGTCATGGTGCGTAACAACACATAAAATCCCATACTGTATTGCTGAAATTGAAAACGTGGGAAATGTGTTGATTCATAAAATCGTTAGACATTACACGACCATCGCTGCTAGGTTTTTAGAGACTTGACGTCCTGCAGGGGAGACGACATTTCCTGGGCTGGGCTTTCTCCCATAGTGGGATTCACACCTGACTTGTTTATAGGAGTCACGGCTTCCTCTAACCTAACACATTTTGGGGGACCCCATGACATTGCATTTGTGACAGCCGGTAGGACTAATGCCAACAGAGATGCCTATTGGGATTTAAACTCCAAGAACTAGACGAATTCAGAGTTTTTATTTCTAGTTGACTCACTGCCTCAGGGATGGAACTACCTGTTCAAGAAGGGGAAGGAAGGCGGTGTAAGGCAAACTCTCTTTAGGAAGAATTCCAGTCAAGCGGATAATATGATCTTGAGATTACAGCCTGACAGCCTTGGATTTCCTGAAACAACTAACTTTTGCATGCATCCTGGGGCTGCTTTTCCACAAAGTAGTTGACCACTGATAAAGCAGTTTGCAACTTTCAACATCGCTACAAAAACAAGGCGTTCACAAATGCAAGCTTCACTTATGATCTAAGCACAGCATTCTGACTCAGAGTGTAGGACTTACAGGAATCTCTCAAACGACAGTCAGCTTTACTACAGACCTATCACCTGTAAGGCCAATCCCAACGTTCTTCACATGGGCCAAAATACAGTTCCTGGTAAACTTATTTTGTAACCATTAAGTATGAATGCTAATGATAAGTTGACTAAACAAACCATATTGTTTTTAGACTGATTTCTAGCAAATAATTATATAATTTCTTTCTTTTAATCATCATAGGACCAACCTTCTCCCGAAAGTTGAACCCTTTTAAGAGAGGGATGAAATTAGGCGCATGGCCGTGCAGGGAAGAACATGAGGCTTTGGAAAAAGACAAACAGACCCGAATCCCTGTCCAGTCACTTATTAGCCGAGTGATCCTGAAGAAGTGCCTAGAACGCTCTCAGCCTCGGTTTCCTTGTCGGCCAATGGGAACCTAAGACTTCCTTAGTTACTACTGTTGAGTTAATATATGAAAAGTAGGGGCTTCCCTGGTGGTCCAGTGAGTAAGGACACCACCTTGCAATGCAAGGGGCGCCAGTTTGATTCCTGGCCTGGGAAGATCTCACGTGCCACAGAGCGCCTGGACCGATGTATCCAACTACCGAGCTGGGGCTCTGGAGCGCGTGCGCCCAGGGCTGGTGCTCTGTGACGAGAGAGGCCACTGTGATGGGAGGCCCACACAGGCCAAAGAACAAAGATAAATGAATGAAAGATCAATAGAGGGGGCCAGGAAAAAAAAAAGGAAAAACGCCCAGCACAGTGACTGGCACACAGTTGTGCTGTTATTTAGTTGCTGAGTCATGTTTTGCCAACCATGGACTGTAGCCCGCCAGACTCCTCTGTCCATGGGATTTCCCAGGCAAGAATATTAGAGTGGGCTGCCATTTCCTTCTCCAGGGGATCGTCCTGGCCCAGGGACGGAACCCACATCTCCTGCATTGGCAGGTGGATTCTTTACCACAGAGCCACCAGGGAAGCCCCTGGTACCGAGTAGGTACTCATAAAAGTTGTCTGTCTCCCATACCCTTATTAAGAATTATTGGGTATCAAGTCAATTTGAGATACCAAAACATGTAACTTCTAAAACTCAGACTTAAACTTTTAGCCTGACAGCACAGTAATGGAAAACATGGTTTTCTGAACAGGTAAGAATGACTCATAAGGGCACAGCAATGTCTGGATGCATACATGTTTCCTATAGGAACTGGTGCCTAAGTGTCTACTCATCTTACTTACTCCATCCGCATCTTATCTGCTTAAACCTAAAAGAGGAATCTAGCAGCTTAGAAAATTATACCAAATGTCAACTTCTTAAATGATTATATAATTTCTTTCTTTTAATCATCATAGGACCAACCTTCTCCCGAAAGTTGAACCCTTTTAAGAGAGGGATGAAATTAGGCGCATGGCCGTGCAGGGAAGAACATGAGGCTTTGGAAAAAGACAAACAGACCCGAATCCCTGTCCAGTCACTTATTAGCCGAGTGATCCTGAAGAAGTGCCTAGAACGCTCTCAGCCTCGGTTTCCTTGTCGGCCAATGGGAACCTAAGACTTCCTTAGTTACTACTGTTGAGTTAATATATGAAAAGTAGGGGCTTCCCTGGTGGTCCAGTGAGTAAGGACACCACCTTGCAATGCAAGGGGCGCCAGTTTGATTCCTGGCCTGGGAAGATCTCACGTGCCACAGAGCGCCTGGACCGATGTATCCAACTACCGAGCTGGGGCTCTGGGCGCGTGCGCCCAGGGCTGGTGCTCTGTGACGAGAGAGGCCACTGTGATGGGAGGCCCACACAGGCCAAAGAACAAAGATAAATGAATGAAAGATCAATAGAGGGGGCCAGGAAAAAAAAAAGGAAAAACGCCCAGCACAGTGACTGGCACACAGTTGTGCTGTTATTTAGTTGCTGAGTCATGTTTTGCCAACCATGGACTGTAGCCCGCCAGACTCCTCTGTCCATGGGATTTCCCAGGCAAGAATATTAGAGTGGGCTGCCATTTCCTTCTCCAGGGGATCGTCCTGGCCCAGGGACGGAACCCACATCTCCTGCATTGGCAGGTGGATTCTTTACCACAGAGCCACCAGGGAAGCCCCTGGTACCGAGTAGGTACTCATAAAAGTTGTCTGTCTCCCATACCCTTATTAAGAATTATTGGGTATCAAGTCAATTTGAGATACCAAAACATGTAACTTCTAAAACTCAGACTTAAACTTTTAGCCTGACAGCACAGTAATGGAAAACATGGTTTTCTGAACAGGTAAGAATGACTCATAAGGGCACAGCAATGTCTGGATGCATACATGTTTCCTATAGGAACTGGTGCCTAAGTGTCTACTCATCTTACTTACTCCATCCGCATCTTATCTGCTTAAAGAACTTCATAAAATGAGCTACAGCTAATCTATCTAGCAGCTTAGAAAATTATACCAAATGTCAAATTCTTGAACTGGAAATGAATAGAGTTTTAGAATACTGCCATTAATAAAAGCCATCATAACAGGGGTTTTCAGAGATAGAACACGTTCTCTAAACGAAGAGAAGCACACCTGAATGCATCCAACCCCTGAAAACTGAGTGCCCCTGACTGAAGGGGACATGGGGATGCGGACTGTGTCCTCAGCCCCAGCTCCTGCCCCTAGCTTAGGCCTCCACACTCTGCTGCGAGAAGGGCCTCCCACTCTCATGACCAAAGCCAAGCAGGTCTGGGTGCTGCAGCCTCTGAGGACCTGCTTTGTGATTTGATTGCTTATTTATGTATTTAGCTGCACTGGGTCTTCGCTGTGGCACACGGGACCTTCGATAAGTCATCCAGGCCCTTCTGTGGCGATGTGAGGACTCTAATTGTAGCGCGGAGACTCAGGAGTTGCAGCGCATGAGCCGAGTTGCTGTACAAGGGTGGGATCCCCGACCAGGGATCAACCCCACATCCCCCGCACCACAAAGCGGATGCTGAGCCACTGGACTACCAGGGAGATACCTGATTTGTTTGCTTTTGAACTGTTCATTCAGGCTGGAAGTTTGACTCAAACTTTTACTGTCAAACAGAGAGCACTGGCCAAGGTGAGGTGGAAAAGGGCTTCCCTGGTGGTCCAGTGGGCGAAGAGTCTGCCTTGCAGTGTAAGGGGTGCCGGTTCGATCCCTGGCCTGGGAGGATCCCATGTGCCACGGAGTGGTTGGACTCGTGTGTGCAATTACGAGTCAGTGCTCTGGAGCACATGCACCCAGAGATGGTGCTCTGCAACGAGAGAGGCCATTGCAATGGGAGATCCACACATGCCAAAGAATAAAAGATGGATGGAAATAAATAAATAAAACACAGTAAAAGAGGCCAAAATTTAAAAAAAAATTTTTTTTAAATGGTGAGGTGGAAAACGAGAAAGAGGGAACAGGAGAAGATGCTTCTAAACGGGATGAGGGCTGGGATCATACATATCTGTAAACAACAAAACTGCAAAAGTAAAAAGTAAAATAAAAAAAATTTTTAAATAAAAAAATAAACATAAAAAAAAGAGATGAGGGCATGGAAGATAAGCAATTCATGGAAATGAAAGTTTACGTACAGGTGCCTCACTCACAGGGATATACAGGGCGTGTTTCAGGTCCCAAGGTTGGACTTGAGACCCTGAGAGGGTAGCAAAGCCAGCCGGTGCCCGAGCACATGCCCTCTCTCCAGGCACCAACCTTTGCGGGGAAGGGCCTCATGCCGCCACAAGCTGTGGCCTGGAGAGCACGGTGAGAGCTGAAGGGAAGCCCGTGGGGCCGGAGCTTTCTGTCTCTCCCGCATGCTGCCGTGCCCTGGCCCCTCCGCTGCACCCCAGCTCAACACACACGCCGTTAAATGACTAGACTGAAGGCCATGAGCCTGTGCAGGACCTGCAGCAGGGGAGTGAGAGCTGCTGCTTCTGAACCTGGGGGTGGAGAAGGGGCCGGCTCGGGGGCAGCCATCGGGGAAGGGCTGAGAGCTGATAGCCAGCCAGGAACTCGCAGGGCACAGGAATGCTCGTCATTCCCTCGTGGACGGCACTAGAAAGTTACTGACCGGGGTCATGCTCTCCCAGGGTGGACAACTGGACAGCTGCCTGGTGGCCTCGGGGGACTGTGCACCATCTGTACTTTTCCAGAAAGGAAAAGGGCCATGGGGCCTGCAACTCCAGAAATGACCCAGGGGCCTGGCTCCCTATTTCAGCCCCCGTCTTAGGTGGTTTTTTTTTTTTTGGCCACTTCTATTAATCTTTCATTTGTTTATTTCCATCCATCTTTGTTCTTTGGCCTGTGTGGGCCTCCCATCGCAGTGGCCTCTCTTGCTGCAGGGCACCGGCTCCGGGCGCATGCGCTCCAGAGCTCTGGCTTGGCAGTTGGACACATCGGTCCAGCTGCTCCACGGCACGTGGGATCTTCCCAGGCCAGGGATTGAACTGGCAACCCTTGCACTGCAAGGTGGTGTCCTTACCCACTGGACCACCAGGGAAGCCCCCTCTTAGGTTCTTTTTGAGCTAAAAACACGTCACCTACTCTTCCTCATCTTCCTTCTGCCCAATGGGTGATTTTTTATTGTTTGTCCTCAAATTTAACCTGTGGCTGAGCTTTCCCAGAAGCCAAGGTCCCCTCTCGGCCAATCTGCCCTCTGCAAACAAGAGACAACACCTTCCCTTTCAAGTTGGGTCAAACTGCCTCTGGTCTAGTGTTCCGACGTCCTCTAGACTCTCGTGGATTTCTCAGGCCAAAGAAGAGACTAGTCTTTGTTCTGGCTCTCGCCACAGTGCCAGAGCAGAAAGCCAGAGGAGGAACAAGGCAAGGAGAACATCTATGTGTCTAAATGGGGACTGGGTTCAATGGTGCCCTTTCTCTCTGGACAGGAAGGAAACAGAACCCAAGCTGGCAGCAAAGGGACTGCCTTCAATGCCTCGAAAAGGGGTACATTTCTGCCTGGTGCCATGACGTTCAACCTGGTAACAAAGGATTATTCTGTATTTGGTGATAAGAAGGTCAAGCTGCCTTATAATTAAGTGCCGCCGGTGTGAACAAGAATGGGACGGACTGCCATAGTCCATCAACCCTTGGCAAACTGGTTTGTTTGGTCTGGACAGCAAACAGCATTCCACACTACTGGATGCTTTTTTTTTTTCCTCCCAGATCCCCTGCGGCCCCATCACCCCCAAAACCTTTTTTTAAAAATTACAATCTGTTCTGCTGTCTCCAGTTACATTCTGTAAATAATAAGCAACACTGATGAAATGCAAAAAGCTGAAAATTTGTAACGCAGAAAGATCTGCAGCCCGTTCCACATCTGGGTCACATTAAACACGCACTCAACAGATCTGCCGATTCCTGTCTAATCAGCACACGAGGCTGACATGGGCCAGGAGGGCCTTCGTGCCACAGGCCAAGCGGGGCTGAGGGCCACCGAGGGCAGGCGAGGAAGGGCAGAGGCCTCTGGAGGTGGACGGGCCAGGCCCACGAGGCAGACGACGCTTGGCTGCCAGCCTGCCTCAGTCTGGGGACATGTGAGGCATGGGCTGGCAGGTCACAGCTGCGGTAAGGTCATGGGAGAGCCACCGCTCAGAACCCTGCCTTGCCAGTTGTCAATGCTAGTGAAACTGGGCGCATGGCGGTTAAACTAAATGACATGCTTTAAAGATAAAATGTCTCATTTGAAAGAGTTGGCTCGCTATACATTGAGATGACTGCAAAACAAAAACAGAACAGAAGGAAACCAATTAAAGTCCATTTGGGAAAATGCTTAGAGGCTACTAGAGACGTTAGTTGCGCTGCCAGGCAAAATCCGATCCCATCTTTACTTCTTCTAAGCATTTTACATGCATGCATGCATGTACACGCATGCACATCTGCAGGCACGTGTGCAGGCGCTTGTGCTACCATTAAGAAAACCGGCAAAGCCTAAGAAGGAACTGGCACGTTTTGAACTGGTGGCATTGTGCAAGTCCGTGCTGGGAAAAAAGCCACATTCAAACCCAATATGGAGTCTTTAAAAAGAGGAGAAGCTGAACCTCTAAGGACACTCTTTGGAGAAACAGCAGGCTGTCGCCTCCACCTGCTCTCTGACATCTCAGCCTCAGGTGGGGAGAAGCCAGGGTTCACAGTTTGTCTCTAAGGATGCGTTTACTGAGTGTTGACCTTAAGCGTCGCAAGGTTCTTAAAAGGATGTGTTTTATTAGTACTCCTTTTCACGGAGAAGGCGACCAGGCCTGAGAGAAACTGTGAGGTTCATCCAAGGCCATTCAGCTGGTAAGTGGCAAAATCAAGCTGGATCTTGGGTCTTTATGATAGTCATAGATGCAATAAACTTCTTATTAGCATGAGTGTCGCTGAAAATCTCTTTAATACATACTCTGAGTTCTTCTGTGTTAAGCATCCTGAAAATCCTGGAGGGACACCAAAGAAGGCAATGGCATGATCTCAAGAAGCGTACAGTCTGGTTGGGAAAATAAAGTGTTTGCACCTAGACTGCACTACTGGGGACGAGAAAGCCAAGGCCTGGCTGGACACACTCCAGACGATGTGCTTCCCGGGAAGGACTCTGTCTTCAAGCAGGGCCCCAACTAAAGGCCTGCCTCAGTCTGGGGACATGTGAGGCATGGGCTGGCAGGTCACAGCTGCGGTAAGGTCATGGGAGAGCCACCGCTCAGAACCCTGCCTTGCCAGTTGTCAATGCTAGTGAAACTGGGCGCATGGCGGTTAAACTAAATGACATGCTTTAAAGATAAAATGTCTCATTTGAAAGAGTTGGCTCGCTATACATTGAGATGACTGCAAAACAAAAATAGAACAGAAGGAAACCAATTAAAGTCCATTTGGGAAAATGCTTAGAGGCTACTAGAGACGTTAGTTGCGCTGCCAGGCAAAATCCGATCCCATCTTTACTTCTTCTAAGCATTTTACATGCATGCATGCATGTACACGCATGCACATCTGCAGGCACGTGTGCAGGCGCTTGTGCTACCATTAAGAAAACCGGCAAAGCCTAAGAAGGAACTGGCACGTTTTGAACTGGTGGCATTGTGCAAGTCCGTGCTGGGAAAAAAGCCACATTCAAACCCAATATGGAGTCTTTAAAAAGAGGAGAAGCTGAACCTCTAAGGACACTCTTTGGAGAAACAGCAGGCTGTCGCCTCCACCTGCTCTCTGACATCTCAGCCTCAGGTGGGGAGAAGCCAGGGTTCACAGTTTGTCTCTAAGGATGCGTTTACTGAGTGTTGACCTTAAGCGCAAGGTTCTTAAAAGGATGTGTTTTATTAGTACTCCTTTTCACGGAGAAGGCGACCAGGCCTGAGAGAAACTGTGAGGTTCATCC
This sequence comes from Tragulus kanchil, assembly GCA_022376925.1. Lineage (NCBI taxonomy): Eukaryota > Metazoa > Chordata > Mammalia > Artiodactyla > Tragulidae > Tragulus > Tragulus kanchil. The sequence goes on from JAIOJX010000032.1 coordinate 155,019,834, forward strand.
AAGGCCATTCAGCTGGTAAGTGGCAAAATCAAGCTGGATCTTGGGTCTTTATGATAGTCATAGATGCAATAAACTTCTTATTAGCATGAGTGTCGCTGAAAATCTCTTTAATACATACTCTGAGTTCTTCTGTGTTAAGCATCCTGAAAATCCTGGAGGGACACCAAAGAAGGCAATGGCATGATCTCAAGAAGCGTACAGTCTGGTTGGGAAAATAAAGTGTTTGCACCTAGACTGCACTACTGGGGACGAGAAAGCCAAGGCCTGGCTGGACACACTCCAGACAATGTGCTTCCCGGGAAGGACTCTGTCTTCAAGCAGGGCCCCAACTAAAGGCAGAGTGAGATTTTTCTTAATACAGAGATGCATCGCAGCAATACAGACCTGCCTAGTTAACAACTGGTGGTAAATCAATACTAAGAAATAAGAGAGAGGGGCTTCTCTGGTGGTCCGGTGGGTAAGTATATCGCCTTGCAGTGCAAGGGGTGCTGGTTCAATCCCTGCCCTGGGAAGATCCCATGTGCCGTGGAGCGGCTGGACCGATGTGTCCAATTACTGAGCCGGAGCTCTGGAGCGCATGCGCCCAGAGCCGGTGCTCTCCGACAACAGAGGCCACTGCGATGGGAGGCCCAAACGGGCCAAAGAACAAAGATGGATGAAAATAGACAAATAAAAGACCAGTAGAAGTGGCCGGGCTGCCCTCCTCCCTCCCTAACCTGCTCCCCTGCAAGAAAAAAAAGAAATAAGAGAAAACAAACAAGACAGAAGCCAGTTAACAGACCACACCACATACAATCTGAAAACGTCTGACCAAGGCCTCATTCTTTTCTTCTTTTAATTTATTTTTAAATTGGAGTATCACTGCTTTGAGGAAGGCATGGCAACCCACTCCAATATTCTTGCCTGGAGAATCCCCATGGACAGAGGAGCCTGGTGGCAGACAGTCCAGAGGGCTGCAAAAGTCGAACACAACTGAGCAACTAAGCACAGCACAGCTCAGCCCCTCGTAACAGCTTTACAATGTCATGTTAGTTTCTGCTGCACGTCAACGGGTATCAGCTATAAATACACATATATCCCTTCCCTCCCACCTCCCCCAACCCCCACCCCCCATCTCACTCCTCTGGGTCATCACAGAGCACCAAGCTGAGATCTCTGCCCTATGGAGCAGCTTGACTGAAGCCTCATGCTCAATGTAAAGCAATGGACTGAAGAGAGTCCAGTTCTCTACGGTCATGATTCAGGCTTTAACATCACTAACGGAATTTGCCAAGTGACTAATCTAAAATTTTTTAATATCTAGATGAAATTATATACCAATGTGGATGATAAACTGATAAAATAACAATTACTGGAAGGGTAGGGCCAAGACAGGATGCAAAGAAACAAAAAGAAGCACATTCAAGAGGAAGAAGTCTAAGTGGCCAAATGAAATACGAAAAGATGATGCAATAACTCCAGAGATGGAAGAAATACCAGTAGTAGCACTGAACACATTCCCTCTCAGATCAGCCAAGACTCAAGGAGTGAAGATGCCTTGCTCACAATACTGCAATGAGGTCATAAACTTCTCAACAGAATTCTGAATGACTGAATGAATGAAGAGAAAGCTGCTGGAGGGTCGGAAGGATGGGCCTTCTCAAGC